>CAJGYO010000001.1:65200204-66400204 GCA_904845875.1 Miscanthus lutarioriparius | reverse complement strand
CCGCTCTCGCACTCCCCTCTATTTTCGTTCTGGGCCACAGCCCACTACCCGGCCCAGCAAACCAACCGCAGCCCTCCCTCTCTCCTTTCCACTGCCACGTGGGGCCGGGTGGTCATTACCTTGTTCGAACTCCCGTTCCTCAGTTGACCGAGCTAGACGCCCTCGTCTGATCCGCCATCGCCGGCGCGACTGAGCTTCTCCCTCCCCGCATCCACCGCCCCCCCTTAGATGCACTTCCCAGATCCCATGCCCACTGGCTGCCAGGCCTAGGCTGCCGCCATCGCGGAGGCCCTCCTGCCGTCCCCTCCTCCTGCTATGCTGCTTCGCCGCCGCTGCTCCTCGCCTTCGCCCCGTGGGGCTGCGTCCCCTTCCCTGCCCTGGTGCGCGCCGCTGCCGCCTCCCCAATGATGAACCTGACGCCCACGCAGCCCCGTATCCACACCAGAAAAACCACATGCCCTCGTGCCTCCGCCTCCGACCAGCAGGAATCAGAAGCACCACCTCCAATCCGAGCTCATGCGGGCAAATCAACGGGGCCCCGAAGCGGGCGAATCGAGCTCTGGAGTCGACGAGCTGGGCGAATCCGGCGGTGGTCGTGGGGAGCTGTGCCACCGTGAGATCTTCCCCGGAGCCGGAGGTGGCCTCTGGAGCTCTTGACATCAAGGGCATTGGTGAGTTCACTGATATTTTTCATGGGTAAAATTGTTTGGTTGTGTATGTCTTGATTTTGGAAGTAGTTAGTAGTAACTCGCTTGGTATTGTGCCTGATTTTGGAAGTAGTTAGTAGTAACTGTTTGTGTATGTCTTGATAAGACATGTGGTTGGGAGACAAGCTGTTGCTTTCAGCAGGAGTGCATCGGCAAATTTATAGGCATGCTTGGTGCGGAACTGAACCTTATTACAGATTACAAAATAGACAGCACATAGTTCTAACTAGGCTTATATGGGCTGGTTAGATATTTTCCTGGATGCGTATTCCGTTTAATTAAGCTTAGTGATAGATTCGATACGGAAATCATCTCTGACAGACGAGGAGCAGATGTCAACATTTCTCTTTGGGGTCGTCCTCCTTTCCTAGTTGCAGCTCCTGTAACTTTTGCGAGATCCTCCGATTGCTGAATTTTCTTCATCCTGAATCTTTCGTGGTCGCCCTCGTCCTCTTTTTCGTTATTACCGATCCCGATATTGTATTTGCTTCCCCTTCTTTCCTTGCATTGCTTTCTTTCATGCTTGGCGGCGCAGAGGATGCTGGAGTTCCTTTGTTGCTAGCCGCATCGGTGGTTGGAGTTCCGTTGGTGGCGGTATTATCTCAACATCGTCTCGCTTCTTCACCCTGTCCATTCCCTCTCGTTCATCCGGATTTGCCGCCAAGTACGCTTCCTTCTAAGTATCATCAATAGAAAATGTTAAACCCGATTATTTTGTGCGATGCAAACAAGCTGTCTCTCAACGAAAGATTTCAAAATGCAATAAAAGCATATACCGTGATAGGTTTTTTGTATGATTCCAAGCGATTTTTATTGCGATCGAATGTAGCAGCCTCGTGCATATCTTGTAGCAAAACTCTCCATTGCCTCCTGTACAAGAGAAATGTAGTGCATGTCGTCACATAGCAGTTTTCATTTCATTCTGTATAAATTTGGAATTCACAATAATTCTAAGACTCACACTTGTGAAATCATGAGCCATTTTTTCTCCATCCCATGCCGAATATATTGTATTACAAACGCAAAGACATGAAAAACTGCAAGGTAGCATAAACATTAGTAACTGAATTACAACATTAATATACAAAAGGAAAAAGATTACCTGTTTTCTTGTCTCGGTATGCCTTCCACATAGGGAACTATTTCCCAGTCGCGCATGTTAAATGGTTTTTCAAATTTAACCAAGTCATTGTTGACAGAAAAGTCGATGCAAGACTGTATGGCTTTCACCTATAGGGAACATGTTTTTAGAGATGTACACACAATAGTTGGGACATGATGCACAGAGGATCAGACTTACCAAATGCCTTCTCTAGGTCTTCATCTCGTGTTCCTAGAGATTCAAGGATCTGTACCTCTTTCTTTATAAAGTTTAGCACCAAGAGACCCCAATGGTTGCCGTTAATATGCATTGGCACGAATACCTGGAAAGTTAAGTATTGACAAACTATTGAATGCATGAATTGAATCCAGACAGGTGACGTTTCTAAAATTCATAGTAAATCACGAGATAGCAACCCGAAAATGTGACAAAACAAAATCAATATTACGTACCAAATGCCTTCCTTTACATTTCTCGAAATTTCCTTCTTGAAAGTATCGCCTTGCTTCCAATTTGAGTCTACCAACCTTTGGACCTCGAACGTTGTTATAAATGAGGTTGAATCGGTCTCAACATTGCTCAAATGGACATAGGCATTTATGACCGCAAAGGGTTGAGTTAGTACATAGTAGGTGTGCACATGTTTACACCGACGACATGGATCTGAAACAATATTACCTAAATGCATTATAAATTCCTCCGAGACATTTCGCCAAGTTGTCCTCTTTGTAAGAATAATGCCATCTATGTCTACAACCCGAGCGTCCCTCGTAACTTTGTATTACGAACAAGGCAGCTTCTAAGTCAATTGGAGCGGTAGCGTAATCTTGGTTGATAATTGGCTCTCTTGGTTTGATATGCGTTGTAGGGGGGTCGCCTTGCTGCTCCATGGTATTTTCCATCGTATCATTTCTTGCGTTGGGTGGTTCAGCGTTTATTCTATCCTGCGCTTTGGTGGAAACGCGTTTGAGCGGCGGTTCCTACAATTGGTGTTGTTTTGTTAGATTCGAAAGTATCAATTCTAGCATCGAGACAGGGAACTACTTGATAACTGAACTTTGTGAAGATGCAATACCTGAAAATGTGCGATGTAGGCATGTGTGGGTGAACTTGTGCAGATGACGGCATATGTGGCTGAACATGTGCGATTGTACAAGTAGTTTGCTCAATTAGAATCTGCAGTAGCTTTGGTTTCCTGCTTTTCGAGACATTGTTAGAGATTGAAGCATGGGAGTAACTAAAATGAGTACTACCACGCTGGTTACCCGGATCTCCGTACTCATTCGTTCATGATAATCCTCTACCTTAGCTTCGAGCTTCATCGATCCTATCTTCCAGGCTTCTGTCGATTGTAAATTTAGCAAACTCCTTCTTCTGTTCCACAAATTGCCGATCAAGTTTGTAGCTCATATCAAGAAATTTGCTTTCCACCTCTATTGCAAGCTCCATTTTGGTTTCTCTCTTCCAATGTGGAAGGCTTTGCACCTACCAAAATAGGAAAAAATGAATAAGCACACAAGTGATGTACAACTCATAAAAAAATGTCATACTTACTTCTTGGTTGCTTTGACCGTCGTGTGCACATTTTGCTTGTCGCGCTTGTGACATTGGCGCTTCTGTTGCTTCTTTTTTTTGTTGGGTGGTGTGGGAAACAAGGGGCACATGAAGCTGCAAACAATCTAGATAGTTAGATTAATTGTACGCGTAAGAACAACCCCATAATGGTGCTATGTTTGGAAACTTACAGTTCCTCCATATATCCCATCATTATTATAAGCAGTCGTTCGACGTTCGGCATTCTGTTTATCCCAAAACACCATCAACGGTGGTTGGTATGTCCTTTTGGTGTAGTCGATCTGATAATGGCTGGGCACTCTGACGCGCTCCCAGTACCAACACTATAAACAAAACGAAGAAAATATGTAAGACCAAAAATAAACAATGTTTATAGGTTTTGATCGTACCATATAGAACTGACCTGTAGCAGAACCAAATTTCCCTTTATGGTTCTTTCTTTCTTATTCTTGTAACTAAGGCATGAGTTCAACAAGTGGTTTAGAGTAAATTGACCCCAATTGAATTGCGGAATCTTTGATACATCTCGAACAACTTCGATATAGCTCCAATGGATGTCGTTCCTGTAGGTGATGCTAGGATGCAACCAATCATGAACAAGACGAAGCCTCTTTTAAAGTCATCATCCATGCAGTCGTTCTTTATCAAGCATCTTTTCCAGACCATGTTAGGTCGAGCTTGTGTTTATCATTGGCATACCTATTGAATAATTCACTCTGCCTACTTCCATCTTTACTCTTCATATTTTCATTTATATATTCATCTACATCAATGCCTGTAATCCGAGTGCCATTATATTTTGGACATCATCTGGATGAATAGTAACTACTTGACCACATAAATTGAATCCTCGGTTGCTAACTTGGTATGTGTCTGCAATGTCCTGTATCATGCCTTTCCTAAGACTAATATTTGGCATTCAATCGGACCCCCAAATCCCATAGCCTCAATAGCGTCAATGTGTGGTTGCGATGCCTTTAAGGCTGCTATGACGTTAAATAGTCTCAGTAGGCGAGTGTGTTACATGCATATCAACTTTCTGCAGCAGCCAGTTGGTGATGATAAGTTGGTAAAATGAATAGGCAACATACACAAGAACTAAAACTGGATAATCGATTACCTTGTTGCTGGTCGATCTCGCTTCCCTGTAGTAGTACTCCTTCTATGATTGCCATCTACATCAGATTTTGTGCATAAGAAATATTTTAGTATAAGCTTCATTCTGACCTCTCAAAAGATTTGAAACTAAGACAAGGCAAGGTGGTTACCGGCTACTCTTACAATTTTGTACTGATGCAGGCATTTTTTTAATTTTGTACTGATTATGGAGAGAAGCATTATGGAGAAAGGCAAAGAGGCAAGTACCAATATACTATCAAAGTGATGTGAACTGAACCATTGCTTATGTTGTAAACTGAAAAAAATTCATGCTTAATAACCTATTAGAACTTGCAGGTACTAGAGGAGGGAAGGCCACAAAAGAAGACTAAAATAATTGGAGATGCTGCTGGAGGTGTGCGTTCCTAGAGCAGGACTCATGGTGATGTTCCTAATGTTATTTCCCAAAGCAGCGTGCTGACCCCTCCTGTTAAGAGAAAAAGAAAGTATATCCCTTGCGTAAACCGCGTTCACTCGGATCGTGTTTATTTTTCCAGGTCCAATCTAGCGCTATGCTAACTGTTTTTTACTGTGTACAATGTAGATGCCGGCATGGTGGGCGTGAGCTACGGCCGGTTGGGGAATGACCTGCCTGACATGGCTTCGGTGGTGCAAGAAACGTGGCGGCGTACTACCCCGCGACGCAGCTATAGTCGCGGAAGTATCGACTGCGCCACGGTGGGTGCAGAAAAGCGTGGCGGCGTACTACCCGGCGACGCGGATCCACGGCGTGGCTGTGGGAATGAGGTGTTCGAGGAGGCCAAGAACCGAAAGCGGGCAGCTCGTCCCGACCATGGCCAACGCACGACGACCGTGGTGAAGCTTGGCCGCATAAAACCCCGTGCTCATTAAACTGAAGGAGGGATGTATCATTCACCTGTACCCATGTTGATCGGAGTACGTGGGGACTGCTCTCCATCTCCTGCCGTGTCCATGGTGCCAGTGCCGATTCCGGGTGATGTTGTCGTTGTTCGCCGGAGAAATCGAGACAGAAATCAAGGATGTAGAGAAAGAGCAACTACGCTGGGAACGTGGCGGCTACGATCCTATAATTACGCGCGGAGATCGTGGCTTCAAACCCCGTTTCCAGTTACCCCCATGTTTGGCAGCCGAGCGGCGCAACTGGGCGCGAGGGCATAGTGGGCCTTGGGCCACGCGCTCGGGCTTGACCGGGGAGTCAGCTATATAACGGGCTAATTGGGCCGGCGCAGCCTGGTAGGGCCCTATTTGTGGTCGAACCTGACCTAGCTGTCGCTGGCCCATGGCACCAATTTTTTTTTGTTGCAAACCATTGATTTTAATTTTTTTTTTGCAAACCATTGTAGTTTGCACGTACTGACTGAGTGGAGTAAAAGGCCTAAAGTGAATGGAAGTGAATCAATCACTCTCATGTCTCGACAGAGTGAACCACTAGCCTTAACAAAAAAAATCAATTACAAAATAAATGGTACTGAACCTACATTCTCGCGGCTCGTTTGATCAGTGGACTGATATACCGTTAACCTAACATGAAAGGAAGTGAACCGATCACTCTTATGTGTCATCCGAGTGCACTTGTAGGTTGAACCGATCACTCTATCCACGTGTATTTTATGTGTGAATCCGAGTTTCTTTATTTTAAGGTCCGGCTTTATATTACAAATCAGTAATGGAGGATACAAAAAAAATTCAATTACAAAATAAATGGTTTGAAAAAAAGGTTTTCAAGAGGGACTTCAATTGCAAAATGGATGGTTTGAAAAAAAATTGTGCTAAGGGCCAGGCAACGGCTAGGTCAATCACTCTCATGTCTCGACAGAGTGAACCACTAGCCTTAACATGATACAAATTAATCCGTCACTATCACGTGTCGTCCGAGTGGACTAACAGGCTAATAGCACGATAACAAAGTCAACCGATCACTCTCATGTCTCCTCTGAGTAGCTAGACTAGTGCTCGTAGGACGACAAGTACTGAACCTACATTCTTGTAGCTCGTTTGATCAGTGTACTGATAGACTGTTAACCTAACATGATAGGAAGTGAACCGATCACTCTTATGTGTCATCCGAGTGCACTTATAGGTTGAACCGATCACTCTATCCACGTGTTTTTTATGTGTGAATCCGAGTTTCTTTATTTTAAGGTCCGGCTTTATATTACAAATCAGTACTGGAAGATACAAAAAAAAATTCAATTACAAAATAAATGGTTTGAAAAAAAAGGTTTTCAAGAGGGACTTCAATTGCAAAATGGATGGTTTGAAGAAAAAAATTGTGCTAAGGGGCAGGCAACGGCTAGGTCAATCACTCTCATGTCTCGACAGAGTGAACCACTAGCCTTAACATGATACAAACTAATCCGTCAATATCACGTGTCGTCCGAGTGGACTAACAGACTAATAGAACGATAACAAAGTCAACCGATCACTCTCATGTCTCCTCTGAGTAGCTAGACTAGTGCTCGTAGGATGACAAGTACTGAACCTACATTCTCGCGGCTCGTTTGATCAGTGGACTGATAGACCGTTAACCTAACATGATAGGAAGTGAACCGATCACTCTGATGTGTCATCCGAGTGCACTTGTAGGTTGAACCGATCACTCTATCCACGTGTTTTTTATGTGTGAATCCGAGTTTCTTTATTTTAAGGTCCGGCTTTATATTACAAATCAGTAATGGAGGATACAAAAAAAATTCAATTACAAAATAAATGGTTTGAAAAAAAAAGGTTTTCAAGAGGGACTTCAATTGCAAAATGGATGGTTTGAAAAAAAATTGGTGCTAAGGGCCAGCCACGGCTAGGTCAAGCTCAACCTCCAAGGGAGCCCAACCAGTGCTCGACCTCCGAGGGAGCCCAACCAGCAGCGCCCGCCCAATTAGCACAGTAACAAGCGCTTAAGAGCATAGGCGGTGTAGTGCAGTGTGTTCGAATCGCTAGTTTGCTTTCGCTTTTAAGTCATGCTTTTAAATGATATGCAAGCGAGGTGGGACTAAACCAGGGCATGTAGGCGACTTCCTTCTCCACCGCTCTCGACTCCCCTCTATTTTCGTTACAGGCCACAGCCCACCCACTACGCCCAAAGAAACCAACCGCAGCCCCCAAAGAACAACAGCCAAGCCCCAACAACAACGAGCGACGGCCCAATACTGCGCCCGCTACTGTCGGCCGCCTTGCAGGGCCCGCGTGTCAGCGGCTTCACGCACCATGTCGCCTCCTTCCCTGGAGACGAACACAGAGCGGCAACTTCTCCCCAACTCCCGGCGATATGCCTCTGGGCCAAAGCCAACTACCCCTCCCCTCCATCGAACGTGCCCCGCTACGCCGCATCAACCGGGCATAGCCACCGCCGCTCGATCCCCTCGATCGTGGCCCCCGAGGTTCCCCGCGCCCGCCCCTATAAACAGTATGCCCAGAGCACCGCGCCGCCACCTTAGAACCCTAAAGGGGCCGCTCGGAGCCGTAGCCTTAGCCCTAGCCCTAGCCCGCCGCCGGGCGGAGCTCGACACGCCGCCGCCCGCGATCTCCGCCTTCACCGCGTCGCGCCGCCACATCCACGCCGTCTAGAGATGAATCCGGAAAATCATCGGTGAAAAAGAAGATGAAGACGGGAAAATCCACGGCTCAAGAAGAGCGCCGAAAGGTGCTTGGCCCCGATCTGCGTGAATCTGCGTGAATGGAGTCTCTCCATGCCTCTCCCCGAGAGGGAGAGACGGCTTCAAATTGCCGCAATCTGAACTCGAATCACGGTCGTCGCAATGCTTGCGTGAACGGAGGATGTGATCTTCCTATCAAAAGGCCCGTGTCACCCAACGAGGTATGTCTGTGGAATGACGAATTTTTAGAGATCCGTTTGTAGTTGAATTGGAAACACCTATGCTGTTTGTTTCTATGCAATCGAGTCCATAGCTCATGCATGCATATTTCTATGCAATTTTTTCAAGTGCTAATGAGTGTTTGGTCCGGTTCCACGAGGGATAGATGCATTGGCTCTTTTATATGATCCATTATATTTCGGTGTGCAATCATGAATTCTGCCCCACGACGGCCGATGCAATAAGTATCTGTGCATAGAATCGCAAGAACAATGTCTCTCCGTGCCTAAATCTCGCTCGGTGGCATCGACGACCTATTGGCGTGGTCTTTGCAACTGCTTGGAGCCATGAGATCCGTAGATGCTTGAATGGGTGTCGGATCGGAGTGATGAGGAGGACGTGCGGACCACCGGTATCTTCTTGCACGAAAAAGGATTGATCAAAAATTTCGTGGAAGCGGGAAAAAGGCTAAATTTACTATACACCGAATTCCACAATAGGGACAAAACCGTTGTTTTACATCCATTTTATCCATGTTGTGAACTGCTCAAGATAACTGTTCGACCGATGTAATGCATGGTTGATGTGTTATTCTGTTCTAATTCGATTACGTTTGGTTTTTCAGATTGTCAAGAATGGGACACAAACAAACCATGGCTCCCAAAAAGAGAGTAGATGAGGTAAACCCGTGAGCTTAATGAAGTTGACTTTGTGATTATGTGTAATGCTCATTTTGTTGGTCGTAATGCTCGGTTCTAGGTTGTAAGTGAAGCGAGAGAAAGTGAAAGCTTGGTTGGAGGAGAAGGAAAACCTGCAGGAAAAGTATACCTTCGAGTCAGCTTGCTTTTTTTATTGTCTTGTAAAGGTGGCTAACTCCCCGTTGAAAATTTTGCAGTACCCTATCTATAGCCCACCAGTTTTCATATCTGAAGAAGTTTATGAGAAAGTTCTGGACTTGCAAGATAAGGTTAGTAATTTGGTAGAGCGCCTATATAAAAGTTATGCATACTACTCATGGTAGTAAGTATAATGTGTGCTCTTTCATTGTGCAGGTCTCAAGTGTCAATAGGATTCCAAAACCAAAACCCAAGGTTGAGAAGACAACAGCAAAGGAGGAAGAACCTGCTAGCAAGGAGAAAACCACCTCTTCGGAATCTGCACCCAACGAGGGTGAATACACCGAAACGTCTCAGAATCTAAGAGGATCAGTGCATCATCAGCCAACACTAGCGATTCGAACCTGAATCTCATGACGAGTTGTGAGTACCGAATCCATAGAAACAGGTCGGAAAGATGCATTACGCATATACTACAAGAAGGCAGTTTGAGGATAAATTTTGGTTGCTGAAATTTTCCCGGTTTTTATTTGACGACCAAAAGATGAGGCTACGTAGGGTGTCGAGGAACATTAGATGTCAGAGAGCCAAAAAGATTTCATCGGTAGTTTCGATCATTGTGTAAGTTATTCACCTCAAAGGCGTGAGTTCAGGATCTAGAATCGCATTGTTGTACTGAACTCATTTGATGTTTTTTAATGAGGAATGCTATATATAGATTTTACGCCAATAGATTTTTACGTCAATACTTGCTATGATATATGATCAGATGTATTTCCGTCGGTGGAGGAATAGAGTTTAATGATAATAACAGAAAAAATCTCTGAGTATCAAGTCCGGTGGTGCGAGAAGTAGGTGCAAATAATCACATGCTCTTCTTGTATTTTAACTTCCTTCCTGTCAAGGTAACACATCTATCTTCAACTTCAATGTTACTTGGATTAAGCACGCGGTTTCAGATTTCAAACGTAATGTAGTGATAAAGAACAGGGATTTTCAGTTTCAAGAAGACCTTGGTATCATTTCACATTTCAGAAACAAACACCACGGCCAGATGATGTTATTTTAACTGAGTGGTGGCTTCAACCTTCGTGCTAAGTGTAAAGCAATACTGCAAAAGGACCCTACCGCAAAGGCTTCAACTCATTAGTAATTTTGGTTGCTTGGTGGTTATGGAAGCACAATAATGGATGCTTCGTGAGGTGACCTCTCCTAATTTCAATGTCATTATGCAAGATACAAGGGATGAGACCATCTTGTGGAGTATGGAAGCTAATACAGCAGATGGCATTTGCATGTATAAGTTGGTGGTCGCTTTCCTTTTTGTTTACTTGGCATGGTCCATGTATTTAACCCCTGCCAATGGGCTTGTATAAGTCTTATACTCTTCTTAGACTCCCTTTCTTCTTATTATTAATATAAAAAGCAAAGATTTCAAAAAAAAAAAAGGTCATGTTTTGATTTTTGACTAAACAACAATCCAAAGTCGGTGAGAGACCATGGATATGCTGTGGGGGGAACAGTTACTTATCCTACAAGTTCGTAAGCCGTTGCTAATTAAAGGATAACATAAGCATCTTGGAGCTCTAACGTTCGCTATCTTTGTAGTCATCTCTCGAGTCGTGAAAAGCGTAGATCAACTACTTCACAAAAGAAGGTCGATGCCATGAAAAAAAGCCTCGGCACAGATTAGCTTTTTACCCTTCAGGTTGCACCACTGCTCCCACCGTTGTCTTCCAATAACTTCTGATCATCAGATTTCTGCTGCTTCTTTGTCAGCTGCATAGCAATCTTCAGCATCGTATTAACGCCAGCCACCAATGCTTCTTTATCATCATTCAGATAGAGACCTGCCGAGTCACTCATGAGGGCACATGCATAGCATACTATATAGGCAGGATCCTGAACATATGTCTTTGAAATACATTTTATTACGAGTTTTCCAGATAGCCTTTTTTACCAAAAGGAAGCCAATGTTCACACTAAACCCAGCATTGTTCCAGAGATCTAGGATCATTGTTAACCCCCAAACTAATGGCAATGATTGCCCAAACTGCTTTTGCAACACTACATTGGAATAAAAGATGATTGGCAGTTTCAGTTTGATTACAGAAGTAGCATGAGGGATCACCCTGCCAATTTCTCTTTATCATGTTGTCCTTAGTCAGAATGGCATTGTTTAAGATCATCCACAGAAAGATTTTAATCTTAGCAGGGATTTTCCCTTTCCACACTTTTTTATGATAGAGACCAAAGATCATTAACAGTTAGAGCATTGTAAACAGATTTAACAAAGAAAATTCCCATGACACACAAATTTCCAGGTAGTTATATCAGCACCTTCACAAAGTTGAACATTGGCAACATCTAAAAGAATTTTCTCCCAATTCACTCTCCATTCATCTACCAGCCACCTAGAGAAAGTTAATGACTGGGGATTGAATTTAACTTGAGATACAGCAATATCAAGCTGTTGACACATGGCAAATAAATCAGGAAAAAGCACACACAAAGGTTGATCATACAGCCAAATATCTTTCCAAAAGAGTGTCTTTTGCCCATTCATGATTTTTAACTTCCTACCTGCAAGTAAATTTTCCTGACCTTGAGTAAGTCAGCCCAAATGGGAGAATCTGACTGTCTGTGTTTCACAGTACAGATAGAATCCTCTTTGATGTATTTAAACTTAACAATCTCTTGCCACATAATAATGTGGCAACTATATAGAAACAATACATAATTATGTGGCAAAATAACAATATATTCTAGCCCTAAAGATGTCCAATATCATACATAAAAATTTAATAGATGATGGTAACTAAAAGTAGATGAAATCAATCTGTGCCTGTGAATGGACGTACCCATTTCATGATTTCTAATACAAATTCACAATAGGATAGCTCAATTTTTCTAACCTTTTCTACATTTTTTTGTCCCTTTGGACCAATTTGATGCAACTGGATCTGGATCAGGGTCGCTGTGCATAATCTCATGGTGGCAGGCTGGCAGCGGCGACGGCGTGGAAGCCTCCCTGTCAAGCAGCGTTGTTACCATGGCGCGCTTGGATCTAGGTTTCATGGCCCCAATCCTCTCCTGCCTCCTCTTGCTCCACCATGGACCGACGCCGAGGCGGGCGCCTGAGCGGAGTCACGGCGAGGAGGAGGCGACGCCGAGAGGATGACGGCGAGGAGGAACAAGGGGTAGGGGTGGCCTGTTGCCTGCACCCGCCTCCCCATCCCATCGGCGGCGGCGGCGCTCATGAGGGCGCAGCGGCGGTGGAAAGCTAGAAGAAGTAAACGACATATTCATTTAACTAACTATACTAATTGTATTATCCATCCTAACTATACTACTCAAAATATTATTTTTGCATTTATAGAGTTACCGTTTTACCCTTTATCAAAAAAAAACTACGAGAATGGAATTACCGCCCAGTCCTAATTCCCACATTTGCGGAGGCAATGGAAGACGATTTTTGCACATATGGCCCACCGATCATAGACATAGCAATCGCCTTCCGTTGCCTCCGTCCCATTGCCTCCCGTTGCCTCCTACCTTTGTTGCCGTCGGATTGGCCGCTCTCGGTCGATGTCAGCCATCGAATTTTTCCCCAATTATTGTAAAAAATTTCATATCAGTTATCACCTTGGCCGGTTCGCTGTTCCATCAAACTAGGTGCTATGGTATAGGAGTATATATATAATGCTAGGCACTAGCCCTGAATCGCCCGGCCAGCTGCAAATTGACATTCACTGTCACACAGCTAGTCGTCCAAAATCCAAACAGCTACATAGATCGACAACATTGTAATTGTGTCCTTCAAGGCATGCCGTAGCGAGCCACAGCTGGTGTCCTTCAAGGCATTGTAAATTGTAATAGTGTCCTTCAACATTGTAATGGTGCCGACGCCACGCGAGACGAAGGTGTCAGCGCCTCCCATCATGGGCCTCCAGTGATGGACAAGGAAGAGAAACCCAGAAGGAGCTCCAGGGCCCGGTCCAGAAGTGTGCGGGTATCTGGCCCGCAGTGGGCTTGTAACATGAGTGGCGTGCAAGGCTGAGACCGTCGAGGGAGGTATAAGAGTAGAGAGTGGAGACGGGAGAGATCAACTATGACTTGAACTCTGTAAACACTTTACATTTCCTAAGAACTCAGTAGTCCTTAGCCTATCTTCTCCTTCCTCTCCAGTTCCGTTTCCCTTGGCCACTACGGTGATCCACCGGGGTGCTGACATATCTGGTATCAAAGCCGACCCGATTCCGGCTCCGCGCTGGATCCGGCACACTCCCACTACACCCGTCTCAACAAGTCCAGGGGAGCCATGGAACCAAACGCCCAGGCCGGCATCAACGAGGTCCTCCGCCGCTTGGACGCCATCGACGAGCGCTGGGAGAAGCGTTTCTCTGATGTGGAGTTTGATCGGGAGCGTCGTGCCGCCGCCAGCGTGAGCCGCTTCGTCAATATGGAAGGGCGCAGTTCGGCGGTGGAGTCTCGCGTCAAGGCTCTTGAGTCGTTCTGCTCTTCCTAGAAGACCGTCAAACAGATCGGTGATGATTGGAGCGGCTACATCCAGCACCGCGTCACGGGATTTGAGGAGCGCGTCAGCGATCTGGAGCTCATCCGCCTGTCTGAGATGTGGGATGAGAGGGACGGTAACGTCTCCGTGCTGGAGGGCGCGCTGGAGGGCTTCCGGCTGGAGGTGGTGCGAGTCGCCAAGCTCTGCGACTAGGCTGCTCCTCAAGGCTCCTCCGACCGCCCCATTCATGAGGTTTCCCCGGAGTTGGATCCCCGGCACCCACCTGCCGGTGCAAGGACCGACTGGCCTGTCGTTGGACACGGTATTGCTTCCTCACCACGGGCGAGGGACTATGGGTCGGTCATGACCATAGTCCCAAACCTGGCCAATGGTACGTACAGGCACCCAGTTCCTGCTTCCAATTTCAATTTCGCACAGCCTGAATCGCATGTTCCTAATGCCAATTTCATTGTTCCTCCTCCAATTCATCCGCCCGATCCACCCAACCCTAATCCCAATCCAAACCCTCCTCACCCGTTCTACCCCCACCACCCTCTCCCTGCCCCTGATCCCCTACCCAATTATCATCCACCCAATCCCCCACCCAATTATCATCCACCCACTCCAGTTTATCACCCACGCAATTTCCATGCTACGTACCCTAATTATCCTCAATATGCCTTACCATCCCCAAGTTCCACTTTCCCTCAGCCTAGTTTCCATTTTCCTCAGCATGGTCCTCCAGGCTTCCATCAGTTTCGTCCTGAATTCTTCCATGCTCCACACTATCGCGGCAAAATTCCTAAGATGAAGTTTCCCCAATTCAATGGAGACAACCCAAAACTGTGGATCTCTCGAGCTAAGACTTACTTTGAGATGTATTTTGTCTCTGAAGATAGGTGGGTCAAGATCGCTTCCATGCACTGCATTGGTGCTACCGCTCAGTGGATGCAGTCTGTTGAACACCGCCTTCCCACTCTTAGTTGGACTTCCTTCAGCCAACTAGTGCATGATCGCTTCGGTCGTGACCAGCGCGAACTCCTTGTGCTACAACTCTTCCATATTCGCCAAACTTCCGCAGTGTCTTGTTGGTCCCTATCTGCCCTACACAGGTAAGCAACTAGCTTACCAACACTCACACTCACTCACTATGGCTAGAGGTAGAAAAAGAGATTGAGAACAGCGCACACACAGCAGCACACACAGCAGCGTTGGCCGAAGCCCTGCCCTTTGGTTTGTGGCAACTGAACTGAGTATTCCATTGCCCTTTGGATGGAATATATACAACTCTAGCTGTACCTTTATCAGGTATATAATTGTTGTCCAACTACCTACTCCTGAGTACAAGAGTACACCAACTACCTACTCCTAAGGTACAGGGTACACCAACTACCTACTCCTAAAGTACAGAGTATACCAACTACTTCTAGCAGTACAAAGCTCACCTCAGCCCACTACATGGTTGATGTAATAGCTACCAACTAATGTACTGGAGGTGCCCTATTGCAATACTGCTACTGCTACAGAAACTGGTCGGCAGAGCCGATCAGTCCTCAACTCCCAATAGGGAGTGGTTGGCCGAGCCGACCAGTCTCCAACCAAGGAGAAATGGAGAGCAGCAGATTATGTCTAACAATTCTTCCCCTAATCCTTGCCAATCATCTTCCTCAGCTTCATGAACCGCAGGCGTCCGAGTGACTTGGTGAGGCTGTCAGCGAGCTGTCTGCCACTCTCGACAAACTCAATGATGATCTGCCCTCCATCGATGCAGTCCCAGAGGAAGTGCAACTTGATGTCGATGTGCTTGCTCCAGTCGTGGAGGACAGGGTTCTTGGCGAGGGCGATGGCGGGCTGGTTGTCCACCATCAGAGCTGGTGGGTGAGCTTCCTCACCGGTCAGCTCACTCAGCAGCCGGTACAGCCGCACAGCTTGACACGCTGCTGTGGCTGCCGTCACGTACTCTGCCACGCATGTGGACATCACCACCACCTTCTGTTTCAGTGATAGCCATGAGATTGGAGCCGACCCGAGAAAGATGAGCACGCCAGAGGTGCTCCGCCGTCCGTCAATGTCTCCCGTTATGTCTGCATTGCTGAACACAGTGAGTTGCAGCCCACTTCCGCCAGTCTTAGGGAAGATGATCCCCTGATCCACTGTCCCCTTGACGTAGCGCAGCAGCCGCTTCACCGTAGCCCAGTGATCCTCTCGGGGATCCTCAATGAAGCGGCTGACTTAGCCCATGGCGAACGCAATGTTCGGCCTCGTGTGGACTAGATAGCGCAGACCACCGACGATGCTCCGGTAGAGTGTTGCATCTACCTTCACCGCGGTACTGGCCTTCATCAGCTTCAGCCACTCCTCCATCGGAGTCATGCATGGCTTGCACTCAGCCATGCTGCTCTGCTCCAACAGCTTCGAGGCATACACGTTCTGACCGAGCGTGAGCGCCTCCTTTCCCTGTCTCACCTTGATGCTAAGGTAGTAGGAGAGCGCGCCGAGATCACTCATTTAAAAACGAGCTGCCATCTCGCGTTTGAAGCTGTCGATGTCCTCCGCACGCACGCCAGTGACGATCAAGTCATCCACATACATGCCAACGACGAGCTCCTCCTTCCCCCGTCGCCGCGTGTAGAGCACGTGCTCGGTTGCGCACCATGTGAACCCAAGCTCGCTCAGTGTGGCGTTGAGCTTGGTGTTCCACGCCTGAGGGGCCTGCCGCAGCCCATAGAGCGCCTTGCGCAGCATGAGTACCATGTGCTCAGCGCCCTTGACGGCGAATACCGGAGCTTGCTTGACGAAGACCGTCTCCGTGAGCTCGCCGTTGAGGAAGGCTGATTTTACATCCAGGTGATGGACACGCCAGTCCTTCGCTACTACCAAAGCTAGCAGTAGTCGGATAGACTCCATGCGCGCTACCGGTGCAAAGACTTCTTTGAAGTCGATGCCCTTGCGCTAGACAAAGCGTCAGGCGACAAGGCACGCCTTATGCTTGACAATGGCGTCGCGCTCGTCCCGCTTGAGCTTGTACACCCACTTCAGGCCGATCAGACGACATCCTGGAGGTGGATCGATGAGGTCCCAAGTCTCGTTTTTCTTGATCGCCTTCATCTCCTCCAGCATCGCCCGTCGCCAATTTACATCGCGCTCGGCCAGCGCGAACGTGGGTGGTTTGTCTGCAATGATGAGAAGCAGCTCTAGGTCATTGAGCAGCCGATCCGCCAGGGCTGAGGACCCCATGCTACCGACGATGTCGTCCAGTCTACGGAACCGCACCTCCTCACCATCCTGGAAGGCATCCACGAACTCGGTGATGTCACTCGAAGGTGAGGCGAACTCGATCGGCATCGATGGAGTCCCCTGTTCTACCGGAGAGGTCGGCACAGCACCTAGAGTGATTGGCACCTCGGCTGTAGTGCTCGGCACTACTCCTGGACCGCTCATCACCACTCCTGGAATGGTCGACACCCCTCCCGAAGTGCTGGGCACTAGTCTTCGAGTGGTCGGCACGACTGTAAGACCTCTCGGCTCCGCTACGGGAGCATTCGACACCCGTCCTAGAGTGGTCAGCATCACTGCAGGACGGCTCGGCATCACTCCTGAAGTGCTCGGCACCCCTCCCGGAGTGCTCGGCACTACCCCAGGAGTGCTCGGCTCTATTGCTATAGTGGTCAGCACCTCCTCTCCAGCGTCTCCACCACCGTGGATGACCAAGTGCTTGAAGACGAAGGTGCTGGTGAAGCCGCTAGCTTTCCTCATACCCAAACTGTCCCAGTCCTAGGCCGCCTTCTCATCGAACACCCTTGAGCCATCACCGAACTTCACCGTGCCGGTCACATCGTCGTCGAGCTCAGAGAAGGCTGCCTTGGAGCCCGTCATGTGGTTGATGGCGCTGGAGTCCAGGTACCACCGCTGCTCCTGCTCGCCGCCCACACGTCCAAGGTGGATTTGGGCATGCGGTTCGTCGAGGTTGACAGCCTTCAGAGCCTTCCTACACCCTTCCACCGCCATCCCCTCTCCCTTCTCCTTAGCCTCAACATCGTGCAGTGCATAGAATGTCACCATCAAGAGAGTGGCCTCATCATCATCATCAGCCTGTGCCAGATGAGCCTCAGCCTTCTTCTCCTACTTGTGATTTGGGCACTCCTTTGCCTAATGGCTTGTCTTCCCACAGCGTCGGCAGGCGTTGGGGTTGACCTTCTTCTTCTTCTTCTCCGAAGAAGCCTTGCTACGGCGCTTGCCATCGCCACCGCGGCTGGAGGAGGCTTTCCTGGACTTCTTCTCCTTCATCCGGGTAGCCCACTCTTCTTCTGTGAGCAGCAGCTTGCCGCTGTCCGTCGTTGCTGTGGCCTACTCCATGCGCTCGTCCATCGCCCGCAGATGACCTGTCACATCCTCAATGGTGAGGGTGGATAAGTCCAGCATCGTCTCTATGGAGAGAACAATCTGGATGTACTTTGCCGGCATGGAGTGGAGGTACATGGAGACCACCTCTAGTGATGGACAAGGAAGGGAAACCCAGAAGGAGCTCCAGGGCCCGGTCTAGAAGTGTGCGGGTATCTGGCCCGCAGTGGGTTTGTAACATGAGTGGCGTGCAAGGCTGAGACCGTCGAGGGAGGTATAAGAGTAGAGAGTGGAGACGGGAGAGATCAACTACGACTTGAACTCTGCAAACACTTTACATTTCCTAAGAACTCAGTAGTCCTTAGCCTATCTTCTCCTTCCTCTCCAGTTCCGTTTCCCTTGGCCACTACGGTGATCCACCGGGGTGCTGACATATCTGGTATCAAAGCCGACCCGATTCCGGCTCCGCGCTGGATCCGGCACACTCCCACTACACCCGTCTCAACAAGTCCAGGGGAGCCATGGAACCAAACGCCCAGGCCGGCATCAACGAGGTCCTCCGCCGCTTGGACGCCATCGACGAGCGCTGGGAGAAGCGTTTCTCTGATGTGGAGTTTGATCGGGAGCGTCGTGCCGCCGCCAGCGTGAGCCGCTTCGTCAATATGGAAGGGCGCAGTTCGGCGGTGGAGTCTCGCGTCAAGGCTCTTGAGTCGTTCTGCTCTTCCCAGAAGACCGTCAAACAGATCGGTGATGATTGGAGCGGCTACATCCAGCACCGCGTCACGGGATTTGAGGAGCGCGTCAGCGATCTGGAGCTCATCCGCCTGTCTGAGATGTGGGATGAGAGGGACGGTAACGTCTCCGTGCTGGAGGGCGCGCTGGAGGGCTTCCGGCTGGAGGTGGTGCGAGTCGCCAAGCTCTGCGACTAGGCTGCTCCTCAAGGCTCCTCCGACCGCCCCATTCATGAGGTTTCCCCGGAGTTGGATCCCCGGCACCCACCTGCCGGTGCAAGGACCGACTGGCCTGTCGTTGGACACGGTATTGCTTCCTCACCACGGGCGAGGGACTATGGGTCGGTCATGACCATAGTCCCAAACCTGGCCAATGGTACGTACAGGCACCCAGTTCCTGCTTCCAATTTCAATTTCGCACAGCCTGAATCGCATGTTCCTAATGCCAATTTCATTGTTCCTCCTCCAATTCATCCGCCCGATCCACCCAACCCTAATCCCAATCCAAACCCTCCTCACCCGTTCTACCCCCACCACCCTCTCCCTGCCCCTGATCCCCTACCCAATTATCATCCACCCAATCCCCCACCCAATTATCATCCACCCACTCCAGTTTATCACCCACGCAATTTCCATGCTACGTACCCTAATTATCCTCAATATGCCTTACCATCCCCAAGTTCCACTTTCCCTCAGCCTAGTTTCCATTTTCCTCAGCATGGTCCTCCAGGCTTCCATCAGTTTCGTCCTGAATTCTTCCATGCTCCACACTATCGCGGCAAAATTCCTAAGATGAAGTTTCCCCAATTCAATGGAGACAACCCAAAACTGTGGATCTCTCGAGCTAAGACTTACTTTGAGATGTATTTTGTCTCTGAAGATAGGTGGGTCAAGATCGCTTCCATGCACTGCATTGGTGCTACCGCTCAGTGGATGCAGTCTGTTGAACACCGCCTTCCCACTCTTAGTTGGACTTCCTTCAGCCAACTAGTGCATGATCGCTTCGGTCGTGACCAGCGCGAACTCCTTGTGCTACAACTCTTCCATATTCGCCAAACTTCCGCAGTGTCTTGTTGGTCCCTATCTGCCCTACACAGGTAAGCAACTAGCTTACCAACACTCACACTCACTCACTATGGCTAGAGGTAGAAAAAGAGATTGAGAACAGCGCACACACAGCAGCACACACAGCAGCGTTGGCCGAAGCCCTGCCCTTTGGTTTGTGGCAACTGAACTGAGTATTCCATTGCCCTTTGGATGGAATATATACAACTCTAGCTGTACCTTTATCAGGTATATAATTGTTGTCCAACTACCTACTCCTGAGTACAAGAGTACACCAACTACCTACTCCTAAGGTACAGGGTACACCAACTACCTACTCCTAAAGTACAGAGTATACCAACTACTTCTAGCAGTACAAAGCTCACCTCAGCCCACTACATGGTTGATGTAATAGCTACCAACTAATGTACTGGAGGTGCCCTATTGCAATACTGCTACTGCTACAGAAACTGGTCGGCAGAGCCGATCAGTCCTCAACTCCCAATAGGGAGTGGTTGGCCGAGCCGACCAGTCTCCAACCAAGGAGAAATGGAGAGCAGCAGATTATGTCTAACAATTCTTCCCCTAATCCTTGCCAATCATCTTCCTCAGCTTCATGAACCGCAGGCGTCCGAGTGACTTGGTGAGGCTGTCAGCGAGCTGTCTGCCACTCTCGACAAACTCAATGATGATCTGCCCTCCATCGATGCAGTCCCAGAGGAAGTGCAACTTGATGTCGATGTGCTTGCTCCAGTCGTGGAGGACAGGGTTCTTGGCGAGGGCGATGGCGGGCTGGTTGTCCACCATCAGAGCTGGTGGGTGAGCTTCCTCACCGGTCAGCTCACTCAGCAGCCGGTACAGCCGCACAGCTTGACACGCTGCTGTGGCTGCCGTCACGTACTCTGCCACGCATGTGGACATCACCACCACCTTCTGTTTCAGTGATAGCCATGAGATTGGAGCCGACCCGAGAAAGATGAGCACGCCAGAGGTGCTCCGCCGTCCGTCAATGTCTCCCGTTATGTCTGCATTGCTGAACACAGTGAGTTGCAGCCCACTTCCGCCAGTCTTAGGGAAGATGATCCCCTGATCCACTGTCCCCTTGACGTAGCGCAGCAGCCGCTTCACCGTAGCCCAGTGATCCTCTCGGGGATCCTCAATGAAGCGGCTGACTTAGCCCATGGCGAACGCAATGTTCGGCCTCGTGTGGACTAGATAGCGCAGACCACCGACGATGCTCCGGTAGAGTGTTGCATCTACCTTCACCGCGGTACTGGCCTTCATCAGCTTCAGCCACTCCTCCATCGGAGTCATGCATGGCTTGCACTCAGCCATGCTACTCTGCTCCAACAGCTTCGAGGCATACACGTTCTGACCGAGCGTGAGCGCCTCCTTTCCCTGTCTCACCTTGATGCTAAGGTAGTAGGAGAGCGCGCCGAGATCACTCATTTAAAAACGAGCTGCCATCTCGCGTTTGAAGCTATCGATGTCCTCCGCACGCACGCCAGTGACGATCAAGTCATCCACATACATGCCAACGACGAGCTCCTCCTTCCCCCGTCGCCGCGTGTAGAGCACGTGCTCGGTTGCGCACCACGTGAACCCAAGCTCGCTCAGTGTGGCGTTGAGCTTGGTGTTCCACGCCTGAGGGGCCTGCCGCAGCCCATAGAGCGCCTTGCGCAGCATGAGTACCATGTGCTCAGCGCCCTTGACGGCGAATACCGGAGCTTGCTTGACGAAGACCGTCTCCGTGAGCTCGCCGTTGAGGAAGGCTGATTTTACATCCAGGTGATGGACACGCCAGTCCTTCGCTACTACCAAAGCCAGCAGTAGTCGGATAGACTCCATGCGCGCTACCGGTGCAAAGACTTCTTTGAAGTCGATGCCCTTGCGCTAGACAAAGCGTCAGGCGACAAGGCACGCCTTATGCTTGACAATGGCGTCGCGCTCGTCCCGCTTGAGCTTGTACACCCACTTCAGGCCGATCAGACGACATCCTGGAGGTGGATCGATGAGGTCCCAAGTCTCGTTTTTCTTGATCGCCTTCATCTCCTCCAGCATCGCCCGTCGCCAATTTACATCGCGCTCGGCCAGCGCGAACGTGGGTGGTTTGTCTGCAATGATGAGAAGCAGCTCTAGGTCATTGAGCAGCCGATCCGCCAGGGCTGAGGACCCCATGCTACCGACGATGTCGTCCAGTCTACGGAACCGCACCTCCTCACCATCCTGGAAGGCATCCACGAACTCGGTGATGTCACTCGAAGGTGAGGCGAACTCGATCGGCATCGATGGAGTCCCCTGTTCTACCGGAGAGGTCGGCACAGCACCTAGAGTGATTGGCACCTCGGCTGTAGTGCTCGGCACTACTCCTGGACCGCTCATCACCACTCCTGGAATGGTCGACACCCCTCCCGAAGTGCTGGGCACTAGTCTTCGAGTGGTCGGCACGACTGTAAGACCTCTCGGCTCCGCTACGGGAGCATTCGACACCCGTCCTAGAGTGGTCAGCATCACTGCAGGACGGCTCGGCATCACTCCTGAAGTGCTCGGCACCCCTCCCGGAGTGCTCGGCACTACCCCAGGAGTGCTCGGCTCTATTGCTATAGTGGTCAGCACCTCCTCTCCAGCGTCTCCACCACCGTGGATGACCAAGTGCTTGAAGACGAAGGTGCTGGTGAAGCCGCTAGCTTTCCTCATACCCAAACTGTCCCAGTCCTAGGCCGCCTTCTCATCGAACACCCTTGAGCCATCACCGAACTTCACCGTGCCGGTCACATCGTCGTCGAGCTCAGAGAAGGCTGCCTTGGAGCCCGTCATGTGGTTGATGGCGCTGGAGTCCAGGTACCACCGCTGCTCCTGCTCGCCGCCCACACGTCCAAGGTGGATTTGGGCATGCGGTTCGTCGAGGTTGACAGCCTTCAGAGCCTTCCTACACCCTTCCACCGCCATCCCCTCTCCCTTCTCCTTAGCCTCAACATCGTGCAGTGCATAGAATGTCACCATCAAGAGAGTGGCCTCATCATCATCATCAGCCTGTGCGAGATGAGCCTCAGCCTTCTTCTCCTACTTGTGATTTGGGCACTCCTTTGCCTAATGGCTTGTCTTCCCACAGCGTCGGCAGGCGTTGGGGTTGACCTTCTTCTTCTTCTTCTCCGAAGAAGCCTTGCTACGGCGCTTGCCATCGCCACCGCGGCTGGAGGAGGCTTTCCTGGACTTCTTCTCCTTCATCCGGGTAGCCCACTCTTCTTCTGTGAGCAGCAGCTTGCCGCTGTCCGTCGTTGCTGTGGCCTACTCCATGCGCTCGTCCATCGCCCGCAGATGACCTGTCACATCCTCAATGGTGAGGGTGGATAAGTCCAGCATCGTCTCTATGGAGAGAACAATCTGGATGTACTTTGCCGGCATGGAGTGGAGGTACATGGAGACCACCTCTAGTGATGGACAAGGAAGGGAAACCCAGAAGGAGCTCCAGGGCCCGGTCTAGAAGTGTGCGGGTATCTGGCCCGCAGTGGGTTTGTAACATGAGTGGCGTGCAAGGCTGAGACCGTCGAGGGAGGTATAAGAGTAGAGAGTGGAGACGGGAGAGATCAACTACGACTTGAACTCTGCAAACACTTTACATTTCCTAAGAACTCAGTAGTCCTTAGCCTATCTTCTCCTTCCTCTCCGGTTCCGTTTCCCTTGGCCACTCCGGTGATCCACCGGGGTACTGACAGAAGGCCCTCTCGGACATCGACGACCAGCATGCTCTGCGCTACTATGAAACGGTGATCGGTTTCTTCCGGCGCTGCCACGGCCAGAGCAACGGACCGGATGATCCGGCAGAGGCTGTCCGGGCGGCCCTCTCGCAGGCGCTGGTGTACTACTACCCCGTCGCCGGGCGACTGAGGGAGGACGACGGAGGGAGGCTCGAGGTGGACTGCATGGCGGAAGGGGTGCTGTTCGTGGAGGTGGACACCGACGTGAAGCTGGAGGACTTCGGAGAGCCCCTGGTGCCGCCGAACCCGTGCGAGGAGGAGCTGCTGTGTGATGCTGGTGATACGAGAGCCGTCATTGGCAAACCGTTGCTCTTCATGCAGGTATTCTTCTTTTTTATTACCTCCCTCTTTCTTCCTTCTTCTTATTTCTTTTTACAATTAAAAATTTTATTAGTCGGTCATCTTAAATTTTTTATGTTTTGCAATAATAACCATTTTCTGAATTGATCGACGCTTTGTGTGGAGGCGCTGATGTTGACATTTTAGGCACCATTAGTTTACTTCAGAGGTTGACCGTAACGAGGCTATGTGAACGTTTTGCTAAAAAATGATGTAACTTTGTTTCATTATAGATGAATGTAATTAGGGACTACTACCTATTATTCTAAACATTTTGTCCACATGATCATTTCCGTCGCAGTGCCTTCTGGCTATATAAATTTAATTACTGGCGCAAACATACTACTAAACCATCAACATCTTTTTGGAAAAAGAATAACAAAGCAAGTAGCTAGAGACTCGGAATGCATGGTAGATAGAATCCTGCAAGACATACCTAGAGCAAAAATTTATCTCCCTCGGTCCGTCCCCCTCACTTTTTTTCTGCGGAAATGCTAAAGGACAACCGTGTATTTTTGTCTCTCCCGGTACATGGTTTTCTGATCATCCGATCACTGGGTCTGTCCATAGTTGACCGTCTGATCCCCACCGATTTAGCTATCTGTTTTTTCTCCTTGTCGCTGACAAGCTGTTCCGCAAGTCTTCTCTCGTTTCATTTCATCGTCTCCCCCCTGACAACAGCGACTATAGAAAAAATTGTCTCATTTTATAATATATTATTTATTTTTATTCTTGTCTAACTATAGAAAAAAATTGTGGCTTGTTAATTGTCTTTATGTCAACATTTATATTATTTTTTGTCCTTGCCTAACTATAGAAAAAATTTGTGATTTGTTAATTGTCTTTGTGTCAATATATATTAGATTTCGTTAGGTTTGTATAGTTTTGTGTATCGGGTTTTTTATAACCTGATTCGAAAATTGCAGCTGCAATTTTATTATAAAATATATGCAATAACCGTTGGATTTCGATCTAATGGTGGTAGAATTCGTGTGCTACTGTTATCTAAAGCAACTGAATTTGCTTCTCATAGAAATCGTGTGTTTTACATGGAACTAACAACCGTGTGCTAGTTGGTCACGAAACACATGAATATAACATAGACATCCTCTTCTTTTTTCTGTCTCTTAATCAATTATCCTTCACTCTCACCCAGTGGCAGATTTAGAATTTTTGCATGACGTATGCCAGATCAAAATTTTCATATCCAAAATGGCAAACCATTTAGCAATTTGATAAAGTACCATAAAAATTGCCTCATAATTCAGTCTACAAATACTAAATAGCATAATAATAAGTCTTAAATTACAATACAAATAGTTCAAACAATATACTAATAGTTTGAAATATGCAATATAGAAGCTTAAAGAGGATATAGAATTACATCACTACTTTTTGGTCGTACACTTTCTAATGAGTGACACAAGGCAATCATCCAAAATGTCTCTCTCAATGAGTGACACAAGGCAATCATCCAAAAGACTATTCATTTTATTTCAGGACTTGGTTTTGACTAAATTTATTGTACAAAATGCCTTGTCAACACTTGTTGTCGCCACTGATAGAAGCAATACCAATTTCAGAAGCAAGAAAACCAAACCATAAACTTTATGTCTATTTGTTTCCACTAGCTTAACTGAGAGGTCAACAAGGTTTTCTAAGCCATTGAATTTATCATCTTATCTCATGACATTAATACAGTAATCAAGTTACAATTCAAGCTTTAGCAAATTGGAGCCAAATAAGTCCTTACATAAAACTCAACAGTTTTACATACCTTTTGTGCATCAAAGGAAGTGAATGAGTTGGTTGGATTGAATGCCGACATACAAGAAAGTAACTCCATATTAATCTCATCAAATCAATTATCAAGCTCCTGACTAATTTTATCAATGACTCCAATATATACTTATGATCTTCTGAAGTGATCCTCATTTGTTTGATTTTGGGCAAACCGTCTTCATCTTCCATAAGGCACATAATTATCTTCCATCGCAAGAACTTCGACACCATGTTTATTGCAAAACAAAGGGACCTTTTCATGGAACTTTTTCCGTCCATTAGTCCTCAAGTGTTGCATTCTGTTCTTTGCCACACTAACAAGTTGGATTGCATGAATATTATCATGCTCCCTCCTTTGCCAATGCTCAGACAATTCCTTTGTGTATCCAAGAATAACAAACAATAAGTGTGCATTTAAAACAAAATCGAAGGACTTAAATGCCCCAACCATAAAATGCACCTTTGTCCGATCACCCTTATATGTTGTATCCTCTCCAAGAGTAATGAGTACATCACGGATAGTGGGATGTATAGCAATGATGTTGCATACAATTTTGTAATGAGAGCCCTACCCAGTATCACCCAGCCTAGGCAATCTCATCTCTTGATTTAATACACTCCTAGTTTCAAGTTCACCACAATCAAGTGCCTTCATGATATTCACAAGTCTAGCATTTCAAAGCATGCCAAGACATTTACAAGACACTCCAACAATATTTAGCAAGGGATATTTGTTCCAAAAAACATACACAATCAATTTGTCCTTAGGGTTAGAGATTTTGGGGATCAAGCAAGGAAGAGGAGAAATGGTAGGGAAAAAGTTCTCAGTTCTCACCAAGTCACCATGATTTCCATTGCCGCCAGTTGGGAGAGGACGACGTGGGCTGTGGCTTGGGGACACGCCAGTGCCTCTACGGCTGCCGACTAGAGATGTGGCCCATCCGTGTAGGATCGTGTGGGGCCGGGAGCAATGGTGCTGAAATTAGCCAGGGCCCAGGGGATCCCGCCGGCCAGGCTGGGCTTGGGTCGAATATCCATATATGCTGCACCACTCTTGTCATGTGCTGTCTACCCGATGCCGTTCACATCACGACGGGACTCCACGTGACGTAGATGCACATGCCATTGAAGTTTCATTTCTTATCTTTTAAGTACTGCCTTGAGTGCACCTTCCCACCAAGCAACATGGACGTGTGACTAGGAACATGGAGATGTTTTTGTAGAGAGAATTGCGCCCATGCTAGCTAGCACCTGCCTCCAAGCTTATGCCACGGATGGGCAACTCAGACATATGTGAAGACCTATTTCCTGTTGACCTTTTGTTTCTCTTTTTGCCAGATTTTCTGTCCTCATGATTTGGTCTTGGACAAGGGTCCAAGCGAAGAGCTTGCATTTGTTTTGTGCCTATGCTTTCCAAATCAAGTTGCTACTTAATGGTTTGAAATGTGTTTCTTTTTCCTTCTCTTGCTATCACATTCTACACTACAAATGACATTATATTGCTTCTTAATTATTGGTATTTCCTTTTACAGTTGACTAGACTGAAATGTGGTGGATTTGTGGGTGGATTCCACATGTGTCACATAACATGGCTGATGGTTTTGGTATGATTCAACTCATGAAAACTATAGCTGAATTGGCATGTGGTGCAGTAGCTCCAAGCATTCTTCCCGTATGGAAAAGAGAGCTTCTAAGTAGTACAACAACACATAGCCCAACCCCCATTGTATACCCCAACGCTTCATATGAACCATTACAACTAAATAGCTTGGACTCTACATGTGACAATGTGATGCTGTCAACTCCGCTCAATGAAATGGTAGTCGAATAATTCATCTTTGGGTCAAGAGAGTGTCACGCTCGATTTTAAGGATAAAATAGGATGCAAAATCTTATGTGCGCCCAGAGATTAGTCACACACATAAGCTGATAAATTATGAATAGTATCATCACAAGTGTTTATTACATCACGAATAATAAGACAAAGTCTTCACATAAATGTAGCGGAAATATAAAGAAAAATATTTCGCGGAAGCTCCATATCACAGGGATGTCAACTGGTTGACCAGAAGTCTAGTAATCCTCAGGAAAGTCGTCATTACCATAGCCATCTGTTACCCATCCGGGATTTTTATCCAAATAATAAAAATAAACAAGCGTAAGTACGTGTCATACTCAACAAGTGTAACATGGGGTTCATGTGGCTCAAAAGGCTTGACACAGGTTTAACAACATTCAGCTTTTAATTGTCATAGTTTTAGCATAAGAGTAGCAACAAGTTGTTTTAATCCCATAATAAACACATGATCGATGTAAACATGAATAATGATTAGCATAAATGGATAATTCGTAGTGACCATCTATTCCATAAGGGTTCCAAGGCCGCTTGTGACCGTGAGCACGGCTAATATACTAGTTTTACACTCTGTAGAGGTTGTACACTTTCACTGTGAGTCATGAGACCCATATGCCTAGATTAATTACTCCCAAAATACTTTCAAGGTGAGCAGGCAGGGTTCACTATGAAGCCTTTCAAAGGTTCGTCTAACAAGTTAGGGCCATTAGATTCACTCAGCAAATAGACATAGGAACCCCCCTGTCGAATGGCACAATTCCATCACGGCTATACACATAAGAGTAGATGTTGTCCTATACCCGATTCGTCAAGCCATTCTTACGTCATAAAGGTAACCATTAACAAGCTAGAAAAGGTCCTCATACTGAGCTAAAGCCAGAGCCATGTGACCCTCACAACTGTAATATAAGTCCTAGATGATCACTTACAGATAAGTCCTTAGGGAGAGGAATCTGAAGCATTTAGAAAGTAGCTAAACACTCCAGCCCTCTGTTTCTAAGTTGCTAAAAAGTCATGTTTTAATGTTTATTACATATAGGCAGGGTTCACTATGTAGCCTTTCAAAGGTTCATCTAACAAGTTAGGGACATTAGATTCACTCAGCAAATAGACATAGGAACCCCCCTGTCGAATGGCACAATTCCATCACTGCTATACACATAAGAGTAGAGGTTGTCCTATACCCGATTCGTCAAGCCATTCTTACGCCATAAAGGTAACCATTAACAAGCTAGAAAAGGTCCTCATACTGAGCTAAAGCCAGAGCCATGTGGCCCTCACAGCTGTAATGTAAGTCCCGAATGATCACTTACAGATAAGACCTTAGGGAGAGGAATCTGAAGCATTTAGAAAGTAGCTAAACACTCCAGCCCCCTGTTTCCAAGTTGCTAAAAAGTCATGTGTTTAATGTTTATTCCATATACCATTAGTCAAGTTACAAGATCATGGTTTAGTTGAGCACTAGCAAAGCTACCCAATGCATATCTCATAGGAGACAAGGCATAAGTTCAATTCTATGGAATCCCTATCAAGGTGACACATGTAAATATGAATTAAATGTATTAAAGTTGCTAGGAAATAAGGATGATCCCATACTATACTTGCCTTTAACAAAGTGTCCCTATTGTTCCTGCTCGTCAAAGTAGTACTCTTGATCACCCATGAATTGCTCACCATCTATACTTGATAATCACAGCAACATACAAGCATCCAGAAGCATTCATGCATAGCAAACAAAAGCTATAGATTAGAATAGTACACCAACAGCATAGAATCAAGATGAAAGGTTTGTAAAATTAATCTACGTCTTGCTACGAAAACACAGACGCGAAGATCACGAAAATCAGAGCTAAAACAAAAAAGTTATGAATTAAACAAGATTTCCTTTAATAAAATAATAGATTAAATCTAACCTTGAATTTTAAAAGTTGAAAATATACTTAACAGTAGTATAAACATGTAGATTACTCAATTACAAATCTAACGCAACTTGAACGGATCAAATCAGAGTTAAAATAAATATTTTAGGGCTAAAACAAAATCAGTGACAAATCTGTAAATAAAGAAAACGTATTTTGGATTTAACCGAAGAAGACTATGCTTCCGAAAGAAGAAAACATATTCTAGGAATACGCTTTGGACTGCAGGTTCAAATATAAAGAACTCGAGGGGCTCTTATGCAAAATTTCTAGCCAAAAGGTATTGGTCGATCTTGACCGTTAGATCTGAGTTGGACAGTATAGATTAGATCCGAGGAGGGAGAGTCATTTGGCGGCGGTTGACGGCCATGACATCCTTTGGAAAATAGGGGACCTCACCGGCGTTCATCATTCTCGACGTTCCAGGCATCATCGGTCGCATGGAAAGCACAGGAAGCAAGAGGAGAGGAAAGCACAGGAAGCAAGAGGAGTTTGCAGCGGCGAGGAATAGACGAAGATGGCGGATGGCTCAAAACAGCGGCGGATTGAGCTCGGCGACCATGGCGCTTAGGGTTGCGGCGGCTGTGAGTTTAGGTGAGGGCGGCGCTTGCTCTAGGGTTAGGATAGGGAGGCGGCGCGGTGCGGGGTCTGCTATTTATGAGGACAATGGCGTGGGGAGCACGCCACATCGCTCGGAAGCAGGGCGGCGATGGACTCCGGAGTAGAGTCTGACACGGAAACGAGCTAGAGGTGGGGCAAGCCACTAACATGCAAGATCGGCTCCTCAGCATCATAGGGTGCGGAAGGAGAGAAGCGCAGCGCGAGCGTGTTGCTTGGCTGGGCCGAAACAAAGAAGCGGGCCGCGCGGAGATATGGGCCAAAGGGGAAAAGCGGGATAGACGGAGAAGAACTGGGCTAGCCTGCAGGTTCAGCTAGGCAGCGGTGGGAGAGAATGCTGGAACGGGCGAGATCCAAGAGAAGGAAAGGAAAAATAAAAATTCTTTTTTTCTATTTTTTTAAACACAATTTCAAATCCAATTTCAAGTCAAATTCAAATTCTTTTGCAAATTTCAATCAAACCAAAGCATCACAAATAAAATATGCAGCAGCATGTATGCACATACATGTATGTAGACCTTATATTTGATTTTAATTTTAACAAAGTTATTATTTTTTCTAAATTTAAATGCTCACAAAATGCATAATTAAATCAGATTCACCTATTTAAAAATGATGCAAATTTTAGGGTGTTACAATTCTACCCCCCTCAAAATGAATCTCGTCCTCGAGATTCGGACGATGCTTACTCAAAAATTTGCGGGTATGTTTTCCTCAGATCCTTTTCTCTTTCCCAAGTAGCCTTATCTTCTGTATACTGATTCCACTGAACCTTACATATATTTATAATTCGGCTCATCGTAACCCTTTCTGCCATCTCCAAAATCTTTACCGAAAATTCCTCATATATAAGATCTTCCTTAACTGTAAGCTCCTCTAATGGTATCTGCTCCTCTGGTACATGCAAACACTTCTTTAATTGAGACACATGAAACACATTATGTACACCTGACAAACTCTCAGGCAATTCCAACTAATAAGCTACTTCACCACGTCTCTCTAAAATCTTAAAGGGCCCAATATACCTTGGTGCTAACTTTCCTTTCATGTTAAACCTTCTCACACTTCTTATTGGTGACACTTTTAGGTAAACATAATCCCCTATTTCGAAAATTAATTCTCTTCTCCGAGTGTTAGCATAACTCTTCTGTCGAGACTGTGCCACTCTCAGGTTATCTCTAATCATCCTTACTTGCTCTTCTGCGTCTCTTAAAACATCCAGTCCAAACACTTGAGTTTCTCCCATTTGGTTCGAAAACAACAGGGTTCTATACTTTCGTCCATAAAAAGCTTCAAAAGGTGCCACATTGAGACTCTTCTGATAACTGTTGTTATACGAGAACTCTGCATATGGCAAACTCTTGTCCCAACTTGTACCATACTACAACGCATAAGCTCTCAACATGTCCTCTAAAATCTGATTAGTTCTCTCAGTTTGTCCATCTGTCTGAGGATGATATGCTGTACTAAGATTCAACTTTGTTCCCAATGAACTATGTACTTGCTGCCAAAAATGAGATGTAAATTGAGTACCCTGATCAGACACAATTTTCTTGGGAATTCCATGTAGACACACTATCTTCTCCATATATAATTGGGCCAACTTTGGTCCATTATAAGTAGTCTTGACCGGTATAAAGTGAGCAACTTTCATTAACCGATCCACTATCACCCATATTGGATCATAACCTCCCTGAGTGTGTGGTAACCTAACAATGAAATCCATACCAACTTCTTTCCACTTCCACTCAGGTATCTTCATTGGTTGTAATAATCCTACAGGTCTTTGATGTTCCTCTTTAACCCTCTGACAAGTATCACATAAAGCAACATATTTAGCCACATCCCTCTTAAGTCCATACCACCAATACTTCTCTTTCAGATCCAAATACATCTTGGTACTCCTAGGATGAATAGAGTAAGCAGACTCATATGCCTCACAAAGAATTACATCTCGTATAGCCTTTATTCTCAGGCACACATAGTCTTTTCCCAAACCATAGAGTTCCATTATCATCCATACGGAAACATGGTGCCTTACCAATCACTATGTTCTCTACTATTTACTTTAACCTCTTATCTTGCAACTGACCCTTACGTATCTCTAGCTCCAATGTAGGCTCTATCACCAACTCTATTGTATTAGTGACAAAACCCAAATTTAGTTGCTTAAGTTCAGCACACAACTCACTTGCCATAAGCATTACTTACACCTCATTAGCATAACTCTTCCTGCTAAGAGCATTGCCAACAACGTTTGCCTTTCTAGGATGATAGTGTACTTCTAGATCATAATCCTTAATCAACTCCAACCATCGACGTTGTCTCATATTCAGATCTATCTGAGTGAAAATATACTTCAGACTCTTGTGATTAGTATAGATATCACTCTTATGTCCGATAAGATAGTGCCTCCATATTTTCAGAGCATGAACCACTGCTGCTAACTCCAAATCATGAGTAGGATAGTTTAGCTAATGCTTTCTCAATTGTCAGGATGCATAGGCCACTACTCTTCCTTCTTGCATAAGAACACATCCGAGACCTTGACAAGATGCATCACAATAGATAGAAAAGTTAGCCTGGCACTCCTCAGACCACACAGACTTAGTATTTTTCTCCAATAGAGCTATCATAGGCTTGGTAAGTTTAGAAAACCCTTCTATTAACCTTCTGTAGTATCTAGGCAATCCCAAGAAACTTCAAATCTCTCCCACATCGGTTGGTGCTTTCCAATTCAACACATCTCTCACCTTGCTTGGATCTACCGCTATTCCACCATTAGAGGCAACATGGCCTAGTTAAGAAACTTCCTTCAACCAAAACTCACACTTGCTTTGCTTAGCATACAACTTGTGTTCCGTGAGCTTCTGCAAGACCAACCTTAGATGTTCAGCGTGCTCTTCTTCTGTTTTGGAGAATACCAATATATCATCGATAAATACCACCACAAACCTATCCAAAAACTCCATGAACACCTTATTCATCAAGTACATAAAGTACGCAGGTGCATTGGTCAAACCAAAGGACATAACGGTGTACTCATACAAACCATACCTCGTACTAAAAGTTGTCTTGGATATGTCAGTTGTACGAATCTTCAACTGATGATAACCAGAACGAAGATCAATCTTAGAGAAAACACAAGCACCTCTTAACGGATCAAACAAGTTATCAATTCTAGGTAGCGGGTACTTGTTCTTGATAGTAACCTCATTTAGTGACCGATAATCAACACACATCCTCTGGGTACCATCCTTCTTATTAACAAATATAACTGGTGCTCCCTAAGGTGACGAACTAGGACAAATGAAACCTTTCTCCTATAACTCCTTTATTTGTTTCTTAAGTTCCTCTAGTTCATTAACCCCCATTCTATATGGACGCCTAGCTCTAGGTGCAGTTCCAGGTAATAATTCAATAATAAACTCAATGTCACGGTCAGGTGGCATACCTGGCAAGTCATCGCGGAACACATCTAGAAACTCATCCACTACTAGGTCTTCCTTGTTGGCGCGATCATCAAGCTGGTTCACTGTGGCTGTCAGCTGCTTCTGCACTACAACATCGATACTGATTCTGTCCCTATTCGGTGTGGTCACAACAACTACCTCCTCCTTACACTGAATGTAACACCCTAAAAATTGCTCTTTTTGAAATAGGGTTAAAAAGATTTAATTTTGGATTTTTGTGCTCATTAAAACATAGGAAATAAAAATTTTCATTAAATTAAAATTTATTATAAGGTTTAGAAACATGTTGGTGCATACATGCTGCTGCATATTTATTTTTATGATGCTTGGGTTTGATCAAATTTTAAAAGAATTTGAATTTAAATTGAAATTGGGTTTGAAATGTGTTTAAGAAAACAGAAATCGGCCCAGCAATCACGAGTCCGCGCCGTCCTTCTCTCTGCGGCCCAGCAATGCGCCGTCCTCTCTTCACTTGGTCTCGCTGACCGGTGGGCCCCGCATGTCAGCGTTATCTTCAACCTTGAATCGTACCCATGTCGGACTCCATCGTCGAGTCCGCATCCGCTGCTGCCATGACGCCGCGCTGCTCACGCCTCCTCCTATTGCCTTGCCTCCCAAGCCACTGGCTCTCTTAAATAACTACCGCCGACCGAGCCGCCTCTCCCCACCCGTTCCAAGTCGCAGCGCCGTCGCCTTGCCGAGCCGCGTGCCCCCGCCGCCTCCGCGGTGGTCACCATCCGTTGCCATGCTGATGACAAGAACCACCCCGCTGAGCTCCATTCTGTCTCCATCCATTTTCCACCCGCTAAAATCTCCGTGGTGAGTTCGCAGTCTTGCCTTCTTTCTCCCCGTGCTATTCCCAACGCGAACCGAGGCCTAAAATGTCGTTTGGCGAAGCTCCGATGAGCTCTAGTTCGCTACCAATGGCGCCACCGCCTCCCACACCGGTGCCGACTGATCCAGCAGTGCCATGCCCTACCCACAGGCCACAGCTAGGACGAGCGCGCCAGCTCCTGCATCCCACCTCCCGGTGCGCACGCACGCGCGCAAACGCGCGACATCCCGAGAGCATGTCAAGCCAGCAAAGCAGCCATGCGTGCCCAGTTTTGCTCTTGCTAGCTTGATGACGTCATCATCATGTCACCCACACATTATGGCTGTTTTCTTATAGAAAAACAAATCCAAAAATACTATAGAAATACACCACTTACAATCAACAATAGGTCCCCACCGTTTCTTCGTTTTAATTCCGTTTTGACCCATTCAACTTGCGTTAGGTTCGTAATTCTATAATCTACATGTTCATACTGTTGTTAGATATGTTTTAAAAATTCAAGGTTAGATTTAATCTATTATTTTCTTAAAGAAAATTTTGTTTAATTCATATCTTCTACGTTTTAGCTCTAATTTGACCTGTTCAAGTTGCGCTAGATTCATTACAACGAGATCTACACGTTAGTAACAATGTTTATCATGTCACTATTTCTAGAATTTTATAGTTTAAACTCTAATTTGAATAATAATTATGCAACTGGATTTTATAAATAAAATATGATTTGTTTTACTTTAGTTTTATAATTCAAAACTAAATTTGACTTAATTCAATTTATATAAGCTTTTACATAATTAAAACACATGAAGCTTATAGTTTTATATTTTCTTTCAGTAGTGAACATCCGAGACTTACAGTACAGCTGTGAGGGCTACATGGCTCTAGCTTTAGCTCAGTATGAGGACCTTTTTCTAGCTTGTTAGAGGTTACCATTATTGGCGTAAGAATGACTTGCCGAATCGGGTATAGGACAACCTCTGTCCCCTTGTGTATAGGCTGCGTGTCATTGTGTCATCAGGAAGGGGGGTTCCTACATCTATTTGTCGAGTGAATCTAATGGCCCAAACTTGTTAGACGAACCTTTGAAAGGCTTCATAGTGAACCCTGCCGACCTTCCTTGAAAGTGGGTCAAGAGATTAGCTACCTTGGGCGAAAGGGTAAATTACGACTCATAGTAAAGTGTACAACCTCTGCAGAGTGTAAAACTGGTATATCAGCTGTGCTCACGGTCACGAGTGGCCTTGGACCCTAACAGAATATATGACGAACACTGATGGTACTGATGATAAAGATGTCACTAATGGTTGCTGTTTATGCTATTCATTATTCATGTTTACCTGATCATGTGTTTATATGGGCTTGTGATAAACTTGTTGCTACTTCTATGCTAAAATTGTGATAATTAAAAGCTAATCATAGTTAAACCAGTATCAGCCTTTTGAGCCTCATGAACCCCATGTTATATTTGTTGAGTATGACATGTACTTACGCTTGCTTTACTTTTTAAATCTGTGGAAAAATCCCGGATGGGTACCAGATTGCTAGAGTTTGAAGGAATTAGGCTTGTGATCAACCAGTCAGTTGTCCATGTGGAATTGGAGTCTTCACCCGAAGATCGGAGTTGTCTTTCCGTTGTTTGTTATCTAAGGTTATTGCCGGGTTCATAAACCCGGGGTCCCTCGGTGACAGGCTTCCACGCCAAGGCTCGACTCGAGAGTCTAAAAACAAAAGGGCAAAGGGGCGGTCCAGCAACCGACCGGAAGGTCTGGCCCAAGAAGAGCAACGCCCGCTCATCAACTACGTCGTCCCATCTATCTGACTGGAGCGCTCGCTTCGGGCTCCAACCACCTCCGGACGGCCTCTCCGATCGGAAGGCCTACCCCGAGCCCTACTTCCGACTCCGACCCCGTGTCTCTCCGACCGGGGTACGTAAGAACCCTGCTCGCCGCTCTTCTCTGACTGGCACAACCGAAGCCGACTAAGGCCATCCGACTAGGGACGCCCACTCGGAAGGGACCAGGGACGAACGGAGAAGGCAGCACGTGAGTCAAACCACGGTACAGGGACCATACCCTGTACACCTGCAGGAACAGTGCTCGACAACCACCCTGACACAAATAGTATTGTAGGCATCGACATTTATCCCTATAGTATTGTAGGCGCCGTTGGACTCCCGTACGGCAAAAACCCCTCATATGCCTCTGGGCATCATTAGTGTTGTAGGCGCCGGGATTCACCATGCCCCGTAAACGTGGTGAGTCTCCTCACGTGCCTCTAGGCAAGCAGTATTTTGCAGGTACCGACATCAACCCTTCCTAAAGAAGACAACGTAACCTCCCACATGCATGTGACATTCTACAGTGACATCAGCAGTGTTGTGGGCGCCTACCATTATCCAATCCTCATCGACGTGGGCAACAAGACTTAAAAGCATCCGTACCCTCTCCCTCTCACCTATAAAGCCATCCGCTTCATCTATAAAAGGGGATGCACTCCCTCTAGCGGAGGAGGGGGTTCATTCAAGCTCAGTTCCTTTAGATTCATTAGTCCAATAGCTCACAACCACAGAACCGCCAGGTTCGGACCTCAAGCGCACGCTTGAACACTTAGCTCATAGCGAAGTTCCCGTCGCTCTTAGCCCTTCCGACCAGAGCCGACCGGGCCTCTAGTACCCCCATATTTCTCCTTCTCGTTTGTAACCCCACTGTAGACTTCGAGCACCTGGGCTCAGGAATAAAGTCACCAACCGACAAAAACTGGACGTAGGGCATGTTTCTTGAACTAGTATAAATCCTGTATCATTGAGTGCTAGGCCACCTCCGATCACAACGTACAGCAAGACTACAAATATCCACTAGTTGGTCACTTTCTGTACCGACAGTTGGCGCCGTCCGTGGGGAAGACGTTGTACGTTCAACACTTTTTGGTCATCGGATGGCCTATTTTTCCACCACCCCCGCCGTGGCAGGCTCGGGCGATACGACTCGCTTCGGCTCGCTGGAATCTCCCGTACCCTCGCCTGCTGGGATGCAGGTTCCACCTATTTTCAAGCCATCCTAGGCCTTCCTCTTCGAAAGCCTAGACTTCGTCACCAACTAGCTCGGCGTACTCCACCTCTGCGAGGAGCCTCGCGACACAGCACCCGTCGGAGAGACGTCCTCCATCGGCTCCAGGACGCGCGACTTCGACGACGCGGCATCTGCGCTTCATTCTGAGCAAACTCTCTGCTCAAACCCCGCTGTGAGTAATATACATGCTGTTATTCACTTACTACATTCTATCTTCCACCAAATACTCGGAGGGTTCCCGTTGTCCCCGTCGCTGCCATCGTACGACCGGTTCCCCTACAGCCTCGTGTCTCCTGCGGGCGCATGCGCCCGGGGGCTCCAAAAGATTATGGCGCCGCCCCCTCTCTTGTCTGAGTTTGTGGGGATGGCGAGCTATGCTCCCACCTGTTTCCTTGACATCATGGATGACGACATCGGGAGTGACGGCTCTAGCATCGGCGACGTGGCACCTAGCCACCGTCCGTCCTGCGAGTGCGCTATGGCGAACGCTCCGGAGCAGCCGCTAGGGGTAACGGAGTCCTCACAGACTCATGCCCCTCCGAGCCCTCATGCGGAGACCCCCGGGCTCACAAGTAAGCACGGGGAAGATCTACGACGACAGTGGCCGCATTAGCCACCAACCGCACCAGCGCGCTCGGCTCACCACACTACGTCCCATGCGCATAGACCGGCGAACGGCGCTCGGGGTCACGCCCGTCAGGTCCAGCGCAACACCCCGGGCGATCCCCCGCAGTTCGCTTGGGCCAGTCAGAACATTGCCGCCACGGCAATGCTCCTGCGCGGCCTGTCCGAGCCTAATGACCCTTGTGAACAGGCGATCCAACGGAACCTCTGGGCACTGCTGGAGACCGCCACCGTTCAACAAGCAGAGTGCTCCGTATCACGACGCCAACTCGCGACCTCGCTCCCCATCTGGGGAATAGGGATGCAACAGATGGGGCACTACACCCTATCACCGCAACAACCGCTGAGAGTGGCACATGAGGCCGCAATGACACCTTGTCTTGACCTGACGACCGCTCCGCACCAACCGCCTATCTATGCGCGGCTCGGACCAAACCGAGGCACATGCAGCGGCGACTGGAGTCCCAGCACTGACGTCTCGGGACCACCAACCTTTGCCCAACTCCCCCACCAAGCGCCATTCTCACCGTGCTTCAACGGAGGCCACGGTAAAGGTAAGGCCAAGCGCCAGGATCAAGACGAGGGCCCCTCCACACAGAGGGGAAAAAAGAACAGAAAGGATCATCGCCGACCGGCCAACTCTATGTTGGTCGCCACGGCAGATCACGCGGGCACTCAGCCCTAGCAGACCCTCCGGGCCACTTTCACGAGCTCATGGAGAGCCCGTGCACCAACCACGACTATCCCATCAAACATCTCTACAAGGATTGCCAGCTCCTCAAGCGCCTGCTGAGGTAGACTGGCATGCCAAGGAAAGAAAAAGGCGAAGAGGCAGCAACCGAAGAAGGGGGCGCAGCGGGCAAGGATCCAAACGACCGAAGGATGAAGTGATCCGACCGGACGCCTACCGACTGAAGGACAACAACGACGACGCTCTCTCCTTGCACCTTGGAACAACTATGTCGTTTTTTCTTCCCCTAAGTTTTAGTCTTACCATTATTTACTCAGCGTACGCTCCTGTAAGAACACCCCGACCCGAACACTTTTTGGCTCAGGGCGCTTGGGGGCTCCACTAGGGGGCACTACTACTTCTCTATTTTGTTTACTGTCATGTGGAGAAATTCCTTCCTACCCTAACAAAGGGGTGGTTCATTCCCTTAATTTACCTTACGTAGCTTTGCTTTAAAAATTCTGACCGATCACACCCCACCTTTTCCTACGGTTATAGGCAGCTAAGCCTCGCGGGCCATGCCCCGGGCTCCCAAGGATGCAGCCTACAGGACAAATAGGCAAGTACGAGAAAGAAAGAAATAAAAAAACAAAGTTATGCTAAGGGAAAGCTAAGGAACGAAAGGGAACAAGCTTCCCTGAACAGAGTGACTCCATCACAGAAAACAAAATACCATTATAACCGTTAAGCACACAAAAACGTTTACACGGGGGCTCCCCCACAAACTTAAACTTTTTTACATTCACTAAACTACTTATATCCTACAAGCTATTGAACCGGGCTGGCGGCATCTGCTGGCGGCACGACTGACGAAGACGTAGGCTGCTCACTCCTTGGCGGCACGACGTTCGGCTCGATCGGAGCCAAGGCGACGTTCCCCCTGGAACCAGGCTCCGTGCTATCCACAGGCTCGGAACCATCCTCCCCATGCATGCTTCAGGCCATGTCTTCACAGCGAACATCCATCACCCACTTGGCAGAGACTTTCTCTGACACCGACCGCGCGTGCGGCAGCAAGCTCTCCCCGATCGATTAGATGCCCCTCATACTCAGGCCTTCAGCATACCCGCTGCAGATAGTGGTGAAGTCTAGATTCAGGTGGTGCTTTGCCACCGAGGTCAGCACCCCCGACGCTCCGTAAAACAGCCCACTCCTAACAAGGTCCTTGACCGCATCCGGGACCTCCGCCAGCTGGACAGCAGGCGCTCTAGTGCTTGACACCGACCCGAAGACTTCTGAGACAACAAGCTGGGCAACGTTGTAGATCTGGTCAAGGTCCCCCTCAAGACCACGTCGCTCTTCATGGGACTTGGCCAGCTCCTCCGCATTCCAGCTGAGGGTCGCCTTGGTCGTCTCTAGGTCCTGCTCCAGCGTCTTCACCTTTCCATCTAGCTCTGAAGGAAGGGAGACAAGCTCAGGAACAGGCTGAAGAAAGAAACCAACGCAACAAAAAACAAGAAAGGGTATGTACCAGTGCGAAGAGTTCTCAAGGGTGGAGAATTCCTCCACCTGTCGAGGCACCTGCGCGCACAACCGGGTGTTCGCCTCCTCCATCCCCGTAACCCGGCCTCGGTGCGCGAGCACCTCCTGGTCCGCCTCCGACCAGGCCCTCCGCTCCGCCTCCAGGGCCATCCACGCCGACTCTAGGGTGGCCCGCTCTGGCTCAAGGGCCGCCAAGGCCTCTTGAAGCGCCGCCTCGGTGCTCACCAGGGATGCCCACAACCCCACCTCAGTCTCCGCCTGGCGGGCTTTCGTCGCCTCGAGCCCTCACTCGGCGACAGTCGCCCGCTCCGCCGCACGCTGCCCCTCTGCCCGTGCCGAGGCGAGCTCGGCCACCCAGTCCTAGGACTCATGGCAAGCGGACCCTACCCGATGCTCAAGCTCGGCCATCCGGGCGTGTTCTGTCCGGAGGAAGTAAGACTTGTGGGACGACATCTTCCTCACATTCTACGAAAAACATGCATGCTAAAGACAACCGACAAAAGATTCAGAGGGCAAGGACAAGTACTAGAGACTCACCTCCGTGGCGAGCTGCAGGTCGACCTCAACCAACTGTCGAGCGAACTGAGCCTGCTTCTGGGCACTTTCAAGCTTCGCACACAGCTTGGTGAGTTCAGACACCGTGGCTTGCCCTTGGCCCCCCAAAAATGTCCCAGAGCTGACGCTCCTAGGAGTCCCAGAGGATGAACCGCACCTTCAATGTGTCCTCAGGGCAGGGCCACTCTAGGTCACCCTCCAGCAAACCGCTGGAGGGCCCAACATCCAACTGGAGCACCACCAGCTCCCACGGCGACACCGCCAGCTCCCGCGGCAACATCGGTGGCTCCGCCGCGATATCCGCCTCATCGTCAGACGGGATGTTCACCACCTCATTTGCGTGGAATGCCGCCGGGCGTCCCAACTCCATCCCGACCGCACTTCCCTCCAGCACCTTTGGCTCTGGCGGCAAGGATAAGCTGTGCGGCCCTCCACCCGGCGAGATAGGGAGCTCGCCTTCCCTCGTCTCTTCCACCACGACCGGTGGAGGAGGGGCCACAAGGGCTACCTCCAACACAACCCCCACCATCGGCACCAGGATCGCCGCCAACACTGACGCCGCCGCTGCCGCCTTATCAACAGCCGTCCCGGGGGGTACCACCCCTGAGAGGGAAGGCTTTGCCGCCACCACCCTACTGCCCCCTTTGCTCACCACAACACGCTGTAGGGTGGGCCTCCAAATCTCCTGCACGGGGGTCGAGGCAATGCTCAACCCCGGCATCCCCCGGCCGCTGACAGAAATAATAGGTGAGTCACACTCCAAAAAGACTCGACCAGCAAAAGATCGAAGAGCAACAAAGGAAAACATACCGGGAGGTGAGCGGCATGACTCTGAAGGCAGGCTCCGACGACAACAGACCCATGGGACAAGGACCGCTCCCAGGCTGCGACCCGCGCCCCTCACTTTAGACGGGGGCAGAGTCATCCTGACCGGCTCCTGTCCAGCCTACGGGTCACTATGACCTCTAGCTTGGGACTCCCCGACCAGAGCAGCGAGCAGAGCGTCCTTTGACTGCAAGTCGCGCGTCATCAGGGCGCCAGTCTGCCCCTCAGACCGCTCGGACTGCTCGACCGCACCCATGGCAGGCAGGGCCTCCTCCAGCTGTGAGTCAGGCATTGGCACCGGTCCCGTCGCCGCACAAGCGCTAGTCCGCTCCTTGGACCGCCCGGCTTGCTCAGCCGCGTCCGCCACAGGCGACGATGGGACCGGCGACACCACCAAGGACCGCAGTGACCGTGTCCACTTCACCACCCGTCCACCGACGGCGTCCGCGCTCGCCACATGCTTCCTCAATGTAGGAACCTCCACACGCCGCGCGGCCTCCTGCTCCTCACCAGCGGACGTCGCCGCAGGGTCACGACGCTCCGCCGAGGTCTTAACGACCTCCTGACTCCCCTCCATGTCGGAGAAGACCATGTTGTCCAAATCTGTAGGATCATCCGACGTGAGTTCCGACTCGATGTCGCTCCTACGTTCATCGGCCCTCATGCACCGAGTGACCTCCTTCTCCTTCTCCTGCTTCCACTGAACCTCCCTGGTTCTCTTCTTCTTCCGGGCATCTGCCGCCTCCTTCTGGGCGGCCTGCCGGGCCCTGCCCTCCGGTCCCTTAGGAAGGTGCGGCTGGGACTTGTACCTTTCAAGCCCCTATGCAATAGATAGCCTAGGATCAAGAAACAAGAAAAGCAGAGGAAGAAACACGAACGAAATAAGGGATCATACCAGTTTGGACACGACCGAGGCATTGAACGGTATGGGATTCCCCACAACCGTATCCTTGGGCCTCAACTGCAACACCCGGCCAAGGTGACTCCAGACCTCGTCGTCTGGCAGGTCCTTCGGCGATGCATGGTCCAGGTCCGACTGGCCACCATACATCCACATCGGCCACATCCTCTCCGCCAAAGGCGCAACCCGGCGGCGGAAGAGGGTGTGGAACACCCGCACCCCGCCAAGGCTGCCCCTTATGAGCTTCCACAACTCCTCCTCGATGACCTCCACCTTGTGCCTCTCTGGGCGGGCGCAACCCCATGACCAACTTTTCTGCTTCTCTAGCCTCCCACCGGTGAACACCGAAAACGGCGCCTCCGCCGGATTCCTGATGTAAAACCACTCCCTGTGCCACCCTTGATTGGAGTCACAGGGGGTGTACGCGAGGTATGAATCTCCCACGCTCGGCTTCCTCTGCAGGGCGAAACCTCCCACCAGCGTGGTCTCAGCTGAACTCCCCGCCATCATGGTCCTCCCAGAGAACAGCCGCCGAAAGAAATCCATGTGCGGCTCCATCCTGAGGAAAGTCTCGCAGACGATGACAAAACCGGCGATATGCAGCACCCCCATCGGATTAAGGTGCTGCAGCTCTAGACCCCACTCATTAAGGAGCCCGCGCACGAACCAGTGTGCAGGGTATCCTAATCCGCGCTCATGGAAGGTAAGGAAAGAAACCACCTTGTCGGGATGAGGTTGCGGGAACTCCCTCCCAGGGACCCTCCAGTGTGCCACCTCCTACGGTGGCAGAAACCCCTTCTTGACGAAGGCCTCTAGCACTGACTTACTCACGTTGGACGACCTCTAGTCTGACATTTTCGCTCCGGATCACAAAAGGATCGGTGAGTTTCTTCTCTCCTCCCTCGCTCTCTCCCCTTTCCTTCCTAGAAACCACCGCGGTTCTTAGGAACGCTCATGGCAAGAAGGAGAAGGGAAGGCAGCGGCAGAGGAGGAACAGGCAAAAGAACAGGACAAAAACCCTCTCACTTCTCCTACTTAAGGAAAAGGAAACAATAGTTAGGGAAGGACACGCCGACCGAGAAAGGCAAAACGGCAGAGCGAGAAAACCTCTCTCTTTTCCATTTAATGCAGATAAGACGTGCCCTGACTAATGAGACATGCTCAGCCCGACGGAACGGCTCCTGATCAGAAGGGACATGGCCTGGCCATGGCCCACCACTACCGCACGATCAACCACTACCACATGACGGGTGCAGGAACCAAAGCGCCACCGCACGCGAGCGGCTCCCCACTTCCCCAGGACAGACCTGGGGAGACCAAAAATGAAATCTCCACCGAGAGACCAACCGGCCCCCTGAGTTGATTGAATCGCTTAGTCTCCACACTGAGACACAGGTAGGAAGCGAAGGGACGCCCCATGTAGGCCATCCCGACTCCATCACGAACGACGAGCATGGGTCCCGGTTGGACATTTTCTGACTAAAGCTCTCCGAGCCCCGTCACTCCAGTCATCAAGGTAAACACTATCAAACCCCCTCTACTTCATTATAAATCATTTCATACATCCATACACGCATTTCATTCCATACGCCCGTGCCTCCCGGACGATTCGGGCCCTAAACCGCCTGGGGGCTCGGGAACTAAGCATCGCACGTGTAGCGAAATGCATTAGAACGCTCCGTGTTGCGTAACGAAGCGGCGGTTGCCTCATTCGACATGAGCAACCAATAGAGCCAAGGGAGAAAACCGTAGATGAGCACCATGCGGCCCTTGCCTGGTCTAGTAGACCGGGTCATCTCAACCTTCTCGTTCGATCCTGAACCTCTCGCCAGGCCCACAGAATCTCCATCGAGGGGAGGCCTTTAGACCCGGGTCGGTCTCCAGAATGACCCAGGCATCTGCCTGGTTGCAGGTAAAGGAGTAGTGGAATGTCACAAGATGGCTATGCTGACACTGTCACCAACGACGGACCCGGATTCCGCTCGATCACACCCGTTAGCGAACTCACCGAGCTAGTATTCAAGCCCGAGCGATCGGGACAAGCGACGAAACTCAGCCCCTCCGGTTGTGAGGCACCGAGGATGGGGTAACGCACATAACTCAAATCGACCCCTACGAAGGCCCGACAGGGCTCGGGGGCTCAAGACAAACGCCAGGGATGGCGACCCCGAACTTGCTAGATCCACGACTCTGACTCGCCCAGTCCTACGGCGCGCACCAACGCCAGGATCCGTGAGCACCGCCTCGTCCAATCTTTAACTAACTAACTATGCTTCGGCTCCATCCGGCTTCACTTCCGACTATGCTCTAGACTCCTAGGACCGCGATCCTGAACTCGCATCATACGACTTCACTTTCGACTGCGCTCCAGACTCCTGGGGCCGTGACCCCGAACTCGCATCATACGGCTTCGCTTTCGACTGCGCTCCAGACTCCTGGGACCACGACCTTGAACTCGCGTCATATGGCTTCACTTCCGACTGCGCTCTAGACTCCTGGGACCGCGACCCCGAACTCACATCATATGGCTTCACTTCCGACTGCGCTCCAAATTCCTAGGACCGCGACCCTGAACTCGCCTCGTCAGGATCCACGAGCTCTGGCTCAACCGATTCCTAAACTAACTAAACTAACTCTCTCGATCCACGGCGCACACCAACGCCTGGGTCCGCTCGCGACTCCACCTCGCCCAATCCCACGATGCGCATCGACGCCAATGATCAGCGAGCTCTGTCGCATCTGAACTAAGCTGTCTCCATCCGAGGCGCGCACCGACGCCAGGGTTTGTCCCAAACTAACTCCCTCACCTGATCCCACGGCGTGCATCGACACCAGGATCAATGAGCTCTCTCATGTCCGAACTAACTCCCTCACCCGATCCCACGGCGTGCATCGACACCAGGATCAGTGAGCTCTCTCACGTCCGAACTAACTTTCTCACCCGATCCATGGCGTGCATCGATGCCGGGATCAGTAAGATCTGTCTCAATCCAATTCCCGTGCCTAAACACCTCAGCTGCACAATGACGCCTTAGTTAAACAAAAATCCATCTCAGACTAAAAACATGCACACACGCCCACTAAAACAACATCCCCCAGATGGTTTTGCCCGAACCACCCGGGGGCTACACCCGTGGGTGCGCTCGCGCGCACCCACCGAACAACAGAAAAACATCCCCCACTGACAACACAGAAAAACAACTAGCCGGTTCTGCCCAAACCACCTGGGGGCTCGGGGGCTACACCCGCGGGTGCGCTCGCGCGCACCTGTCGGCAAGACAAAAATCCCCTAGACGATTCTGCCTGAATCGCCCAGGGGCTCGGGGGCTCCTGTCGGGTTCATAAACCCAGGGTCCCTCGGGGACCGGCTTCCACGCCAAGGCTCGACCCGAGAGTCTAAAAACAAAAGGGCAAAGGGGCGGTCCAGCAACCGACCGAAAGGTCTGGCCCAAGAAGAGCAACGCCCGCTCATCAACTACTTCGGCCCATCTATTCGACCGGAGTGCTCGCTTTGGGCTCCAACTGCCTCCGAACGGCCTCTCCGATCGGAAGGCCTGCCCTGAGCCCTACTTCCAACTCTGACCCCGCGTCACTCCGACCGGGTTACGTAAGAACCCTGCTCGCCACTCTTCTCCGACTGGCGCAACCGAAGTCGACTGGGGCCATCCGGCCGGGGACGCCTGCTCGGAAGGGACCAGGGACGAACAGAGAAGGCAGCACATGATTCAAACCACGGTACAGGGACTATACCCTGTACACCTGCGGGAATAGTGCTCCACAACCACCCTGACACAAACAGTATTGTAGGCACCGAAATTTATCCCTACAATATTGTAGGCGCCGTTGGACTCCCGTACGGCAAAAAAACCCCTCACATGTCTCTAGGCATCTTTAGTGTTGTAGGCGTTGGGATTCACCATGCCCGGTAAATGTGGTGAGGCTCCTCACGTGCCCCTGGGCAAGCAGTATTTTGCAGGTACCGACATCAACCCTTCCTGAAGAAGACAACGTAACCTCCCACGTGCACCTGACATTCTACAGTGACATCAGCAGTGTTGTGGGCGCCTACCATTATCCAATCCTCATCGGCGTGGGCAACAAGGCTTAAAAGCATCCGTACCCTCTCCCTCTCACCTGTAAAGCCATTCGCTTCATCTATAAAAGGGGATGCACTCCCTCCAACGGAGGCGGGGGTTCATTCAAGCTCAGTTCCTTTAGATTCATTAGTCCAATAGCTCACAACCACAGAACCGCCAGGTTCGGACCTCAAGCGCATGCTTGAACACTTAGCTCATAGTGGAGTTCCTGTCGCTCTCGGCCCTTCTGACCAGAGCCGACTGGGCCTCTGGTACCCCCCATCTTTCTCCTTCTCGTTTGTAACCCCACTACAGACTTCGAGCACCTGGGCTCAGGAATAAAGTCACCGACCGACCCAAACTGGAAGTAGGGCACGTTGCCTGAATCAGTATAAATCATGTGTCATTGAGTGCTAGGCCACCTCCAATCACAACGTACAGCAAAACTACAAATATCCACTAGTTGGTCACTTTCTGTACCGACAGTTATATTCTTTATATTAGGTACGTTATATATTGAGCGTTGTCTATTGATATTACCCTTATTTGTAGCTATATGTGAGAATTGACTTCCTGGGCTCACATATGGTGTGTATCTAGTTTTGTTCTTAAAACAGGGTGCTACAAAGTGGTATCAAAGCAATGCTGACTGTATGATGCAAGCCTAGTAGAAACTAGTCGTTTTAAGGATTAGAAGTTGCAACAAAAACCCTTGCTCTATGAACCTTGATATTATCTTCTCTACTATATCTCTACCCTTGCTATTCATCTCTACTTTGGTGCTTATTTTAAAGTCTTTGTTCTCAACTTCACCCATTGATTTGATATGCTTTTAGAACTGTTCCTCACCACCTTCTTGCGTAATCTAAAGATGAGTCTTAGGATTGTTACCCTAGTACAAGTTGAGTCAATGATTGAGTTGTGCACCTTTAGTGCTTTGTTGAATTATCTTTATGATAATGCTTGAGTTGAATCTTTATAATGAGTGCAATGATCTTATGGGGTTTTTCCACAATTTCATTTAGTTCATAGGCCTAAGATATAAGGATTAATAAAATAAATAGTCGGGTTTTGGTTATCTTCTGTTTTCTTTATCTTGTCTTTCAGAGCAACCTATCTTTATCGGCCTATATATCCATTCTTGGATGACCAAAAATTATGAGAAAGTTCTAGAAAATAGTAGACTTCGATATCTTTCTCTGACCACAAGAATCACCCTGATAGCTATTTTGGTTATGGAGTTATGAAAATCACAAGACGATGTAACTATGCTGTCTGAAACCTGGAGCAGTTTCTGTTGTGCACTATTTTCGACTACCTAAACTGCAGAATTTGGAAAGGTGTTCTATAAGGAAGTTGTGGAGGATTCGATAAGCTTTCGAACGGTATAAGCTACCACTTCATTGGACTAACAGAATGAGAGTTACGACTGTTTTACTGTGCTGCTGTTTTTCATTCAGTGAGGAATTTCAGATTTCTTGTCCTTGCCCATACACAAGAGTCTCATTGGGATATCAGAATGTCTTGATACTAATTAGCTCATCTAAAAGAAGATGTATGCTACCTTTTTGTGTCCCCTACTTTATCTTTTCTTAAGGGGGTAGCCAAGTTGAAGAATTTGTAAGATAAAGTATCATACGTTCTACTTTGCGCAACGAAAGCATGGTGGACCCATAACCCACAGGTCCCAGGAACAAAACCTTTGGAGGAGATCAGTAAGATAGATGAGCATGTCTATGCAAGCTATCCCACTAAGAAAGGTCCAAATGCTCAAGGTGCCATATGAAGTTCAGTTATACTCTCTAGCTCTCACTTGAAAGAATCGGTTAATCTAATAAGGAAGGTGGTACCCAAAGATGTGAGAGAAACCCAGAGTTTCAATGAGGTTTGGTTAGAGGTTCAAGGGAGGTTTATCCAAGATCATCAAAATATTGGTAGTGCTACCGGAGAAGCTTTTAAGTTAGTTTGGATCAAGAAACCTCAGGTAAGTGTTTGAAGGAGTCCAAGAAGAGGTTGAAGTAAAATCTATGTATTAGCTTTGTCAGATCAGGACAAGAGTTTTATATCTACAATGATGCACCTTGTCAAGGTTTGGGATGTGTCCTTATATAAGAAGAAAAGTAGTGGCTTGTTCATTAAGTCAACTAAGGAAGCGTGAGTTGAACTACCTAACCTATTATCTGGAGTTATCCATTGTGAAGCATAGAAGTACAATCTACTTGGGCATAACAAGTGACATTTAGGTGGATCGTAAGAATCTAAAGGACATCTTCACTAAGATGGTTTTGAGCTAGTGACATTATCGTTGGAATGAAATTGATTATGACTTAGAAAAGTGCTATCACTACGAGGAGTAAAGTCATGGCTGATGCCCTTAGCAATGGAGAATTGTGCTAAGAAGGTTCGGGTGACACCAAGGACTAAGAATTGTATTCCAAGTTCGAGCAACTTAACCAGAATCCTTAATGTTTTGAAGATTGGTAGTAGAATCCCCTTCTAACCAAGAGATTTATCAGGCTTCGTTGGAAGGTGGATACTTTAAGAAAAAGAATTGGTATTATAGGAAAAGTGGCCTAGTGATTGGAGTAACCTGAGTATTGTTTGGAGTACCTTTTAGAATTTTGGACTCAGTTTGGCAAGTTACTTGGAGTAAGATTAAGAGGTATGCAAAGTAAAGTGGAATCCTTATCAAGAAGATGGAACTACACGAGGAAGTAAAGAAGAATCTAAAGATGGAGTATCCCTATCTCCTAGTCGACGTCTTCCGAATCTCGAGGACGAGATTCATCTTAAGGGGGATAGAATTGTAACACCCTAAAAATTGCTCTTTTTGAAATAGGGTTAACAAGATTTAATTTTGGATTTTTGTGCTCATTAAAACATAGGAAATAAAAATTTTCATTAAATTAAAATTTATTATAAGGTTTAGAAACATGTTGGTGCATACATGCTGCTGCATATTTATTTTTATGATGCTTGGGTTTGATCAAATTTTAAAAGAATTTGAATTTAAATTGAAATTGGGTTTGAAAATGTGTTTAAGACAATAAAAAAGAAAAATTTTATTTATTCCTTTCCTTCCCTTGGGCTGGCCCAGCAACCACGAGTTCGCGTCGTCCTTCTCTCCGCGGCCCAGCAATGCGCCGTCCTCTCTTTGCTTGGTCTCGCTAACCGGTGGGCCCCGTATGTCAGCGTTATCTTCAACCTTGAATTGTACCCGTGTCGGACTTCGTCGCCGAGTTTGCGTCCGCCGCTGCCACAACTCTATGCCGCTCACGCCTCCTCCTATTGCCTTGCCTCCCAAGCCACTAGCTCTCTTAAATAGCAGCCACCGACCGAGCCGCCTCTCCCCATCCCATTCCAAGTCGCAGTGCCATCGCCTTGCTGAGCCACGTGCCGCCGCCACCGCCGCGGTGGTCACTGTCTGCTGCCGTGCCAACGACGAGAACCGCCCCGCCGAGCTCGGTTCTGTCTCCATCCGTTTTCCGCCCGCTAAAACCTTCGCGGTGAGTTCGCAGTCTTGCCTTCTTTCTCCCTGTGCTATTCCCAACGCAAACCGAGGCCCGAAACGCCATTTAGCGAAGCTCCGGTGAGCTCCAGTTCGCTAGCAATGGCACCACCGCCTCCCACACCAGTGTCGGCTGATCTAGCAGTGCCGTGCCCGACCCACAGGCCACAGCCGGGACGAGCACGCCAGCTCCTGCATCCTGCCTCTTGATGCGCATGCACGCATGACATCGCGAGAGCGTGCCGAGCCAGCAGAGCAGCTATGCGTGCCCAGTTTTGCTCTTGCTAACTTAATGATGTCATCATCACATCACCCACACTTTATGGCCATTTTCTTATAGAAAAACAAATCCAAAAATACTATAGAAATACACCACTTACAATCAACAATGGGTCCCCACCGTTTCTTCGTTTGAATTCCGTTTTGACCCGTTCAACTTGCATTCGGTTCGTAATTCTATAATCTACATGTTCATACTACTGTTAGATATGTTTTCAAAATTCGAGGTTAGATTTAATCTATTATTTTATTAAAGGAAATCTTGTTTAATTCATATCTTCTATGTTTTAGCTCCAATTTGACCTGTTCAAGTTGCGCTAGATTCATTACAACGAGATCTACGCGTTAGTAACAATGTTTATCATCTCACTATTTCTAGAATTTCATGGTTTAAACTCTAATTTGAATAATAATTATGCAACTAGATTTTATAAATAAAATATGATTTGTTTTACTTTAATTTTATAATTCAAAACTAAATTTGACTTAATTCAATTTATATAAGCTTTTACATAGTTAAAACACATGAAGCTTATAGTTTTATATTTTCTTTCGGTAGTTATATCCTTTTCACTGTACCTCCGATTAGCGTGTTTTTCACATCTGTGTGTTCGTAGCAACGTGTAGAGCATCTTTAAAACCATTTTACTTGCTATTTATTATGTTTGGTGTACTGTTCTAATTTAGATCTATTGTTTGCTTCGTGTATGATTGCACGGATGTTTGTGTGGTGCTATATGATCATGTCCACTTGGTGAGCTATACGTGGTGAATCAAGAAGCAGATCTTTGAAGATTTGGATTGGAAGAAGGATCTAAGTTTAAGGCAAGTATAGCATGGGATCTTCCTTATTGTCCTATTCACCTTAATATCATTTTAATCATATGCATGTGTCTACCGGCAACCGTAGTAATTTTCCTACCTATTTGATATCGTGGATTCCTTGATTCCTACGGGTTATTGCATTGGGTAGTATGATGCTAGTGCTCAACCAAAACCATGATCATGTAACTTGACTAATGGTATATGCAATAAACACTAAAAGATGTTTTTAGCAATATGGAACAAGGGGGCTAGAGCATTGGGCTGTTTTTATGGTGCTCTAGATTTCTCTCCTTAAGGACTTATCTGTAAGCGAACATCTGGGACTTATAGTACAGTTGTAAGGGCTACATGGCTCTGGCTTTAGCTCAGTATGAGGACCTTTTCTAGCTTGTTAGAGATTACCTTTATTGGCGTAAGAATGGCTTACCAAATCGGGTATAGGACAGCCTCTGTCCCCTTGTGTATAGGCTGCGTGTCATTATGCCATCGGGAAGGGGGGTTCCTACATCTGTTTGCCGAGTGAATGTAATGGTCCTAATTTGTTAGATGAACCTTTGAAAGGCTTCATAGTGAACCCTATCGACCTTCCTTGGAAGTTGGTCAAGAGATTAGCTACCTCGGGTGAAAGGATAAATCACGACTCATAGTGAAAGTGTACAACCTCTACAGAGTGTAAAACTGGTATATCAGCCGTGCTCATGGTCACGAGCGGCCTTGGACCCTTACAGAATAGATGATGAACACTGATGGTACTGATGATAAAGATGTCACTAATGGTTACTGTTTATGCTATTCATTATTCATGTTTACCTGATCATGTGTTTATATGGGCTTGTGATAAACTTGTTGCTACTCCTATGCTAAAATTGTGACAATTAAAAGCAAATCGTAGTTAAACCAATGTTAGCCTTTTGAGCATCATGAACCCCATGTTATATTCATTGAGTACGACATGTACTTTCGCTTGCTTTACTTTTTAAATCTTTAGAAAATCCCGGATGGGTACCAGGTTGCTAGAGTTTGGAGGAATTTGGCTTGTGATCAACCAGTCAGTTGTCCCTGAGGAATTAGAGTCTTCACCCAAAGATCAGAGTTGTCTTTCCGCTGTTTGCTATTTAAGGTTATATTCTTTTATACTAGGTATGTTATATATTGAGCATTGTCTATTGATATTACCCTTCTTTGTAGCTATATGTGAGAATTGACTTCCTGGGCTCATATATGGTGTGTATCTGGTTTTGTTCTTAAAACTGGGTGCTACACTAAATTACTGCTTGTTGTTGCATCATCCAATCCATACCCAGAATCACATCAATGCCAGATGTTCTCAACACAATGGGGCTCACTTTGAACTCTACCCCCTTAAAGATAGACTAGTTGGAAGACAACAATAAGATGCTTGCATACTACCTCCTGGTGAGTTCACTAATATGGGATCTTTCATGGCACATAAGGGTATGCTATGCGTTCTAACAAATGCTTGTGATATAAAAGAATGTGAAGCTCCAAAATAAAAAAGAATAGTGGCAGGAGTGGAATTAACATCAAATGTACCGAGCATGACTTCTGGTTCTGCAAGCGCCATCTCTGTAGACACATGATTCACCTTTCCCGTGTTGGGTGCTGGCTTTTGAGGCATTCCTTTCGGATTACTGTGCTGACCCTAGGGTGTTAGCTGAGTCCACTTCCTAGGGCAATGGTTAGCATAATGCCCAACTTCTCAACAACGATAGCATACATTGGGGGTGCTAGATGCACTGGTCTTCACGGGAGTGTTGTGAGGCGCTCCCTATCATGGTGTCTGCTGGCCACTCTGCTGCTAGGGATGTTGATTGCCATTCTGCTGCTGGTACAGTGGACGCTGCTGGTTCGGGTTGCGACTCCACTAATTAGGTGGTCCCTGGTACCTCTGTTGGAAGCCTTGCTGAGGGTTGCTGCACGGACGAGTATTGTTTCTAGAGGCCTGTCCCTGAAGCCTCCTCTTCTTAGCCTCCATCTCTTTGCGCTTTTTGTCAATAACAATAGCGTGATTCATCAGCATCTAGAAATTGGGGTATGTATTGGACATAAGCTAGAGTTGTAGACCATCATACAAACCCTTAAGAAAGCGGCATTGCTTATCAGCATCATTAGCCACCTCATTCGGAGTGTAACATGACAATTGAGTGAATTTGTCACGATACTCAGCCACAGACATAGATCCCTGTTTTAGAGCCCTGAATTCCTCCTACTTCAGCGATATCAATCCTTTAGGTATATGGTAAGATATGAAATTCTCTCTAAATTCCTGCCAGGTGACAGGAGAAGTATTAGTGGGACGTCCATACTCAAATGCCTCCAACCAGTCTTGAGCTTTTCCCTAGAATTGTCCTGACGCGTATAACACCTTCTGCTGGTCATTGCACTGCGCTATGTTTAGTTACTTTTCCACTACACGAAGCCAATCATCTGCTTCTAGTGGATCAGTGGCATGTGAAAACACAGGGGGCGGCCCTTCAAGAATTCACCATGCTTATCATGCGGTGCTCCACCAATTGGTTGATTCTGCTGATTCTGCACCAGAGCTTGCATAAGCTGTGTCTACACTGCCAAAAGCTGCTCAATAGTCGGTGGCGGTGGTGGTGGTGGATGTGGGGGAACACCTCCATGACCTCGGTCTTTTCCTCTTCTAGACATCTGACATCCAACACAAATATTCAAAATTTAGAGATTTCCAAGTTATGTACACTTATAGAGATATGGAGTACATTATAAAAATTTTCTAGACGAGTTCCAACATCAGCAGCTCGATAAAATAGTCATACCTCATGTTCCAGACATCCAAAAGAGGCCTGATTTACATGGTTGGAAATATTAAGAAATTATCTACAACTTTTATTCAGATCACATGCTCAGATTTTGTCGTTAGGTTAATAAAAAATAGGACACAACCAAAATTGTTCCAGATTCCAGACTGCGCAAAAACTTCAACTTGAAACAGTTATATCTCATAAACTAGATTAGATATAGGGATGATTCCAGAGGCATTATAAAGATTCTCAAGTCTAGTTATTCCCATAAAAATTTCATAATTTGTGATCAAGTATATTTAGACTAGCATTGATAGAAGACCAGACTGCTCTGAAAAATAGATCCGAGAGAACAAGATGTACTAAACCTAACTTTTTATTTATTGACTCAAACTTTAATATTCTTAATTATAGGACTTGCGGACATGCCCACAAAGTTCCAGCACTCATTACAAAAATCCAACTCACACATAAACATAATAATAAATCAACTAGGCACACTAAAGTTCACACTACACTACTAGACTCGACTTGACTCAACTTGACCCGTGCTACTAACATCTTATTACATAGAAAGAAACTCCAACACCTATGGGAGTGGTTTATTAGGAAGCTTCTCATAAATCCTTGGCAGGCTGAGGCACTCTGTTTGGTCATCTATCACTCATTTATACCTCTTAAGAGTCTCCTGTTGTGCCTTCAACTAATCTTCCAGTCGTCGAATCTGCCCTACTAACTCACAACCAAAGTGTACCATCACTTGAGTAGTTGGATCCATGCCCTGAGGGTCCATCATTACCCACTCCAATTCAGGGTGTTAGCGAGGGAGGAACCGATATTGTTCCTCCTTCATGTCCTCAAAATGGCGGCCACGGAGACCCATGCAGGCTTCAGCGGCTACATCTTCTATGCCATCTTCCATGGTGGCACAATGAGCATGATGCGAATAGCTTGCGTCCAGCTGATATGCTTCCTTCTCTTCAGACTTGATGGAGATGCACGCCCTAGTTTTCTAATAAGTGTCCTCTAGAGGGTGCGTATGTTCTTCGCAAACATACTCCATAGCTACGTCACAATCAGTGTAGTAGGTCTGAAGAATCCCCATAAGTCGGTGGTGCGAAATGGAGGATTCACACCCCGGCTTGTACCAGATCTTTGTAGTCCATCCCATGGTAGGGGTTGGCTGATCTTCTTGAACAACGTCCTCCTCCTTATCATCATCAGACAATACAATGATCTCCACTTCTTCAGGTTCTTCTTCTTCGGGCTCTTCCTAGAATGGCTCAGGCGTAGGTGCAGGTGCTGGAGAGTCAACTTCCTGCTCCTGGGGTTCCTCTTGCTCACGTGGCTCCATGGACTCATACAAGCCACGAGGCGGGTAGTAGCCTCTAGTGTTGATGCGAGTGGTCTTATTCGCACGAGGAATCTATAAAATTAGATTTAGTTAGATTAGAAGCAATAATTTTTATAATAGAGTAAGGCAAAAGAAGCATAAAATTTAGCAAATAATAAGAGTGAGATGGGAAGCACGAAATAAGTGAAGCAAAAGAGGCTAAAACGACCATTGCTAACTAGGCTTGTGTTCTACGGTCAACACGGCTCTGATACCAACCTGTCACACCCTATTTTATGGATAAAATAGGATGTAAAATCTTATGTGCGCTCAGACATCAGTCACACACATAAACTGACACATGCAAATATGAATTAAATGTATTAAAGTTGCTAGGAAACAAGGATAATCCCATGTTATACTTGCCTTGAACAAAGTGTCCCTGTTGTTCCTGCTCATCAAAGTAGTATTCTTGATGACCCACGAATTGCTCACCGTCTATACTCGATAATAACAACAACATACAAGCATCCAGAAGCATTCATGCATAGCAAACAAAGGCTATAGATTAGAACAATACACCAATAGCATAGAATCAAGATGAAAAGTTTGTAAAATGAATCTACGTCTTGCTACGAACACACAGACACGAAGATCACAAAATCGGAGCTAAAACAAAAAAGTTATGAATTAAACAAGATTTCCTTTAATAAAATAATAGATTAAATCTAACCTCGAATTTTAAAAGTTGAAAATATACTTAAAGTAGTATGAACATGTAGATTACTCAATTACGAATCTAACGCAACTTGAACGGATCAAATCGGAGTTAAAACAAAGATTTTAGGGCTAAACAAAATCAGTTGCAAATTTGTAAATAAAGAAAACGTATTTTGAATTTAACCAAAGAAGACTACGCTTCCAAAAGAAGAAAACGTATTTTAGGAATACGTTTTGGACCGCAGGTTCAAATATAAAGAACTAGAGGGGCTCTTATGCAAAATTTCCAGCCGAAAGGGTATTGCCCGATCTGGACCGTTAGATCTGAGTTAGACGGTATAGATTAGATCGGAGGAGGGGAGAGTCACCGGCAGCAAGCTAGGACGGCGGCGCTGTCACCGGAAAAAACAGGGGACCTCGCCAGTGTTTGTCGTTGTTGATGTTCCGGGCATCATCGGTCGTAGGGAAAGCAAAGGAATCAAGAGGAGAGGAAAGTGAACTCACCACGGTAGTTTGCAGCGGCAAGGAACAGACGAAGATGGTGGACGGCTCAAAACAGCGGCGGATCAAGCTCGGCGACCACGACGCTTAGGGTTGCGGCGGCTGCGAGCTTTAGGCGAGGGCGGCACTTGCTCTAGGGTTAGGATAGGGAGGCGGCGTGGTGCGGGGTCCGTTATTTATGAGGACAACAGTGTGGGGCGCATGCCACATCACTCGGAAGCGGGGCGGCGACGAACTCCGGAGCAGAGTCCTGCACGGAAACAAGCTAGAGGTGGGGGAAGGCACTGACACGCGGGATCGGTTCATCAGCGTCACAGGACGCGGAAGGAGAGAAGCGCAGCGCGAGCGTGTTGCTTGGCTGGGCCAAAACAAAGAAGCGGGTTCACTATGTAGCCTTTCAAAGGTTCATCTAACAAGTTAGGGCCATTAGATTCACTCAGCAAACAGACATAGGAACCCCCCTGTCGAATGGCACAATTCCATCACGGCTATACACATAAGATTAGAGGTTGTCCTATACCCAATTCGTCAAGCCATTCTTACGCCATAAAGGTAACCATTAACAAGCTAGAAAAGGTCCTCATATTGAGCTAAAGCCAGAGCCATGTGGCCCTCACAGCTGTAATGTAAGTCCCGAATGATCACTTATAGATAAGTCTTTAGGGAGAGGAATCTGAAATATTTAGAAAGTAGCTAAACACTCCAGCCCCCTGTTTCCAAGTTGCTAAAAAGTCATGTTTTAATGTTTATTGCATATATCATTAGTCAAGTTACAAGATCATGGTTTAGTTGAGCACTAGCAAAGCTACCCAGTGCATATCCCATAGGAGACAAGGCATAAGTTCAATTCTAGGGAATCCCTATCAAGGTGACACATGTAAATATGAATTAAATGTATTAAAGTTGCTAGGAAACAAGGATGATCCCATACTATACTTGCCTTTAACAAAGTGTCCCTGTTGTTCCTGCTCGTCAAAGTAGTACTCTTGATCACCCATGAATTGCTCACCATCTATACTTGATAATCACAGCAACATACAAGCATCCAGAAGCATTCATGCATAGCAAACAAAAGCTATAGATTAGAATAGTACACCAGCAGCATAGAATCAGGATGAAAGGTTTGTAAAATGAATCTACGTCTTGCTACGAACACACAGACGCGCAGATCACAAAAATCGGAGCTAAAACGAAAAAGTTATGAATTAAACAAGATTTTCTTTAATAAAATAATAGATTAAATCTAACCTCGAATTTTAAAAGTTGAAAATATACTTAAAGTAGTATGAACATGTAGATTACTCAATTACGAATCTAACGCAACTTGAACGGATCAAATCGGAGTTAAAACAAAGATTTTAGGGCTAAACAAAATCAGTTGCAAATTTGTAAATAAAGAAAACGTATTTTGAATTTAACCAAAGAAGACTATGCTTCCAAAAGAAGAAAACGTATTTTAGGAATACGTTTTGGACCGCAGGTTCAAATATAAAGAACTAGAGGGGCTCTTATGCAAAATTTCCAGCCGAAAGGGTATTGCCCGATCTGGACCGTTAGATCTGAGTTAGACGGTATAGATTAGATCGGAGGAGGGGAGAGTCACCGGCAGCAAGCTAGGACGGCGGCGCTGTCACCGGAAAAAACAGGGGACCTCGCCAGTGTTTGTCGTTGTTGATGTTCCGGGCATCATCGGTCGCAGGGAAAGCAAAGGAATCAAGAGGAGAGGAAAGTGAACTCACCACGGTAGTTTGCAGCAGCAAGGAACAGACGAAGATGGCGGACGGCTCAAAACAGCGGCGGATCAAGCTCGGCGACCACGACGCTTAGGGTTGCGGCGGCTGCGAGCTTTAGGCGAGGGCGGCACTTGCTCTAGGGTTAGGATAGGGAGGCGGCGTGGTGCGGGGTCCGTTATTTATGAGGACAACAGTGTGGGGCGCATGCCACATCACTCGGAAGCGGGGCGGCGACGAACTCCGGAGCAGAGTCCTGCACGGAAACAAGCTAGAGGTGGGGGAAGGCACTGACACGCGGGATCGGTTCATCAACGTCACAGGACGCGGAAGGAGAGAAGCGCAGCGCGAGCGTGTTGCTTGGCTGGGCCAAAACAAAGAAGCGGGTTCACTATGTAGCCTTTCAAAGGTTCATCTAACAAGTTAGGGCCATTAGATTCACTCAGCAAACAGACATAGGAACCCCCCTGTCGAATGGCACAATTCCATCACGGCTATACACATAAGAGTAGAGGTTGTCCTATACCCAATTCGTCAAGCCATTCTTACGCCATAAAGGTAACCATTAACAAGCTAGAAAAGGTCCTCATATTGAGCTAAAGCCAGAGCCATGTGGCCCTCACAGCTGTAATGTAAGTCCCGAATGATCACTTATAGATAAGTCTTTAGGGAGAGGAATCTGAAATATTTAGAAAGTAGCTAAACACTCCAGCCCCCTGTTTCCAAGTTGCTAAAAAGTCATGTTTTAATGTTTATTGCATATATCATTAGTCAAGTTACAAGATCATGGTTTAGTTGAGCACTAGCAAAGCTACCCAGTGCATATCCCATAGGAGACAAGGCATAAGTTCAATTCTAGGGAATCCCTATCAAGGTGACACATGTAAATATGAATTAAATGTATTAAAGTTGCTAGGAAACAAGGATGATCCCATACTATACTTGCCTTTAACAAAGTGTCCCTGTTGTTCCTGCTCGTCAAAGTAGTACTCTTGATCACCCATGAATTGCTCACCATCTATACTTGATAATCACAGCAACATACAAGCATCCAGAAGCATTCATGCATAGCAAACAAAAGCTATAGATTAGAATAGTACACCAGCAGCATAGAATCAAGATGAAAGGTTTGTAAAATGAATCTACGTCTTGCTACGAACACACAGACGCGCAGATCACAAAAATCGGAGCTAAAACGAAAAAGTTATGAATTAAACAAGATTTTCTTTAATAAAATAATAGATTAAATCTAACCTCGAATTTTAAAAGTTGAAAATATACTTAACAGTAGTATAAACATGTAGATTACTCAATTACAAATCTAACGCAACTTGAACGGATCAAATCAGAGTAAAAATAAAGATTTTAGGGCTAAAACAAAATCAGTGGCAAATCTGTAAATAAAGAAAACGTATTTTGAATTTAACCGAAGAAGACTACGCTTCCGAAAGAAGAAAACATATTCTAGGAATACGCTTTGGACTGCGGGTTCAAATATAAAGAACTCAAGGGGCTCTTATGCAAAATTTCTAGCCGAAAGGGTATTGGCCGATCTTGACTGTTAGATCTGAGTTGGACAGTATAGATTAGATCCGAGGAGGGGAGAGTCGCCAGCGGCGAGCTAGGACGGCGGCACTGTCACTGGAAAAACAGGGGACCTCGCCGGCGTTCATCGTTCTCAACGTTCCAGGCATCATCGGTCGCAGGGAAAGCACAGGAAGCAAGAGGAGAGGAAAGCGAACTCACCATGGTAGTTTGCAGCGGCAAGGAATAGACGAAGATGGCGGATGGCTCAAAACAGCGGCGGATTGAGCTCGGCGACCATGGCGCTTAGGGTTGCGGCAGCTGCGAGTTTAGGTGAGGGCGGCGCTTGCTCTAGGGTTAGGATAGGGAGGCGGCGTGGTGCGGGGTCTGCTATTTATGAGGACAATGGCGTGGGGAGCACGCCACATCGCTCGGAAGCAGGGCGACGATGGACTCCGGAGTAGAGTCTGACACGGAAACGAGCTAGAGGTGGGGCAAGGCACTGACATGCAGGATCAGCTCCTCAGCATCATAGGGTGCGGAAGGAGAGAAGCGCAGCGCGAGCGTGTTGCTTGGCTGGGCCGAAACAAAGAAGCGGGCCGCGCGGAGATATGGGCCAAAGGGGAAAAGCAGGATAGGCAGAGAAGAACTGGGCTGGCCTGCAGGTTCGGCTAGGCAGCGGCGGGAGAGAATGCTGGAGCGGGCCAGATCCAAGAGAAGGAAAGGAAAAATAAAAATTCTTTTTTTCTATTTTCTTAAACACAATTTCAAATCCATTTTCAAGTCAAATTCAAATTATTTTACAAATTTCAATCAAACCAAAGCATCACAAATAAAATATGCAGCAGCATGTATGCACATACATGTATGTAGATCTTATATTTGATTTTAATTTTAACAAAGGTATTATTTTTCTAAATTTAAATGCTCACAAAATGTATAATTAAATCAAATTCACCTATTTTCAAATGATGTAAATTTTAGGGTGTTACGAATAGATGACAACTCTAGAAAACCACATAAGGGGATACCACGCCCATTCAGCAACATTCTTTGAACTGATAACTGCTGTGATGTGGCGATGTCGCACAATAGCTCTGGGATACAAGTCGAATCAGATGGTGCACCTTATGATCACCATGAATGCCCGCGGGAGGTGGAACCACCATACCCCCATCCCATGGGGTTACTACGGCAATGCACATTTCTTTCCCACAGCAAGTAACCGTCAATGAGCTCTGCAGGCAGCCGCTCATCGACACGGTTAAGCTTGTGCGCCAAACAAAGCTCAGTGTGACAGCAAAGGAGTGCATGGAATCCATGTTGGAGACAATGGCATCCACGCGCAACAGGCTTTGTGAAGATCTGGCAAGAACATACGAGGTCACTGACATGAAATGGATTGCAGCAGGAAATTGTTTGCAGCTTGGGTGGGCTGAGTTTGTGGGTGCTGGCATACAGGTGGCTGGCGACATTACTTCCAAGCTAGGAAGCGATCATATGAGGTGCAAGAACCAAGACGGGGAGGACTCAACGGTGGTGTCACTGCTGTTGCCAAGGTCGGCGATGGAGAGCTTCAAGAAGGAGATGGCTGTGTGGCTAAACAAACATGATGAGAAGAGTTTAATTATACAGAGTTCCCTCTAGCGGCAAGCAAGGTCTATGTAAGTATTGGTTGCGTGTCATTCTAAGAAGGATGTGTGGTGTACTGAAACACTTGCAAGTTTTATGCTCTCAATTTTAATTTTTACAAGGCCCAAACAGTTGGATATATTTATTCTTGGAATTTTTCAAAGCAGAAATAGTAGGATTTTTTATTATTCGAATTATGTGAGGAGAAATAGTTTAACTTATTTCTCATTGACTAATTTTTGCAAATGAGAAACATCTGGCAATTTGGTTGCCACGTGTGTATCCTATTCTACAGGTACATATCTGATTGATGTATCTCGTTCGAACAGTTACGATTCCAAGGCTGAGAAGAGAAATAGTAGGATTTTTTTTTATTATTCGAATTACACGACGATTATGACCAAATATTGATATTGTTGTTATTATGAAAAGAGAACGGGAAAGGGTCAATAGTTTCTCCGTATGAATGACTCCAAATAATAATGCATAGCGTCTTTGTTTGATGAAACAATACCCATTTCAACTTATTTACCAAAATTCAGTTTCTGAACATAGGACATTCGGAAACAAAAACGGGAAGTGGCCTTGGTTATGCCACGCCCACAGTGTGGATGGTAAAAACAGAGAATTTCTTCTAGCATACACCACCCATGCATATTATTTCCTGATTGCATTTTCTAAAATTCCTTAATTTATGATCTTCCATGGCTATACAATGCAGACACATAAAATCTGTCATTCTTGGGCATTTACCATCTGGCTAAGCTACACAACCGATACCCATACAAGATCCATCATTTGGGGATTCTTGGAGCTAGAGAAAACGATGTCCGGATCTGTCCCAGTGAGGGAAGGTCCTTTTATTGTCGTCAAAGTAACACGCTTGGGCCTCACACGCTGGAGAAACAAGATGGCACAGCAGTCAGCAACTCATCGAACTAGCTACGTTGCTTTATACTAGTATATTACTTATATCATGTTATATGAGCCAGTTTGAGACTGCCTCCATAAAAACCAGAGTTTCCAGAACACTTCTTTAGGTGATATCACAACTCCACTTTTTTCCGGAGCATAGAGTTTAGGGAGCTACACCTGTTTAGCAATAAAATAGAGCGGAGCTAAACAAAAACATGGAGCAGAATAGTCTCAAACAGGCTCTATATATGATCTTATGTTGAAGTGAAAAGCTCCCTTCAAGACCTCTGTTGAGGATCCCAAGGTTTGAGGGTCCATACAACTTTGGTATTGATTATGTGAATATTCAAGGTCATTTAGAAATTTTAATTTTTAAAACCTATGTACGTAAGACATATATTTGGGGCTCTAAAAGACTTTAAATACAAAGTTGTCGATTGACTAAGAACTACAACTTTAGTATAGACCATGTCAATATCCGAGATTGTTTGAAAAATTTAAATTTCAAATTTTAAAATATGTGAGCTTAAAATAATATTTGAGACTCTAGACAATTTTAAATCAAAACTTTCCAACAAAAAGGATGTAGATCAGGTTGAGGGCTACAATTCAGAAATAAAGCTTGTCTTCGTATGAGTACATATGGAAAATTTGTGAATTATTTTTGGATACAACTATTTTTAAAGACGGGCACCATAAGATGTTAACGTCTAAAAATTTATTTTTTGAAATAAACGCTTAGAATGGCTACCTATGTTAATAGTGATTTATAGAGATGGACATCTTAGGATGCCCACTTTTGAATATTCATTTATAAAGACATGCGTCCTAAGGTGTCCACCTCTGTTAATCGATGATTTTCTGAGGCAGTTGCGTGCCGACCTATTGAAATAATTTTCACAGGCAGACATTTTTCCTAGAGGTCGTCCAACCATTTATGAAGGAAGTTGCCGGATATACATGCCTCTGATAATTAGAGAGGTTGTCTCCATCTTTTTGGATGAGGAGAGGTTCAGTCCTACTTCAGAAAAACCCAAAAAACTAAAAAATTAGAGGTTTAAGCATTTCTACCCATGTTTTAAAGCGAAATGGAGATTTTGCACTCATTTTTTTAACTTTGTGATTTTACCCCTATGATTTCAAAACGAAGACAGACTTTACCCTTGCTCTCTAAAGTCTCTCTAACGGTGGTAAGTTTCGGACCAAAGGACAACTTCGACCCGGGTGACGAACGGACGGAGGACCGACGGCACAAATCGATAGTGAGGTGGCGTTTGCATAGGGGCTACTCGGACGGCGTGGAGCATCCGAGGCGAGCGGCTGCTACTCCAGCTGCGCGGCGCATCCGAGGGCAAGCAGCTGTTGCTCCGGCTCCAGCAGCCCAACGCGTGAAATAGAAGGCCTAGGGAACCCGTGGCGTGTCCCATCCGCCCCGCGAGGGGAGGGGGCGGGGGAGGGTGACGGGGAGGGGGAGCGCCGCCGCCGGAAGCCACGTCGGCCGGTGATGCTGCTGAAAAGGCAGATACATTGCTACACGTCAGCCGTCTTGTAGGCCGTCTCATGCAATGCCACGTAGGAGTTTTGCTAATGTGGAGGAAAGAGGGAAGGAAGAGAGAAAGAGGTCGTTGTTTCGTGAAACAACCACCTCATGAACTGAAATTTAGCACTACGAGACAACTACTCTACCGTTGTATGAGTTTTTGTTGCCATGCAACTCACAATTTTACTTTTATTCTATGCATAAATTAAGAAATTATGAGTTACTATGAGACAACTTAAAAAAACAACCATTGTGTAGTTGTATATTAAGTCGTCTTAAAATTACGTGGCACTATATGAGACTACCTATGAGTTAAGACCAATGTAATTTTCCCTATCGCGCGCTTGAAAACCTCCCAACACGATTTTCTTCTTAACGCCCGACGAAGGTTCGAGTGACATAGGAGAAAAAACTTCTCAGGGCATTGCTGTCTTTTCGTCTAACTGCATTTTTTTTTTGTTATTTAATCCAACCGGTCCTAATGGTGTTATAGAGTAGAGGTAAATGGTTGTTTCATTTAAAAATGAATAGGGCAAAATGTTAAAGTTAAAAAAAGGATAAAATCATTATTGAGATTTGAAGTAGCTGTAGAAACACCAATTTCCTAAAAAAATTAAGTCCTCTTGATTCAAACTCATGATCTATGACCGAGCAATAACCCATTTTACCACTATACCGCACACTTGTAAGTATAAATTGGATTCTATCCTCTTTATAAATATTTGTAATCATGTATTGAATATTTAGGCTATAAATGAACTCAAATAAAAAAGTTTCAACTACAAAGTTCTATATCTTATCAAGAACTACAACATTGGTATAGGATATGTCTTCATCCGAGACTGTTCAAAAAATTCAAAATTTAAATCTCAACATAAGTGAATTTAAAACAAATATTTGATATAATAGACAACTTCAAATCAAAAACTTATCAACAACAAACATGTAGATCAGGTCTACAATTACAATTTTGGTATTGACTATGTGAACATTCACGTCGCTTAGAAATTTTGAATTTTGAATTTCAAAATCTATGAATTAAACCCATATTCCAAACTCTAAAGATATCAAATAAAAAATTTCAAATACAAAGTTGTCGATTGTATTGAGAACTACAACTTTGTATAGACCATGTCAACATCCAAGATTGTTTGAAAATTTTTAATTTCAAATTTTAGTATCCGTGAACTTAAAACAATATTTGGGAACTTCAAACAGTTTTAAATAGAAACCTTTTCGTCTACAAAGTTTTAGATCATGTGAGGGCTACAATTTTGATATAAAGTTTGTCTTCATTCGAGTTCATATGAAAATGTTATGAATTTTTTTTTTGATGCAACTATTTTTACAGACAGGCATCTTAAGAAACCCGTCTCTGAAAATTGATTTTTAGAGCCGAACGGTTAGAATGACCGCCTATGTTGGTAGCGACTTCCAGAGATGGACATCTTAAGATGCCTACCTATGAAAACCGATTTACAGAGTCAAGCATTCTAAGGTGGTCACCTCTGTTAATCCATGATTTTCATATGCGATTGCCTTGGGAGCTTGCCTCTCTACATGACTTTCAGAGGCAGGCACTTTGCTAGATACCGTCTAACCACTTAAAGGAAAGGAGGCGGTTGCTAAATGTGCTCACCTCTGTCAACCATGAATGCATCTAGGCCCATAATTCGGTTTGGCAATTAAGGACGATACAATCATTACGACTAACATGTGTTTTGCAGCGGTATTACTTTAGCGAGATCATAATGATGATTGATATTGGGCAATTATGATTTTCATGCCCCTAATTGATGGTGTTCATTTTGGTTTTCAAAGGATGAACGCGAAGATTGACGATCGACTAGTTCTAAGTGTCAATGGTGTTGAGGGACACTTAGAGTAGTGATAAGGTCTTTGTTTTTTCTTTGGCCGTAATATAAAGTGGGGTATGAACGGGTAGTTTGACCTAGTCGAGTCTAGTGATTGGATGAGATGCACACTTGTAAAAACAAGAAGGTCAAATGAAGCCCAAGAATGATTGAAATCAAAAACCAAAAAGGTTTGAATTGGACGGGTTGCATCGGACTTGACACAGTGTCCTGGTTTTAGCCTTAAAAACGGGCTTGCACATTTCAGTCCAGTGCACACCATACGTGTTGCACCGGATGGGTCTACCAGAGGTGGATGCTGGCGCATGGCAATGCAGTTGCACACAACATATGATAGAACCGTCCAATTTATATAAGATTATGTACGGTTGCTCCTGCTTAACACGTTGGCATGAACATGCTTTCACTTATATGAACCTGATAGTCCGTCGAGTGTCATGAATGACCTTGACAAATCTACATCACAACAAAGATCGTATTTAATTAAGCAAATACACATTACACATCTAAGTTTGCAACGAAAATAATATTACACAATGGACTTGTCCGATGGTGCACCGAACTTGGCCACCGCACCATTCTACCAAAGAGGTCTGCAAATTGTGGATGAGGGACTCAACACTAACCGGACTCTATCTATACCTTTCCACTCTCCAACAACTTCTCTATATCCTGTGCACACTCTAAAGAGACATTACCACACTCCATCTTTGGCTATGGATAAATTAGAATATAGGATGGCAATATTGATACGAATAGATATATTGGTGGAAAAAAACCTCCAAAAGCTATTTAATTATATATTTAAATATTTTCATATTCTATTGTTGGTTTCTTGCTAGATAAAGATAGAAAGCAGGGCTAGCTCTCTAAAGTATGCACAAAATATAGAGAAGTTGTTGGACAGTGCAAGGATATAGAGATCAATTTTTTCAAGTGGCTCTTCAAATAAGAATTTAGAGAGTGAATTTAAGACAGACTATTAGAGCATCTCCAAGATTTCCAAAACCCGCTCCCAATCTTGATTTTTTGGTAAGTTTGAAAAAAACTACTCTCCAACAATTCCATATCTTAACTCAATCTTTTCACACTTGGGAAAAAAGACCCAGCCACGTGAAAATATATGCGCGCGTATCGATCGGTCAATCTGAAGGTGGAAGAATGTGGGGAAGAATAAGGAGTAGGACACGGTTCCCTATGCAAATATACAAGGGAGAAAGAAAGTACAAAAGTGTTTAGTGTGATTTCAAAATAGTTCAGGTTTCTGATGTAAAATTATCATCTATATTTTAGGAGCGGGATTTTAGAAATTATTGGAGAATCTCAACAAATATACTCCCAACTTTTTTTAAACTGTCAATGCAAATAAAGAGAGAAAGGACAGGACTGCTAATGCAAATATACAAGAGGGAAAGATAGTATAAATTTGGCTATAGTAATATGGAAAAGTCCGAGATTTCTGATGCAAATTTGTCTTCTAGTATTTAGGAACGAGATATTGGAAAATGGTGAGAGAAAACCAACAAATATGCTCCCTAGTTTTTTTTAGCAACCAGGAAACTCACTGCCCTAGTTCTTCACGTCACTGTCAGTTCAAAACCCCCCTTCACTGTCGGATTTTGAACCAACAGTGCCATACCGGCAGTAATGGGGGGTTGACATCACTACCAGTTCCTAAAAACTGACACCGATGTACTTGGTCACGCTTCGCAAGTCACAAGTCATGCGATTTTTTAAGCAAAAAACATGGGCTTCACAACCACCGGCGCTTGAACCCCTAACCTCTTGTTTCGTGTCTTCAGCCCCTAACCACTTCACCTGTAAGATGCTTGTGTCCAAATAAGATATTCGTTCTAACCATTCTATATTAATCTGATTTTGGAATGAATATTTAGGACCCTAAACGATTTCAAATGAAAAGTTGTCAACTACAAAGTTTTATAACTCTTCAAGATCTACAACTTTGGTTTTGGTCATTTCTCCATCTGAGGTCATTTGAAGAATTTGAATTTTAAATGGAAGAAAATTCAACCATAATTTTTGTTGGGTAAATGATTTCAAATTAAAAAGTTGTCAACTACAAAGTTACACAACTTTTTGAGATCTACAACATTTGTTTTGGGTGTTTCGTCATCCGAGGTTATTTGAAAATTCAAATTTTAAATGGTTTCAAATGAAAAAGTTGTCAACTACAAAGTTGCATAACTTTTCGAGATCTACAATTTTTGTTTGGGTTGCTTCTCCATCAAAGATTCTTAAATACCACTACACACTCACTTATGACTATGGAACATATGTCTTTAGTTGGTACTAACTTCTATGAAATCTTGCGAATCAAATAGAGTGACATCATAACGACTTCAAATAAGAAACTTGTAAACTACAAAGTTGCATAACTTTTCAGTATCTACAACTTTTGTTTTGGTTACTTCTCCATTCGAGATCCTTAACTACCACTACACACTCACTTATGACTATGGAGAATATGGACTCCTTTGGTACTAACTCTACAAACTCTTGTGGTGTATATTTAGACATACAAACGATTTCAAATCAAAAAAGTTTGAACTACAAAGTTGTAAATCTTGTCGGGTACTACAACTTTGATATAAAGTTCGTCTTCATTGGACATCGTATGAGAAAATTAAGAAAGTTTTCTTGTACCATATCAGTGTCGGTTCTTGGCTAGAACCAACGGTGATAGTATCAGTGTCGGTTTTAGCTACAAACCGACAGTGATAACCCAATATCAGTGTCGCTTGGTCCTATCACTGTCATCACTGCTGGTTTCTTACCGTTAGGGAATATTAGATCTGTAGTAGTGACTCATTGATTCATCTTTTTATTTTGTTGGACTATTGCAGCTTCTGTAATTAAGGTTGGTCATTTTTTTAAGGGCCTTATTAGTTTTGTTGGCATGACCATGTTTTGCGCAATTAGTCCAAATGTAGACATCCAAAGTGTAACTCATTTGTGTTTATGTGTTGGCGCCTGGCACCTCGCCGTGGCATGCTGGTGTTTGTATTCCAAAACTTCTTAATTAAATACGTGCAGCACACGTTATCGGAAAAAAAAAAAACCAAATTTTGCGCTACGTCGTCCTAGATATTCGAGAAACGGCCAAGAGAGAGTCCTTTTGACCAGATCAAACTTGTTTGAGGGAAGCCTACAAAAAATGGAATAGACTATTTGTTGCATTGTCCTGTCGCCATATGGAGTCTCTCATATCAAACAGGCTGGCCAAGGCCAGCCAGCCAGCTTGCTTGCTTATATATTACTGCCTGGTTACCAGGCTGCTACAGTACTGTGGGAGGGAGTAATAATGGCTCGATTATATATTTGTCTGCATCTGCTGGTGCAGCACTGTAATCCCAGGCATCCATGCATACTACAGTACTCTCCATTTCAAATTATAATTTGTTCGACTTTTTTGATCAAATATTTGACAACTCGTTTTATTCAAAATTATGTGTAAAATATCATTTCTTTTGTTGTGACTTATTTTATTAATAAAAGTTCTTGAAGTATGACCTAAATTTGTGTATATTTGCATATATTTTTTTGAATAAAACGAGTGGTCAAACTTTCAGTCAAAAAAGTCTAACGAATTATAATCGAGAACTGAGGGTTGTAGTACTACATAACTTGAGCTGGCAATGCAGCAGTAATTATGGACTACTACTGCATATCCCATATCAACAAGGCTGGCCAAGGCCAGCCAGCAAACTTGATTGCCTCAATTATTAGGAACGTCTATGGATGCATAACGTACGTCACCTTGGTTTGGCTGTTTCATCATCAGGCCAGGTGCTATGGATACACATCTATATAATACGTACTAAGTATCGCCAGCCAGCTGAAAATAATCAACACTCACACACTGTCACACAGCAGTCGTCCAAAATCCAAACCAATAGCTAGAGATCGACAACAACAAAATGGTGTCCTTCAAGGCACGCCGGAGAGAGCCACAGCTGGTGTCGCCGGCACGGCCGACGCCACGCGAGACCAAGCCGCTGTCCGACATCGACGACCAGCACCCGCTCCGCTACTACGAGACGGTCGTCGGCTTCTTCCGCAACTGCCCCGCCCGGCGGACCGACAGGCCGGCCGACCTCAAGGGGGCCTTCAAGGCGGCGCTCGCGGAGGCGCTGGTGTACTACTACCCCGTCGCCGGCCGCCTCAGGGAGGAAGCCGGAGGGAAGCTCGTCGTGGACTGCACCGCGGAAGGCGTGGTCTTCGTCCAGGCCGACGCCGACGTGCGGCTGCAGGACTTCGGGGAGCCGTTGCTGCCGCCGTATCCGTGCCTGGACCAGCTGCTGTGCGACCCTGGTGATGTAAAAGCCATCATTGGCAGACCATTGCTCTTCATGCAGGTACCTATTATCTTATTATATGTCGTATTTTTCTTTCTCTTCTTTCCCTTATATAACCGTTCTCCATGTGCGTTCTATATTTTGGGGAAATCTTTTAAAATCTCCTAAGAACGTGAGAAGTGGATATGCATTTCTGACATATTTTTTAAACTCTTCTTTTTAACGAAATTCCTGCAATATATAACCAGATCTTCAGATACAATTGTAATCTTAGCTGTGTGCTGCTACATCTTTACATGTAAGACTTCTTTCTGATGCCTCAAAAAAATATGTATCCTTGGAAAAATTTAAATTTGTGATTGAGATTATTCAAGCTTGAGGCATCACAAGATTGCATTTAAATATACCAAAACTAAAAGTAAAATGTAGAAGTCGGGAAAGTTTTGAACCTTCTTCTCTCTTCTTCTATATCTATATCTATATCTATATTTATATCTATACCTAATAATAAAGAGGCAAAATTTCTGCCTCAAATTTTCGTCTGGCCTCCACAGTCCTATCTAACCATCCCCAATTCAAAATCAAATAGATTTGCTCAGGTCTCCAAGATCTATACATGGATTTTCCAAACCGACGAGCCCAAATCGGCAAGGTAGGTGCCAGGGAGCAAGGTGCCAAGGACAAAATCGAGACTGAATCAAAATCCCCCAGTGATCAAAATCCAAACCCAAATCGGGCTAACTCTAGAAAGATAACAGCTTATAAAATCAAATCAATAATTTTGCTGCATGGCCAGCAACCAGCCAACCTGGCCAGGGAGCGTCGAGGCGTGCTGGCCACCACACAGGCCGTTGGACAAGGTCCTTGCTCGCTTCTCAAACGACCTCATCCAATCAACAAGAACGTTGGGTGTGTTTGGATCCTTATTTGAAGTTCCAAAACCATTTTCTCATCTTGCTAGGCAATCAAATGTATGTGAGTGTTTTGATATATAGGTAGCAAGTTTCCTCGTTTCCTATGCTAGCAAGGTTTTTCCCTTTGTTATCCCCAGAATAGCAAGATTCTCTCCTTGCCATGGTAAGGTAAGGCTAGCTTGGCCTGGCGAGGTTGCCCTAGTAACCAAACTGGACCTAAAACACCACGACACAAAGCACAAAGCTGGAGCTCGCCCCTTTCTTCACCTGCGCTGCCCACTGCCATGCGTTTTTCCATCTCATTCGCACGCTTCTGTCGTTGCTCTTTCATTGCTCTGTCGCACAGAACCGACTCGTCCCGATTTTCATGTAAGTGTGTGGCACCAAATCCTTCCCTTTCACCACCGCAGCAGCATGTTCATCACCACCATTATTGCTAATATTTTGCATGGCTTTAACACCATCTAGAGGTGGGAAATGTTTGAAACACTCTGCTCAATCTCTCTTCTATCGTACATGTACATATACATGAGTCTACCAACACATACATTATTGGACTGGCCTTCAGGCCAATGAAGTTTGAACCTACGGAAACATTACACACTCTAACATGAAGTAATCATACAAATAGTTCACTTTAATAGGTCAAGAGTCAAGACCAAACTCCAAAGAGCCTGCAAAAGTAGTTTTTTCAAATATTAAGTTGGAAAGAAGTGGATATTGGCTGAAAAGGAGATATGGTTATTAGAAGATGTTGCCGGCAGAAAAAACTCTCCATATATAGTAATATTTTTGTTGCATTGCGCCCTCTGGCTATAAATTAAATTTCGGAAAAAGAATTAAACCATTCTGGTCAGGAAAAAAGAAACCTGGTACCTAGAAACAACGGAGTTCCTTGTATATATAGGTTGGAATCATAAAAGGTTTCTGATTTTGTGATATTTTCCCATTTTGTTTAGATGATTTCTATTGTACAGCTAGAAAGATTCATATTTCAGGAAAGTTTCTGAAGTTATTTGTAGTTGCAAGATATCAAAAATGAATGTACTGAATGCATAAGTAGGTTGAGATAGGTATATTTTTCTTATCAAGTGACGTCGCCTTTTTATTTTCTCATATATAGGTGACAGAATTCAAATGTGGCGGATTTGTTGTTGGATTCCACATGTGCCATAACATCGCCGATGGATTCGGTATGATTCAACTCATGACAAGTGTAACTGAACTAATGGTTAAAGCATCCCCGAGCCTTCTTCCAGTCTGGAAAAGAGAGCTTCTAACTGCAGCACACAACACAACCCCCATCCCATACCCAAACCCTGCATACAAACCACTGCTAAATAGCTTAGACTCTACATCAGATGACGTGATGCTGTCAATTCCGCCCAATCGGATGGTAGACCAATACTTTGTCTTTGGGCAAAGAGAGGTGGGCGCTCTACGAAGCCACATACCAGGACACCTCGCCGATTCAACCACATCCTTCGAGCTTCTAACTGCAGTCATGTGGCGATGCCGCACCATAGCTTTGGGGTATGAACCTAGCCAGCGAGTGCGGCTTATGGTCACCATGAATGCCCGTGGCAGGTGGAATCGCCACACCCTCATCCCATGGGGTTACTATGGCAATGCACATGTTTCTCCTATAGTGGAACTGACCGTCGACGAGCTCTGCCGGCAGACGCTCGCCGACACGGTTGAGCTCGTGCGCGAGACCAAGCTCAGTGTGACCAAGGAGTGCCTGGCATCGATGGTGGATACGACCGCGTACATCCGTCAGAGGCCGTCTCTGACCATGGACAGGACGTACGAGGTCTCTGACACCAGATGGATTGCTGCCGGGAAAGGACTGCAGCTTGGGTGGGCTGAGTATGTGGGCGGCGGCATACCACTCGCCGGCGACCTTACTTCCAAGCTGGGAAGCCATCACATGAGGTGCCAGAACGAGGACGGCGAGGACTCCACGGTGGTGTCGCTGCTGCTGCCGAGGCCGACGATGGAGAGGTTTAAGAAAGAGATGGCTGTTTGGCTCAACAAGCATGACAAGAATCTCTAAATATACCCAGTTCCCTCTAGCAGCTATAGGTTACAGATATCAAGGTTTACTTGATGGTCAGAGGCGAATTGAAAGCTAAGCAGTGGTAATTAAGACCCCCGGGTGAAAATAGGGATGTCTCCTACGTTACCCATAATATGTGGAAGTATCGACGTAATTTCATAGAGTCATTCGATCTGAATGCTACATGAAGAACATAAGCCAGATGACGGAACGCGGAGACCTAGGATGTAGAAGATCATAACATGAGCGATTCGGCGGATTTGGATTCCTTTTCTATATATCCACTCATGTGGTACTTCATCATACGATTCATATAAGATCCATCTGTCTCTGTCTAGAGATCGTCATATACATCTAGAAAGCCGTATGCTTTGGAAGAAGCTTGTACAGTTTGGGAAGGGGTTTTTTGATAAAAAAGAAGAATCTACTTCAACCGATATGCCCTTAGGCACGGCCATACATAACATAGAAATCACACGTGGAAGGGGTGGGCAATTAGCTAGAGCAGCAGGTGCTGTAGCGAAACTGATTGCAAAAAGGGTAAATTGGCCACTTTTAAGATTACCATCTGGGGAGGTCCGTTTGGTATCCCAAAACTGCTTAGCAACAGTCGGACAAGTGGGTAATGTTGGGGTGAACCAAAAAAGTTTGGGTAGAGCCGGATCTAAGTGTTGGCTAGGTAAACGCCCCGTAGTAAGAGGGGTAGTTATGAACCCTGTGGACCACCCCCATGGGGGGGGGGGTGGAAAAAAGCCCCATTGGTAGAAAAAAACCCACAACCCCTTGGGGTTATCCTGCGCTTGGAAGAAGAACTAGGAAAAGGAAAAAATATAGTGATAGTTTTATTCTTCGTCGCCGTAAGTAAATACGTAACTAGGAATATGGAAAATTGCATTTTTGGAAATTGCAATAATGCGATGGGCGAACGACGGGAATTGAACCCGCGCATGGTGGATTCACAATCCACTGCCTTGATCCACTTGGCTACATCCGCCCCTTATCCAGCTAAAGGATTTTCTCTTTTTTCCATTCATTATTATTCTATTTATTCTGACCTCCATACCTCGATCGAGATAGTGGACATAGGATGCCACTCTTTAAAATGAAAAAAAGGAGTAATCAGCTGTGACACGAAAAAAAACGAATCCTTTTGTAGCTCGTCATTTATTGGCAAAAATCGAAAAGGTCAATATGAAGGAGGAGAAAGAAATAATAGTAACGTGGTCCCGGGCATCTAGCATTCTACCCGCAATGGTTGGCCATACAATCGCGATTCATAATGGAAAAGAACATATACCTATTTACATAACAAATCCTATGGTAGGTCGCAAATTGGGGGAATTCGTGCCTACTCGGCATTTCACGAGTTATGAAAGTACAAGAAAGGATACTAAATCTCGTCGTTAATTGAATTCAGAATAGAAAGATTCAGAATAAACAAAATTTATAGTTATAGGATTCAAATAATCAAATAAAATAAAGATAGGCGGGTAATAACCTTATTTATGACAAGTTTCAAATTGGTAAAGTATACCCCTAGGATAAAGAAGAAGAAGAAGGGGCTGAGAAAACTCGCAAGAAAAGTTCCAACCGATCGTCTACTTAAATTCGAACGGGTTTTCAAAGCACAAAAACGCATACATATGTCTGTTTTCAAAGCACAAAGAGTTCTAGATGAGATTCGCTGGCGTTACTACGAGGAAACCGTTATGATACTGAATCTCATGCCTTATAGAGCATCGTATCCCATCTTAAAGTTGGTTTATTCGGCAGCAGCAAATGCTACTCATTATAGGGATTTCGACAAAACAAATTTATTCATCACTAAAGCCGAAGTCAGTAGGAGTACTATTATGAAAAAATTCAGACCTCGAGCTCGAGGACGTAGTTATTCTATAAAAAAAACGATGTGTAATATAACAATTGTACTAAATATAGTAAAGAAATCTAAATAATCTTTAGATCAATCTAAAATTTCGATTCCCAGTAAAAAAAAAGAAATATAATAGAAAAATATGGGACAAAAAATAAATCCACTCGGTTTCAGACTTGGTACAACCCAAAATCACCATTCCTTTTGGTTCGCACAACCAAAAAATTATTCTGAAGGTCTACAGGAAGATAAAAAAATACGGAATTGTATCAAGAACTATATACAAAAGAATAGGAAAAAAGGCTCGAATAGAAAAATGGAATCAGACTCAAGTTCTGAAGTAATTACACATATAGAAATTCAAAAAGAAATCGATACAATCCACGTCATAATCCATATTGGATTCCCCAATTTATTAAAGAAAAAGGGAGCAATCGAAGAATTAGAGAAAGATCTCCAAAAGGAAGTTAATTCTGTAAACCAGAGACTTAATATTTCTATCGAAAAGGTTAAAGAACCTTATAGACAACCTAATATTCTTGCGGAATATATAGCTTTCCAATTAAAAAATAGAGTTTCATTCCGAAAAGCAATGAAAAAAGCTATTGAATTAACTAAAAAAGCGGATATAAAGGGAATAAAAATCCAAATTGCGGGTCGTCTAGCAGGAAAAGAAATTGCACGTGCCGAATGCATCAAAAAGGGTAGACTACCCCTCCAAACAATTCGCGCTAAAATTGATTATTGCTGCTATCCAATTCGAACTATCTATGGAGTATTAGGTGTCAAAATTTGGATATTCGTAGAAGAAGAATAACTAACCATGTCTTCCCATTCCGCCCAGTGATAGAATAAAAAAGACAAGAACCTTGTTTTTCCAAAAATCCCTAAAAAAAAGAAGAAAGTATCCCTCTTTCTATAAGATTTAATGAAAATTAATAAATCTTTTAATATAATTGCTATGCTTAGTGTGTGACTCGTTAGTTTTTTCTTTAGGGTCAAAAATAAAAAAAAATTGTCTGAACCCTACTAAAAATAGAAAAAAACTTAGTAATGATAGAAAATTAACTAATAACCAACCTATTGCTTCGTATTGTCGAGATCCTAACTAAGAAACAGTCACTATGTGAATAAATACATCTATCAAAAATTAGTAGATCTATCATATAGTTGTAGCAACTGCATTTTTTTCTCTACAAAAGAAACCTGATTCTAGGCTGTGAAGCAAAACTAAAGGGATGTGGATAAAAGGAGGGATGATAGATAGAAGGAAGAAGAATAAGAAAGATATAGGATTCCCATGTGTATGGTCTATGAATTACATCATAAAAAAAAGGCAATGTGATAAAGCATCAATATAATAAAATTCTAAAAAAAAAAAAAAGAGAGAATTCGAAATCGTAACTTTACTTTTGAAACAACAAATATAAAGCAATAAATAAAGAGCAGCCGGGTTAATAAAACTGAGAAAATTGACTCGGAAATAAATTTTTTGGAAGCTCCATTGCAGGATTCAAACCTAACCATTAAAGGAGAAGCTGTGGGAACGACAAAACCTATGACTACATAGGATTTTATTGGAAAGAATCCTAACACTTCATTGGGTGGGATGGCGGAACAAACCAAAAAAATTGCTTTATTTGATAAGGTTCTAAATTAACAAATAAGACAGGAAAGAGTAAATATTCGCCCGCGAAATCCTTATTGGATTAGAATACTTTACCACGATTCAATAAGAATAAAAAAAAGGAGATTCCTAAAAAGGAAGGATTACATTTTATATAAATATTGAATTTTGATATATTCTAGATCTTCTTTCTTGACTATATATTTATTTTTCTTTTTTAAGAAAGTCCAAATTTATTTTTCTTTTTTAAGAAAGTCAAAATCAAAAAAACCTAACTTTTTCTATTATATATTGATGTGTACCTATCTATAATATTTTTCTATAATATTTTGGAATATTATGGAATTAGAGAAATGAAATTCGCACGCTTTCTCATTTCATTCGCGAGGAGCTGGATGAGAAGAAACTCTCATGTCCAGTTTTGTAGTAGAGATGGAACTAAGAAAGAACCATCGACTATAACCCCAAAAGAACTAGATTTCGTAAACAACATAGAGGAAGAATGAATGGAAAATCCTGCCGAGGCAATCATATTTGTTTTGGTAGATATGCTCTTCAAGTACTTGAACCCGCTTGGATCACCGCGAGACAGATAGAAGCAGGACGAAGAGCAATGACACGATATGCACGTCGTGGTGGAAAAATATGGGTGCGTATATTTCCCGACAAACCGGTTACAATAAGACCCACAGAAACACGTATGGGCTCGGGAAAGGGATCCCCCGAATATTGGGTAGCCGTTGTTAAACCAGGTCGAATACTTTATGAAATGAGCGGAGTATCCGAAACTGTAGCTAGAGCAGCTATCTCTATAGCTGCCAGTAAAATGCCCATACGAAGTCAATTTCTTCGATTAGAGATATAGAACCCAAAAAAGGAGTATTGAAGATAAAAAACCCCTGGTTTTTCTTTCTGGAAAGACAATATTTCTTTCATCCTTTTGCATTGAAATAACAAATGGAAATCAAAATAATATGATTCAACCTCAGACCCTTTTAAATGTAGCAGATAACAGTGGAGCTCGAAAATTGATGTGTATTCGAGTCATAGGAGCCGCTGGTAATCAGCGATATGCTCGTATTGGTGATGTTATTATTGCTGTAATCAAAGACGCAGTGCCCCAAATGCCTCTAGAAAGATCCGAAGTAATTCGAGCTGTAATTGTACGTACACGTAAAGAATTCAAAGGCGACGACGGTATAATAATACGCTATGATGACAATGCAGCAGTTATCATTGATCAAAAAGGAAATCCAAAAGGAACTCGAGTTTTTGGCGCGGTTGCCGAAGAATTAAGAGAATTGAATTTTACTAAAATAGTTTCATTAGCTCCTGAAGTATTATAAATACTAGTAGACGAGATATAGATCAAAGAAAAAATTAGTAGATTGTGTCTCACGTATATGCTTTAAAATCCTAAATTTAAAGAAAAGGGAAAACATGTTGATTATAGAAAAATTAGGAGGAACCTAGAATTAGAGTCTTATGGGCAAGGACACTATTGCTGATTTACTAACCTCTATAAGAAACGCAGACATGAATAAAAAAGGAACTGTTCGAGTAGTATCCACAAATATTACCGAAAACATTGTTAAAATACTTCTACGAGAGGGTTTTATTGAAAGTGTTCGGAAACATCAGGAAAGTAACAGATATTTCTTGGTTTCAACTTTGCGACATCAAAGGAGAAAGACTAGAAAGGGAATATATAGAACTAGAACCTTTTTAAAGCGTATCAGCCGACCTGGCTTACGAATTTATGCCAACTATCAAGGAATTCCTAAGGTTTTGGGCGGAATGGGAATTGCTATTCTTTCTACTTCTCGAGGTATAATGACAGATCGAGAAGCTCGACTAAACAGAATTGGGGGAGAAGTTTTATGTTATATATGGTAATGGCCGCACCTATAGTACCCAAATTCTATCTCGAACTTCCTATTTTGAAAATAAAAATAGAAAAATAGGAGAAAAATATATGACAGAAAAAAAAAATAGGAGAGAAAAAAAAAACCCGAGAGAAGCAAAAGTAACTTTCGAAGGTTTAGTTACGGAAGCCCTACCCAACGGAATGTTCCGCGTTCGCCTAGAGAATGACACGATCATCCTGGGCTATATTTCAGGAAAGATCCGGTCTAGCTCTATACGAATACTGATGGGGGATAGGGTCAAAATTGAAGTAAGTCGTTATGATTCCAGCAAAGGTCGTATAATTTATAGACTTCCCCATAAGGATTCGAAGCGTACCGAAGACTCGAAGGATACTGAAGATTTGAAGGATACCAAAGATTCAAAGGATTAGGTTTTTCTGGGGTAATAACTTCCAAGTTTCAGAATTTAAGTGAAGAGACTTATTTTTTCCAAAAGAATAGATTCATAGTTTAAGAAAGGAATACCTATATATGAAAATAAGAGCTTCCGTTCGTAAAATTTGTACAAAATGTCGACTGATTCGCAGGCGTGGGCGAATTAGAGTCATTTGTTCCAATCCGAAGCATAAACAAAGACAGGGGTAATCTTTCGAAAAAGAAGCTTTTCTTTCTAATAAAGTAAAAAAAAAAAAGTACCCACGGAAATGTCCAAATTGCAAATAAAAAAAAATGAAAGTAAAGGATATATTTTAACCTGAAACGGATATCTTTGTATCTTTTTTCTTTTTGTTATTTCTAACTCATATTTATGAGATAATAAAATATGATAAAAGCTATACCAAAAATAGGTTCACGTAAGAAAGTGCGTATTGGTTTGCGTAGGAATGCCCGTTTTAGTTTACGGAAGAGTGCACGTAGAATAACAAAAGGGGTTATTCATGTTCAAGCCAGTTTCAACAATACCATTATAACCGTTACAGACCCACAAGGTCGGGTCGTTTTCTGGTCCTCCGCAGGTACTTGTGGATTCAAAAGCTCAAGAAAAGCATCACCCTATGCTGGTCAAAGAACAGCAGTAGATGCTATTCGTACAGTGGGTTTGCAACGAGCAGAAGTTATGGTAAAAGGTGCTGGTAGCGGAAGAGATGCCGCATTACGAGCCATTGCTAAAAGTGGTGTACGGTTAAGTTGTATACGCGATGTAACACCTATGCCGCATAATGGATGTCGACCTCCTAAAAAAAGACGTCTGTAAAAAAAAATGAAACCGCTTTCAAGAGAAATAAACGATTCAATGATCAAATAATAATACTAGTCTGTTATGGTTCGAGAAGAGATAACAGGATCCACTCAAACACTAGAGTGGAAGTGTGTTGAATCAAGAGTAGATAGTAAACGTCTTTATTATGGTCGTTTCATTCTGTCTCCGCTTAGAAAAGGGCAAGCAGATACTGTCGGTATTGCCTTGCGAAGAGCTTTACTTGGAGAAATAGAAGGAACATGTATCACACGCGCCAAATTTGGGAACGTGCCACATGAATATTCCACAATAGTAGGTATTGAAGAATCCATACAAGAAATTTTACTAAATTTGAAAGAAATTGTATTGAGAAGTAATCTCTATGGAGTTAGAGACGCATCAATTTGCGTCAAAGGTCCTAGATACATAACCGCTCAAGATATAATCTTACCGCCTTCCGTAGAAATCGTTGATACGACACAACCTATAGCTAACTTGAGAGAGCCCGTTGATTTCTGTATTGAGTTACAGATCAAGAGAGATCGCGGATATCATACGGAACTCAGAAAGAACTCTCAAGATGGAAGTTATCCTATAGATGCTGTATTCATGCCTGTTCGAAATGTGAATTATAGTATTTTTTCTTGTGGGAATGGAAATGAAAAACACGAGATACTTTTTTTAGAAATATGGACGAATGGAAGTTTAACTCCTAAAGAAGCGCTTTATGAAGCTTCTCGTAATTTGATTGATTTATTTCTTCCTTTTATACACACAGAGGAAGAGGGCACTAGTTTCGAAGAAAATAAAAACAGGTTAACTCCACCCCTTTTAACCTTTCAAAAAAGATTCACTAATCTAAAGAAAAACAAAAAAGGAATTCCATTGAATTGTATTTTTATTGATCAATTAGAATTGCCTTCTAGAACGTATAATTGTCTCAAAAGGGCCAATATACATACACTATTGGACCTTTTGAGTAAGACTGAAGAAGATCTTATGCGAATTAATAGTTTTCGTATGGAAGATGGAAAACTGATATGGGACACTCTAGAGAAGCATCTCCCAATTGATTTACCTAAGAACAAGTTCTCGCTTTAAATCATTGCAATTTTTTCCTCTTCTTCTTTTTTGAGTTAGAATAAAAAGAAAAAAGAAAGCAATTTTGCATCTTTGGCACAATCTATATTTTCGCGAAATGGATCATAATAAAATAGATTTTAGGTATCTAGGGAAGATTCACTTGGAAGTAACTATTTCCTAGATACCCATGCAGGGGACTTCGCGGTGGAATGAATCAACTCGAAAAATCCCTAAACTAAAAAAGACCTAAAGTTAAGGATTTATCAATGGGTAATGTTGCTCCAATACCTAACCAAAGAGCTACTGCAGTACCGATTAAAAAAACGGTCGTAGCTACTGGGCGACGAAATGGATTTTGGAATTTATTGACATTCTCTAGAAAGGGTACTGTCAATAAGCCCGTTGGCACAGAAACCATTAAGAGAACGCCCAATAACTTATTGGGTACTGTACGGAGTATTTGAAATACGGGAAAGAAGTACCACTCGGGTAATATTTCCAAAGGAGTTGCAAACGGATCCGCTGGTTCACCAATCATTGACGGCTCTAGAACCGCTAAACCCACATTACACGCAATAGTACCTAGAATTACTACTGGAAAAATGTATAAAAGATCGTTGGGCCACGCGGGTTCCCCATAATAATTATGTCCCATCCCTTTAGCTAATTTTGCTCTTAATACAGGATCATTTAAGTCAGGTTTCTTTGTTATTGGGATAGGTGAATTCTTTAGGATCCATCCCCCAAAGGAACCGGACATGAGAATTTTTCATCATCCGGCTCGAGCAAGAATGAAAGAAATAAGACCGTGGAGGATCCACAATAGAATAGGGTATATAATGACTCAATGACTCAAGGTAAGAAAAGCTTTATCAAATTATCTTTTCCGAAGTTGCGCCTATAACTACTCATTGAAAAGAATCCTATTCTTATGCTTAAATGCTCAATATCCAAGTGGGCTTACAAATTTGATCATGATCAATTGCTTTGTGGATTGTCTCTTGATTAGTTGGTGTTTATCCCCTCGATATCGCAAGTTTCTTATGTCCAAACAAAGTATTTACTTGTTACTAATAAAAAATCAAAAAGTTTAGCCTGCGTTCTTCCTTAGATCCCTTCTTTTACTCCGATAGTATTGCGGATCAAAATCGATGCAAAGAAAATGAATGCATTTCCATACTATAATAAAAAGTAAGTGTAATAAAAATAGAATTGGATCATATCACATGACTTATTCCATTTATACTTTATAGGATCTTACGGAGCCTGTTCATGGATGACATGGTTGGGGTATGATCATAGAAAATATTCTCCTCGAGTGAACCAGCCTATCCTTCCTAGATAGGGGACTTACGTGTTGATTGGATGCGGAGACACCTTTGGTCGTGAATTCTAATGTGGCAGATCCAATTCTCTATCTGCATGGCCAAATCAATAATTCAAGTCACACACTCCCATAATCCGCCTTATTTTCTTTCGTAAAATTCACTTCAACTATTTGTATAAAAATACTTCGAAGTTGAAGAGAAGTATCCAAATGACATGTCTTATTTTACAATAACCCATGTTTGTAGCAATGAAATACCACAACCTACCCGATATGATATATGAGAATTAGAATTCTCTATGATATGCCTTCCCTATAAAGGACCCGAAATACCTTGCTTACGTATCATTGGAAAGTGCATTAACATAAATACGGCAGTAAGCAGAGGTAGTACAAAGGTATGTAAAACTATAAAAACTAGTCAAAACGAGTGGATTGGCCCACACTAGCACTTCCACGTAATAATTCCACTAAAGGGGACCCTATTACCGGAATAGCTTCGGGTACACACAATTTTTGACTGCAATAACCAATTTGATCCCAAGGCAAAGAATAACCAGTTACAAAGAATAACCAGTTACACCAAATGATGCAGTCAATACAGCCAAAATGCCTGTGACCCAAAACCAATTCACGGGGTTTTTAATTCACACCTGTGAGATACACACGAAATACGTGCAGGATCATCACAGATGTACTTCACAATTGTGTTCAAAGGGGTGGCGATGTATTGACCCACCATCCTGTCCCGGAGCTACAAGTACGCCCCTCCTAGAATCCTAGATCTAGACCCCCCCGAGCTTTCAAGCAGAAAAAGTGGCGGAAGAGATCAAAATGGGGTTGAATGCCAAGATAAGCCTCGCAGAAATGGATGAAGACAGAGACATGAAGGATGGAGTTTGGGCTCAGATTGCAAAGACTAATCCCGTAATAATCATTCAACCCGCGAAGGAACGGATGGATTGGAATACCAAATCTGCGGTAGAAGTAATCTTCAAAAACTAGTAGTTCATCACCATGAGGAGTAGGAAAGCTCTCACTATGAGCCGGATGCCATCCCCCGTCACCCTATCGTGCAGCATGTCGTGCACCACCAACTGATTGAGCACTGCCTCATTGCTGACAGACTCGATCCATTCCTCGGCGTGATTGAGCTCCCGTGACCCCCGACTTGACCCACCACAGCTTCTTTTTGGTGCCATCTCATAGATCTATGGCCTGTAGTAGACTATGCGCTTGCGGTTTCTCTGATGATGGAGCAGTTGCTAGGCGCACCGTCGTGGGCGCGTGGAGGATGATGAAGCGGCGGAGATAGTGGGGAATGTGTGCTGGGGCTGCAGCGCTCTTATAACCGTTCGACCCCTGACCCTCTGTCTTCTAGGGTTTTTGGGAAACCATGCCTGCCCTGCCGAATTCTCCCCCAAAATCTCCATGCGCCCTGCTGGATTGCTAAATGGGCCTAGTGGGCGACCGCGTCAAACCGCGTCAAACGTATGCTGACAAAATAGAATTCAATGCTACATGTTACTTCGACAGACTTTTTTGGATATTTAAGACAAGATATTTTCATTCTCTAACCCTGCTACAAGATATCTTCTCAATCTTCTAGCAGGCTCAGGGACTATGTGTGTACATGTCATCTAGCGATGACTGTACAATTTTTCTCAGCTAAGCTAGGGACTGGTTTGGCATCAAAGGTCTACTATTTTGGACCCTGGCACCACGTGAATACTTCACCTACTGTCAGGCTCAGGGACTAAGTGGGCACACTTCACCTAGCGGTGAATGTGCTTATTTCTAGACTTGGTCCTCTACAAGGCGACTAAGTCATAGACTGTAATAATCCAAGATCCATGTTTTGGCTCTCAGAGTCAAATTTTGCATAAGGCATCGTTGCTTAGCATCACTTTTCGATCCTGAGGGACTAAGTTCCTCTACGCTGACTAAGTTAGGGACGCTACGCGTCCAACTTCTCCGCTCAGCACCTAAGTGGGCACAATTCATTTGAGATGAAGGCTTCAAATTTTTTTACTTGAGCACCTTACATCCTTCTGGCAAGCCTTGCTTTCAAGTGAGTTAGAGCTCGACTCCTAGTCTAACCGCCCGGACACTAGTCTCAACAGCTCGGATGCTAGTCTTAATAGCTCGAACGCTGGCCTCAATAGCTCGGATGCTAGCCTCAACAGCTTGGATGCTGGTCTCAACAACATGGACATTGGCCTCAACTGATTAGACAAGCTCAAGATGGTGTTGCTCAGCAGATACAAGGTGCTCAGGGACTAGCTGTGGAGTTATGACCCCTGATACCCACATGGGTATACATAGGCCGAGCCATCAGGAGAGGCCTAGCCCACAAGGCTACGCCACGCAGAGCATGGCATAGGTTGGCGTGCCTCGCAAGGTTACGCAAAGATCCTTGGCGATCAAGGATAATCTATTCAGATATGCAAAATCCCACAATCTCTGTAATTCCTATCTTGTAAACTGATTAGGATAGAAACAACTAACCTGTAACCCTACCCCCTGGTCTATATAAGGCGGGTAGGGACCCCCTCGTTTTTCATTTGATCTCTCATAATACAATCCACAAAGACACAGGACATAGGGTTTTATGTCAAATTGATGGCCTGAACCTGCCTAATTGCTATCTATTGCGTTCTGTGTCACCATCCGGTTCCCTCACGTGCACCTCCACCGATTCATCTACTACCGTGGGCATACCCCTCGGTAGACTGACGGACGTATTTCATCAACATAACCACACCGTACCATATGCCTATCCTTCTATAAAAGTGGAGGCTAAGGCAGGGAAGCAAGTACAATTCCTTTCTAAACTCATTATAGTTACCTTCGTTCTTGTTATCTTCTAGTTCATTCGGCACTCCACCGAGACACCCCATCTTCCAAATCTCATCCAATGGCAGAGCAGCGGAAGCGACTAAGGGAAGACTCGATGGAGGAGTGGGTATTCAGAGGTCCTCCCCTCCTATGTGACAAGATGCGACGAGAGTACGGGTAAGTATGGATCGTGCTTGTCATCTTACTCTAGTGGTCTTGATGCTTCCCATTTGTACAGTGCTATCTCCATGGCGCATCCAGCACTGTGCTTCCCTGCTGATGGGGTAGGCACCTCAGCGTCGCCACAACCGACGCCCCGATCCACCCTCATGTAGGAGAGCCGGGAGGTGGACCAGATGCAGCTATGCCTCAATGTCTAGAGATGGCACTTTTCATGTCAGGACACGAAACGGCCGTGGTGGAGGCTATAGCTGCCGAGGCCTAGGCGTGGCTCGCTAGTAAGGCATTGGCCATGATCTTGCTCTTTCACTTCGTGCAACGTCATGTGCCCAGTTGTAGGGTTTTCTTATCACCTTTTTTAGGCATCGAGGAGCAGCTAAACGCCGCGTAGGTTGAGGCGACGGAGTTGTGTCGGGTCAATGTTGGTATTTCTTAACGCATATAGAAATAATCCACAAGCGCACGAAATTACCGATGTAGCATTTCACCCGAAAGTATTCAGGGTATCGTATTTCCACGAGGAATGGAGCTGTAAGAGTCTCTTAAGCAAGTTCACCTAATGATAACAAGAAGGATATCACGGGTAGGTTTTCTAGGGATAGAGATCCTAAGATAAGATAACTTTGCCACCATAGACTTGCTTCGGGCACCGGATAACACTTGGTCTACCAAGTGTTGCCGGCCTACAACTCTACACTGTACCCAGACATGGGGGATTACGAGGAATGGATAGGGCTATCACCACCTGCCGCCTACCCCTCAACCATGGAGTACGAGGCAAACGATGGTAGCCTCTAGCCTAGACACCACGTCTACACTATAGACTACTACTCTAGCATCGATCAGGGTTATTCGTCTTTATTAGGGCCCTTTACTAGAGTATTCATCACAACGATGAACGACGAACCCACAATTAAATAATGAATAAAGCTAACTTAAAGTAGAACTCACCACCAAAGATAAACATGAACCTTATACTCCAAGTAGTATTTGAATCATAGAGGTACAAATGGAGAGGAGCCGACGATTCCCGGCATTCCTTCCGCTAAGTGTACAAGGGGCCCCAAGTACACAAGTGGAGGTAGCCAACAACTCCGGTACTTCTCCACTCTAACTCACTCACTCCCTACACTGGAACTAGCTAGAGAGCTAAGATATGAATGGAGCTCTTCTCTTCTTGTCACATTGTGTCTCTCTTTTATGTTGTGTTGGTGGAAGCTCAAAATGGTGTGTGTTGTAGAGGGGGGGTTGCCCCTCTATTTATACATGAAGGAGAGGAAGTGCTATGGCTATTCCTGGCATGAAACCCATGCACCACCACCTTCTGCATGGAGGCATGCAACCGCCACATGAAGGAGAGGACGAGCGGCGCTAGGTGGGGGGCGGTCGACCCTAGGGGGCGGCCGGCCCTTGACTGGCTCCCATCACCACCGCCTTCGCATGGTGGGTCAGTGAGTGCTCCTGAGCTACTCCTTAGGGGTATTCTGCGTAGATATCTTAAATTGATGGACATTTCTATTTATTCTTTGCGCAATTCAGCATTGGAAAGCGCCTTTTGGTGTATTCTCCCATGTATTTGTGTATATGTCCTACAAAAACAATAATCTTCCAAATATATGTGGAACTAGGTCAGTGGTAAATGCATATGTGTTTAAGTTTGTTAATTTCTCCCCTTTTTATGTCTTAATTGGTGGTCAGATTTGGTCATTAAGGACTACCAACAAGCTCCCCCACACTTAGTCCTTTGCTCATTCTCGAGCAAAGTTTAGAGATAAAAGTAATCAAAAGCATAACATCCTAAGATATATGCCTTACATAAAAGTTATTCCAACACATTCTTTATACTAGTGGGATATGTGGCGTTAGCTAACATGTTTCCTTGGGTTGTTGAAAAGTAGAATAGTCCTTGAAACAAAGTTATCTCCTTAATTTCACATCTTAGCAATTTTGAGCTTTGGAGTTTTTTTCTCTAGAAAAAGCATAGTTCACTTTATACTCCTCAAATGGCACTCAAATCACTCAATGGTGTATAAATACTTACCGAGGCATAGTAATGTTTTGCCTGCTCCTACTTCTAAAAAGGTTTATGTGGACCTTTAGGTAGGGATAAATAATATAGCATACTTGTATTGCATGTTGCAAAGTTAAATTGAGGATCCAAGGAGAGAAGTGTCATACTCTTAGATAAAGACATGCATGTGTGTGGAAAAATGGTAAACTAAAACTATACTCCTTTTGTAGATATGATCTCTCTCTATAACTTATTATTTTGAAACATGGCTATCTTTCTTCCTTCCCCTTTTTTCAATACATGAGCCTTCAAGTGCTCATCATTTTTTTTCTTTTTGAACGTTAGACCTTCATGTGTCCAATTTTTTTTACTTGGACCTTCATGTGTCCACATATTTTTTTTATCAGAAACTTTTTGCATAGCCCATGTCTCTTTTTCTAACCATATATTTAGAGAGAGATCACTATCTTTTAGAATATGGAGTATTTACCTAACAAGCCTTTTTTTATCTACTCCTAGTGTAGGAGCAGTGTTTTTGGTGGGTCTAAACGGAAGCATGTTTTTGCGCACTCCTAGTGTAAGAGCAGCATATATATGGGTGTACGTGATCTTGATCTTGGGAGCATGATAAATCTCTCAACAAGGGTCAACAAGACTCGACCAAACTCAATACAATAATAAGTAGCGTATATGGAAGGCTTCAAACTTGCAAGATGTTATATTTGGCTTTGGTAGGAATTGCTCACCAATTGAGGAGTATGTGATACTATGGTTTTATACCAATTTTTATCAAAATAAATTCTCCAAGTACCTTGAATACAAATGGTAGGATTTCTAAGTCAGAACTATATCACACCTCACAACAACTTAATCAACATGATTGTCCTATTAGAATATTTTCCCACAAGCATAAGTGTATGTATATGGAACATACTTTATACAAGCTTTTGTCTTAAACATGTTATGAACATGTCACTTTTAAAATTTAAGTGTGGTGAATAGGGGCATTGTTCACCAGGAGAAGATATTAGGGATAAATTGAGTTTAATTTTAGTGATTAAGATTTATGTTTGTTTAAACTCAAAGTTAGAGGGAGTTGAGGGTTGTGTTGCACAAACCATCGTTGAAGATGAAGGAGCTACAAGAAGTCAGAGATGGGTTGGCTAAACCAAAGGTCTAGCCAATCCTCTCTGGGGCCATATGTTCCATCCTTCTGCACGTTGGATCATTTGATGTTGTGCAACATGTTGGGGGATCTCGAATGTGTGTTAATTATGCTTGAGAGATCTCCCCCACACTTATTGTTGTACCTACTTTTTATTTAACAAAGAAAAACAAAAAGAAATAGACAAGAGCTCTACCAGTTGAAGCACTAGGGAGCCTTAATTTTTTATTATTATTACTTTTATTTTTGTTATTTATTATTACTATTATTATTATTATTATTTTATTTCATTTTATGGGTTCACCCAACTTTCTATCATTTAGCATAAATGACGCTAAGGTAAAGTTTGAAAAATAAACATAGCCTTGATTCATCTCCATAATAGATTACTTCCATTGTTTATGGAAGTAATACTCAATGTTTGTTAATCAAATTTCAACACCATGTCAAATTTTGATTAAGGAAGGATATTTTAACCTAAGCACCATGCTTAATGAAAAAGCCTATAGATGTACCTTAATAATACACCCAAACCAGAGCATATGTCATGAACAAAGGAATCATGAACTAGTATAAGGAAGTTTATATTTTCATTGAGACAAACATGAGTAAAATGTGTTGGTGAACATTTTGTTTACCTTTGCATACCTGAGTTCTTACTAGCAGCATTTATAGATGGGAAGCTGCTGTAGGGGCGGCTGTATATGGTCCATCTCAGGTTATCACTAAGGTTAGGTCACACACACAACTAATGTGTATGGACCATGGGCTTTAGTGATAGGAAAGGTCTAGAAGAGGAGAATGCTCCTTCTTTCTCTTCTCTTTTCTCTATCTATTTTTGTAATCATTCATTTTTTTATAATAGATTTTTTTTCTTCTAAGAGTTTTATTTTAAAGTAAGAATTCAAATTTTTAATCTAGAAATATTTATTTTTAATTTTAAAGATAGCTATGATTTACCTTCAGCAAGGGCTCACCATTTTAAGTCCGTTGAGCAGGACTTCTCCATTGCATTTTAGCTTGAATTGGCATCATCTCATCCTAGAGATGGATAAGGATGATTGCACTTTTTGTTTCCACCATGCCATCTTGATCTTCATGTGGTTTGGCTTGGGTGTGTGATCCATGTTTCTTTTGATCAAGGTTTTATCCCTACATAAGGTTAGTGGAGAATACATACTCGAGGGATTTTACAAAGGTTTTGAAACAATGGCGGTTGATGTTTATGAGCTAAAGGTTTTCCTCTATGCTAATTGAAGAGTTGGCATTCATGTTCAGTTAGCAAAGAGAGCCCCTTTCTTTTTTGAGATTGGAAAACTTTGTTTATTCAAAGTTTACCAAATGAGTTTTGGTTTATCTCCGTTATGAATTTATCTCAAGGACTTACCCACATGAATTTGATAATATCCCACATGGGTTAGTCCATGCATGCAACCAAAGTCTATTTTTAGCAGTTTTAGTTCAAAAAACAAACTAGACTCCATGTCGAATTTGATTAAGGTAGGCTAATTAACCTAAGCACCATGCTTAATTTAAATAGCCTATGGAAGTATGATCATTACATCCAAACTAAGAACCATGCCTAATTTAAAAGATGTATGACCAACATCCAAACCAAAGCATGCTAGAATAGAAAAAAGGTGCATGAAAGTAACATGAGATTCACTTAAACGAAGGTGATAACTTTGAGTGGTGAATCAGAGAACCATTTTTTATATGCAGGTAATGCAAACGGGGTGGATGAATGTAATTTAAAGAAACATGCCATGGTTTTTAAAAAGGAAATCAAATGAGTGACATGCATGCAAACATGCAGTGGTAGAAACTAACTAGAAATAGGAAAGATATTTTTGGGTTGGTTCTCTCATACCTTGATTAATTGTACCATCACCCACAATTTGTGATTGAATTGTGAGTGATGTAATGTAGTTGTTCCGTCTTATAAGATGTTTTTGTTTTCGCTTGACGGCCACCTTCTCTCTTTCTGCATATGGTTAGTATATATATACCTTTCTATAAAATGGCAGGGTGGAGGTGTTGATTGTTCATGAATGATCGGGCACCCTAGGCTCGTGATGATTCCCTTTTTTATCGTAATACTCGTTTTTAGCAAGGCAGGGCTAACATCATTTTTTTTCTTTTTAACCAAGATGGCCTTTTGGTGAGAGTCTCACCATTCTCCTTTTGAGTGTGTCGCATCACCAAAGGTTATCAAGGTATGTAGGCGATGCAGCTCGCATGATTTCGAGCATCGTATGTCCCCTATTCTTCTTGATCTTAACCTGTCATGGTTAGCAAACAAGAATACCCGAAGGTGTATACTAACTTGAAAACATGTTCTTGCTTTTATTGGTAAGAAAAAGTTGTGTTTTTTATGATAATCCGAGTTATGTCCTGGCAGTGCTTAGTTTATGGTCATAAGCTTGACCGCCAAAGCCAAGATGGAGTTTATAGCTAGAAGCTATGATTGGCTTCGATGGTGGTGGCTCTAAGAACTCGTCCTATGGAGCAGAAAGATATATATATATATATTTAAATGGAAGGGCTTCATGGTGAAAAAGAATAGAAGGAATAACATTTTTTTCTTTTTGAAAAGAAAGATAAAACACAAGGAACCACGGGTGAACTAGGTTCAGAGATAATTACGACAACCATTCCCCGGCAACGGCGCCAGAAATGCTTGTTGGTATTTCTTAACGCATATAGAAATAATCAGCAAGCGCGCGGAATTACCGTTGTAGCATTTCACCCAAAAGTATTCAGGGTATTGTATTTCCATGAGGAACGGAGGTGTAGGAGTCTCTTCAGCTAGTTCACCTAATGATAACAAGAAGGATAGCCCGGGTAGTGAGGTTTTCTAGGGATAGAAATCCTAAGCTAAGAAAGCTTTGCCACCATAGACTTGCTTTGGGCATGGGATAACACTTGGTCTACCAAGCGTTGCCGACCTACATCTCTACGTCGTACCCAGACATGGGGGATTACAAGGGACGAACAGGGCTATCACCACCTTCCGCCTACCCCTCAACCGTGGAGTTTGAGGCAAACGAAGGTAGCCTCTAGTGTAGACACCACGTCTACACTATCAACTACTACTCTAGCATCGGTCAGGGTTATCCATCTTTATTAGGGCCCTTTACTAGAGTATTTTTCTCAAGGACGAACGATGAACCCACAAGTAAATAATGAACAAGACTAACTTAAAGTAGAGCTCACCACCAAAGATAAACACGAACCTTATACTCCAAGTAGTATTTGGTTCATAGAGGTACAAATGGAGTGGAGCCGATGATTCCCGACATTCCTTCCACTAAGTGTACAAGGGGCCCCAAGTACATAGGTGGTGGTAGCCGACAACTATGGTACTTCTCCACTCTTACTCACTCACTCCCTACACTAGAACTAGCTAGAGAGCTAAGATATGAATGGAACTCTTCTCTTCTTGTCACATTGTCTCTCTCTTGTGTTGTGTTGGTGGAAGCCCAAAATGGTGTGTGTTGTAGAGGGGGGCTTGCCCCTCTATTTATACACGAAGTTGAGGCGGTGTTGTGGCTATTCCTAGCATGAAGCCCATACACCACCACCTTCTGCATGGAGGCATGCAACCGCCACATGAAGGAGAGGACGAGCAGCGCCAGGTTTGGGCGCCCGGACCTTGATTGGCTCCCATCACCACCACCTTCGCATGGTGGGTCGGTGAGTGCTCCTAGGCTGCTCCTTAGGTGGTATTCTGCGCAGATATCTTAAATTGATGGACCTTTCTATTTATTCTTTGTGCAATTCAGTGTTGAAAAGCACCTTTTGGTGTATTCTCCCATGTATTTGTGTATATGTCCTACAAAAATAATAATCTTCCAAATATATATGGAACTAGGTTAGTGGTAAATGCATGTGTTTAAGTCTATTAATTTTTCCCCTTTTTATGTCTTAATTGGCGGTCCGATTTGGTCATTAAGGACCGTTAACAGTCAATGATGACTTGGTCCGGCAGGTGGTGGAGTTGTGTCGGGCCAATGATGACCTGGTCCGGTAGATGGTGGAGGCAAACCTTCTTCGCCGGGATGCTATAACAACCCAGGTTTTTCCAATAACCCAAAAATCCCAACTTTAAATTTTTTCTAACAAAACCCATGCATGGTGAGTGTGCATACTAGGAAACCACCCTTGTAGCTGCACAAGTATATCCTAAGCTAGCATGTTTGAGCATTTGCATATTAAACAACTTGTGAGTTGCTTCTTCATGATTTTATGTGATGAAATAAAATCAAGAACCCCTTTTAAATAACTTGTTGTGTGTGTGTTGCCAACCCTTGGCTTGGACCCTAGACCCCTGGATGCTCTCTAGTGGACCCCACTAGGGTGTATATATGATGGCAACACATGTATACATGCATACGTGCACAAGGTGTATGTAGAAATAGGAAATAGAAAGAGGAAAAGGAATTAGAAATAAGGATAAAAAGGAAAAGAGTAAAGCAGCCCAATAGCCACAGTGGCCCACGTCATGGCCTAGCTCGTGCATGCCCGCACCAGCCCAAAGCAGTAGCTGGCCCAGCTCGCTTGCGCGGTATAGCAATGCCACGGCCCAACTCGTGCTCGTCCGTGCCTCGTTCCCCCTCTTGTTGATGCAAACACGTGCGCCATTGGGACCACCTTGTCATCCCCTTCATTTCCCCCTCCTCTAGTTTTTCCTGCCAAGTAGGGCATCACACCAGTGAGAGCACCCAAGGTCGAGCCTCGCATCCCTACCTCCCGCTTTCAAACCATTGATGACGAGCACATGGATGGGCGTCCATGATCCATGGCTCGCTAGCCCACCCTAGTGTGCGCCCGTGCCGCACTGACGTTGCCGCCGTGGCCTCGACGGCTAACGCCACCCTATCCCCTCCTTTTTGGCCATTGGTATCTGGATTTGAGTGCGCAAAACCGCCTACGATCCCGTGCCATTCATCAAACCCTAGCCTATAGGCCATATCGGCCCTACACGTACTCCTCTGCCCTTCCTCGCCATCTGCCACTCCACCATGGCCATGGCCTCCCTATAAAAGGGCCCCCTTGGAGCCCTAGCGCCTTCCCTTCATCCCGCCACCACTCTATGGCCTTGCCCGTTCCTTACCAAGCCAAGGAGGAGAAGGGAGAAGGAAGGAGAAGGGAGGAGAAGGAGGAAGGAGGAGCCCCGGTGCCACCCATAGCCGTTGGAGCTGAAGACGCCGCCGCTCTTCTTTGTCACCGTCGTGGTTCTGTCGGCACTGCTTCACCTCGTCACGGCCTCAACTCGCCCCTGCACCGCTAGCCTACCACCCTAAGCCCCACGGTGAGCCACTACTTCCTTGGCTCACCATGTACCTCACCACCATAGTCACACCATGGCTAGCACCATGTGATTTCCCCACTAGGAGGACCAAGGCGGCACCTTTTGGACTTCACATGCCCATATGCACACCCGCGTTCATGAACGAATCACCGTACGGCAACCCTGAGCCATAGGGGCTCGGGAACGCCAGTGCGCCACACTATGCGGGAGCGTGCTCACCATAGCCAGAGCTTGGCCATGCCGAGGAGTGGTTCACTCAACTTAGGACAGTAGAGGTTCATGCGACTCCATGGCAAGCTCTACCATGCCAAGGGACATGCTCCGCACCAGCCAGTTGAGGGAGAGAAGCCATAGGAGCCACCGGTAGTGTCCGCCTCGTTGGGCCGCTGTGCTCCCCTATTGCCGCCATGCCAAGGCAGTTCCAACCCACTCCAGCCAACTCAGGTCACCTCACGTGATGAGATCCAGCCGTTGAGCTTCGTTGTGACCCCACACACCCCACCGTATAGCTGGCTAGACGGAAAGCCCATGCCTTGCCTTGTTTCACCGTAGCCACAAGCTCACCGGAGCTCCGCCGTGCACCTTGCCACAGTGTGGACTCCACCGTGCCCTTTGGTCACTGTCGGTAGGCTAATTAGCCTCCCCATGACCGCAATTGAAGGAAAGGAGCCACCTTTGGCTCTAATCGTGGCCATAGCCACCTCACCATAGCTCGCCGCTGCCACCGTGCCACTACCACCGTGGCCAACCTCACCAAAACCCTTAGAGCTTCGCCTAGCCCCTTTGCTACGACCGACTAAGCACCCAAAAGCTATAGGAGCCCCGCTTGGGCTATGCCAATGTCTTTGGTGCCCTTGCCATTGATCCGCGCCATAATTGCCCACTGCGATGCCTACGTCGAGCGCCTGAGCCTCTAAGTCACCATCTTTGTCCCACCATGGAGTTCCCCATGACCTCATGATGCCATAGACCCCCTTAGCTGCCCCTCCAAGCCGCCACAACCTGAGAACGTGTGAACTCACCACCGGCGAGAGCACCACCATGAGGGAGAGAGGGAACCATCGTGCCCCCGCCTGAACCCACGTGCACCTGGTGCACTCTAGACGAGAGAGAGAGAGAGGGGGTGGACACGGCCCATTGCGGACCGTGCTTGCGGTCCATAGACCCGCATGACGCTGTCCACCATGGACCAGCCCCGTGGACCCGAGCCCAGTAGTGGCCCACTTGTGCCATGTGGCCGCCTGCCTATGCAACACGTGTCCGAGCCCGTCCTGGCCCAAACCATCCCAACTTGGCCCAATATCAAGCCCGCCGAGCCCAGCCCGAGCCCAGTCAACGTTGACCATTGACCGTGGACCCTATCCCACTTGTCAGCGACTAGAACCGCCTCGCCCAATCCCATGCTGCCATGTGTCAAGCCCTAGATTTTTCAATTCTTTTTCTTTTTTAGAAAATGATTTAAACTTAGAAAATTCATCCGACCCCAGAAAAATATGAAACCAGTGTCCAAATTATTCTAAAAATGAGCTCTACGTCATAGGCTTGTGTTTGAGTGCATTTGGATCTTCTAAATTGTTGTTGCTTCTTTGTGATCATCTATAGGAGTCACTTATCGCGGCTATATGTCTCATTTGGCAGACCCAGAGGAGCCACAAACTGAGGAGCACGACGCCGACTACACTAAGGAGATTGGAGATGACCTGCTAGGTGCCACGTCCCACCCAACCTCATAAAATCCTATTAGACATGCTAAAATGTAGATGCTAGTGCTTTACTTTTATGCAAATGATCTGTGATAGGTTGCATGATAGAATTGCTTGTGAGCCATTATCTTGTCGCAACCTATACCCCTGCACACCTATTGTTAGGTTAGATGCTCGCTTACTTACTTGCTACTACTTCTACTATGCATTGTATCTATGATGTGATGCTTGGTGGAGGATTGTATGTGAGTGGTTAAGGCACTGGGTGCCGGTAATGTGGTAACAACCGGGGAGATCTTGGCATGCATTTTGGGTGTGTGGTGAGGGTTGAGTCGATTGGGCAAGATCTTATGATGAGTCATTGGACATGTCTTGCCAGGGGGGGCGACCTGGGCATCCCCTATGAGTGGTACCTATGGCAGGTGCATGTGAGATGAGGAGATCCTAGGGTCGAGTGTCTTTGTGGGATGAAGCCCCGGGATGGAGGTGACGTCGAGGCATGGGGTGTTGGTTATCCCCTGCTGAGAAGATATCCTATCCATCCCCCCTAAGGACTGGTATGTCGAGAGAACCGGATCATAGGACCCTATGTACACACCACTCGCTCCTGAATGGGCGGGGAGGGTTACTCGACCAACTAGGATGGTGCCACTACTGCTAGGTTGAAAGTGGATAGTGTAGGGAGGTACGCACGTATGGCCCACACCCTCCTAAGACAGCATAGGGACCTTTGGGGGCCCGGTACTACGTCTCATAGTCTTAGGGTGTCGGTGGACTTTGGGGTGGCCCAGGGCTAAGTGGTAGGGTGGCACCATACCGGTTGGGAGGCAGTCGGTATCAGCCTAGGTGGGGCGCCGCCGATGATGGTGATCTTGTGGTTCCAGGTGTACACGCTTTGTAGAGTTGATCGATCTATACATATAGCTGCGTCCTCGGATATGGACATTCCTATGACCTACGCTTCCCTTGATTACTGAGAGGAGTCCTTTCTTCTTCTAACCTTGGGTTTGTTGGATTTGGCTGTTAGCCGATAAGGCAAGGTATGAGCGGGAGTTGTCCTTGTCGCCTAGAGAGTGTGAGAGTTGTGAGATGTGTGTGATGGGATGGGAGAACGTGTGGATGAGATGGGATAAAACTTGATGTATTATTATTAAAACTTGACATACTCGCATAGGAAACTACAACCACAAATAGGTCTTTGCTCTACCCTTGCATTCCACTACCAGAAACAAATGCAAAGCATAGGGTGGGAGCCAGTGGCCAGTACAAATCATACTGATAATTGTTTGACAGGTTTTGAGCCCAAGTACGACTACCTAGGAGATGGTTGCCAGGATTAGAGGTCTTGTTCCTATGCTCAAGTTTGGTTGGGAAGATGGAGTCGACGTCCGCTGCCTTTCTACTTGATGTTGTTCTAGATGTTGTATGCTCTGAGTGATTCTGCCAAGTGGCGATGTAATAATGAGTAAACCTTGTTATTTGTACTCTCTCTAAGATAGGTATTCGATGCATGACTATGATATCGACTGTTATTTGATAATATGATGGGATGATCACCTGTGACTATCATGTTATACTTTGAATCTGTGGATTTCCATTTGTGGAAATCAGGATCGTTTCAGTTGGTATCAGAGCCATACTTGACCCTAGGACAAGACCCTTAGGATTGGACGATAGAATTAGGAGTGGAACTTGTCTTTTTTTGGTTATATGTACCGACCTTGCATCTTTTTATGCATGGCTTATCTTTTTCTAGTCTGTTGATTCCCTTTTTATGGACTAATTTGCAGATGGCACCAGCAGTTGAGCTTCCCATCGACGGTCTGAGCTATCGAGGTTTTGCTTAGATGCTCTACGACATCCTCGAGGAGCTTGGTGTCCCTATCGAGCAGGTCATGTACGTCTGTCATGGTGAGCCAGGACCCAACAGACTATAGGGCCACATCATCATCCACCTCAGGGTTCCTACGAGTGAGACTCTACCGGAGCTGCGTGCCTTCCAAGAGCTATAGGTGGAGACCTCCATCGCAGCATGTGTCTAGTCCATTTCTCATTCGGCCCTTTGCCACGTGATGCATGATGCCCACAAGCACCTCAGGTGGGGACCGTACCGCTTGCTTCCCTGAGCCCTGGACCTTACCCAGAGTACTAGGAGGCAGGTCTTGGCCACAGAGCAGACTGTCTACACCGAGGAGGGCCTTTGCCTCTAGGTGTCCAGACAGTACATCCTCTGCCAGGATAGGTACATCATGGAGGTCGAGTCATAGAACCATCGGTATAGGGACATGCTGTTCTAGGCTAACGAGGCCTTGCTAGAGGAAGAGAAGAAGAAGGAAGTACTCAAGGAGACCATCTGTGTGGAGCATGAGGTCTACGACCACATGGAGGCCTACTACAAGGCACGTGAGAGCAAGCTGAAGGAGGAGATTGCAGATCTAAGAGACAAGGCTAGAGAATTTAGGCTTCGCAATGACTACTTAGACTACAAGGTGTTTGAGCTTGAGGATGTCCTCGAGTGTAAGAAGAGGTGCCTAAGGGATCACATTAAGATGGAGAAGAGGTATGGTTTCAGGAAGATGATGCTGGAGAGCTGTTGCAACATGTTGGAGAGGGAGGTGGTTTAGTTGAGCATTAACACCGCTCACAACCAGCGCCACCTTATTGAGTACATGAAGTACACGGAGTTCCAGAAGGATAGGGCAGATAGGATAAGCCAGACATGGGTTGACACCGACATTAGGTGAGTCAAGGAGTTTAAGGAGATACAGAAGTTCCTACACCCTAAGTCGAGCAAGAGGTCGCGCAAGGTGTTCTTCTAGATTGAGCCCACTAAGCTCAATCTGAAGGCATGCCCTTCCGAGGACTACCCCAAGGCCTCAAAGACCAAGAAGTTGGGGGAGGCCCTAGAGTACATCTCGAGGATGCACCGCACCGCTATAGAGCTCCAGGAGATGGATGCTAGCACTTCACCACCACCTAGTCAGAGTTAGCTTCCTAGTGATGCTCTAATAATGTAGTAGTCATAGTGTTGATGATGAGCCCTACGTGGCTATGAGACATGACTCACTTTTAGGAGTAGAGTAGAATGTCCCTCTTTTGGAGCCTACCTATGTGTAGTGTGATTCCCCATGAGTTTCTAGTGTAGCTGCTAGAGACATCGCCATGTAATGAATGTTTGGATCTTAATGCTTCTTATGGTTGTTCCTGCTTCTTTGTTTAAGTGTATGGCTAGAATTAAATTATTAATTGAATTGCTAAGAAATCATCTAACCGCTTGATAATAACTTGTAACCTAATGTTTGCAGCAAAGATGTTGTGTCGCCGCTCAGAACGTCTAAACCGTCGCTCTCCGTCCCCCATGCTCGCTGGCCGTGGTCTTGGTCATGGCCATGGGCGTGGAGGAGGACATGCTGCTGCCCGTGCTGCCCTAAACTTCAAGGAGGTGGTACCACCTGCTGGAGAGCAGCACCTGGAGGATCCCATCCTAGAGGAGCCAGGCGCAGCCCAGCATGGGGGTGAGGATGTTCCTCCTGGGGGTGATGATGCTCCTGTAGGGTTGAGATGGCGACTAAAGGGGGGGTGAATAGTCCTTTCTAAATTTAATTGCGTTAGCTAACAGAAACAAATACGGAATTAAAACAATCGGTCTAGCCAAGACTATACCCCTCTATCTATGTTCTCTAGCACCTTGAAAAGATTCTAATTAAGCAACTCAGGTGCCAAGCTAACTAGATCTCACCTATCCAATTCTAGGAGCAAGGTCACACAAACCTATGTCACTTGTGTTTTTCACACCAGGGAGCTCCTACACAATTTTAGTAAGCAAAAGCACAAAGCTCCTAAGCTCACTAGCAATGCTCAATAACAAGGCAACCAATGCCCAATTAGAGAGCGCAAATGCTTAGCTACACAAACTAAGCAATGTGACTAACAAGGTTACACAAACCAAATTAGCCACGCACGGGAGCTACTTTTATGCCACACAAGCAAGAAGGTAACTAGTGAGCTACACAAGCTAACTAATTACAAGAGCAACTACATAAGCAACAATGTATATGAAAGTAATTGCAAGCTTGGGTAAGGGGATTGCAAACCAATGGGAAGAACAATGTTAACACGGTGATTTTCTCCCGAGGTTCACGTGCTTGCCAACACGCTACGTCCCCGTTGTGTCGACCGCTCACTTGGTGGTTCGGTGGCTTATTGGCATCACCCGCCAAGCCTGCATGTCGGGCGCCGCAAGAACCTCCCCAAAAGTGAGGGTAGCTCAATGACACGCTCAACTAGAGTTGCTCTTCGCGGCTCCCGCGCGGCGAACACAATGCCCCTCACAAAGCTCTTCTCTGGAGCACCGCACAAGCTTCTTGCGGGCTTTGGCGGAGACCACCACCAAGCCGTATAGGAGGTGGCAACCTCCAAGAGTAACAACCACCACCGGCTTGCAACTCGATCACCTAGTGCCACTCATTGCAACCTCATGATGCAATCACACTAGAATAACTCTCTCACACAATCAGATGATCACTATCAAGCATATGTGAGATGGAGGGCTCCTAAGCACTCTCAAGCATGGACACAAAGCCCCCCAAGGTGCTCAACTCTAGCCATGGCTGAAACCACCTTCTATTTATAGCCCCCATAAAAATAGAGTAGTTGTACCCCTTCACTGGGCACAGCTCAGGGCGACAGGACGCTCCGGTCGTATTGACCGGACATAGGACCCTAGCGTCTGGGAGTGCGATGCACGCCATGTGGCACCTGCTTCAAATACTGATCGCCCGATCTCAATGGTCATCAGTATACTTAAGTTGTGACCAAACGCACTACAGTGTATGACTAGACATAGGACCCCAGTGTCCGGTCACTTCCAGTAAGGTTCCAGTCAGGACCGGTAGCGTTCAGTCATGTCCGACCAGATTCGTCCAGCGTTCGGTCACTCACCGTCTTCTCTATGTGCCGCCACATCAGCACGACCGGACGCTGAACAATGTTCAGCTAGAGTCCGATCGCCTGCGTCCGGTCAAGAGACCAAGGGTGGCCTACACTACGCACCACTGGCTGGACGCAGGACCCCAACGTCTTGTCATAGTGTGACCAGCATTCGATGCACTCTGTGAAACCCTATCTTTTCTGTACAGGGCGTCAGTGGCACCATCGGACACTCCACTGGTGACATTTCGAACCCTTGCTCCCAAGTGCTAAACACAATGTGTATCACCTTTTGCCTCTGTTTCTTCACCAAGTTGATCCACATCAACTCCAACTTTTTCTCCTTTGCAAATGTGCCAACACCACCAAGTGTACAACACCTTGTGCATGTGCGTTAGATTTTCACAAACATTTACCAAAGGATTAGCCACTCAACTTGCCACGCCACTCGATCCTAGCGACGATGCAAAGTTAGATCACTCGAGTGGCACTAGATGACCGATATGTAAACAAGTTTGTGCCTCTTGATAGTACGGCCATCTATCCTAAACCCGGTCATCAACTTCTCTACACACCTATGACCGGTGAAATGAAATGCCCTAGGTTATACCTTTGCCTTGCGCATTCCATTTCATCTCCTCCAATGTCGATTCAACACATGCACCAACACAATCAACAATGATATGATCCACTTCATATCATCACATGATCATATTGGTTCATCGATCTTGACTTCATTTGCTTTTCACCGTTGCCTTCGTCCATCGGCGCCAAGTCTTGCTCAAGCTTCACCTCCATGCGGTCCATCGCTCCAAAGCCTCTGACTTGCCGTTCACGCTTGCAACTGGTCCATCAAGCCAAGTCTTGTCTTGATCTTCTCCACCTTGATCACATGACTCAATGTCATGTCTCATGTGCAATAAGCTCCTTCATCATCACATGTGTGATCTTTGCAACATCTCCGAGCCATTTCCACCTCCATGGCATATGTTTCTCACACACATGTACCTGTGGACTAATCACCTATGTATCTCACATAAACATAATTAGTCCACCTAGGTTGTCACTCAATTAACAAGACCACACACAAGGACCTTTCAATCTCCCCCTTTTTGGTAATTGATGACAACTCTACAAAGATATGGAAATTAAGCTCTTTTGGATTCATGTTGCTTGCCCAAGCAATTTTACCATGTGTGAATGATTTTGGACAAGTACCACAAACCCAAAATGGTAGTATTAGCTCCCCCTACATATGTGCTAGAGTGTTTGGTTTGAAGCTCGTACATATGCATACATTGAAGTTGTGGGAGAGTAATTACTACCAAATGATGCTAAGGTGTATAGAGTAAACCTTTGAAGTGTGATACTGATTGGAGTTGCACCTTTAAGTTCATCCTTAGCACCATGGTTAGCTAGATATCACATGGAAATCAAAGGACTAGATACCTTGTGAGATCAACATTAAAAGCAAGGTACTAGCATTACTTGAAAAGCATACCAAGTGTCTAGCTATCATCCTATGCCTGCTAGTTTTCATTTTATCAATCAAATTCTACAACTAGCATACTCCACACAAGCATGCATATTGAATTTAAAAGCTTATACAATGCAAGCAAGCACATGACTACATATCAAATGCAACCAATCAAATTTCATGAGCTTTCTCCCCCTACTTGTGTGCTTCTCTTTGTCCAAGAATTATGATCCATCTCTTTTCTTCAATGTTGCTCCCTCTTTGTCCATGTCCATGTCCAACCTCTACTTCTTTGTCTCAATTTCTCCCAAAGCTTTCATATCTTTGTACAATCTCTCCCCCTTTGTCATCAATTTCCATAAAAGGTGTGCTTCACATTGATGCAAAGGTTTGCATTTGGGGTAGATGGTTGAGGCTTGAATCTTGCATTTTTGATGGACATCACTTGATTGTTGGAATGACACCACTTGTAGATACCACTCTTGTAGGGCTTCTTGAGATACCACACATAGGATCTTTGATCTTGATACCAATTTGTGGGACACCTCCCCCTATGTCATAACATGTGTCATCCATTTTATAAACTTGAGCTCTTGTAGGTGAGGGATGCATTCTTCATTTGATGATCACTTAAAATTGAGGATCACTTGTGGAACCATCATCTTGCATGATTGATACCACATGTAGATGTGATACCACTTGAAAGAATCTTCTAGTATGGAACCACTAGTTGGATTTGTCAATTTTGACCATTTCTTAAACATTTGCTATCTTCATGAATACGACTTATAGGATATCACTTGTGAGTTGATCTAGACATCACTTGTGAATTCTTGATAAAATACTTGAGTCTAGATACCTCTTGAAACAAACAAACTAGATATCCATTTGTATTGTAGTCTTGTGCTTGTACTCTTGTTATTTATCATGAGCTTCTAAGTTGACTTGAACAAAATTAATTTGCCTAAGCTTCCAAGTCTAGTTTGAACCAATGACAAGCTTCTTCACACCTCTTACAAGGGTTATCTTGTCAATGTTATACCTGTCACTTGTTGGCAATCCAAATTAAATCAAGTACTTGGGTTCACTAGCTCATGAACAAATTCATATACTAACCACTAGATCAACTAATCATTCAAGCAATAGTGGTAGGCTATGAATTTAAGCATTTCATTTGTTATGCATGATCCTATGAAACATATACTATATGCACTAATCACATACTAGTCAGAGATGAAATGATCATGCACATTACAATGATACCTTTGCTATATTGGAGTAGAGGATAGTCACATAGATTCCAACTCATTACTCCAATAGCAATGTGAAGTCCAATTTTAAGCTTGGTGAAGACCAATAGATACTATTTTGAATTCCATTCTTCACCCATATGAAATGAATACCACTTATGATCAAGTGCATTTTCCTGTTGTGGTTGGCTTGCTTCATCTTTTTATCAATGCTTGCATGAGAGCATCAAAGTGAGAATACCACTTGAAATATCATGATTAGCTCTCTTTTGGGTGTTGCTTGCTTTTCTTGATCAACCCTTTTGATTGCTTCAACTAAGCATCTCAAATGTCCATCGGATCACCACTTCCATGTTAGCCTTCCAAGTACCACACTTGGTTTACTTACACAAAGGCGGCAAGCCCCTACACTGGGGAGAAGTGACCTCTCTCCAAGAACCATTCTTGACACTCACTTGAAATGAATTTGTTGATTGATCCAAGTGATGTACTTAACTTGATGAGTAACCTTGATTCCTTCTTTAAGTCCTTTTGTTTCTACTTGTTTAAGTCATTTTCTTTCTACCAAATAATTTCTAATAGTCATTAGAACTTAAACTTTATTTTCATCTTGAGTTTGATCTTGATCTTCCAATTTGAATACCAAATGTGTGTAAAGTTCACTCCACAATCAAATTGATTTGTACTCTTTGCTTGTCATGCTTTTAGATCATTTCAAAACCAAACTTAGGTGCCTCAATTACTTATAAACATGTTTCCAACTTGAGGACCTTTCATTCAAACTGACTCTAGATCAATCCAACATTTTTCACTTTTCTGGCAGATTCTGTACTCTTCAAATAAAAATGCATATATCCCAAAGTACAGATCCAAATACCTCAAAATTTGGTGGAGATGTGCTTCAATAAGTCATCTTGCACCTGTAAAAATTTGAGCTTCATTTGATCTCATATGAACTGCCAGGAATCAGATCTTCCACCACTGCTACATACTGAAAACTGCTGCACTATAGCTGACAAGATCCACTCCAAAACTAAAGCATCTCTGATCCAATTCTCATGAATTTTTACAGCATCTTATACCATAAGTCTAGATCATTTACACGAATCCAATAAGTTTTTGATCACTCAAACATGGCTAAGATCACAGCTCACCCAGATTTTCAATATAGGACAGATTTCAACTATTGAGCTATACTTCATCAAATATGAATCAAACTTGAAATCAACTTGTTTGAACACTGTCACAAGACATAAATCCACTAACTAAATGTAATCTTATGAATTTATCCAACACAAATCAATCCAAACTTAAATACTAATCAATTCATCCATTCAATCATCTTATAGCAAGCAACATTGCATATTTATCCAATTCAATCAACTCATATGCACCCAAATGAAATGATCAACAAGAGATATACCTTGGTTAACTCATGATCATCCAACTAGCAAGATTCAACTCAGTTATTTGCAAGCCATCAAATATATCCAATGAATCACCAACTACTTGAATTATAGCACTTGTATAATGTAGCACATTTTGGACTTCACTCAATTATCATGGCATTGGGTTTGGATGTGCACTAAGCTTCATAACTTGACTCAACATATGATGATTAATATGAAATCAATTGAATCAAGTCTCCAATGCCAATGGTACCTACAATCAATCATCCACTTTTTGATGGTACCCAAACAATTTTGGGTCCTCTCAAGTTAGGAGCAACATACTTAGGCATAGCCTTAGTATGAGTAGCGGGATGTATTGCAATAGTAACCATAGAGGTATCATTACCATCCTTCCTAAGCATAGAATCATCATCAATTGAAATAGGCTTAGGAGTGTTACCTAGGGGACATAAATGTGCCATGTGTCCCCTTTCCTGGCATGAGTAGCACTTTCTCTTTGATTGAGCCTTCTCTTCCTTGCTCATCTGGTGCTTCCTATTGCCTTGTCTCTCATGGATTGCTTGAGCCTTCTTCTCAAGCTTGGTAGGACACTTAGAGGCAAAGTGTCCCATATTTCCACACTTGATGCACTTGATGTGAGCATTGACTTTCTTCTCATCTTGTGTTTTGCTCATCATCTTGGCATCTTGAGTTTGCATTGGATGCGTTGCCTTTCCACCCCTTCTTATTTTCTTCTTCTTCATCATGTCACCACCATCTTCATGGTTGATCTTGATTTGAACTTGGGGTATCTTTTCTTGCTCAACTTGTGGCTTTGGTTGAGGCTCTTCTAGTTGCTTCACCAATTGCTTGGTTGGGAACATTGAGTTAAGATGACCCCAAGTGCAGCACTTGAAGCACTTCACATGTTTGAGCCTCTCTTCTTCTTTTATCTTCTTAAGCTTCTCAATGTTAGGGTAACCATTTGCAAAGTGTCCCGCTTCATGACACCTATAGCACATGGTATGAGAGAGCTTTCTTTGTTGTAGCTTATTCATCTTTCTTTCTCTCTTTCTTTCACCCTTTGTCATCTTCTTCTTGAAGCTAAAGCCACACTTGTCACCATAGTTTCTTTGAGTCTTCAACATGTGCTCAAAGGTGACTTTTGAGTTGTAGCACCTCTCTAACTTGTTGCTCAAATTCTTCACTTCATTTTTGAGCTCTTTGTTCTCCTTCAAAAGGTTAGTCTCTCAAGACATAGAAGTAGAACAAGCATTTATATGTGAAGAACATGGCATTTCTAATAAATCATCACAAGAGGTGGATACATGCTTCTTGCCTACATCACAAGGGTTAGCAATAATATGTGATTGATCATGTGACCCATGTGATGAGCTCTCACTATTTTTAGATTTTTCATTTAAAAGTTCTTTAGTGAGAAAAGCATGGTCCTGTACCAAGTTATCGTGAGCAACACTTAGTTCCTCATGAGCCAATTTTAGCTCCTCATGTGAACAAGTAGTAACATAAAGTAGATGCTTTTGTTGTTCACATGTGTTCTTTAGAAAAGAGTTTTCATTTTTCAATTTCTCAGTTTTAGCCATCTCTTTTTCTAAACCTTTGATCATGCAACCATATTTATCTAGAAGCTCCTCATATGAATCAAGATCAATCACATTTGCATTAGATACCTTAGTGTCACCTTGTGACATGAAGCAATGTGATGTAGTTGGAGAGCTTGAAGAAACATCACTCTCATAGCCCGAGCATGATCCATCATAATCACCATCAAGTGTGCATGGAGTAGTATCATCATTGGCATCACTTGTGGCATCAACATCAATCTTGTCAAGTGATCTTGTGGTATGATCATCATCATCATCACTTGACCATGAGGTGGAGCAATCTTCCACAATCACCGAATTGTGGCTATGCTCAACACCCTCATGTGCCTCCTTCTTGGGCTCATCCTCATCGTCGGAAACCGTCCCATATTTCTCATTGAGATAACTCCATATCTCATGGGCGGTCTTCATGTCTATGATCTCTCTAAAGATGTTATCATGCAAAGATCTATACATGATGTTAGTAGCTTGGATGTCGAGATCTAGGCATTTCTCTTGTGCTTGAGTTAGATTATCTTCATCCAACACATTAGAAAAACCTAGATCCACCATCCACCACATTTGAGGACAAATAAACTTAAAATTGCATATCATCCAATTTTTCCACCGTGCAAAGTGTGTGCCATAAAAAATGTGTGGATAATCAACATCTAGCCCATAAGTCGCCATCCTCTTGGGTCAGTGAAGACCACAAATGAGAGACCTAGCTCTGATACCACTTGTAGGGTCGAGATGGTGACTAGAGGGGGTGAATAGTCCTTTCTAAATTTAATTGCGCTGGCTAACCGAAACAAATGTAGAATTAAAACAATTGGTCTAGCCAAGACTATACCCCTCTATCTATGTTCTCTAGCACCTTGAAAAGATTCTAATTAAGCAACTAAGGTGCCAAGCTAACTACAGCTCACCAATCCAATTCTAGGAGCAAGGTCACATAAACCTATGCCACTAGTGTTTTGCACACCGGGGAGCTCCTACACAATTCTAGTAAGCAAAAGCACAAAGCTCCTAAGCTCACTAGCAATGCTCAATAACAAGGCAACCAATGCCAAATTAGACAGCACAAATGCTTAGCTACACAAACTAAGCAATGTGACTATCAAGGTTACACAAACCAAATTAGCCACGCACGGGAGCTACTTTTATGCTACACGAGCATGAAGCTAACTAATTACAAGAGCAACTACACAAGCAACAATGTATATGAAAGTAATTACAAGCTTGTGTAAGGGGATTCTCAATGTCACGCTCAACTAGAGTTGCTCTTCGTGGCTCCCGCAGGGCGAGCACAATGCCCCTCACAAAGCCCTTCTTCGGAGCACCGCACAAGCTTCTTGTGGGCTTCGACGGAGACCACCACCAAGACATCTAGGAGGTGGCAACCTCCAAGAGTAACAAGCACCACCGGCTTGCAACTCGATCACCTAGTGCCACTCGTTGCAACCTCACGATGCAATCACACTAGAATCACTCTCACACAATCGGATGATCACTATCAAGCATATGTGAGATGAAGGGCTCCTAAGCACTCTCAAGCATGGACACAAAGTCCCCCAAGGTGCTCAACTCTAGCCATGGCTGAAACCACCTTCTATTTATAGCCCCCACAAAAATAGAGCCATTGTACCCCTTCCCTCGGCATAGCTCGGGGCGACTGAACGCTCCAGTCGTATTGACCGGACGCAGGACGCCAATGTCGGGTCACGCAATGCATGCCATGTGGCACCTGCTTCAAATACTGATCGCCCGATCTCAACAGTCATCAGTATACTTAAGTTGTGATTGGAGGCACTACAGTGTATGACTACACATAGGACCCCAGCATCCGGTCACTTCTAGTAAGGTTCCAGTCACTACCGGACGCATCCAGTCATGTTCGACCGGACTTGCCCGGCGTCCAGTCACTCACTATCTTCTCTGTGCGCTGCCACATCTGCATGACCGAAGGCAGAATAGTGTTCAGCCAGAGTCCGATCGCCTATGTCTAGTCAAGAGACCGAGGGCGGCCTACACAGGACCCCAGCATCCGGTCACTGCGTGACCAGTGTCCGGTGCACTCTTTAAAACCCTGTCTTTTCTGTACAGGGCACTGGTGGTACCGTCGGACACTCCACCGGTGAAGTTTTGAACCCTTGCTCCCAAGTGCTAAACACAATGTGTATCACCTTTCTCCTCCATTCCTTCACCGAGTTGATCCACATCAACTCCAACTTTTTCTCCTTTGCAAATGTGCCAACACCACCAAGTGTACACCACCTTGTGCATGTGTGTTAGCTTTTCACAAACATTTTCCAAAGGATTAGCCACTCAACTTGCCACGCCACTCGATCCTAGCAATGATGCAAAGTTAGATCACTCGAGTGGCACTAGATGACCAATATGCAAACAAGTTTGCCCCTCTTGATAGTACGGCCATCTATCCTAAACCCGATCATCAACTTCTCTACACACCTATGACCAGTGAAATGAAATGCCCTAGGTTATACCTTTGCCTTGCGCATTTCATTTCATCTCCTCCAATGTCGATTCAACACATGCACCAACACGATCAACAATGATATGATCCACTTCATATCATCAAGTAATCATATTGGTTCATCAATCTTGACTTCACTTGCTTTTCACCGTTGCCTTCGTCCATTGGTGCCAAGTCTTGCTCAAGCTTCATCGCCACATGATCTATCGCTCCAAAGCCTCTGACTTGCCCTTCACACTTGCGACCTGTCCATCAAGCCAAGTCTTGTCTTGATCTTCTCCACCTTGATCACATGACTCAATGTCAGGTCTCATGTGCAGTAAGCTCCTTCTTCATCACATGTGTGAGCTTTGCAACATCTCTGAGCCATTTCCACTTCCATGGCATATGTTGCTCACACACATGTACCTGTAGACTAATCACCTATGTATCTCACATAAACATAATTAGTCCACCTAGGTTGTCACTCAATTTCCAAAACCACACACAAGGACCTTTTAGCTCCACCACCACCACCACTTCTATCTAAGGTGATGGACCACCAGACACGTCTCATGGAGACACTAGCTGAGGGGCTATTGTGCACAATGGGGGACCGCCCAATGACTTCTAGAGGAAGTTGGAGGGTTTCCTCAAGCTGAGGCCTCCTACCTTCGATGGCTCAGACAATGACCCCATTATCGCCGAGGACTGGCTGCATGAGATGGAGAAGAAGCTAGACCTAACCACTTGCTGCAACGAGGAGTGTGTTGGAGTCATAGCCCACCAGCTCACTGGCGCCATATGTGCATGGTGGGACAGCTACTATGACACCCACACTAACCCCGCGCGCATCTCATGGGAGGAGTTCGTCAAAGCCTTCTGCGAGCACCCCGTGCCCGAGGGTGTGATGGATGCCAAAGTGGAAGAGTTCCACAACATTTCCTAGGGATCCCAGAAGATCCAAAAGTACACCAACCGCTTCACTCGCATGATGAGGTATGCTCCCCAGTGAGACAGACTCCGAGAAGATGTACTTCTTCAAGAAGGGTCTGAACACACGCCTCATGGTGGCCCTCTCAGGTCATACCTGCTACACCCTCTGGGAGATGATTAACAAGGTCCTAATGATGGAGAGGGATAGTTTGGAGGCCAACGCCCTCTACAAGGATAATAAGCGCTAGTCTGAGAGCACCTCTTGCACCCCCGCATCTTAGAGGTCGTGTGCTCACGCGCCCTCATAGCCTCGCCCTCATGCCATCTAGGGAGCTGCACCTGCTTCGAGCCTTGGATGGGGTACCCACACCGCCAACTACCACCGCCCCGCTTAGAGCCGCCCTGCTTAGAGCCCTAGCACATGGAAGACCGCTACACCCACCACCATAGGTAGTGTGCCCTTCACTTGCTTCGGTTGTGATCAGCTAGGCCATAAGGTCGCTGATTGCCCCATGAAGAACGCCACACCACCTATTCTGACCCTAGCATGATAGGCTTTGGTTCAGGGTACGCCACACAAGAACATTGCTGGAGCCATTCGTGGTCGCGTCACCCATCTAACCGTGGAGGACGCCTAGAATGCCCCCGACATGGTGTACGGTATGTTCATTGTGCATGGAGCTACAACTTCGGTATTGTTTGATTCAGGTGCTACCTATTCTTACATATCCGCCAAGTTTGCACGAGAGCATAGCATACCAGTGACTCCACGCAACGAGCCTATAGACACTAGTTCACCCTTGGGTCGCATTATATGCACGAAGAGATGTCAGGGAGTCAGCATCATCATTGAGGGTCACCCTTTTCTAGCTGATCTTACCTTGCTTCCCTTTGATGGACTAGATGTCATACTAAGGATGGATTGGCTGACTCAACACAAGGGAGTAATATCTTGCTCACCATGGTATGTGGAGATAACACACCTGAGTGGTCACATAATCCGATGTGAGCCCAACCTTGACAGGACAGTTTCCATGTTGTGTGCCTTGGAAGCCAAGTTAGTTGAGGAGGTGCCCGTAGTATGCGAGTACCCTAATGTGTTCCCTAAAGAGCTACCTAGTATGCCACCTAATCGGGATGTGGAGTTTGTGATCGACCTTCTGTCTGGTATGGGACCTATTGCTAAGAGGCCCTACCGCATGCCGGTTGACGAGCTGGAGGAACTCAAGAAACAGCTCAGGGAGTTGTCTGACAAGGGGTACATTAGGCCCAGTGCTTCACCTTGGGGTTCCCCTATCTTGTTTGTGAAGAAGAAGGATGATTCCATGAGGATGTACATTGACTACTGGAACTTGAATGCCGTGACTATCAAGAACAAGTACCCACTACTAAGGATAGATGATCTGCTAGACCAGCTGAGGAATGCCAAGTTCTTTTCTAAGATTGATCTCCAATCTGGGTACCATTAGATGAAGGTCAGGACTAAGGACATTCCCAAGATAGCCTTTGTCACTAGGTATGGGCAGTATGAGTTCACCGTTGTGTCCTTTGGACTCACCAATGCCCCCGCCTACTTCATGAATATGATGAACAAGGTGTTCATGGAGGAGCTAGATAAGTTTATGGTGGTATTCATCGATGACATTCTTGTCTATTCGGCCACTGTAGAAGAACATGAGCAGCATCTAAGAGTAGTGCTGGAGAAGCTAAGACAGAATCAGTTGTACGCCAATTCCAGCAAGTGCGAATTTTGGCTTGAAGAAGTTGCCTTCTTAGGTCACATTCTCACTGCTGAGGGAGTAGCTGTTGATCCCACAAGATTGAAGCTCTAAAACAATGGGAGCAACCCCATAATGCGATTGATATCCGAAGTTTCCTTGGGTTGGCAGGATATTACCACCGCTTCATTGAGAACTTTTCCAAGAGAGCCAAGCTGATGACCAACCTTCTAAAGAAGACCAATGAGTTTGAGTGGACGCTCGAGTGCTAGCAAAGCTTCCAGACCTTGAAATAGAAGCTTACCACCAGTCCTGTGTTAGCATTGCCTAACATTCAGCAAGACTTTGTGGTCTATTGTGATGTGTCCAGACATGGACTCGGCTATGTTCTAATGAAAAATGGGAGAGTTATAGCTTATGCTTCCCGCCAGCTGAAGGACCACGAGCAACGCTACCCTACCCATGATCTTGAGCTTGCAGCTATTGTGCATGCCCTAAAGATCAGGAGACACTATCTGATCAGGAACAAATGTCACATCTACACTGATCACAAGAGTCTAAAGTACTTTTTCACTCATTGGGATCTAAACATGAGACAACGCCAATGGCTAGAGCTGATTAAGGACTACAACCTAGAGATACACTATCACCTAGGGAAAGCTAATGTAGTCATAGATGCCCTAAGCCATAAGAGCTATTGCAATAGTCTAATGGTAGAAGCCATACCACCAGAGCTGAGTCAAGAGATGGAGGACCTTCGACTCAAAATCCTACCAAAGGGAATGCTAAATGAGCTTCGAGTGTAGTACAATCTTGAAGATCAAATCCGCAAAGCCCAGCAAGGATTCCCCGAAATCTAGGAAATCTGAGAGCTCATGGAGCTAGGCAAGTGTCCTCAGTTCAGAGAAGATGAATAGGGAGTGTACTAGTACAAAGATAGAATCTGTGTACCCTCTGATGCAGCCTTGCGAGAGGAGATCCTAGCCAAGTGTCATGACTCTAAGTATTGTATCCACCTAGGGAGTACCAAGATGTATGCCGACTTGAAGAAGCTTTTCTGGTGGAAGAACATGAAAGCTGATATTGCAGGGCAGGTCACGCGTTGCGACATCTGCAATAGGATCAAGGTCAAGCACCAAAGGCTGGCAGGACTGTTGAAGCCCTTAGATGTTCTGATGTGGAAGTGGGAAAGCATATCCATGGACTTTATAGTGGGTTTACCTTGAACCTCGAAAGGCCATGACTTGATTTGGGTAATTGTTGATAGATTGACCAAGGTAGTTCACTTCATAGCTGTGAGGAATGACTATAGAACTAAGAAGCTTACATATCTCTATGTGGATAACATTCTCAGGCCTCATAGAGCCCCTATGAGCATAGTGTCTAATCGAAGGACGTAATACGTGTCCAAGTTCTGGAAGAGTCTCCACAAGGCATTCGGGACTCGACTGGATAACAATACTGCTTACCACCCTCAGATGGATGGCTAGATAGAGAGAGTGAACCAGATCTTGGAGGATATGCTCTGAGCTTATGTTCTGAAATATGGGTCTGATTGGGAGAAGAGTTTGCCACATGTAGAGTTTTCTTACAACAATAGCTACCAGGCTAGTCTCAAGATGTCACCATTTGAGGCCTTGTATGGGAGGAAGTGTAGGACCCCTTTGATGTGGTCAAAAGTCAAGGAGAGATCGTTCTTTGGCCCTACAAAGATCGAGGATGCCAAGGAAGGAGTCACCCAAGTGCGAGAGAATCTGAGAATTGCTCAAAGTCGACAGAAGAGTTACGTAGATAAAAGGCAAAGAGACCTTGAGTTTGAAGTTGGGGACTACATTTGTCTCAAAGTCTCCCCACTTTGAGGCACCATCAGGTTCCTTGTGAAAGGGAAGTTGGCGCCTAGGTATGTAGGACCTTACTAGATTTGTTAGAGAGTTGGCTAGCTAGCCTACGAGTTGGAACAGCCTGAGGAATTGACCGGAGTACACCTAGTGTTCCATGTATCTCAACTACGCAAGTGCTTGAAGCTACTAGATGAGCAAGTACCTATAGAGGCACTTGATATATAGGACACTCTAGAGTACAAGGAGCACCCAATATAGATACTTGACAGAGCTGAGAAGGAAACTAGAAGCATGATCATACCTATGTGCAAGGTTTAGTGGAGCAACCACACTGAACGAGAAGCCACTTCAGAGAAAGAATCAGAACTTCGGATGCTTTACCCCTACCTCTTTGAAAGGTATGTCTCACCTTCAATCTTAGGGATGAGATTCCTATGAGGGGGGAGGATTGTAACAACCTAGGTTTTTCCAATAACATAAAAATCCCAACATAAATTTTTTTCTAACAAAACCCACGCATGGTGAGTGTGCATACTAGGAAACCACCCTTGTAGCTACACAAGTATATCCCAAGCTAGCATGTTTGAGGATTTGCATATTAAACAACTTGTGAGTTGCTTCTTCATGATTCTATGTGATGAAATAAAATCAAGAACACCTTTTAAATAACTTGTTGTGTGTGTATTACCAACCTTTGGCTTGGACCCTAGAACCCCGAGTGCCCTCTAGTGGACCCCACTAGTGGGTATATATGATGGCAACACATGTATACATGCATAGGTGCATAAGGTGTATGTAGAAATAGGAAATAGAAAAAGGAAAAGGAATTAGAAATAAGTATAAAAAGGAAAAGAGTAAAGCAACCCAACAGCCATAGCGGCCCGCGCCCGCACCAGCGCGAAGCAGCCACCAGCCCAGCTCACCCGCATGGCCTAGCATCACCATGGCCCAACTCGCGCTCGCCTGCACCACATTCCCCCTCTCGCCGATGCTGACATGCAGGCTCGTGGGACCCCCTTGTCATCCCCTTCCTTTACCCCTCCTCTGCTTTTTCTCGCCAAGCAGGATATCACGCCGCCAGGAGCACTCGAGGTCGTGCCCCGCATCCCCACCGCTTGCTTTTGAACTGTTGGCTGTGAGCGCATGGATGAACACTGCATCCATGATCTATGGCTCGCCAGCCCACCCCAGCACGCGCCCACACCGTACTGACATCACCGCCGTGGCCCCAACAGCTGATGCCACCCTATCCCCTCCTTTTTGACCGCCGACATCTGGATTTGAGAGCGCAAAACCGCCCGTGATCCCACGCCGTCCACCAAACCCTATCCTAGAGGCCATATCAGCCCTACACGTACCCCCTCTGTCCTTCGCCACCGTTCACCGCTCCACCATGGCCGTGGCCTCCCTATAAAAGGGACCCCTTGGAGCGCTAGCGCCTTCCCTACACCCCGTGCCACTCTGTGGCCTTGCCCGTTCCTTACCAAGCCAAGGAGGAGAAGAGAGAAGGAAGGAGAAGGGAGGAGAAGGAGGAAGGAGGAGCCCCTATGCTGCCCGTAGCCGCCAGAGCCGAAGATGATGCCACTCGTCATTGTCGCCGTCGCGGTTGTGACGGCACTGCTTCACCTCGTCACGGCCTCAACTCACCCCTACACCGCCAGCCTACCACCCCAAGCCACATGGTGAGCCACTACTTCCTCTATTTGCCGTGTACCTCACCGCCGCGGTCATGCCATGGCCGCCGCCACGTGGTTTCCCCACTAGGAGGCCCAAGGTGGCACCTTTTGTCCTTCACACGCGCACACGCACACCCATGTTCATGAACGGAACACTGCACGACAACCTCGAGCCATAGGGGCTCGGGAATGCTGGTGCGCCATGTCATGTGGGAGTGTGCTCGCCATGGCCGGAGCTTGGCCACGGCGAAGAGCGTTCTGCTAAACTCAGGATGGTAGAGGTTCATGCCACTCTGCCTCACCAAGGGACATGCTCTAGCACCAACCAGTCAAGGGAGAGAAGCCACAGGAGCCGCCGGTCATGTCCACGTCGTCGGGCTACCACGCTCCCCTATCGCCACCATGCCAAGGCAGTTCCAATGCACTCTGGCCATCTCCAGCCACCTCACATGACGAGATCTAGCCATCGAGCTTTGTCGTGACCCCGCACACCCCATTGTGTAGCTAGCTAGATAGAAAGCCCATGCCTTGCCTTGTTTCACCGTAGCCGCAAGCTCATCGGAGCTCCACCGCGCACCTTGCCGCGGTGCGGACTCTACCGTGCCCTTCGGTCACCGCCGGTAGGCCGATTAGCCTCCCCACGACCCCAATTGAAGGAAAGGAGCCACCTTTGGCTCTAATCATGGCCATAGCCACCTTGTCGAAGCCTACCACTGCTGTCGAGCCACTGCCACCATGGCCAACCTCACCGAAGCCCTTAGAGCTTCGTCTAGCCCCTTTGCCATGACCGATGAAGCACCTAGAAGCTATAGGAGCCATGCTTTGGCTATGCCAACATCTCTGGTGCCCTTGCTATCAATATGCGTCGCTGTCGCCTGCTGCGATGCCTATGCCGAGTGCTCGAGCCTCCAAGTCGCCGTCTTTGGCCCACCATGGAGTTCCCTATGACCTCACAATGCCATAGACCCCCTTAGCTGCCTCTCCGAGCCACCATAGCATGAGAACGTGCGAACTCGCCACCGACGAGAGCGCCGACACATGGGAGAGAGGGAGCTGCTGTGCCCCCGACTGAACCTGCATGCACCCGGTGCACCGTAGACCGAAGAGAGAGAGAGGGAGTGGACGTGGTCCACTACGGACCGTGCCTGTGGTCTATAGACCCGCATGGCGCTGTCCACCGTGGACTAACCCCATGGACCCGAGCCTAGTAGCGGCCTGCTTGCGCTATGCGTCCACCTGCCTGCCTGACATGTGTCCATGCCCCGCCTAGCCCAATCCGGCCAATATCCTGCCCGACCCATCCCAGCCCAAGCCCGGTCAACATTGACCGTTGAACATTGACCATGGACCTGATCCCTCTTGTCAGCGACTAGAACCGCCTCACCCATCTCGTGCTGCCATGTGTCAAGCCCTAGATTTTCCAATTCTTTTTCTTTTTCACAAAATGATTTAAACTTAGAAAATTCATCCGACCTCAAAAAATATGAAACTAGTGTCCAAATTTTTCTAAAAATGAGCTCTACGTCATAGGCTTGTGTTTGAGTGCATTTGGACCTTTTGAATTGCTGTTGCTTCTTTGTGATCATCTATAGGAGTCGCTTATCATGGCTATGTGTCTCGTTTGACAGACCCAGAGGAGCCACAGACTAAGGAGCACGACCCCGACTACACTGAGGAGCTTGGAGATGACCTGCCAGGTGCCATGTCCCACCCAACCTTGTAGAATGCTACTAGACATGCTACAATGTAGATGCTAGTGCTTTACTTTTATGCAAATGATCTGTGATAGGTTGCATGGTAGAATTGCTTGTGAGCCATTACCTTGTCGCAACCTATACCCTTGCACACCCGCTATTAGGTTAGACACTCGCTTACTTTCTTGCTATTGCTTCTACTACGCATTATATCTATGATGTGATTCTTGGTGAAGGATTGTATGTGAGTGGTTAAGGCACTGGGTGCCAATAATTTGGTAACAATCGAGGATATCTTGGCGTGCGTTTTGGGTGTGTGGTGAGGGTTGAGTTGATCAGGCAAGTGTTTACACCAAAATTTGGAAGAAGAATTGCAGGGACTCGAAAGCTCCCAAAATCATGTCATCAAGGAATCGATTGCGTGAAGGTCGGTATCAGTTGATTTGAATGCAACACTGGAATCGGCTTTCTTCAGATAGCACCAGCAGATAACGACAAAAGCTACAATCGGCGCTGGGAAAACATTTTGGACTCTACAAAAAGGGAAAGATTAGGGTCCAAGTTATCATAAATTAGGATCATTTGAAATGCCAACGACAACGCCCATGTCGATGCCCAGTTGTTGGCAGAAAACAGGCGGCGCTTCGATAACCTTAACGAGGGAGCAGTCGCCGTCGTCCGCGCGGTGGTGCCTACGGGGGCAACCATGGAGCAGTCTCTCCATCCCTAGTGGGACCCCACAATCGTCATGGTAGTTTACAACAACAACGACATCCTTATGGTACACTACAAAGACTTACCTGATGGAGATAAAGATGTCATCGGCAAAGCTATAGAAGAATTTCAGAACAAGTGTTTGTTGTCCTACACCAAAACATGTGACAATACAATTGTTCAGAAATATCCACTACCCAGAGTTCTATTGCATGGGCAGACAGATGTAGATGAGACTGAAGATAGGTGTTTCTTCACGGAAGCTATAAACAAGTCTGTTCATGATGCCATATCGAACCATAATGAAATTTTCCTAAACACATTCCATAACACCATGGAAGAGGTGTTTCATGGGTTTCTAGTTGATCAGGTTGGACTGGTTTATTACAACATTCCACATCCATCGACTCAAGGGACTAATCAAGTCAGTACCAGCCGTCAAGAAGCAGCACCAGCTAGTAATGATGATGTCCAGGCAGTTCAGAGTTCATCTGAACAAGCTCAAGGTGTTAGTATAAATCAGATACAGTATAATTCTAGATCGTCAATGCAGCATGTGCAACAGCCGGCGGGGCAAGGTCAAAACCAGGTGATTAATTTTGGCAAATCAGGCCACATACCGTCGTCGGCTCAAAAAATAGCACCCTCAATTCAAAGGATCCGTAGAGATATAGATCCTAGTGTCTATAACTAGAGACTTCAAGCAGCAAACCAGCAAAGGACCTAGCAGATAGAGATTCCACAGGGGTATCATTATGGCATAGATTATAACACCCTTCATATGATTCTAAATCTAGGGTATCAAGGCACACGGGATTTCAATTCACAGATGGGTCAGCAAGTGTAGAGAAATCCAAATTCACATGCTGACGAGTAGTTGCTGAAGGTGACCGAGATGATGAAGAATCAGTTCGGTCTGAAGCCAAAAGGGCTGACCTTCTCGTACAAATGCCCATATCCTGAATGGTATGATTTGGTCGCTCTTCCTACAAATTATAGGCTCCTAGAGTTTGCTAAGTTCACTGGCCAAGACATCACAAGCACAATAGAACATGTCAGTCGGTATCTTACATAGTTGGGCGAAGCATCCGTTGAAGAGGCCCATCGAGTTCGTTTCTTCTCCTTGTCCCTGTCAGGGCCAGCCTTCACTTGGTTTTCATCACTGTCAGTCAACTCCATTGCCAATTGGGTTGATCTGGAAAAGAAATTTCATACATATTTTTATACTGGGACCGGAGAAAAGGAGATTACCAATTTGACAACTATAAGGTAGAAAACTAATGAATCGGGCACTAAGTTTCTTGAGAGGTTCCGAGAAACTATGAATTTGTGCTTCTCATTAAATTTGGCTGGTGATCAGCTAGCTGCTGTGGCCATTCAAGGGATGCTGCCAACATGGAAAGAAAAACTACTGGGACAAGAATTTGACAACTTAGGTCAATTGGCTCAACGAGTGTTGACGCTCAATAGCCAATTCCAGAGTATGCACAGAGATACCCAATTCCAGAAGAGTACCACATTGGCCGAAGCTTATAATCCATATTCAATCGATGACGGCTATGAAGATAAAGAACAAGAGGTTGCCGCGACTGAATGGAATTGGGGCAAAAAGACAGTAATGGTGCCAAATCCTTGGGGAAGAGGAGTTGAGCTATGACTTTGACGTTACAAAATCAGACAAACTCTTCGATTTCATGCTTGAGAAGGGACATATCAAGTTGCCCGATAATCATGTTATGTTGCCCCCTGATCAGTTGAAGAATAAGAAGTTCTACAAGTTCCATAACGCTACTTCTCATTCCACTAATGAATACAGAATTTTTCAGAAGCATATATAGAGGGCTATTCAGGAAGGAAGACTCAAATTTGATACGCCTCGGAAGATGAAAGTTGATGATAATCCTTTCCTAGGAGATCAAAATATGGTCGATGCTAGATTGCCCAAAGGAAAGACTAAGGTCCTGACATCAACCAAATCAAGAGAAGCTGGAACAGTCGATCCCGAGATGCAAATATTGGCTGATGAATACATAGAAATTAGAAGACGCCACGATAAGCAAAAGTGCCAATATGGGCAGGGAGAAACGTCAAAAGAAGGGGCGACAAAGCCACGAGTTACATCTTGAATTCTGTTGAATAAATGACAGCGACAAAAGGAAAAGGATTATCAGCGTTGGTTAGAAAAGCAAGAATACCAGCATCAACAGGAAAAAGAGAGGTATGAAAGAAAGCAAGCTGAATTGCATTGGAATTGTCCTTTCTTCAAACATTGCTGGAACGAAGGTTTGAAGTTGCCTACCAGGAATAGCTATCTAGAGTGCAGTGATCAGTATTGGGAGTTTAGGCAATCTCAAGCCAACCACCGGTTTGTCCATGCTCAAGATGCATATCATCATGATAACATGGATCGGCGCTTAAAAAATGAAAGTGTTCATAATCGGCTTGGAAAAAGGGTTGTTGATCAAAACTAGGCTGATTATGAAGAAGGAAGTAACGAGAGAGAATATGTTTGGAAGGAAGACCAATGGTGTCCAGGAGGTTTGACAAGAAGCTAGAAGAGAAGGGTGCAATGCCTAAGGAATAGAGAATTGGAACAGGCTCAGGCATCCGGTAAACCTCAAGGATGGTGTGCTAAGCAAGTAGCCAATAGAAGGCAACCATCGACCGATGTTCAAATGGCTTTTCTGTTATCATCAGAGTTCAGAGCCCCGGTAGATCAAGAAGTTTATTCGAATTTCGATGAATCGGAGTATGAAGAGATAGTTGCTGAGCTGATGGTTATACAGCAGGCTATATTTGATAAACCAGTCAAGCATCGGCACTTAAAGGCTTTATATGTGAAAGGTTTGGTTGATGGGAAGCCGATGAATAAGATGTTGGTGGACGGAGGTGCTTCTATCAATCTCATGCCTTACACCACTTTTCATAAACTTGGCAAGGGACTAGGAGATCTGATTGAGACTAACATGATGCTTAAGGACTTTGGGGGTAATGCGTCTGAGACCCGAGGGGCAATGAATGTCGAACTGACAATCGGGAGTAAGACTCTACTGACCATATTCTTCGTCATCGATGGAAAGGGGTCGTACAGTTTACTCCTTGGTCGTGATTGGATTCATGCAAACTATTGTGTACCATCGACCATGCATCAGTGTTTGATTCAATGGCATGGAGATGATTTCGAACTGGTTTGCGCTGATGAGTCTATGAGTATCGCAACAGCCGATCCGGTCTTTTGGGAACTAGGAGACTTCGAATGCTTTTCTGGCAAGATATGGGAAGGAGGCTTCATTAGAGTCAATAATGAAAGCCAACAGCCGATCCAAGCAGTCGGCTTTGAAAAATTGTCTTAATGGATAATCCAATAGATGGAACAGATGGCAAACTAGGACATGGCTTCATGTCGGCTGATGGATTAGAAGAAGTAGATATTGGTTCTGGAGATAGATCTAGGCCGACGTATGTAAGTGCCAAGTTGGATCCTGAGTATAAGTGAGAGTTAGTTGATTTATTAAAGGAATTTAAAGACTGTTTTGCTTGGGAATACTATGAGATGCCTGGTCTAGACTGATCAATTGTTGAACATCGGTTGCCAATCAAACCTGGATATGGCCGTTTAAACAAGCTCCAAGAAGATTCAACCTAAACATGCTTGATGATATCAAAAAGGAGACTAAAAGGTTACTGGAAGCAAAGTTTATCCGACCGTGCCGATATGCAGAGTGGATATCGAATGTTGTCCCTGTGTATAAGAATAATGGAAAATTATGAGTTTGCATCGATTTCAGGGATGTGAATAAAGCCACACCCATGGATGGTTATCCGATGCCGATAGCTGATATGTTAGTAGATGCAGCAGCCGGGCATAAGGTTATTAGCTTTAAGGACGACAATGCAGGATATAACCAAATTTTCATGGCTAAGGAAGACATAGCAAAGACCGCTTTCAGGTGCCCCAGCGTAATCGGTTTATTCGAGTGGGTTGTGATGACCTTTGGTCTGAAGAATGCCGGTGCAACTTATCAAAGGGCGATGAATTATATTTTTCATAAGTTGATCGGCAGGATTGTTGAAATCTACATCGATGATGTGATGATAAAATCCAAAGGGTACAAAGAGCATCTAGTTGATTTGCGGGAGACTCTGGAATGCACAAGAAAACATGGTCTAAAGATGAATCCTATTAAGTGTGCTTTTGGAGTGTCAGCTGTACAATTCTTGGGTTTCATGGTCCACGAGAGAGGAATCGAAGTTGGTCAAAAAAGCATAAAAGCAATTGATGAGACAGTTCCCCCGACTACTAAAATAGAGTTACAATCTTTGCTTGGTAAGATTAATTTCATCAGAAGATTCATTTCAAATCTGTCAGAAAGAATTCTGTCGTTTTCTCCCTTATTGAAGTTGAAAAATGATCAAGAATTCAAGTGGGGTGACATACAGCAAAAGGCGTTTGAAGAGATAAAAGAATATATGAAATGTCCACCTATGCTGGTCCCTCCTCAGCAAGGTAAGCCTTTTAAGTTGTACATATCGGCTGATGACAAGACAATTGGATCGGCCTTGATGCAAGAGTTTGAAGGAAAAAGAGCGAGTTGTTTTCTATCTGAGTAGAAGGCTGCTGGATCCAGAGACAAGATATTCTCCCACTGAAAAGTTATGCTTGTGCTTATATTTCTCTTGCACTAAGTTGCGACACTACTTATTATCGGCCGAATGTACGGTTGTTTCCAAGGCTGATGTGATTAAGCACATGTTATCAATGCCAATACTGAATGGGAGAGTGGGAAAGTGGATTCTCGCGTTTTCAGAATTTGACTTGAGGTACGAATCGGCTAAAGCAGTCAAAGGACAAATAATGGCCGATTTTGTCACCCAGCATCATAAGCCATGCATTGATTATGTAGAGCCGATGCCTTGGACGTTATTCTTTGATGGATCATCATGCAAGCATGGTGATGGCATTGGTATTGTTATTATTTCGCCTTGGGGGCAAGTTTTGAGTTTGCTATTCCAACTAAACCAATGATTACCAACAACCAAGTAGAATATGAAGCTGTTCTTAAGGGACTTCAACTTCTTCATGAAGTAAAGGCCGAAGCAATTGAAGTATTTGGGGATTCACAGTTAATTATTAATCAGTTGATCGACCTATATGAGTGCAAAGAAGATACTCTTAGGGGATATTATGATGAATGTCAAAGGTTGCTAAAAGAGTTTCCTCATGTCTCTTTTCAACATATTCCGAGGGCACAGAATCAAGAAGCTAACCGTCTAGCTCAAAGCGCTTCAGGTTATCAAGTGTTTCAAGAAGTCTTGAGTAGTGAAACCTCGAGTAATGATTGGAGAATTGAAATAGCCAACTACCTTAGGAATCTAACACGGAAAATTACCAGAAAGCTAAGGTATAAATCGACTAAGTATGTTTTACTAGATGATCAGCTATATTATAAAACAATCGATGGGATGTTGCTCAAATGCTTAAATTAAGAAGAAGCTAAGGTGTTGATGGGTGAAGTACGTGAAGGGATATGTGGAGCTCATCAATTGGCTTATAAGATGAAATGGATTATTCACAGAACTGGATATTTCTGGCCAACGATATTGGAAGACTGTTTTGAATATTACAAGGGGTGTCAGGACTGTCAACGTTTTGGTAATGTCCAGAAATCACCTGCATCGGCCATGAATCCAATAATCAAGCCATGGCCGTTTTGAGGTTGGGGAATTGATTTAATTGGCTAGATTTTTCTGCCCTCAAGCAAAGGACATAAGTTCATATTGGTAGCAACAGATTACTTCACTAAATGGGTGGAGGCAATTCCTTTGAAGATGGTAACCTCAAAGAACATGGTTGATTTTGTCAAGGAACATATTGTGTATCATTTTTGGATTCCTCAAACTATAACTACCGATCAAGGGACAATGTTCACATCAGAAGAGTTCGGAGATTTTGCTGCCGGTATAGGAATCAAGCTACTAAATTTTTCTCCTTACTATGCTCAGGCTAATGGCCAGGTAGAGGCGTCCAATCAGATTATGATTAAGCTGATCAAGAAAAAGATTGAGGAACAGCCAAGGAAGTGGCATTCAACGCTTAATGAGGCACTATGGGCATATAGGATGGCATGTCATGGATCGATTAAAACATCACCTTATGAACTTGTGTATGGCCACAATGCAGTTCTTCCTTGGGAAGTTTAGACTAGATCGAGGCGTGTTACATTGCAAAAAGATTTGTCAGCCGAAGTCTACAAGAATCTTATGATAGATGACTTAGAGGACTTGAGTTGCCTTTGGCTGTGTGCTCTTGAAAATATCAAAGCCAATAAACTGAGGGTTGGAAAATATTACAATAAAAAGGTCAAGATTAAGCAATTTTCTAAAGGTGACATGGTCTGGAAAGTGAAATTGCCGATCGGGTCAAAGGACAGTAAGTTCGACAAATGGTCACCTAATTGGGAAGGACCTTATCGAATCAAACGTTGTGCGCCTGGTAATTCTTATATTTTGGAAACACTAAGAGGAGAGGAAGAATTTGGTAGAGCAATCAATGGGAAATATCTAAAGAAATATTACCCTAGCGTTTGGATTAATACTTGACAACCGATTTGTTCGGTCGTCGGCTCTGATAGCCGATACCAGAAAGGTATCACCTCTAGTACAAAATAAACCCAAAGGAGTAAAAGCCGGTATGATGTGTATTGCCTATAGGAGCAAAGCAAACACATATGAAGTGATGCATATAATATGAAGTACGAAGCAGAGGAAAATCACTCAAGACGGAGAAATTGTTTGCTAAATATCACCTATTACAAACTATGGGCCAAAAAACACTTTGGTTACTATATCATTGGCCTGGGAAATAAAGGCTACGGAGTTGGCGGCACTGAAGAAATCCTCAACCAGGCGCTCATGATCCCCAGGGTGCGTCGTGGCTGGAAAACCATGGGGAAGAAACCGAAGTTCATGGCTAGAGTGGGCTTGTGCAGCAGCCAATGCCATGGCGGCACCATGATGAATGCCATGCAAAGCGACCTCCCTGACACGGTTCAGGATGTCATGCAGGCGAACCACTGGGACAGCGCCTCTGGCGTTGACGAATCTCGTCACGTAATCCGCTGCCAATCGAAGGCTTTCCAGTTGAGCGGACAAATCTAAAAAGATTCAAAGGGGAGATGATCAGAATATTGAAGAAGAGATTGAGAGGAAGCAAAAGCTATGATAGATATCTCACCTGTGATTCTGGCCTCGGCCTTGGCCAACCTATCCTGCACCGAATCGACCTCGGGAGGCGATCGGCATCGGACCATGGCCAAAGACAATTCTATGAGGGAGAGACAGTTGGCGAGATTCTGGCCATGCCTGTCGATGGAGGCGAGCAAATTGTCATTGTCGACCTGCCTCCTCGGATAGCAGGGAAGCTGGTGGCGAGCTGTTGATGAAGAGAACCTCAAAGGCTGAGCGGAGTTAGCCCTATGCCCCGAAGCAGTGAGAGCATCATGAGTTGCACCCTCCTGGTGATGAAGGCGCTGGTGTGATGACGTAGATCCATTGAGGGCCTCCTCAGCAGACCTCTTGTTGTTCTCCATGATCTCAAATCTTTGGGAAAGTAGAAACCGCACTAAAAATGCGAAAAGGTTTGAGACGAAGCAGAATGTTTTTCGACCCACAACCGTGGCCCGTATATATAGCCCGGGAAGGTGAGAAGATAGATTTCGCCGGGGGTGTGAAATTGAAGTCAGATACGGAAACGGATTGACACTCCGGAGATTCAGGGGACAGATAACGAAGAGATAACAGATTTGGACTTATTGCTTCCCATAATTACAAAATATCTTGGGATGGATATGAAAGGTTTACATTGACCAGCGATCCACCCACCAAGGCTTCTTTGGATTTAAGGGAGTTCGGATCCCCACAGGGCCAAAGGTCATTATAAACCAAGTCACATCAGCCCATTGAAAAAATTATGTTAGAAAATGGGAAAAACCGCCTGCCTAACTGATGCCCAGCTAATTTCCCGGTGACTGGGAAACTGTGGGAAAGAAGCCTGTGGCTTTCCCTATGGGCATTTGATGGAGCAAACAAGGGGAAGGTGTCCACACATTTTAGCCTGTGCAAACACTAGAACAGCTCTGCGAGCATGGAGAGAAGACTCAGGTGATATCACTAGAATTCTTCTAACTACAGTAGCTGATCCTCTTGCTTGACAAGGCGCTAAGATGAGCGACACAATCACCCTATGCACAAGAATCCTTCTAACCACTCAAGATCTTCATGGCAAAAAGATAGACAATGGAGGGTCCAGCGGAGTCAGAGGCACTCGAGGAAGCAGATGGAAGAGAAACATGGCTCAATTGTTGAGTTGCTCTCACCAGAGTCGTGTAGACATTTTATAGTCGGCCTGGAAAGATGAATCCAAGCGCCCGTGAAGCAATGATGCTCTCATGAAAGTTTTGAAGCAAGGGCTCATGAGCTGACATAGACGATGACAAATAGTAGACCCCAGATCAAGATTCTCTACCCATGAGTATGGACCTATCGGGGGTACAGATGTGATAATTTTGGAATAAAATTACTTTTATCCCAAAATTGGGGGGCATGTGTTTACACCAAAATTTTGAAGAAGAATTGCAGGGACTCGAAAGCTCCCAAAATCATGTCATCAAGGAATCGATTGTGTGAAGGTCGGTATCAGCTGATTCGAATGCAACACTGGAATCGGCTTTCTTCAGATAGCGCCAGCAGAAATAACAACAAAAGCTATGATCAGCGCCGGGAAAAACATGTTGGGCTCTACAAAAAAGGGAAAGATTAGTGTCGGTGCAGAAAGTGACCAACACGTAAATATTTGTTATTTTGCCATATGTTGTGATCGGAGGTGGCCTAGCACTCAATAACACAGGGTTTATACTGGTTCAAGCAACGTGCCCTACGTCCAGTTTGAGTCAATCGGTGACTTTATTCCTGAGCCTTGGTGCTCGAAGTTTGCAGTGGGGTTACAAACGAGAAGGAGGAAGATGGGGGTACAAGAGGTCTGGTCAGACTCTGGCCGAAAGGGCCGAGAGTGACGGGAGCCCCGCTATGAGCTAAGTATTCGAGTGTGTGCTCATGGTTCGAACCTGGTGGTTCTGCTGTTGTGTACTAGTGAACTTGATCGATCTAATGAATCTGAGTCTGAAATCAACCTACCTGTTGGAAGAGAGCGCATCCCCTTTTATGGATGAAGGGGATGGCCTTACAAGTGCGAGGGGGAGAGTACGTATGCCTCTAAGCCTTGTTGACCATGCTGGCGGGTACATGCTGATGGTAGGCGCCCACAATACTGTTGAATGTCAGATGCACGTGGGAGGTTGTGTTGTCTTCTTCGGGTATGGTAGACGTCGGTGCCTGTCACACTATTGATACCTGAAGGTATGCAAGGGGTTTTACCATGTTTGCCTGGTACGGTAAATGCCGGCGCCCACAACACTGTCGATGCCTAGAGGTATGTGTTGGAGCCTTACCGTATGGGAGTTAATGGCGCCCACAATATTGTAGGCGAAAATGTCGGCGCCTACAACACTATTTGGGTTCTGTTGTGCTAGGGAGGTTGCAGAGTACTATTTCTGTAGGTGTATAGGGTATGGTCCCTAGTATTGTGGTTTGACTTGTGCACCCTGCCTTACTTTCTCCATCTGTTTCCTGGTCCTTACCGAGCGGGCATCCCCGGTCGATGGGTCGTAGTCGGCTCTGATTGGGCCAATTGGAGAAGAGCAGTGGGTAGGGGTTCGGCGCACCCCAAGGTCGGAGATGCGGGTCTGAGTCAGAAGTGGTGTTTGGCCAAGCCTTCCTGTCGGAGAGGCCATCCGGAGGTGGGCTAGAGACCGAAGCGAGCGCTCTGGTCGGAGAGGCGGGCTAGAGTCAGAAGCGGGCGTCGTTCCTCCTTGGCCAGGCCTTCCAGTCAGTTATTGGATCGTCTTTTTGGCCTATCGTTTAGGTACTTGGGCCATGGGATCAGGCAAGTCGGAGTCGTGGATCCTGATGGGGCGAGTTCGCGCCGTGGGATCGGACGAGATAGAGCTTGCGGATCCTGGCATCGATGCGCGCCGCGAGATCGGGCAAGTTGGAGTCATGGATCCTGATGGGGCGAGTTCACACTGTGGGATCGGACGAGACGGAGTTCATGGATCCTAGGCGCGCCATGGGATCGGACGAGACAGAGCTCGTGGATCCTGGCATTGGTGTGCGCTGTGGGATCGGGCAAGTTGGAGTCGTGGATTCTAATGGGGCGAGTTCACGCCATGGGATCGGATGAGATAGAGCTCGCAGATCCTAGCGTCGGTGCGCGCTGTGGGATCGGGCGAGTCAGAGTCATGGATCCTGATGGGGTGAGTTCGCGCCGTGGGATTGGACGAGACGGAGCTTGCAGATCCTGGCGTCGGTGTGCGTCATGGGATTGGGTGAGTCGGAGTCGTGGATCCTGATGGGGCGAGTTCACGCCATGGGATCGGACGAGACGAAGCTCGTGGATCCTAGTGTCTGTGCGCATTGTGGGATGGGGCGAGTTCATGCCGTGGGATCGGACGAGACGGAGCTCGTGGATCCTGATGGGGTGAGTTCGGGGTCGTAGACCTAGGCGTTTTTTGGAGTGCAGGCGTAGCTGATGGATGGTGCGAGTTTGGGGTCGCAGACCTAGGTTTTTTTGGAGTCCAGGCATAGCTGAGGGATGGGGCGAGTTTGGGGTCGTAGACCTAGGTGTTTTGGGTGTCTTGAGCCCCCGACCCCATTGGGCTTTGGTACGGGTCAGTTTTGAGTTGTGTGGGTTACCCCGTCCTCGGTTTCTCACAACCAGATGGGCTGAGTTTTGTCACTTGCCTCGATCGCTCGGGCTTGAGTGACGCGCTCGGAGAGCTCGCTAATGGGTATGATAGAGTGGAATCTGGGTCCGTGGTTCATGATGGGGTCGGCATAGCCCTCTTGTGGCATTCCACTGCTCCTTTACCTACAACCCGGTAGATGCCTGGGTCATTCCGGAGATCGACCCGGGTGGCCTAATGGCCTCCCCTCGATGGAGATTCTGTGGGCTTGGCGAGAGGTTTAGGATCGAACGAGAAGGTTGAGATGACCCTATCTGCTTTGGGGCAGACTCGGCGAGGGCGGCATGGGGCTCATTTGCGTTTTTCTCCCCTGGCTCTGTTTGACGTGAGGCGGCCTCGAGCCCTTTGCGGGCCGGCCTTCGTACCCTGGTCGGTCGTTGCTCATGTTCGAATGAGGCAACTATCGCTTCGTGACACAACACGGAGCGTTGTGATGCATTTCGCTCCACGTGCGATGCTTTAGTTCCTGAGCCCCCGGGCGGTTCAGGGCCTGAATCGTCCAGGGGGCACGGGCGTATGGAATGAATGCGTGTATGAAATGTATGAATGATTATGTATAAAGAAATAGCTAGGGTCGGTAGTGTTACCATGATGACTCGAATGGCGGGGTTTGAAGAGATCCAATCGGAAACGTCTGACCGGGACCCATGCTCGTCGTTTTGTGACGAGTTGGCATGGCCTACATGGGGCGTCCCTTTGCTCCTTACCTGACTTTCGGTGTATTTTTCTGAGCCATTCGATCGATTTAGGAAGCCCGATGGTCTCTCCTGGCGGAGATTCTGTTGTTTGGGTTTTTCCAAGTCCCTCCTGGGGAGGCGGAGAGCCGCCTGCATGTGGCGACGCTTCGGTTTTTGCGCCCAGCGTGCGGTAGTGGTGGACCATATCTAGGCCATGTCCCATATGATTAGGCGCCATTCCGTCGGTCAGGGCGAGTCTCATCGGTCAGGGCGCATCCCATCGTATCCCATCTGCATTAAATGGGAAAGAGAGATGGTTTTTCATTCGTCGTTTCACCTTTTCCCGATCAGCGCGCCTTCCCCAACTGCTGCACCCTTTTCCTTAAGTAGGAGAAGGGAGAGCGTTTTCATCTTCCTTTGCCTTTTCCTCATCCGCCGCCTCTTCTCATCTTCCTTCTTGCCGAGAGCGTTTTGAGAGCCACGGTGGTTCCTAGGAGAGAAAAGGGGGAGAGCGAGGGAGAGGACAAAACTCACAAATTCATTCACGAACTTGGAGTGAAATGTCAGACTAGAGGTCATCCATCATGAGGGAGTCGGTGTTGGAGGCCTTCGCCCTGAAGGGGTTTCTGCCGCCGAAGGAGGTGGCGCACTGGAGGGCTCCCGGGAGGGAGGATGTTCCGCAACCTTGGCCCGACGAGGTGGTTTCCTTCCTCACCTTCCATGAGTGTAGTTTAGGATACCTTGCGCACTGGTTCCTGCGTGGGCTCCTTAACGAGTGGGGTCTAGAGCTGTAGCACCTCAATCCGATGGGGGTGCTGCATATCGCCGGCTTGGTCACCGTCTATGAGGCCTTCCTTTGGATGGAGCCGCACGTGGACTTCTTCCGGCGGCTGTTCTTTGAGCGAATTTTGACGGTGGGGAATCCGCCCGAGGCCGCGCCACTGGGGGGCTTCGCCCTACAGAGAAAACCGAGCGTGGGGGGCTCGTATCTCATGTACATCCCCTATGACTCCAACCGGGGGTGGTATGGGGAGTGGTTTTATATCAGGAATCTAGTGGAGGCGTCGTTCCCGGCGTTCTCCGGCGGGAGGCCAGAGAAGCGGGATAGTTGGTCATGGGGCCCTTCACATTAGGAGAAGAAGAAGGTGGAGATCATTGAGGCGGAGCTCCAAAAGCTCGTGCGGCACAGTCTCGATGGGGTGCGGGTGTTCCACAGCCTCTACCGCTGTCGGGTTGCTCCGTTGGTGGAGAGGGACCGGCCGATGTGGAAGTATGGTGGCCTGATGGACCCCGATCGTGCGTCGCCGGAGGAGCTGCCGAGTGACGAGGTCTGGAGTCGCCTTGACCGGGTGCTGTAGCTGAAGCCCAAAGAGAGGGTTGATGGAAAGCCCGGACCTCTCAACGCTTCGGTGGTGTCCAAACTGGTATGCTTCCCTCTCCTTACTCCATGTTTTTCCCCTTTGCCTTCCTACTTTTTTATTTTGAGTCGCCTATTTTCTAGGGACTTGATGCTTACATGTCCCGGCCGCACCTTCCGAAGGGACCGGAGGGCGTGGCTCGGCAGGCCACCCAGAAGGAGGCGGCATATGCCAGGAAGAAGAAGAAAGCCAAGGAGTCTCGGCGTAAGTATGAGAAGGAGAAGGAGGTCGCCCGATGCGTGAAGGCCGGGGAAAGGAGCGACGTCGAGTCAGAGCTCGAGTTGGAGGATTCCACAGAGGTGGATGACTTGTTTTTCTCCGAGGAGGAGGAAAGCCGAGCGGTCGTTGTGACCTCGGCGGAGCGTCGCAACCCTACGGTGATGTCTGCTGGTGATGAGCAGCAGGTGGAGAGGCACGATGATGTCCCCGGGCCAAGGAAGCGTGCTGCGAGTGCAGACGCTGTTGGCGAAGCGGACGCAGTCATCGCGCCCTTCGGTGGAGTTGCCGGTTTCTTCCCCGCCTGTCGCAGACGTGGCCGAGTGTGCCGGGCGGTCCGAGGAGCGGGCCTGCACCCGCGCGTTGCTAGGACCAGTGCCGGTGCGTGACTTACAGTAGGAGGATGCCCCGCCCGCTGCTCCGGTTGGAGTGCCCCGAGCCGAGGGTCGCGGTGACCCACAGGCCGGGCAGGAGCCGGTTGGGACAACTTCGCCCCTAGCAGAAGTGAGGGGGCGTGGGTCGTAGTCCGGGAGTGGTCCTCACCCTGCGGGACTGTCGACGTTGGGTCTTGGTTTTAGAGTCCAGCCGCTTACCTCCCAGTATGTTTTTCTTTGTTTCTTTTCGATCTTGCCGTTGAGTCTTTTTTGGAGTATGACTGACCTGTATTTTTTGTCAGCGGCCGAACGCTGATGGGGTTGAGCATCGGCCCAACTCCCGTGTAGGAGGTTTAGAGGCCCACCCTATAGTGCGTCGTGGTGAGTGGCGGGGAATAGGGTGGTGGTGGTGAACCCTTCCCTTCCAGGGGTGGTGCTCTGAAGGTCAGTTTCTAGTACGGCAGCAGTGGCGGCGATGGTGCTGGCGGCGATCCTGCTGGTGAGGGCAGAGGCTTCGCCGGACGGCTTCGGCGGAAGAGGAGAGGGAGACCAAGCTCCCTGCCTCACTGGGCGGAGGGCTACATGGCTCACCCTTGCGGTCGGAGCTGAAGGCGCTGGAGGGAGACACGACTAGGATAGAGTCAGAATGCCCGTCGGTGGCTTGTGCAACCGAGGTGGTGGAGATCACCTCCGACGATGAAGCGGATGTCGTGGTGGAGCTGCCGGCGCCATCGTGGGAGCTGGCGGTGGTTCGGTCAGAGGCTAGGCCCTCCGGCAGGCTACCGGAGGGTGACCTGGAGTGGCCCTACCCTGAGGACCCATCAAAGGTTCGGTTCATCCTTCGAGATTCCTAGGAGTGTCAACTCTAGGACATCCTCGGGGGGAGAGGACTCACCATGCAGTCTGATCTCACCAAGCTGTCGGTAAAGCTTGAGGATGCCCAGGAACGGTTCAAGTCCATCTAGCAGCTGGTCAAGGTTGACCTGCAGCTCGCCGTGGAGGTGAGTTTCCCGTGCTTGTCCTTGACCTCTTGGTTTCTCCTTGGTTGTCTTAGCGTGTTTGCTTCTTGTTTTTGTAGGGTCTACAGGAGATGTCATCCTGCAAGTCCTATTTCCTCCGGATGGAGCATGCCCAGATGGCCGAGCTTGAGCACGAGCTAGAGTCCGCCCACCGCGAGTCCTAGGACCAAGCGGCCGAGGTGACCATAGTGCGGGCGGAGGGGCAGCGTGCGGCGGAGCAGGCGATCGTCGCCGAGGAGGGCTCGAGGCGGTGAAGGCCCACCAGGTAGAGACCGAGGTGACACTGCGGAGATCCTTGATGAACACCAAGGTGGTGCTCCAAAAATCCCTAGAGACCCTTGAGTCGGAGCGGAATGCCCTAGAGTTGGAGCGGGATGCCATGGAGTTGGCGCAAAAGGCCCTTGAGTTGGAGCTAAAGTCCTAGTCGGAGGCAGACCATGAAGTGCTCGTGCTTCGGGGCCGGGTGATGGGGATAGAGGAGGTGAACCCCCGGCTATGCGAACAGGTGGCCCAGCAGGCGGAGGGACTCTCCACCCTCAAGGACTTCCACCTTGGTATGTACCTTTTCTGTTTTCATCGCGTTGATTGCTTCCTTTAGCTTGTTTCTGAGCTTGTCGCCCTTCTTCCAGAGCTAGGTGGAAAGGTGAAGTCACTGGAGCGGGACCTGGAGATGGCCAAGGTGACATTTGGCCAGAATGTGGAGGCGCTGGCTAAGTCCCTTGAGGAGCAACGTGCTCTCGAGGGGCAACTTGACCAGATCTACAATGTTGCCTAGCTCGTCGTCTCGGAGGTCTTCGGTCCGGGGCCTTATCACACATGGGCTATTCTATAGAGCGTCGGGGGTGTTGACATTGGTGGCGATGCACCACCCGAACCTGGACTTCGCCACTATCTACGGCGGGTATGCCGATGGCTTGAGCATGGGGGACATTCAATCGCTCGGGGAGACCTTGCTACCGCACGCAAGGTTGGTGGCAGAGCAAGTCTCTGCACAGTGGGTAATGGATGCCCACCAAGAGGACATGGCCGGAAGCATGTCTCAGCGGGACGTTGCCCAGCCTGCGGATGGCGCAGAGCCAGGGTAGGAAGTGGACATCGCTCCGCCTTCAACCGAGCCGAATGTCGTCCAACCGGGGAGTGAGCAGCCCGTGCCTTCGCTGGTCGCACCGACAGCAGATGCCGCTGGGCCACCCCAATAGCTTGTAAATTATAAGTAGTTTAGTAGATGCAAAAAGTTTAAGTTTGTGGGGGAGTCCCCGTGTAAACGTTCTTGTGTACTTAATGACTACAATCGGTTTCGTTTTCTGTGATGGAGTCACTCCGTTCGGGGAAGCTTATCCCTTTCGTTCCTTAGTTTTACCTTAGCATAATTTTGTTTTTTATTCTTTCTCATACTTGCCCATTCGTCCTATAGGCTACAACCTTAGGAGCCCAGGCGTGGCCCGCGAGGCTCAGTTGCTCGTAACCGTAGGTAGAGGCGGGGTGCGATTGGTCATTTTTTTTAAAGCAAAGCTACATAAGGTAATTTAAAGGAACAAACTACCCTTTTGTTCGGGTAGGATGGGGTTTCACCATATGATAGTAAACAAAAAAGAGAGGTAGTAGTGTACTCCCGTGGAGCCGCCGAGCGACCCGAGGCCGAAAGTGTTCGGGTCAGGGCGCTTTTATAGGAGCAAACGTTTAAGTAAACAATGGTAAGACTGAATTTTAGGGAAAGAAATGACATAGCTGTTCCAAGCACTGGTGAGAATGTCGCCGTTGTTGTCATTTAGTCGGTAGGCGTCCGGTTGGAGCACCTCGACCATCAGTTGTCCGGATCCTTGTCCACTACGCCCCCTTTCTTGGCCGCTGCTTCTTCACCTTTTTCTTCCTTCGGCCCACCGGCCTGTCATAGAAGGCGTTTGAGGAGCTCGTAGTCCTTGTAGAGGTGTTTGACGGGGTAGGCATGGTTGGTGCACGGGCTCTCCATGAGCTCGTGGAAGTGGCCCAGAAGGTCCTGCTAGGGCTGCTTGCCCGTGTGATCAGCCATGCTGACTTACGCAGAGTTGGCCGGTCGGTAGTGATCTTTTCTATTCTTTTTTCCCCTCTGCGTGGAGGGGCCCTCATTCTGATCCTGGCTCTTAGCCTTGCCTTGGCCTCGGCCTCCGTTGGAGTGCTACGGGAGCGGCGCTCTCTAGATGCATCAGACAAAGGCATGTGGTCATGGGTCACCTGGGCTAGGACTCCGGTTGCTGCTGTGAGCGTCTTGGTTCGACCCGAGTTGCTCATGTATAGGCGGTTGGTGCAGAGCGGTCGCCAAGTCAAGATGAGGCGCACATGCGGCCTCCTGTGCCACGCTCAGTGGCTATAGCGGTGAGCGGGTGGAGTGATTCGTCTGGTGCGTCCCCACTCCCCTAGTGGGGAGAGGGGCCATGAGTCGGTGTCACGATGCGGAGCTCTCCGCCTGTTGAATGGTGGTGGTCTCCACTAGCAGCCGGAGCTTCCGGTGGATCACCTGTTCCTAGGGGTCGTTCAGCTCAGGAAGGCCATGCAGAAGCATTGTCGTAGCAGCGATGTTCTGATTGGCCCGAGCGAACTGTGGGGGATCATTCCCCCCATCCATGGTGTTGCGTTAGACCCGACGGGCGCAAGCCCGAGCATCGCTTGCCAGTTTATGCGCATGGGGCGCAGTGTGGTGTGCCGAGCGTGCTGGCGCAGTTGGCGGCTAGTTCAGCCACTGTTGTCGTAGCTCCTCACCTTGTCCCCGTGTGAGCGTGGGGTCTCCACACGAGGGTCCAGAGGGGTGTCAGTCTGCAAGGACTCCGTTACCACCGGTGGCTATCCTAGAGCGTCCGCCATAGCGCACTCTTGGGATGGACGGTGGCTAGGTGCCACATCGCCGATGCTAGAGCCGTCACTCTCAACATCGTCATCCATGAGGTTGCGGAAATAGGTGGGAGCATAACTCGCCATCCCCATGAATTTCGATGTGAGAGGAGGCGGCGCCGGCATCCTTCGGAGCCCCCGGGTGTATGCATCCGCAGGGGACGTGAGGCCATAGGGGAACTAGTCGCATGGTCGCTGCGGGGGGACAACAGGGTCCTTCTAGATAATCGGCAGAAGATAGAGAATAGCAAGTAAATAACAGTACGTACGTTACTCACAGCGGGGTTTGAGCAGAGAGTTTGCTCGGAATGAAGCGCAGATGCCTTGTTATTGAACTCGTCATGCGTCCTGGAGCCGATGGAGGGTGCCCCTCCGACGGGCGCCGGAACGAGTGCCTCCTCGTGGAGGTGTAGTACGCCGAGCAGGTTGGCGATGAAGTCCAGGCTTCCAAAGAGGAAGGCCTAGGATGGCTCAGAGACAGGTGGAATCCACATCCCAACAGGTGGGAGTGCGGGAAACTCCAGTGAGCCGAAGCGAGTCGTATCGCTCGAGCCCACCATGGCGAAGGTGGTGGAAAAGTGGGCCATCCGATGACCAAAAAGTGTTGAACGTACAGCGTCTTCCCCATGGATGGCGCCAACTACCGGACCAACACGTAAATATTTTTAGTTTTGCCCTACGTTGTGATCGGAGGTGGCCTAGCACTCAATGACATAGGGTTTATACTGGTTCAGGCAACGTGCCCTACGTCCAGTTTGAGTTGATCGGTGACTTTATTCCTGAGCCCAAGTGCTCGAAGTTTGTAGTGGGGTTACAAACGAGAAGGAGGAAGATGGGGGTACAAGAGGTCCGGTCAGACTCCGGCCGGAAGGGCCGAGAGTGACGGGAGCCCCGCTATGAGCTAAGTGTTCGAGCGTGTGCTCGTGGTTTGAACCTGGTGGTTCTGCTGTTGTGTACTAGTGAACTTGATCTATCTAATGAATCTGAGTCTGAAATCAACCTATCTATTGGAAGAGACCGCATCCCCTTTTATAGATAAAGGGGATGGCCTTACAAGTGTGAGGGAGAGAGTACGTATGCAACTAAGCCTTGTTGCCCATGCTGGCGGGTACAGGGTGATGGTTGGCACCCACAATACTATTGAATGTCAGATGCACGTCGGAGGTTGTGTTGTCTTCTTCGGGTATGGTAGACATCGGCGCCTGTCACACTGTTGATACCTAGAGGTATGCAAGGGGTTTTACCATGTTCACCTAGTATGGTAAATGTCGGCGCCCACAACATTGTCGATGCCTAGAGGCATGTGGGGGGAGCCTTACCATATGGGAGTTAATGGCGCCCACAATTCTATAGGGGAAAATGTCAGCGCCTACAACACTGTTTGGGTTCTGTAGTGCCAGGGAGGTTTGCAAAGTAATGTTTTCTGCAAGTGTACAGGTTACGGTCCCTAGTATTGAGGTTTGACTTATGCACCCTGCCTTACTTTCTCCATCCGTTTCCTGGTCCTTAACGAGCGGGCGTCCCCGGTCGATAGGTCCTAGTCGGCTCTGATTGCGCCAGTCAGAGAAGAGAAGTGGGCAGGGGTTTGGCGCACCCCCCGGTCGGAGACATAGGTCGAAATCTGAAGTGATGTTTGGCCAAGCCTTCCGGTCGGAGAGGCCATCCAGAGGTGGGCTGGAGATCAAAGCGAGCGCTCCGGTCGAAGAGGCGGGCCGGAGTCAAAAGCGGGCGCCGTTCCTCCTCGGCTAGGGCTTTTGGTCGGTGATTGGATCATCCTTGTGGCCTGTCGTTCAGGTACTTGGGCCAGCGCATGAGTAGCACGTTTGTTTGCAACATTGTCTGCTAGGCCGAACCTTTGTTGGGAAGCTGGTCTACGAGGGACCCTGGGTTTATGAACCCGACAATTAGGGTCCAAGTTATCTTAAATTAGGAATGTTTTCTCTTAGGCCAAAAATTGTGATGAGTCGTGCTTAAGTAGGATTCATGAGTAGGTTCTGTGTATAAATATAGGACCCCGGTTATTGTAAAGGACACACAATCAATCAAATACAAGTTACTTACTTTTTTCGGCTCTGGCCACCCCTTAGGAGTAGTAGAGTAGATCTCGGCGAGTTCTTTAGCGAGCAGGGCTGCATCGGTCCGGCCGACCTCCAGCTTGTCTGTAAGTACCGTCATGGCTTATACTTCTGCTCGTATGGCTGTATCGATCTGGTCGACCTCCACTGCGACTCTTGTATAAGCTAGTTATCGACTCTTGTTTAGTTCAAGTACGGCTGCATCGATCCGGTCAACCTCCACTGCTTGAACTAGATTAAGGTCAAGTTATCGACTCTATCTAAGGGTGGCGTCCTTCGGATAGATTTATTAAGTTATCGATATTGCTTCTTGCTTTCATTATTGATTTAATTACAGCAATATCACTTCGCCCAATTGGGATTGATCTAGATCGGCCTTATATCCTGTTTAACCCATCGTTTATTAATCTAAATTGATCTAATCTGTATCTCAAATGATGAGTTATATTTTATCGGCTATTTTATATCAATCTTGATCGTGCATAGTGTGCGATTAAGGCATGTCTGGTCTTGAATAGATCTATTGGCTAACGAAAACTGTTCCATGGCTTGTTATCATGGCCTGTGTGATTCTGCTTCACACCCCACTGTTAGCACTGTGGAGTGGGGATTGTTACTTGGTAGATCTGTTCCTGATAGGGCATGACCTTAACTGTGCGCTATGCCTGAATCGGATGTTTTAGCCGATATCGAGTGCTTTCACATATGCAGTTCACGTCACGAGACCGTTGAAGTAAAGATAGGTTGAAAGATGTGTTAGCCCCATGATCTTATTATTGTATTATGGCCTGCATGATTCTGCCTCATGCCCCACTGATATTAGTAATAAGTTAGGGTCATCGAATTTATCGTTGTTTGTACGGCCTACATGATTCTACTTCATGCCCCACTAGTCATAACGATAGCAAGGGATCTAATATGTTCATTAGATTTATCTCTATTAAACGGTTGAATGATGATGAACTGTTTCTTTTATACAAAAAAGGATTTGGTTACTTGCAGTCATTGGCTTAGCATAAATTGATTATTGTTGACATCCTATTGCCACTGACCAATATTTGTCTTCACGATATTCATCCTGAATTATAACCGATTTTTCTTCCACAACCCCATGAGCTTTAACTGATTTATTCTTATGAGTATGCTGCACATCGGCTCTTAGAGCCACACATTCGGGACTGTCTGGCAACACCGGCATGTTCTGCCTTAAATTACTAATTAGCTTTCTCTCCTTGTCAATTGTAGGGTCAAATTGACTGGCACGTCTCGGGAGGAGTGCGTAGGATCGATAATCCCTGCGTTGAAGCTAGGCGGATCTCCAGCTCCATCGAGCGGACCCTTCCGGCTTGCTCGTGTGCCTCGACACGGAATGAAATTTTTGTGCCGATAGTAGGATCTTATGACAAGTCATTGGATGAGTCTTGCCATGGGGGTGTGACCTAGGCATCCCCTATGAGTGGTACCTGTGGCGGGTGCATGTGAGATGAGGAGATCCTAGGGTAGAGTGTCTTTGTGGGATGAAGCCCCGAGATGAAGCCCCTGCTCACGGAAGAACTCACCGACATCTACTCTACTCCTACTCCTAAGGGGTGGCCGGAGCCGAAAAAAGTAAGTAACTTGTATTTGATTGATTGTGTGTCCTTTACAATAGTCGGGGTCCTATATTTATACACGAAACCTACGCATGAATCCTACTTAAGCATGACTCATCACAATTTTTGGCCTAAGAGAAAACATTCCTAATTTAAGATAACTTGGACCCTAATTGTCGGGTTATTAAACCTAGGGTCCCTCACGGACCAGCTTCCCAACAAAGGCTTGGCCCAACGGACAACGTTGCAAACAAACGTGCAACTCATGGGCCGGCCTAAGTACCTGAACGATAGGCCAGAAGGAAGTTCCAATCACCGACCGGAAGGCCTGGCCGAGGAGGAACGACGCCCGCTTTCGACTCCGGCCCGCCTCTCCGACCGGAGCGCTCGCTTCGGTCTCTAGCCCACCTTTGGACAGCCTCTCCGACCAAAAGGCTTGGCCAAACACCACTTCCGACTTCAACCCACGTCTTCGACCAGGGGGTGCATTGAACCCCTGCCGACTGCTCTTCTCTGACTGGCACAATCAGAGCCGACTGGGACCCATCGACCGGGGACACCTGCTCGGTAAGGACCAGGAAACAGATGGAGAAAGTAAGGTAGGGCACGCAAGTCAAACTGCAATCCTGGGGACCGCACCCTGTACACATGTAGAAACAGTACTCTACAACCTCCCTAGCATGACAAAACCCAAACAGTGTTGTACCTGAAGAAGATGACGCAACCCCCGATGTGCTTCTGACAATTCAATAGTATTGTGGGCGCCTACCATTGTCTTGTACCCACCAACGTGGGCAGCCAGACTTAGCAATGAACGTACTCCCTCCCTCTCACTTGTAAGGCCATCCCCTTCATCTATAAAAGGGGATGCACTCTCTTCCAACAGATAGGTTGATTTCATACTCAGATTCATTAGATCGATCAAGTTCACTAGTACACAATAGTAGAGCCACCAGGTTCAAACCACGAGCACACGCTCGAAAACTTAGCACATAGCGGGGCTCCCATCACTCTCGGCCCTTTCGCCTAGAGTCTGACCGGACCTCTTGTACCCCCCATCTTCCTCCTTCTCGTTTGTAACACCACTGCAAACTTCGAGCACCTAGGCTCAGGAATAAAGTCACCGACCGACTCAAACTAGACATAGGGCATGTTGCCTGAACCAGTATAAACCCTATGTCATTGAGTGCTATGCCACCTCTGATTACAACGTACGGCAAAACTACAAATATTTACGTGTCGGTCACTTTCTGCACCGATAGTTGGCGCCGTACGTGGGGAAGACGTTGTACGTTTAACACTTTGTGGTCATCGGATGGCCCACCTTTCCGCTACCTTTGCCATGGTGGGCTCAAGCTATACTACTCACTTCGGCTCACTGGAGTTTCCTACACTCCCACCTATTGGGATGTGGGTTCCACCCATCTTTGAGCCATCCCAAGCCTTCCTCTTCGGAAGCCTGGACTTCGTCACCGACTGGCTCGGCATACTACACCTCCATGGGGAGGCACTTGTTCTGCCGCCCATCGGAGGGACGCCCTCCATCAGCTCTGGGACACACAATGACCACAACGATGAGGTGTCTGCACTTCATTTCAAGCAAACTCTCTGCTCAAACCCCGCTATGAGTAATGTCCGTACTGTTATTTACTCGCTATTTACTATCTTCCGTCAATTATCCAGAGGAACCGCGTTGTCCGTACCGCAACCACCGCATGACCGGTTCCCCTATGGCCTCGCGTCCACCGCAGACGCGTATGCCCAGGGGCTCTGAAAAGTGCTGACGCCGCCCCCTTTCACATCTGAATTCGTGGGGATGGCGAGCTATTCTCCCACCTGTTTCTACGAACTCCTAGATGACGAGGCTAGGAGCGACGGCTCCAGCATCGGCGACGTGGCACCTAGCCACCAACCGTCCTAGCAGTGCGCTATGGCGGATGCTCCGGGGCAGCCACCAGTAGTTGCGGAGTCTGTGCAGACTCACACCCCTCTGGACCCACGTGCGGGGGCCCTCACACTTACACGAGGGCATGTCGAGGAGCTACGACAGTGGCGGCAGAACCATCCACTGCCTACACCGACACGCTCGGTACAACATGTTCGCCCCATGCGCATGACCCGGCCGGCGGGGCTCGAGTTTGCGCCCGCCAGGTCCAGCGCGACATCATAAATGAGGGGAACGACCCCCCATAATTCGCTTGGGCTAGCAAAAACATCACTGCTGCGACAATGCTTCTACACGGCGTTCCCGAGCCCGACGACCCCTAGGAGCGGGCGGTCTACCGGAACCTTCGGGCACTGGTAGAAGCCACCGTCGTTCAACAAGCAGAAAGCTCCACATCACGACTCCAACACGCGCCTTCTATCCCCACTGGGGGAGTGGGGATGTGCCAGACGGATCGCTCCATCTGCTCACCGCTACTGCCGCCAAACACGGCTCGGGAGGCAGCGGATGGTGACCTGGCACCTGCTCCATACCGACCGCCGGTACGCGAGTGGCTCGGTTCGCACCATGACGGTCATAGCGTCATTAGCAACCAGCATCATGCCCAGCATGATGATGATGTCCACCGAGCGGTAGTGAGGGCAGGCAACATGGGCCCCGGCCGAACCATCGAGGGGAGCAGTGAAACGTGCCCCAGGCATGGTCGCCAGCCAGATGACCGGAGGCCCAGCCCCGAGGGCCTAGGACCACGAGCCTTTGGCCGGCATATCCGGAGAGCGTCGTTCCCGCAGCGCTTCCGACCACCCACCAACATAGCCAAGTACACTGGGGAGATGAACCTCGGTATTTGGCTCGAAGACTTCTGGCTCACCTGCCGAGTCAGGGGGTGGACGATGACCTTTTCATCATTTAGTATCTCCCCATCTGCATAGGGGAACATGTTCGAGCATGGCTCGAATTCCTCCCACATGACAGCATCCGCGACTGGGAGGACCTCAAGAGGGTCTTTGTTGGAAATTTCTAGGGGACGTATGTTTGCCCTGGTAACTCTTGCGACCCCAAGAGCTGCCAGCAGGAGCCCAGTGAGTCCCTTCCGGGATTACATCCACAGGTTCTCCCAATGATGCAACTCCCTCCCTGATGTTGTCAACACAGACATCATCTGCACATTCCTCTTTGAGATGACCTATGAGTCCTAGATCCACAAGCTTGGCTGCTTGAAGCCCCGTACCACCCGCGACCTGCTCGACGTCGCCACTAACCATGCCTCCAAAGGAGGCAGTCGGAGCAGTCTTCAACGGAGGCTGGGAGAAAGGCAAGGCCAAGTGCGCGGACCAAGATGAGGGCCCCTCCACATAGAGGGGCAAGAAGATCAAAAAGGACCGGCACCGACCGAACAACACCACGTTGGTCGCCGCAACTGATCACATGGGCAAGTAGCCCCAACAGGGCCTGCCTGATCACTTCAACAAACTCATGGATAGCCCATCCACCAACCACGCCAACCCCATCAAACACCTCTACAAGGACTGCGAGCTCCTGAAACATTTTCTCCAATAGGCCGGCAGGCCGAAAGAAGGAGACGGCAATGAAGCAGCACCCAAGAAAGGAGGCACAGCAGGCAAAGACTGAGATGACTTCACCGACCCTGAGGAATGCATCATGATCTTCGGCGGATCCGATGCCATCTAGACCAAACGCCAGCACAAGGTGCTCTATAGGGAGGCATGTGCCGCTGAGACGGCCGTCCCCTTCTTCCTCAGCTGGTCAGAATCTTCGATCACCTTCGATCAGAGGGACCATCCGTCCCATGTCGCGAGACCAGGACGCCACCCGCTCATCGTCGACCCCATCGTCCACAAGAAGCGCCTCACCAAGGTGCTGATGGATGGAGGCAGCGGTCTCAACATCCTCTACGTCGACACCCTCGACGCCATGCGCTTCCCCTGGTCAGAACTCTGCCTAGCGGGTTCTACCTTCCATGGGGTGATCCTGGGAGCGCAGGCATACCCACTCGGGCAGATCGATCTACCCATCACGTTTGACAACCGAGCCAACTTTCGCTCGGAGGTCCTCACCTTCGAAGTGGTGGACTTTCTAGGGTCCTACCAAGCCATCTTGGGGTCATCACCGTGAGTAGTGCCTTTTCGCACGCCTTCACGTGCGACCGCAAGCATTTCGAGCTCGCCACCACGGTCATCAACTCTTCCGAGCTTCCATGGCTTGGGGAGTCATCGACCCCAGTAGTCCTGGACTGCAACAAACCAACCTCCTCGATGGCCTTCCGCCCGCTCGAGGAAACCAAGGGGGTGGGAATCGACCCCATCGACCCAACCAAGATGGTGCGGATCAGGACCCAGCTCCTAGACAAATAGGAATGTGAGCTCGTCAACTTCCTGCACGCCCATTGTGATGTCTTCGCATGGCAGCCTTCTGACATGCCAGCCATACCGCGGGAGGTCGCCGAGCACGCACTGCGCCACATCTCGGGCTCAAAGCCCACCAAGCAGCGCCTGCATCACTTTGACGACGAGAGGCACAGGGTCATAGGCGAAGAGATCACCAAACTCCTGGCAGCCGGATTCATTAGAGAGGTATTCCACTCCGACTGGCTCGCCAATCTTGTTCTTGTTAAAAAGAAGACCTAGAAATGGATAATGTGCGTTGATTGTACTAGCCTCAACAAAGCGTGTCCAAAGGGTCACTTTCTGGATAGTCGGCTCCACCTCGGGTTGCAAGATCCTCTCCTTTCTGGATGCCTACTCGGGCTATCACCAGATCACGATGAAAGAGTCCGATCAGCTCGCAACCTCGTTCATTACCCCGTATGGTTCATACTGCTATGTAACCATGCCTTTTGGCCTGAAGAACGCTGGCGCCACCTACCAAAGGTGCATGCAACAATGCTTCACCAACCAAATCAACTCGCTCGATTAGCCTGATCAAGCCGAGCGGCCGAAACCAACAATTGCCATCTATGTTGATGACATAGTGGTCAAAATAGCTCAAGCTTGTGACCTGATCGCAAACTTGGCCACAACATTAGTGAACCTCCGCAGTTCAACATCAAGCTGAATCCCAAAAATGTGTTTTTGGGGTTCTAAAGGGGAAGCTGTTAGGAAACATTGTATCTGAGTGTGGCAACGAGGCCAACCGCGAAAAGATCATGGCCATCTCTAACATGGGCCCCATACGCAACGTCAAGGGCATGCAAAGGCTCATCAACTGTTTGGCTGCTCTGAGCTGGTTCATCTCTCGGCTCGATGAACGAGAGATGCCACTCTACAAGCTCCTCAAAAAGATGGATGCCTTCGCCTGGACCGAGGAAGCTCAATAGGCTCTGGAGAGCCTCAAAGCGTCCCTGACGTCGGCCCCAATCCTCGTCGCTCCCAAACGGGGAGAACCCCTCCTCCTCTACATCGCAGCCAGCAACCATGTGGTAAGCGCCGCCCTAGTCGTCGAGAGGGAGGAACCAGGACACCACCTTAAGGTCCAGTGGCCTGTATACTTCATCGAGGAAGTACTCACCAATCCCAAGGTCTAGTACCCCTAGGTGCAAAAACTCCTATACGTCATTCTGATGGTGACCCGAAAGCTCCCACACTACTTCACCGACCACGAAGTCGCGGTCGTCACTTCCTACCCACTCGGAGACATCATCCGCAACCGCGACGCCGTAGGATGGATCTCCAAGTGGGCACTCGAACTCATGGGCCATGACATCAGGTATATCCCCCGTACTGCCATTAAGTCTCAAGCTCTCGTGGATTTTGTTGCTGAATGGACGGAGGTCCAGCTACCGACCCTAGACGTCGCCCATGAGTACCGGAGTATGTACTTCAATGGGTCTGTCATGGCGCCTGGATTGGGGGCTAGAGTGGTTCTGATCTCCCCGGATGGGAGTAGGCTCCGCTACGCCATCCGCCTCCAGTTTTCAGCCTCAAACAACACCGCGGAGTATGAGGCCCTCATCAATGGACTATGCATCGCCATCGAACTTGGTGCTACACGACTCTACGTTTATGGCGACTCAGAGTTGGTCGTCGATCAGGTCATGAAGGAGTCCTTCTGCAAAAGCCCCCTCATTGCAGCATACTACCAAGAGGTGCGCAAGCTTGAGGACAAATTCTAGGGAATCGAGCTGCATCACGTCCCCCGAAAGGACAATGATGCTGCCAATTTTCTCGCAAAATTGGTCGCCAGGCGAGATCCGTCCCTGAACGGGGTCTTCATCAATGATCTCCACGAGCCGTCCGCCCATGTCCTGGAAGTCCGATCCAGACACGCCTTGATGCCAAGCTAGCGCCCGGGGGCTTCGACCCCGACGCCAAGCCGGCGCTCGGGGGCTCTGACCCTAGTGCCTCTATGATGACATCACCCGCTGACGTTGCCATATTGGAGCTCGATCAAATTGACTGGCGAGCGCTGCTACTTGCCTACCTCCTCGAGGAGGTTCTCCCGCCTAAATTGACTGAAGCCCGATGGATCGCTCGATGACCCAAGACCTTCATCACGCTCGGTGATGCACTCTACAAACAGAGTCCATTGGGGGTGCTCATGAAGTGCATCCCCACCAACCAGGGGAAGCAGCTCCTCCTCGAGGTCCATGCCGGGATCTACGGACATCACGTGGCCCCGAGGTCGCTGATCGAAAAAGCATTTCACCAAGGTTTTTACTAGCCTACCGCACTACGAGATACAGAGGAGGTCATCCGTAGGTGTGAAGGATGCCAGTTCTACACTCGGCAAACCCATTTGCCGGCACAGGAGCTCCAAACCATCCCCATCACCTGGCCGTTCATGGTCTGGGGCCTTGACATGGTGGGACTCCTCAAAAAAGGCCTAGGTGACTTCACTCACCTACTCGTAGCAGTCGACAAGTTCACCAAGTGGATAGAGGCTAAGCCCATCACCAACATCCGCTCGAAAGAGGCGGTCAAATTCTTCCTCGACATCATCTATCGGTTCGGCGTTCCTAACTGTATCATCACTGACCACGGGACTAACTTCACCGGAAAGAAGTTCCTAGACTTCAGTGATGGATACGGCATCAAGATCAACTGGGCCTTGGTCGGACACCCACATACTAACGGTCAGGTCGAGCATGCCAATGGCATGGTCCTCCAAGGACTTAAGCCACACATCTTCGACCGACTCAACAATTACATCGGGCGATGGGTTGCGGTGGTCCCAACGATCCTCTAGAGCCTGAGAACAACCCCAAACCGATCCATTGGGTTCACACCCTTCTTCCTGGCCTATGGAGCTAAGGCAGTGCTGCCCTCCGACCTTGACCATGGCGCCCCCAAGAGTAAAGGCTTTCGACCACAACCGAGCTGTGGAGGGCCGGGAGATGACCGTCATCCGCCCCGCTCGCTACCAGCAAACTCTCCGCAGGTACCACGAAAGAAAGATCAGGGGGAGGATACTCGAAGTCGATGATCTTGTACTCCAGAGGACCCAATCAACCAAGGAAAAACACAAACTCTCTCCACCATGGGAAGGACCCTATACGGTGACCAAAGTAGTCCAACCGGGAACCTACCGACTGGAGGACGACAACGTCAACGTTCTCACCAACACTTGGAACATTGAACAGCTATGACGTTTTCCCCTAAATTTGATCTTACCGCTTTTAAGTCAACACTTGCTCCTGTAAAGCACCCTAGCCCGAACACTTTCAGCCCGGGTCACTCGGGGGCTCCACGATGGTACAAGACTAAATACTACCTCTGTTTTTTACTATCATATGGTAAACAACTTTGTCCCCAAATGGAAGTGCATTCCATTCCTTTGATTGCCCTATGTAACTTTGTTCTTACTCCTAACAAAACCCACCCCGCCATGACCTATGGTTATGAGCAGCTGAGCCCCACGGGCCATGCCTAGGTTCTTAAAAGCTACAACCTACGGAACTAACGGGCAGGTGCGAAAAAAGAAAGGATAAAAACAAAAGCTATGCTAGGATAAAAAACAAGGAACGGATAGTGGTTCTGTCACAAAAACAGAACTGATGTATTCATTGATACAAAAAACTATTCACACGAGGGCTCACCCACGAACTCAACTATTACATTTTCTAACTACTTCTACTCCAAATACTACTGCGACCGCTCGACGACATTGCCTGATGCCAAAGGAGAGGTCACGGCACACGCCGCTGGACATAACCACCGCCACAAGGGCCCACCTGGTTTCGCTGCCTTGACTTCGGCAAAGTGCAATGGGTACCTCAAGGGACCCGCTCGATTCTGCTCCCTCGACTTCGGCGAGCGCAATGGGTACCTCAAGGGCATCGCACCCATAGATGCTCAGCGGAAGAACATGGAGCTCCTAATCTTCTCATGTAGTCAAGGCAGCTCCTAGGCAGGGATGCTGCCACCAAGGTACGACCACCATGGCTAGAAGGAATCTCATCAAACTTTATGAACTGGCCAACCTGAGCAGTTGTAGGCACGAAACCCTCCACCAGCACGATCCTGGGCAACTTCCCCTCCGAGAAGGCTCGCCCGGTGAAGATCCACCAGAAAGAATCCACACACAGATCCATCCCAAAAAAGGCCTCGCGGATGAATCCACCGCTCCACCTCCTTCGGTGGAAGCCGCCTCTTCTCAGGCAAAGATGGCCAGCACCGCCTTGGGTAGCCTCCAGCTCGACATCATACACTCCAGATTCACGATAGGATCTGTAAGTCCTCCCCCTCGCTTACCCTCTCTCTCACTTAGGATCCATTGCAGCATACAGGCACTCCCGGTGAGGAGGAAGAAGGAAAGGCAATAGTTGGAGAACAGGCAAAGGACTACGATGAGAAGCCCTCTCCCTCCCCTATATAAAGAGGAAACACGACAGCTGAAGAGGGGCAAAAGATTAGAGCAAAAAACTCTCTCCCTTCCCCCATTCAATGCGGATGGGAAACAATGGGACACACCCTGACCGATGGGACGCACACTGACTGACAGAATGACGCCTGGTCAGACGGAACGATGCCTGGTAAGACGGGACATGGCCTGGGTATGGCCCACCACTACCGCACGCCGGGCACAAAAATCAAAGCGTCACCACATGCAGGCGGCTCTCTGCCTCCCTAGGCAAGACTTGGAAAAAACCTGAACAACGAGATCTCCGCCAGGAGAGACCATCGGGCTTCCTAAGTCGATCGAACGGCTCAGAAAAACACCGAGAGACAGGTAAGGAGCAAAGGGATGCCCCATGTAGGCCATGCCGACTCCGTCATGAACGACGAGCGCGGGTCCCGATCGTACATTTCTGATTGGAGCTCTTCAAACCCCGTCACTCGAGTCATCAAGGTAACACTACCAACCCCCACTATTTCTTTATTGTCATTCATACATCCATACACGCATTCATTCCATATGCATGTGCCCCCCGGATGATTTGAGCCCTGAATCGCTCGGGGGCTCAAGAACTAAAGCATCGCACATGCGGCGAAATGCATCACAATGCTCTGTGTTGCGTCACGAAGCGGCAGTTGCCTCATTCAACATGAGCAACGACCGACCGGTGTTCAAAGGCCAGCCCATGAAGGGCTCGAGGCCGCCCCATGTCAAACAGAGCCAGGGGAGAAAATGCAGATGAGCCCCGTGTGGCCCTCGCCCAGTCTGCCCCAAAGCAGACAGGGTCATCTCAACCTTCTTGTTTGATCCTAAACCTCTTGCTAAGCCCATAGAATCTCCATTGAGGGGAGGCCAGCAGGCCACCTGGGTCGGTCTCCAAAATGACCCAGACATCTGCTGGGTTGCAGGTAAAGGAGCAGTGGAATGTCACAAGAGGGCTATGCCGACCCCATCATGAATGACGAACCCGGATTCCACTCGATCATACCCGTTAGTGAGCTCATCGAGCGCGTCACTCAAGCCAGAGTGATCGAGGCAAGCGACAAAACTTAGCCCCTTCGGTTGTGAGAAACCAAGGATGGGGTAATGCACACAACTCAAAACCGACCCCTACCAAGGCCCAACAGGGCTCGGGGGCTCAAGACACCAAAATGCCTGGGTCTATGACCCCAAACTCGCCTTATCCCTCGGCTACACTTTGAATGCACACCAAATGCCTAGGTCTGTGATCCTGAACTCGCCCCATCCCTTAGTTACGCTTCGACTACACACTAAAAGCCTGGGTCTGTGACCCTGAACTCTCCACATCAGGATCCACGACTCCGACTCACCCAACGCGCACCGACGCTAGGACCGACGACCTCTGTCTTGTCTGATCCCTAAACTAACTACCTGGGTCTACGACCCTAAACTCGCCCCATCAGGATCCACGACTTTGACTCGACCGATCCCACGACGTGCACCGACGCCAAGATCCACGAGCTCTATCTCGTCCGATCCCTAAACTAACTACCTGAGTCTACGACCCCAAACTCGCCCCATCAGGATCCACGACTCTGACTCGCCCGATCCCACGGCGCGCACCGACGCTAGGATCCACGAGCTCCGTCTCATCCGATCCATAAACTAACTGCCTCTGTCTTGATCCCACGGCGTGCACCAACGCTAGGATCCAAGAGCTCCATCTCACCCGATCCCTAAAACTAAAACACCTCGGCTGCGCAATGACGCCTTGGTTGACGACTCTGTCTCGACTAAAAAACACGCACACACATGCCCGCTGAAAAAACCCCCAGGCGATCCTACCCGAATCAGTCGAGGGCTCGGGGGCTACACCCGCGGGTGCGCTCGCGCGCACCCACTAACAAAACAAAAACTTCCCCCACTAACAACACGAAAAAACCCCCAGACAATTCTGCTCGAATCGTCCTGGGACTCTGGGGCTCCTATCGGGTTCATAAACCTAGGGTCCCTCGTGGACCAGCTTCCCAACAAGGGCTCGGCTCAGCGAACAACATTGCAAACAAAAGTGCAACTCATGGGCCGGCTCAAGTACCTGAACGATAGGCTAGAAGGATGATCCAACCACCAACTAGAAGGCCTAGCCGAGAAGGAACAACGCCCGCTTCCGACTCCGGCCCGCCTCTCCGACCGAAGCGCTCGCTTCGGTCTCCAGCCCACCTCTGGATGGCCTCTCCAACCGAAAGGCTTGGCCAAACACCACTTCCGACTCTGACCCGCGTCTCTAACTAGGGGGTGTGCCGAACCCCTGCCCACTACTCTTCTCCAACTAGCGCAATCAGAGCCAACTAGGACCCATCGACTGGGGACGCCTGCTCGGTAAGGACCAGGAAACTGATGGAGAAAGTAAGGTAGGGCGCACAAGTCAAACCGCAATACTGGGGACCGTACCCTGTACACCTGCAGAAATAGTACTCTACAACCTCCCTGGCATGACAGAACCCAAACAGTGTTGTAGGCGCTGACATTTTCCCCTACAGTATTGTAGGCGCCATTAACTCCCATAGGGTAAGGCTCCCCCCACATGCCTCTGGGCATCGATAGTGTTGTGGGCGCCAGCATTTACCATAGTGGGCAAACATGGTAAAACCCCTCACATGCCTCTAAGCATCAACAGTATAGCAGGTACCAACATCTACCATACCTAAAGAAGACGACGCAACCCCCATGTGCATCTGACAATTCAACAGTATTGTGGGTGCCTACCATCGTCTTGTACCCACCGGCGTGGGCAGCAAGACTTAGCAGCAAACGTATTCCCTCCCTCTCACTTGTAAGGCCATCACCTTCATCAATAAAAGGCGATGCGCTCTCTTCCAATAGATAGGTTGATTTCAGACTCAGATTCATTAGATCGATCAAGTTCACTAGTACACAACAGCAGAACCACCAAGTTCAAACCACAAGCACACTCTCGAACACTTAGCTAATAGTGGAGCTCCCGTCATTCTCGGCCCTTCCGACTGGAGTTCGACCGGACTGCAAACTTCGAGCACCTAGGCTCAGGAATAAAGTCACCGATCGACTCAAACTGGACGTAGGGCACGTTGCCTGAACCAGTATAAACCATGTGTCATTGAGTGCTAGGCCACCTCCGATCACAACGTACGGCAAAACTACAAATATTTACGTGTTGGTCACTTTCTGCACCGACAATTGGCGTCGTCCGTGGGGAAGACGTTGTACGACTACAACAATGAGGCATCTACGATTCATTCCGAGCAAACTCTCTGCTCAAACCCCGCTATGAGTAATGTCCATACTGTTATTTACTCGCTATTTACTATCTTCCGTCAATTATCTGGAGGGACCGTGTTGTCCATACCGCAACCACCGTACGACCGGTTCCCCTATGGCCTCACATCCTCCACGGACGCATATGCCCGGGGGCTCCAAAAAATGCTGACGCCGCCCAATTTCATATCCAAATTTGTGGGGATGGCGAGCTATGCTCCCACCTATTTCTACGAACTCCTGGATGACGAGGCTTGGAGCGACGGCTCCAGCATCGGTGACATGGCACCTAGCGACCAACCGTCCCGGGAGTGCGCTATGGCGGACGCTCCGAAGCAGCCACCGGTAGTTGCGGAGTCTATGCAGACTCACACCCCTCTGGACCCACGTGCGGGGGCCCTCGCGCTTGCGCAAGGGCACGCCGAGGAGCAACAACAGCGGCGGTAGAACCATCCACCACCTGCATCGGCACGCTCGGTATAGCACGTTGCGCCCCATGCGCATGACCTGGTCGGCGGCGCTCAGGGTCGCACCCGCCAGGTCCAACGCGACATCATAAACAAGGGGAACGACAACCCACAATTCACTCGGGCTAGCCAGAACATCGCCGCTGCGGTAATGCTTCTGTGCGGCGTTCCCGAGCCCATCGACCCCCTGGAGCGGGCGGTCTATCGGAACCTCTGGGCGCTGGTAGAAGCCACCGTCGTTCAACAAGCGATAAAGATCCGCATCGTGACTCCGACACGCGCCTTCTCTCCCCACTGGGGGAGTGGGGACGCGCTAGATGGATCGCTCCATCCGCTCCGCTACAGCCGCCAAACGCGGCTCGGGAGGTAGCAACTGCACCATGGTCCGACCTGGCGCCTGCTCCACACCGACCGCCAGGATCAATAATCCCTATGTTGAAGTTTGGTGGATCTCCAGCTCCATCGAGCAGACCCTTCTGGCTTGCTAGTGTGCCCCGGCATAGAACGAAATTTTCGTGCCGACAGAAGGATCTTATGACAAGTCATTGGACGAGTCTTGCTAGGGGGTGTGACCTGGGCATCCCCTATGAGTGGTACCTATGGCGGGTGCATGTGAGATGAGGAGATCCTAGGGTAGAGTGTCTTTGTGGGATGAAGCCCCGGGATGGAGGTAACATCAAGGCATGGGGTGTTGGTTATCCCCTATTGAGAAGATATCCTGTCTGCCCCCCTAAGGCCTGGTATGTCGAGAGAACCAGATCATAGGACCCTACGTACACACCACAAGCTCCTAAATGGGCGAGGGACGGTTACTCGACCAACTAGGATGGTGCCACTACTGCTAGGTTGGAAGTGGATATTGTAGGGAGGTATGGGCATATGGCCCACACCCTCCTAAGATAGCATAGTGAACTTTGGGGGCCCAGTACTATGTCTTATAGTCTCAGTGTGACGGTGGACTCCGGGGTGGCCCAGGGCTGAGTGGTAGGGTGGCACTATACTGGTTAGGAGGCTGTTGGTATCAGCCTAGGCGGGGCACCGCCAATGATTGTGATCTTGTGGTTCTAGGTGTACATGCTCTGCAGAGTTGATCGATCTATATGTATAGCCGTGTCCTCGAATTTGGACATTCCTATGACCAATGCTTCCCTTGATTAGTGAGAGGAGTATTTTCTTCTTCTCCCCCCGGGTTTGTTGGACTTTAGCTGTTAGCCGATAAGACAAGGTACGAGTGGGAGTCGTCTTGTCACCTAGAGAGTGTGAGAGTGGTGAGATGTGTGTGATGGGATGGTAGGACGTGTGGATGAGATGGGATAAAACTTGATGTATTATTATTAAAACTTGGCATACTTACATAGAAAACTACAGCCACAAATAGGTCTTTGGCTCTACCGTTGCATTCCACAACCACAAAGCAAATGCAAAGCATAGGGTGGGAGCCAATGTCTAGTACAAATCGTATTGATAATTGTTTGGCAAGTTCTGAGCCCAAGTACGACTACCTGGGAGTTTGGTTGAGAAGATGGAGTCGATGTCCGCTGCCTTTCTACTTGATGCTGTTCTAGATGCTGTATGCTCTAAGAGATTGCACCAAGTGGTGATGTAATAATGAGTAAACCTTGTTTTTTTGTACTTTCTCTAAGATAGGTATTCGATGTATGACTATGATATCGACTGTTATTTGATAATGTGATGGGATGATCACCTAGGACTATCATGTTATACTTTGAATCTGTGGATTTCCCTTCGAGGAAATCAGGATCGTTTGAAATGCCAACGACAACGCCCGCGTCGCTGCCCAGTTGTTGGCAAAAAACAGGCGTCACTTCGACGACCTTAACGAGGGAGCAGTCGCCGCCATCCGCGTGGGGGCGACCGTGGAGCAGTGCATCCATGCCTTGCCAGCACGGGTAGTGGAGGTGATGAACTACGGCATTCACTAAGGGGCCGCTAGGGCCCTGGCCACTGCCCAACTTTGGTGTGGGGGCCTGCATGGGCTAGAGCCAGGTTTCCCGCCATGGTCATCTTTTCACGAGCGAGAGGAGCTCGTCGTCTACTTTCCGCTACAGATGAGGCCGTCTCGGCGTTGATGGATGTACGGGACATCATTCTTAACGCTCCCCATGAGTAGTTGGAATGTAACCTGCCTCTGCATCATCCTGTACAAAAAGTGTTCATACTACTATAGATAAGTACATTAAGTTTGAACTTTGAACATCTCCGTGTTTACTGTTGGCTAGAACATTCTATTTGTGCGCCTTTGACACATATGACCGTTTGACACGGTGGAGCGCCAGTAGTAGGGCACCCAAGTACCGCTGATCTAAGTGTGCACATGTACACCATATGATGCGCCTATCGTACTAAATAGATAACCTTTATTTACATTGGCAACCCTTGCCGCTTGATGAAATAGCACACATGTATACCGTATCATCCGCCTGACTCAAACGAGGTGAACATTACACAATAATAAAGTTATGCAACTCTTTATTGATAAACTCCATTACATTAAACAGTTTTACAATAATAAAGACCTATAGAATAATAGATGTACAATAACAAAGACCTATCGAATGCGGCTTGCGCTTGTGCATGAGAAAATGGTCACTTGTACCAAGCGGACAACAAATCCCCTTCAAGCGCTCTCTGCCGTGTACTCAATGAAATCTGATGTGGAGAAGGAGCCTCGCAAGGAGAAGGAGCCCCGAGAGTAGGAGGAGCCCCATGAGGAGACCAACCCACATAGGAAACCATGGGGAAGAGAGGAACACCATTACAAAATACCCTAGGCGCTGAGGTCCACCGCCGGTGCTCTGGCTATAATGCTACCACCGGTGTCCTAGCGGAGGGCCGTTCACTAGCTGCATTCCTCTCAATCTTCGTGAAACTTCCACTAACACCCAGGATAAATGGACATATAGCCACGCCTAGGTGGTGGTGAAAGCTGATCTAGAAGGCCTTCTACCACTGGCGCTGGAGTCGATATAGGATGAGGGAGGCCATGGCGACACGAGACTACGTGCAACTCAAGGTTTTATGTGCTTTTTCTGGGAGGCACAAGGATTGGAGTTTTCTAGAGAGACTATAACACCCTAGTGTTAAGCTTTGCATTTGGAATCTGCATTTCATGAGCACAAGCATCATCCAAGCATTCATGAACATGAGCATATGAAATTTCATCTCATTCTATACATTGTCACATGAAATGTTGATTTATATATATGCTTATGCTTGCAATCATGTATGACCAATGTATGAGATGGTTGTGAGGTCATGAAAACACCTTAGACACATCTAGGATGGTAAATGGAACAATATTTGTATTCATGGCATAGGCCAAATTTGCTTCCAAGTGTTGGTTTCATTTGAAATACCATTTTCATGATGCAGGTTTGACCAAAGTTGAACAGTAGCTTAGAGTGTTTGCATGGCTGTGTGACCTAAATAAAAGTTGTAATACTTGACTAGTGTAACAACTTTTATTTTTGGGTCAAGGTCTAATTCGGTGCATAGCATGCACAAAAATAGCTCACAAGTAGCAAGTAAATACCGTTTTGAGACTTGCAAAATTTTCTAAGTCCTAATGCTGTTTTTAGTTTTGATGTACCCCACTTGGGAGCATTGTAACTAGATAACCGTTGCGAATTAGGGGATCCTTCCTAAAGCAAAGTTGTAGATGGCATGTAGCTCTACAACTTTCATTAATGAAGTTTTTGCAATGGACGAACTGATTAGGAGATATAAGGGGTCAAAATCACGCTGTCAGTCGGCTTCGCGGCGACTGAACCCGCGTCCGTGTGCACGGCAGTTACCGGCCGGCCACAGGCCGTGGCCGCTGCATGGTGGCAGCATGCCAACATTGGCCCAGCTAGAGGGAGCACTTAAGCACCATGCCCCTACTGCTCACTCCACTCGCCCGCTCTCACTTTCTCCCTCTCGCTCTGCCTCGCCAAAGCGTCGCGCTGAGCTCGCTGTGCGCCGCCGTAGCTCCGCCGTAGCCTCTCACCATTGACATAGGCTCACCAACTAATTCATCTCGGCCATAGCTGCTCCGCCATCACCTCCACCTCCTCGAGCCACCAGCATCACTTATCGACCCTAGGTATAGTGGCATTTAGCCTCGCCGTAGCCGTTGTCGTCACCGGAGCGCCGCCGCGCTCGCGGCTCACCGTGGCCCGGCCGTTCCACCGCACTGCATACCTCCATCTTCTCTGGTCTAGCACCATGCTAGAGTCTAGATGCTTAGGACAAATCTAGGAGTGATGCTACCGCTGGACTACGTCAGAACGAGTGCCACCCCATGCACCGTCCGCCATGGCCCCGTGCACCGTCCGCCATGCCGCCCCATGCGTCGTCCGCCACGCGCGCCATCCGCCATGGCACCGAGTTGGTTCATCGTCTCCCTCCTTTCTCTCACATCTTAGGTCGAGTAACCCTAGACCTAGCTAGTGGCACGATGGAGATCCACCTTTCACCATCGTCTAGCTGGAACAGTGTGAGCACCGTATGCTCCGTGCGCCGCCGCACGGCCAAGCACGCGGCGAAGCTCACCGACGCCACTTTGAACCCTCACCTGCACCATGTAGCTTTGCTAGGTCACCAGGATAGAGTAGTCATCCAAACCTGAGTGTGCCATAGCTAGAGATGGCCGGTGTACTACCGCCCGACCTCCACCGTCCGCCATGGCCGCTGTCGAGCTTGCTCTGGCAAGCCACCGAGCCAACTAAGCCTACCAGTCGATGCATGGGGGTAAAAGAGTGCAACAGTGAAGACGCTACCGCCGGAGACCTCGCCGTCGATGAGTTCTCGCCGGTCAGCGCCGTCCCCTGTCTTGGTCTCACTGACGGGTGGGTCCCGTTGACCACGGGCCCCAGCTGTTAGCTTGTGTGATGTTTTGATTTTCTGATTTATTTTTCTAGATTTGAGTGCATGTTTCAAAAGTTCATATCCCAAGCTAGGAGTGTCCAATTTGGGTGAACCAAATTTTGTTGGATTCCCCATGAAGTGTAGTATTTGATAAAAATATTAAATCTATTGTTGAGCGTATTTTTCTAGGAGAATTAAATTGAGGAAGATAAGTGCTTTTAAAGTAGTGTATATCTTGTAAAATGCATAACTTGAGCTAGAAATGTGATAAAATTGTGATTACAATTTTGTTGGCCTTGTGTTGACATGCTCTAGCTAGGAAAAATACTAAACCTATAGGAAGCATACTTGAAATATGGTCTTCATATTTAAACATAATTAATTGCTAGTTTCTAGTGAAATTAATTGGGGTAAAAATACAAAACATATGATCATGTAATTTTTTATGTAGTATTCTTATGCTTGGAGGAATGTAAAAAAATAGTAAATCTATTGTTTGGCACTTTTCACTATGCTAAACTATTTTTGCTAAAATAATCCTATATAAATTGTCAATTTTGTAGAGGTAGTTATACTTATCCAAATGACATGAAATTTGTATAGTAGACTACTAAGGTTATATGTGAGCTACGGCAATTTTCTCAGGATTTATTGAGCTTTGGAAATATTTATCCTTTAAATCACCTTATTATCTAAGGAAATTAATAAATGGATATAAATAATTTAGTTATGTTTAACCATGATGTTTTCTGTGGTTCTTGTGATGCATATGGTCTATTGATGTTATTAGTTAAGCTTAGAACTAATTGGTTGTATGCAACTAGTTAATTATCACTTTATAATTCAACTAGATGGCTGCATGTATAGTTTTTGTTGTGGTGATAATTTCACAATGATAATGATCTTTTATGTAAAGATGGTTAATAACAAAGTTGTAGACAACTTATTGATATACCTTGTGTTAAATTTCATAGTCATAGGCCTTATGGTTTAAACATTATGGCTGTTAGAAGTCTGCTGTCAGAAATGCTTACTCTCTGGATAGATCTGAAGGATTGATTTGTTTGACCAAGATAATTGTTGAATCACATTAAGATGATTAAAAGAAAGTTGTAGGAAATTTCATAAGCTATCCAGAATGTCCACAACCATATTATTTTAATGTGTATAACTCTAGTTATGGTCAAAACATGTGGTTGTTGTCTTGCTATACAAAAAAGTGCTTAGATGAGGATTTGTTTAGTTACTAGAGAAGAGATATGCACCTACTCAGTAAAAGAAAATGTGACTTGTTATCCCTTAATGCAATGCTGTTGAAAACACTTATGAGGAAGCATTCATCACATCATATCATATTATACATGTCATCATATATGCATTCGTGATATCTTATTTTATGCTCATGCATATAGGATCGTCCAAAGAGAACTCTTTTGGAGTTCAACGAGGAAGAAGAGGGGGATCAGCAGGAGATGCCTTAGGCCATAGCTCAAGGAGAAGAGGAGCAAACTCTCAAGGACCTCCCTGAGTGCCCGTATCAATGGCCAACCTTTTTCCTCAAAGGCAAGCCCTAGAGCATTCTAAGTCTCCTATGTTTTACAAAATATCACTTGAGTTCGTTATGTTTGATGCATTAGGTTATAAGGGTTGATTGGAAACACTTGATGCATAGAACTACCTTGTCCAGTTACATATACCTTTAACCCTATGTAGGTCCAGGATCGAATATATGCTTAGCCATGCTTGGACCGGTAGAAGTCGGGTGATTTCCTGTCACCTACGAGATATAGGTGGATACCGAAGCACGGTTGGCTATATTTGCTATCGTGGAAAAGAAACATGGGGTAATGTAAATGGAGGCTGGGTGGAGTCTATGTGTAGGTGGACTCATGTGATTCTATCTGTGTTGGTTAAGGACCGTACAGTTGTTGGCACTTCTGACAAGATTGAACGCATGCCTCTCACTTAGCTAGCTGGATAACTTGTTCCGATCGCGAAGCCGAGTAGCTCAACTCAAGCTGGTCCCCATTCTATTAGAGTGCACTCTAGATGATAGTAAGGATGTGTGGGGAACCAGACGTGAGCCCAAGGGTAGGCCAGGCCTGAATGCCCTGGCAACTGGTTGTCCCTAATTGTGCGGCACTAGGCGAACCCACAAAATGTGGACCTAAGTTGTACCAAAGGTGACCTCGGGGGACCATTGATCTGGTCTGCCTAGGTTTGTGGTAGGAATAAATTCCTAGCTGGTTGAAATCGATTCGAATCGCCGTCTCTTTCGGACAGTGAGAAACTTGGCTAGCTCCAACACTGTAGTAACTGTGTTATGAAATGATGGTTATGATGAACAAGTAATTACTACACCGGCTTTGGTTACTATTGTATGCTACTAAATGATATACCACATGTTTGGCATAGGTTAGTTGCTAATCTAGAGATGAATAGCTATAAGTAACTTGAGGACCGAATTATAATTGTACAACTGAATTAGTCGCTTTTTATGCAAAATGTTGTCAAGCTAGCTCCACTTATAAAGCCTTGTATAATCCTTGGAGTCACTTGATTTTTGGTTTATGATGGGTAAGTCTAGCTGAGTACCTTCTCGTACTCAGGGTTTTATTCCCATTGTTGCAGATCGTACAGTTTATCATGGCTATTGCAAGAACTGCTTCTGTACTGCCGTGGATGAGGAGTGAGCCCTAGGCAGGCATCTCTTATTAATACTTCTCATATGTTTTTGTGGATGTCATCATGAGGTGGCACTGTATTTGATCTATGAGGGCAGATGTTTGTTTCAAACTTTAATTTGCTTCCGCTACTATTTTACTGAACTTGGTTTGTAATAACCTCAATTCATACTCTGATGGTGCATTGTATTTGTGAACTTTATATAACGTGTGACATGTATGTTGAATCATGTATGATCTTGGTTGTATGTTGATGGTTAATCGAGACCCTTCGTGGTACTCGATGGACTACCGGGTTTATATGGGCTCAAGTATGATAGTGCGACCGCTTGCGGGCTACCATTGTACTTGTGCTCTTATAAATTGGTCAGTTCTGCTATAGCTGGCATCAGAGCAAGATTCAACATTAATTGCCACATGTATATTTAAAACAAAGGTCTTTGTTTTCCAAAACAAGTTTCTAGCCACTTATAGCTATATATATAGGTGTTTAAAACCTAGAGTTGAATCTAAAGTGTGCCAGTGATCACTTTCCTTAATGCCCAATTAAGGACTTCAGGTGGCTAATTAACTACTAACTTGGGGTTTTCCATTTCGTCGTCCATACGGCGTGCTATTGTATGGATGCCATTCACTTGAGTGGTAATGTATGGATCAAATGCCTCTACGCCCAAGGTAAGATGCCCATCATCATCACAGTGGCATGATCGCAAGATGTGAGCATGCGGTCTATGGGAGAGTTAGCTTTGATATTGAAGTATATATATGTCTCATATTTATACGGAGGTATTTAATTAAGGGTTAGCTTTGATATGACTGTATATGCTTATTTATGTGTATATATGGGACGTATTTGCTTTCGGGTAGCTTTGATATGGTAGTGTATATATATATATGGGTATATATATATATATATATATGGAAGTATTTAGCTTGCAACCTAGAGCCCAGATTTACATTCTGCATATATAACTGTGGGGTTGGGCTGAAATGAAATTCTTGTGCAGGTACACTAACAGCGAAATGTGTAGCCCAACTAGTTACGTTATATATGAGAAACATATGTATGCCACCATGTATGCCGTTAGAAGTTTTAATTATTCCTAAGTTTGTGAGGACGTACGGAACGTGCATGCATCATGATAAATCATTATTTCATACTTGGATTGTTCCTCTCCATATAAATCTCTTACTCGGTTATGTAACTCTTATCCATTATGACCTTGTCTCACGAAACTTGCACCATGTTGTTGGTACAGATGGCAGCACCGGCTGGAAGTGAGAATTTCTTGTTAATGTTTGGTACTCTTGCCCTACTTTGGAGAGTCTTGCATTATGCAGGGTATTACAAACCACCCCTCTATTACTGGAATGAAGTATACCTAGAGGGACAACCATGGTATGAAGTATAGCTGACCATACCAGCTCATAACCAAGCACCCTTCTGGCAGGAATGGAAGGCGGAATCTGAAGGAAGAACTCCTTAGGAGGCTGCCCAAGTAGTGGCCTTTGAGGTGCTGAGTCAGATTTGTTAGCAGCACGGGGATGAGCTTATCGGTAGTGCCGCTGGTACTTTTTCCTCGGGTGGATCCATCCACAACAATATGGGCACAACGCAACAGCAATGCGTTGATCCGAGACTGGGATGAGTAGGCAGACAATTCTAGTCCCGCTATGAGTGCAATGTTTGCAGTGATGAAGATGTTTTATTGTTATGACGACACCAGGGACATCTGGCAGGAGTCCTATACCACTTGCATGGATAAGCTCATGAGAGCCAAAGCTACACAGTGTAATCTAAAGAAGCGTGTGCGCAAGCACAAGAAGGCAGCAAGGGAGGCTCGATGGGAAACTGATCAAGCTTATGTAGCATTGGGAAATCTCCACACCCAAATGGAGCAAGTTGATCAACAGAGAGCTGCTACCCAAGAGGCAAGAGCAGATGATCAGGCAATGTTAGCAGGACTGCAGGAGCAGCTAGAGGCCACCCATGCTGAGGCACTCACAGCTACATGCCAGCGGATCCTAGCAAACAACCGTGCAGCTATGGCAGAAGCGAAACGAGATAGGACCCACACCTTGAGCATACAGTAGGACCATGTTGAGAGGGACTTGCGCTAGTAGCTTGCACAGACCCAGAACATAGTAGTTGATCTTCAACATGAGGTGCATTTTCTGAACAACCAACTATATCCGATCCTTGATGAGGAAGAAGAATATCTAGAGATGTTAGTTGAAGATGATGGTTGGGACGAAGAAGTGGAGGTAGAGGATGAGAATGATCCTATCTCCAACCTCGATAGCAAGCACGCGGAAGATTAGAGTCGCCTAGTGACTAGTTAAAGCGCTAGATGTATCCATGTTATTTATGTAATGGACTTGTAGCTTGAGGTTCGGCATTCGTGAATTGACTTTAGTGTAATATTGGCACCTTGCATGTCGTTTCACTATGGGTTGAACTTTAATGAAATTCCAGTTTCATTTTACTGATGGATTATGACATGCATGTTAATGCACTGCGAGCATGATAAGTGATCAAATTGGTGACATTATGTTGCAAGAATGAATTATTATGCCAATATTTTATTGTATGAATTTAAGCTTCCCTCTAGTAATTTCATTTTGGCATGATAATACAATTCATCTGCAATCTCCTAACATCATCCAATAATCACTTATTGTTGCAACTTTATAGATGACTTGCACTCGCGTTGGAGCAGGCAACAACCAAGGTGGCAATGACGGTGACTTACCACCACCGCCATCACTGTCTACGAATGAATTCTTCGCACAGTTCTTGGGTAGTCAGAGAACAATGGAGGAAACACTGTGCCTCATTGCGTAGAACACTGCTCACACCCGTCAGCAACAACAAGGGCTTTAGCCGAATAAATACAACTCTTTCAAGGATTTCCTAGACACCAAACCTCCTATCTTCAATGTGGCCGAAGAACCGCTCTAGGCGGATGAATGGTTAAACACAATCGAGCAAAAGTTCTATCTATTAAGGGTTACTGAACATCAGAAGGTAGAATATGCGTGCCATCAACTACAGGGACCGGTCAGAATATGGTGTACCCATTTCCTGTCCTCTCTACCTACCAACTCTCAGGTCACATGGGAGCAATTTAAGTTAGCCTTTAGGGGACATCACATTCCCCTTTAGGGACCGGCATGAAAGCAGACAACTTCATGTGACTCACACAAGGTACCAAGACCCTTATGGAGTACATGCATGCCTTCAACAATTTGTCCCGTTATGCCTAAGGTTCGTCGATATAGAGGAAAATAAGATTGAAAGCTTTAAGAGAGGCCTTGGCACTAAGCTAATGAAAACTATGGCCAACCTGAGATGTATCACATACAATGAGTTCATTAGTGATGCCTTGACCTAGGAGAACCAGAACAATTTGCACGAAGCGGCAAAGGGCCGCAAAAGAGCAGCTAAGGCAGGTTCCTTAGGATCTTCCCATCCTAGAGCTCTAGTGGCAGCTAGGCCACAGTTTCATCCACCGGCGCCTAAGTTTAGGCCTCCTCCACTGAAATCCTAGGCCAGCCGACCTCAGAAGGTGTTTTGTAAGGCGTTCACCATTGCCCTACCCAAGGGAAACGAAGGGCAAGGAAGCTCAGTAGGACCAAGGGGCAATCAGCCATGCTTCAACTATAATCAATTGGGTCATTAGGCCAAGGAATGTCCCCATCCTAAGAAGAACATCAATCAAAACTAGGGCAATCAGAGATAGGAAAATCCTAAAGCACGTCCTGGATACGTGCATTACACCGCTGTTGAAGAAGTTCATGCGGGAGAAGTTGTCACTGTCGGCATGTTCCTTGTTAACAAACATTCCACCATTGTTTTATTTGATTCGGGAGCCTCTCATTCATTTATGAGCCAAGCATTTGCATCTAAGTATGATCATAAAGTAATTGAGGTAAACAAGGGTGGTTATAGTATAAGTTTGGCTAGGGCTACTATCTCTACAAATCAGATAGTTAGGGATGTGCTCATCTCTATACAAGAGAGGGAGTACATGATGGATCTGATAGTATTGCCCGGATTAGCCATAGATGTTATCTTAGGCATGAGTTGGATGAGTGACCATGGTGTTCTCATTGACACATCAACTCAATTATGTTGAGAGAACCAAAGGGAGGTAATGCTTTTCTAGTACCACTTCCTCGAAGTTTTGATCTCCAAAACTTGTCTTGTGCTATCCAAGCCACTACCCTTTGTGATATTCCAATGGTTTGTGAGTTTCCTGATGTATTTCCAGATGAGTTGCCAAGTTTACTGCCTGATAGGGATGTGAAATTTAAGATTGAGTTAGTGCCAGGTACAGCACCTATCTCAAGAAGACCCTATAGGATGCCACCAAATGAGTTAGCTAAACTTAAAATTCAGTTACAAGAACTGTTGGACAAAGGTCTCATTCAACCTAGTTTGTCTCCATGGGGATGGCCAGCTTTATTTGTAAAGAAGGACAAATCCTTGAGAATGTTTGTGGATTATAGGCCACTTAATGTTGTGACCATTAAGAACAAGTATCCTTTGCCACATATCGATATCTTGTTCGATCAGTTGGCAAAGGCAAAGGTATTCCCTAAGATTGACTTGAGGTCAGGCTATCATCAGATTAAGATCAGGCTAGAGGATATACCTAAATCAGTTTCTCCACTAGGTATGGCTTGTACGAGTATTTGGTCATGTCTTTTGGACTGACGAATGCTCCTGCCTACTTCATGTACTTGATGAATTTGGTATTCATGCTCGAGCTCAACAAGTTCATGGTTGTGTTTATCGATGATATCTTGATTTACTCAGAGAATGAGGCAGACCATGCAGAGCATCTAAGAGTTGTTTTGTCTAGATTGAGGGAGCATAAGTTATATGCAAAGTTCAGCAAGTATGAATTTTGGTTGAGCAAGTACCTTTCTTGGGTCACATCTTATCTAAAGATGGAATTTCTGTAGAACCATCCAAAGTACAAGAGGTCAAGGATTGAAAGGCCCCGACTTTGGTTCATGAAGTTCGTAGTTTTCTCGAGCTAGCAGGTTACTATCGTCGTTTCATTCCTGATTTCTCCAAGATAGCTAAGCCCATGACCAGACTACTATAGAAGGATGAAAAGTTTAGTTGGACGCTAGAGTGTGAAGCTGCTTTTTGCACACTAAGGACCTTGTTAACTACAGCTCCTATTTCAGCACAACCCGACATTAAAAAGCCTTTCGATGTGTTCTGTGATGCATCGGGTATAGGTTTGGGGTGTGTGCTCATGCAAGAAGGAAGAGTTATTGCCTATGCTTCTCAGCAATTGAGAAAGCATGAAGTCAATTACCCTACACATGATTTAGAGCTTGCAGCAGTTGTTCATGCGTTGAAGATCTAGAGACACTACTTGTTGGGAAACGTATGTCACATATATACTGACCACAAAAGTCTCAAATATATCTTCACCCAACCTGAGCTGAACATGAGGCAGCGAAGATGGTTAGAGCTAATTAAGGACTACAATTTGGAAGTGCATTACCATCCAAGAAATGCCAATGTTGTAGCAGATGCACTTAGTCGGAAATCTCATTGCAACACTTTGGAAGCCTTGATGGAAGATGGATTTAATTTGTTACATCCTGTTGTGCTGCACAATATCACTGTCAGTTGCTCACTTGAGAGCAAAATCATAGAACTGTAGAAGACAGATGTAGGTGTATTTCACATCAAGAGAAAGATGAAAGAACAAGAAACCAAGCATTTTAGGTTGGATGAAAGAGGTGTGCTATGGTTTGAGGACCGACTTGTGGTACCGAAAGACCGTGAGCTTAGAAATCAAATTTTAGATGAAGCTCATTCATCCAAGTTGTCTATCCATCTAGGTAGTAGCAAAATGCATCAGATTTGAAAACCCATTTTTGGTGGACCAAGATGAAGAAAGAGATCACCGGCTATGTCGCTAGGTGTGATAATTGCAGTAGAGTCAAGGCTATTCATCTGAAATCTATTGAATTACTTCAGTCATTGCCTATTCTAGGCTGGAAATGGGAGGAAATAAGTATGGACTTTATTACCGACCTTCTAATGACACAACAAGGTCATGATTCCATATGGGTCATTGTAGATCGCCTCACCAAGTTAGCATATTTTATACTGGTTAACACAACATATCACATGGGGAAGTACGATGAGCTGTATGTTTCTCAGATCATGAGACTACATGGAGTACCAAGGACCATAATCTTAGATCAGGGACCATAGTTTATAGCTCGTTTTTGGAACACTTGCACCAGGCTTTGGGAACTAAACTAATCATAAGTTCAGCATATCATCCACAAACTTTTGGACAGACTGGCCGAGTGAATCAAATCCTAGAAGACATGTTGAGAGCTTGTATAATATCTTCCAAGGGTTCATGGGAGAAATGGCTACCTTTAGCCGAGTTCTCCTACAACAACAGTTATCAAGCGAGCATCAAGATGACTCCTTTTGAAGCCTTGTAGGGTCGGAAATGTAAAACTCCCTTGAATTGGATTGAGCTCGGGCAAAGAAGATATTTTGGCATTGACTTTGTCACCAAAGCTGAAGAGCAGGTACGCATTATCCAATAGCATATGAAAGCAGTTCAATCAAGATAAAAGAGTTATCCTGATAAAACAAGAAGACCACTAACTTTTGAAGTGGGAGATTATGTGTACTTAAAAGTGTCACCTATGAAAGGAGTGCAGAGATTTGGAGTAAAAAGAAAGCTTGCACCGAGATATGTAGGGCCATACAAGATTATTGAACAGAAAGGAAATGTTGCCTACAAGTTACAACTTCCTCCTAAGATGAGTGCGATATTCGATGTCTTCCATGTTTCTCAGCTGAAAAGATGCCTTCGCATATCTGAGGAAGCCATTGCACCCACCAACATTAAGCTCCAATCGTATTTAACTTATGAAGAGAAACCAATCCGAGTGCTAGAAGAAATGGAAAGAGTAACACGAAGCAATGTCATTAAGTTCTACAAAGTGGTGTGGAATAACCAGGCCACGTGGGAACTGGAGGATTATTTACGTGAGGTTTATCCCGCTTTTACGAAGAATGGTATGTCATTCAAATCTTGATGTGAGATTTCTATAAGGGGAGGGGCTGTAACACCCTAGTGTTAAGCTTTGCATTTGGCATCTGCATTTTAGGAGCACAAGCATTCATGAACATGAGCATATGAAATTTCATCTTGTTCTATACATTGTCACATGAAATGTTGATTTATATATATGCTTATGCTTGCAATCATGTATGACCAATATATGAGATAGTTGTGAGGTCATGAAAACACTTTAGACACATCTAGGATGGTAAATGGAACTATATTTGTATTCATGGCATAGGCCAAATTTGCTTCTAAGTGTTGGTTTCATTTGAAATGCCATTTTCATGATGCTAGTTTGACCAAAGTTGAACAGTACCTTAGAGTGTTTGCATGGCTATGTGACCTAAATAAAAGTTGTAGTACTTTACTAGGGTAACAACTTTTATTTTTGGTTCAAGGTCTAATTTAGTGCATATCATGCTCAAAAATAGCTCACAAATAGCAAGGAAATACTATTTTGAGACTTGCAAAATTTTCTAAATCCTAATGTTGTTTTTAGTTTCAATGTACCCCACTTGGGAGCATTGTAACTTGATAACCATTGCGAATTAGGGGATGCTTCCTAAAGCAAAGTTGTAGATGGCATGTACCTCTACAACTTTCATTAATGAAGTTCTTGCAATGGACGAACGGATTAGGAGATACATGGGGTCGAAATCATGCTGTCAATCGGCTTCACGGCGTCTGAACCCACGTCCGCGCGCACGGCAGTGGCCGACCGGCCACAGACCATGGCCACCGCGTGGCGGCAGCACACAGTTGTTGGCCTGGCCGATCAGGCCAGAGTGAGCACTTAAGCACCGTGCCTCTACTGCTCACTCTACTCGCCCGCTCTCACTTTCTCCCTCTCACTTTGCCTCGCCAAAGCGTTGCGCTGAGCTCGCTGTGCGCCGCCACAGCTCTGCTGCAGCCACTCATCGCCGACATAGCCGTGCCGACTAATTCGTCACAACCACAGCTGCTCCGCCATCACCTCCACCTCCTTAAGCCACCAGCATCACTTATCGACCCCAGGTATAGCGGCATTTAGCCTCGCCGTAGCTGCCGTCGTCATCGGAGCGCCGCCGTGCTCATGGCTCACCGTGGCTCGGCCGTTCCACCACACCGCATACCTCCATCTTCTCTGGTCTAGCACCATGGTAGAGTCTAGATGCTTATGCCAAATCTAGGAGTGACGCTACCGCTTGACTGTGTTGGAATGAGTCGCCGCCTCGTGCGCCGTCTGCCATGGCCGCCGTGGCACTCAAGCTCGCCGCCGCCGAGTTGGTTCACCGTCTACCTCCCTTCTCTCGTGTCTTAGGTCAAGTAACCCTAGACCTAGCTAGTGGCATGATGGATACCCATCTTTTGTCGCCGTCTAGCAAGAACAGTGTGAGCACCGCTGTGCTCCGTGCACCGCTGCCCGACCATGCATGCGGCCAAGCTCACCAACGCCACCTCGAACCCTCACATGCACCATGTAGCTTCGCTAGGTCACCAGGATAGAGCAGTCGTCCTCGCCTAAGTGTGCCATAGCTGGAGATGGCCAGCGTACCACCGCCCAACCTCCGCTGTCTGCCATGGCCGCCGTCGAGCTTGCTCTGGTAAGCCACCGAGCCAACTAAGCCTACCAGTCGATGCGCGGGGGTGAGAAGAGTGCAACGGTGAAGACGCTACCGCCAGAGACCTCACCGTCGGCGAGTTCTCGCCGGTCAGTGTTGTCCCCTGTCTTGGTCTCGCTGACGGGTGGGTCCCGTTGACCACGGGCCCCAGCTATTAGCCTGTGTGATGTTTTGATTTTCTGATTTATTTTTCTAGATTTGAAAGCATGTTTCAAAAATTCATATCTCAAGCTCAGGTTATCCAATTTTGGTGAACCAAATTTTGTTGGATTCCTCATGAAGTGTAGTATTTGATAAAAATATGAAATCTATTGTTCATGGTGTTTTTCTAGGAGAATTAAATTGAGCAAGATTGGTGCTTTTAAAGTAGTGTATATCTTGTAAAATGCATAACTTGAGCTAGAAAGGTGATAAAATTGTGATTCCAATTTTGCTAGTCTTGTGTTGACATGCTCTAGCTACAAAAAAAATACTAAACCTACAGGAAGCATACTTGAAATATGGTCTTCATATTTAATCCTAATTAATTGCTAGTTTCTAGTGAAATTAATTGGGGTAAAAATACATAACATGTGATCATGCAAATTTTTACGCAGTATTCTTATGCTTGGAGGAATGTAAAAAATAGTAAATCTATTATTTGGCACTTTTCACTATGCTAAACTATTTTTGCTAAAATAATCCTATATAACTTGTTAATTTTGTAGAGGTAGTTATACTTATCCAAATGGCATGAAATTTGTACAGTACCCTTTTAATGTCATAAGTGAGCTACTGTAATTTTCTCAGGATTTATTTAGCCTTGGAAATATTTATCCTTTAAATCACCTTATTATCTAAGGAAATTAATAAATGGATATAAATAATTTAGTTATGTTTAACCATGATGTTTTCTATGGTGCTTGTGATGCATATGGTATGTTGATGTTATTTGTTAAGCTTAGAAGTAATTGGTTGTATGCAACTAGTTAATTATCGCTTTATAATTCAACTAGATGGCTGCATGTATAGTTTTTGTTGTGCTGATGATTTCACGATGATAATGATCTTTTTGGTAAAGATGGTTAATAACAAAGTTGTAGATAACTTACTGATATACCTTATGTTAAATTTTTATAGTCATAGGCCTTATGGTTTAAGAATTGTGGCTGTTAGAAGTCTGCTGTCAGAAATGCTTGCTCTCTGGACAGATCTGAAGGATTGATTTGTTTGACCAAGATAACTACTAAATCATATTAAGATGATTAAAATAAAGTTGTAGGAAATTTAATAAGCTTTCCAGAATGTACACAACAATATTATTTTGATGTGTATAACTCCAGTTATGGTCAAAACATGTGGCTGCTATCTTGCCTTTTAGAAAAGTGCTTAGATGAGGATTTGTTTAGTTACTAGAGAAGAGATATGCACCTACTCAGTAAAAGAAAATGTGACTTGTTATCCCTTAATGCAATGCTATTGAAAACACTTATGAGGATGCATTCATCACATCATATCATATTATACATGTCATCATATATGCATTCGTGATATCTTATTTCATGCTCATGCATATAGGAACGTCCGAAGAGATATCTCTTTTGGAGTTCAACGAGGAAGAAGAGGGGGATTAGCAGGAGATGCCTGAGGCCATAGCTCTAGATGCAAAGGAGCAAACTCTCGAGGGCCTCCCTGAGTGCCCGGATCATCGGCCAACCTCTTTGCTCAAAGGCAAGCCCCGGAGCATTCTAAGTCTCCTATGTTTTACAAAATATCACTTGAGTCCGTTATGTTTGATGCATTAGGTTATAAGGGTTGATTGGAAACACTTGATGCATAGAACTACCTTGTCTAGTTGCATATACCTTTAACCCTGTGTTGGTCCAGGATCGAATATATGCTTAGCCATGCTTAGACCGGTAGAAGTCGGGTGATTTCCTATCACCTACGAGATATAGGTGGATATCGAAGCATGGTTGGCTATATTTGCTATCATGGAAAAGAACCATGGGGTAATGTAAATGGAGGACAGGTGGAGTCTATGTGTAGGTGGACTCATGTGATTTTGTGTGTGCCGGTTAAGGACCGTACCGTTGTTGGCACTTCTAACAAGATTGAGCGTATGACTCTCACTTAGCTGGCCGGATAACTCGTTTTGACCACGAAGCTGAGTAGCTCAACTCAAGCTGGGCCCCATTCTGTTAGAGTGTGCACTCTGGATGGTAGTAAGGATGTGTGGGGAGCCAGATGTGAGCCCAAGCGTAGGCCAGGCCTGAACGTCCTAGCAGCTAGTGGTCCCTAATTGTGTGGAGCTGGGCGAACTTGCGAAATATGGACCTGAGTTGTACCAAAGGTGACCTAAGGTGACCATTGATCTGGTCTGCCTGGGTTTGTGTTAGAAATAAATTCCAAGCTGGTTGAAATCGATTCGAATCATCGTCTCTCCTGGACAGTGAGAAACTTGGCAAGCTCCAACACCATAGTAACTATGTTATGAAATGATGGTTATGATGAACATGGAATTACTACACCGGCTATCGTTACTATTGTATGCTACTAAATGATATACCATATGTTTGGCACAGGTTAGTTGCTAATCTAGAGATGAATAGCTATAAGTAACTTGAGGACCGAATTATAATTGTATAACTGAATTAGTCGCTTTTTATGCAAAATGTTGTCAAGCTAGCTCCACTTATGAAGCCTTGCATAATCCTTGGAGTCACTTGATTTTTGGTTTATGATGGGTAAGTCTAGCTGAGTACCTTCTTGTACTCAGGGTTTTATTCCCATTGTTGCAGATGGAACAGTTTATCATTGCTATTGCAAGAACTGCTTCTGTCCTGTTGTGGACGAGTAGTGAGCCCTAGGCAGGCATCTCTTATTAATACTTCTCATATGATTTTGTGGATGTCATCATGAGCTAGCACTGTATTTCAACTATGAGGGCAGATGTTAGTTTCAAACTTTAATTTGCTTCCGCTACTATTTTACTGAACTTGGTTTGTAATAACCTCAATTCGTACTCTGATGGTGCACTGTATTTGTGAACTTTATATAACGTGTGACATGTATGTTGAATCATGTACGATCTTGGTTGTATGTTGATGGTTAATCAAGACCCTTCGTGGAACTCGACGGACTACCGGGTTTATATGGGCTCAAGTATGACAGTGCGACCGCTTGTGGGCTACCATTGTACTTGTGCTCTTATAAATTAGTTGGTTCTGCTATAGAGACTCCCCTTACCTTTGGTTAAATAGCCCCTCCCCCAAGTCAAGACAGGAGCGGGGAAGGAAACAGTCTAGGTGGGTGACTTCTGTAGCCACCCACACGAGTCACGAGTGAAGGCAACAGAACCAGTGCTGTTTGATCTAATAGCACACATGTCCACCATTTGATACGGCTATTTACATAAACTGATCATCGTTAGTTACTTTGGAAACCAGTGTCATCTGATCTAACAGAGTCAAACATACAACAATAAAGTTGGTAAATGAACTTTTTATTGACAAACTCCATTAATTTCGACAGGTGTACAATAACAAAGCCCTATCAAATACTTCTAGATGTACAATGACAAAGACCTTTCAAGTATGGGGTTTACCCATAACCAACTACAAAGGACACCTATTCCCTCAGTCGATTACTCCACACGAGAGAGGATCACCAAGTGCCGATGGACGACGAAGCTAGGCCTTGTTTGGATGTTGTCAGATTCACCTCAATCCACATATGTTAGGGTGTATTGGGGTGGAATTTAGTTCAAGTTCCACTCCAATCCACCCTAACACATATGGTTTGATGCAAATCCGACTACATCCAAACAAGGCCCAAGTCATCAAATTGATACACGGGGGCCACGCGGGGCATAGGTTTATGATGTTTTAGGGCCCCATGGACTGCCCACTCATCGAGCACCACCGCGGGTTGGAGAAGGAGCTTATAGGCATGGAGGCACTCAGACATGGTGGTTTCTTCGCTATCACAGAGCACCATGGCAGCATGCTTTCCTCCCTATCTTTGCGAAACTTCCACTAAACCCCAGGATGAGTGGACATATAGCCACGCATAGGTGTTGGCGGAAGAAGCTATGATCTTGAAGGTCTTCTCCCAGTGGTTCTAGAGTCGATGCAGGACGAGGGAGGCCTAGGCGATGGGAGACTTGTTTGGCACAGCTCACAACAGCTTCATGAGAAACGCTCGTGGACATCCTCTTATCCTCACCAGAAGTTGGCATTAGCACAATGCGTCTCACGTTGATGCAAACTTTTGATGAGGATAGGAGGCCAACCAGGTGAGAAGCCATGTCAATGGGAGACTTGTTTGGCATAGCTTACAACAGCTTCATGAGAAATGCTCATGGTCATCCTCTTAATAACCTCATGAGAAGTTGGCATTGGCAACTCAAGGTGTTTTATCTCGTTTTCTCTTGTTTTTCTGATGCGAAGGGAGGAAGAAGGATTGGAGCTTGCTAGAGATGCTCCAATAACCTTGGCTTAAATAGCCACACCTCAAGACATGCATGAGTAAGATACATCGGGAGTAAGTTGTTCTTCTTCTTAGTCACTGTTGTCTCTTCTGGCGGCTATGGTGTCTGTTGATGTCCAGGAGATTGGAAGATATGATTCTTGAAGGAAAACTTCTCCTTTTTATCCTTGATTGTGAAGCAGATCTTAGCACTGTCCATGTAAATGATAGCTTTTGCGGTGCTTAGGAAAGGTCACCCAAGATAATGGGTTCCCTTACATCTCCACTTGTTTTCAAAACCACGAAGTCTACAGGAACATATGATTGTCCCACTCGAACAATGGCATCTTCAAGAACTCTCTTGGGTTAGTAGAGTGACTGATCTGCAAGTTGCAAATGCATGTTTGTGTACAACAAAGTATATCCATTAATTTTATCATAGATTACCTTAGGCATAATGTTGACACTTGCTATGAAGTCACAGATAGCTTCTTGGAAAATGTGAGGTCCAATGGCGATGGGGATGATAGGTCTTTCTGGATCACTCTTCTTTTTAGGCAAGGTATAATCTATCCACCTTCCCATAGATGGTGGTATACAGTAATATGACACATTGTGAATATTGACAAGATTTGTAGTTTCTAGATCATCTGGTTGCCCTAGAATCTTACCTTTATCGGTCGAAGGAACAGTGGTTGCCAGCTAAGCTATTTGTGATTCTATCATTTTATTAAAGCTATGCTAGTTTTTAATGGCAGAGGAGAGGTTATCCATTCTATTATTTATATTTTCTAAAACTCTATCATTGGAAGCTGGTTTTCTAGATAAATCCTCCATAATTTTAGCTTGGCCACAAATTAACTCTCTCAAGGTTGGTTGACTAAAATTAATGAAATTATTACCTTGAGGGTTACCTTGGTAATTACCTTGGTAGTTTGGCCTGTATTGCTAATTCCATCCTTGATTTTGTTGAGGACGAAAGTAGTTGTTGTTGACGAAGTTCACATCCTCTTGGGTTTTAGGATAGTTGTTCCCCGAATGCCTAGTGTTTCCATGCTCTTCACACGTCATGCAGGAATCATGAATGTGCATGACTTCTTGCTTCTCATTGGCTTGATCTTTGAGCTTCTTCATCAGTAGGTGCATCTTGGTAGATAGCATGTCTACCACTTTGAGTTGATGCATACCTCCACTTCTCTTGCGGGTCTAAACTCATTCTTCATTCTAGCCTTGGTTGGAGGCCATCTTCTCCATGAGAGCTATTGCAACTGGGAGCATGAGTGATAGTAAAGCACCTCCAGCTGCATCCATAGTATCATGGGTACTATTGGTCAACCCATGGTAGAAAGTCTGCATGAGTAGCCAATTCTCCATCCCATGATAAGGAGATTCTGCAATGTAGTCTTGAAAGCATTCCCATGCCTCAAGAATAGATTCATCATGTTGCTATTGAAAACTTGAAATTCTCCCACGCAAAGCATTGTTCTTGCTCATGGTAAAGAACTTGGCTAGGAAGGCGATGGAGCAGTTATCCCATATAGTATTTCTATCTTTGTTGGCGTAGAACCACTGCTTTGCCTTCCCCAAAAGCGATAATGGGAAGAGGCAAAGTAGTATGGCATCTTTGGTAACTCCTTTGATGGTGAAGGTGATGTAGATCTCCAGAAAGTGTTGGAGATGAGCACTCGCATCTTCATGTGCCTTCCCACAAAACTGGCTTGCTTGCAACATGTTGATGAGAGCTGGCTTGAGCTTGAATCCATTGTCTCCAACATTAACTATTCGTCCAGTGCGGATCTTGGCTGTAATTGGAGCAGAGAATTCACAAAGAGTCTTGTTAGCCATAGCTTCAAATTCAGGTATTAAGCTTCGCCTTATCTGGTTGTCATCCGACTTTAAAGCTGAAATTTTCTTGAGTTTAGCCTTAGTTCTCTTAAGTAATGCTTCTGAATCATCAACATAGTTTGTCGGAAGGTGAAAGCTCTAGATTGGTTTTGGAGAATTGATGAAACCCTAAGTGCTAACCTAGTTTTATCAAAGTGATCATGAGATAGGTAGCACATTCCAAGTAATGGAGCCAGTGGTGAAGATCATGATGATAGTGTGACCATGGTGATGATCAAGTGCTCGGCTTGGAAAAGAAGAAAGAGAAAAACAAAAAGCTCAAGACAAAGGTGAAACTTGATAGGAGCTTTTTGGTTTAGTGATGAAGACACTTAGCGAGTGTGATCACATTTAGGATCGATAGCCATACTATTAAGAGGGGTGAAACTCGTATCGAAATGTGGATATCAAAGTCCCACTAGATGCTCTAACTCATTGCATATGCATTTAGATTCTAGTGGAGTGCTAACACCCTTGAAAATGTTTGTGAAAATATGCTAACCACACATGCACAAGGTGATACATTCAGTGGTTGGCACATTTGAGCAAGGGTGGAGAAGTTGGTGAAGTGAAAGAGGTATTTTCACTGTGAAACAGGGACCATACGCTGAGTTTGAAGTGACCGGACTTAGGGTTCCAGCGTCTGGTCAATTATAAAATCGATTAGCATGCTCAGGCTTGGTCTAGTGGTTGACCGGACGCTTCACAGTCTTTGTGATTGGATGCGCAGGGCCTATGTCCGGTCATAGATGACGTACGATGACACAAGCGGCTGTGGCGCGTTGAGGAAAGGAGGAGAGGATTGGACGTCGCCGTGCGTCCGGTCGACTGCGATCTGACACGTCATGTCATAGTTTTTTGTCTCTAGAACCTTACTGTAAGTGATCGGACATTGAGAAGCTGAGGGGATCGGCACGTCCGGTCAACTATAGGGGGCGCGCGGTGTTGTGCTAAATTGACGCGGAGCTTGTGAGTTAGGTCGATTGTGAGCGTGTTCGGTCGTGACTAAAAGCACGCGGGAACGGCTACTAGCCGTTGGCATCTCGTGATTGGCATTTGAAGAAGGGGACACGTGGCACAAATCCAAGGATCGAACACTGGGGTCCTACGTCCGATCGTGTCGTGGAAGCTGACAGTAGAGAGCCAACAGCTCTATTTCGAGGGGTCGCCTATATAATGCGTTTGGCCAGCTATAGCTCATACTCTTGGCCATTTGCATTGACATAGCAATCTTGTGAGCTTAGCCAAAGCCCTCCCAGTCATCTCCATCATTGATTCATCATCTTTGTGAGACTGGGAGTGAATCTAAGTGCATTGCTTGAGTGATTGTATCTAGAGGCACTTGGTGTTTGTATTTCGCTGCATGATTCGCTTGTTACTCTTGGTGGTTGCCACCACCTAGATGGCTTGGAGTAGAAGGATCGTCGAGCGGAGAAAGGTGCTTGTCTCTGGCTCTGATCATGGTGATTGTGAGGGGTTCTTGACCTTTCCCTAGTGGAGAGCCAATAGGTACTCTAGTGGATTGCTCGTGGCTTGTATGATCCTTATCTTGTGTTGGTTGTGCGCATCCTATTGAGGGTTTGGCATATGATGCCAATTAGCGTGTCAACCTCCAAGTGAGTGAATCACCATAATGAGGACTAGCTTGCTGGCAAACAAGTGAACCTCGGTAAAAAATCTTGTGTCATCTCGTCCGAGGATTTCTTGCTATTCATTGTGATTGATTGGCTCCGTCACTGTGATTAGCTCAATTCCTCAACATGGTGGTATAATCATCACATTCCCTACCTTGCATTTACATTTCCAGTGTTGCTTCACTCTTTAGTGTAATTAGTTTTGAGAGCAAGCTTGTGTAGGGTCTAGTGGTTAGTGTGGCTCTTTAATTAGTCTTTGAGAGCACACTAACTTAGTGTAGTGACATAGCCATTGTGTGCTTAGAGATCATAGACACTAGAATTATGGTAGGGGCCTTGTACTTTAGTAGGCTAGCGCAACACTTGCTTCGCCATTTAATTTTCTAACATCTTTGCTAAGTGTTGTTGTAGAAATTTTGAATAGGCTATTCACCCCCCCTCTAGCCATTCAGACCTTTCAAGTGGTATCAGAGCTATGGTCACCATGATTTGAGGCTTAACAACCTTTGGTGTCAAAATGGCTCAAATAAACAACACCAAGAAGCCACCCTAATTTGATAGCACAAATTATCCTTATTGGAAGTCAAAGATGACCACTCATATCAATTCAATCAATAGAAGAGTGTGGAAGGTGGTGGAGACCAAAATTGAGATAGCCGATCTAGAGAATCCCACCATGGCCGAAGAAGTGCTTCTCAAAAACAATGACATTGCACTTAGTGCTATTCGTGATGCTATTGATGAGAGAACATTTGAACAAATCAAGAACATCAAGATGTCTCATGAAGCTTGGAAGAAGTTGGAAGAATCATTTGAGGGCACCAAGGCAATCAAGGGTGCAAAGGCATACATTCTCCAGGAGAAATTTGCTAGCTTCAAGATGAAGAAAGATGAGAGTGTGATGGACAAGTTTCATCGATGGAAGTGCTTGTCAATGATCTCAAAGTACTTGGTGATAAGGTGGAAGACAAGGACTTCTCCCATAAGTTCTTGAGATGCTTACCCGCAAGATTTAGCATGTTGGTCACCTTGCTAGTGAGGACCAGTTTGGACACAACGACACCAAACCAAATCTTGGGAGATATCATGACCGATGATGCTTATACAGATGATGATGAGAAGGAAGAAAAGAAAAAAGAGAAGAAGGATGAGAAGAAGAAGAGTGTGGCATTCAAAGTCGGTTCATCATCTAAGGGCAAGGCCAAGCAAGATACATCAAGTGAAGATGATGGATCATGGGATGATGATGATGATGATGAAAAGATGGCTCTCTTTGTCAAGAGATTTGGCAAGTTCATAGTGAAGAAGGGCTACCATGCTAGAAGGAAGAAGTCTTCATCCAAGAACAAGGAAGAGTCAAGAAGATGCTTCAAGTGTGCAAGCAAGGATCATCTTGTTGCTCAATGCCCATACAATAGCGACAATGATGATGATGATGACAAGAAGAGCAAGAAGAAAGACAGGAAGGACAAGAAGGAGAAGAAGGACAAGATGACCTTTAAGAAGAATAAGAAGGGTGGTTCATATGTGGTCACTTGGGATAGTGATGCTTCCTCAAGTGATGATGATGATAGTGATGATGACAAGACCACCAAGAAGAAGGCTCTTGCAAGCATTGCTATTAATGAGAAGCCTTCTCTCTTTGACACTCCATCATGCTTCATGGTTAAGGCCACTAACGTACAATCTGATGATGAGTGTGATGATGAGGAACATGATAAAAATAAAAGTGATAATGATGATGATGAACCCACTAAAGATGAATTAATTGACATGTTAGATGATGCTAAGGAACATTTTGACATTAAGAGAAGGGAATGCAAAGACTTGCAAAAGGAACTAAAAGCCCTTAAGCAAGCCTTTGATGAGCTCAATGCATCTCATGAGAGGCTAGAGGAAGCCCATGAGAAGCTTGGCAAGGCTCACAAGAATCTTGAAAAATCTCATTCCTCTCTACTTAATAAGCAAAATGAGAAGGAGCATGTTATAACATGTGACAAAGGCTTAACTTGTGATATAATTGATGAATCATTTTATAAGCCTATCATTGTTGCTCCCACTAACCCTTCTTGTAGCACATCCACTTCTACCTCATCTAGTAGTGATGGTTTCACTTGTGATGCCTCACCAATGGTTGAGAATCAGACACTCAAGGAGGTAAAAGAGCTCAATCACACCTTGGCTAAGGCCTATGGTGGTGAGGACAACTTGCTTATGTACTTAGGTAGCCAAAGAGCTTCTCTCTACAAAGAGGGATTAGGCTATACCCCCAAGAAAGGCAAAGCGGCATTTGCTTCTCATGAGACTAGTTTTGTGAAGAACAATGGTCGATTTTGTACTAGTTGCAAGCAAGTTGGTCATGTAGAGCAAAAGTGCATGAAAAAGAGGCCTCAAGCCAATATATCCTCTATTAAGCTTGATTCCTTCTATATGCTTACTAAGGGTACAAATGGTGTGAAGTCTAAGTTCATTGGTGTACCATGGATGGGCTCAAAGAAGAAAGTCATTTGGGTGCCAAAGAGCTTGGTTACTAACCTTCAAGGACCCAAGCAAGTTTGGGTACCTAAAAAGAATTGATCTTCTTTTGTAGGTTAATTACAAAGCCGGAGGAAAGTATTGGGTTCTTGATAGTGGGTGCACTCAACACATGACCGGTGATGCAAAAATGTTCAACTCAATCAATACCAATGGCAATGATGGTTATGATAGTATCACATTTGGTGACAATGGCAAAGGCAAGGTCAAAGGGCTTGGTAAGATTGCAATATCCAATGACATGAGCATTTCCAATGTGTTGCTAGTTGAGCTTGAACTTCAATTTGCTATCCGTGGCTCAATTGTGTGATCTCGGATTCAAATGCATATTTGGGGTAGATGATGTAGAGATCATAAGTGTAGATGGCTCTAACTTGATCTTCAAAGGCTTTAGATATGAGAATCTATACTTGGTTGATTTCAATGCTAGTGAAGCTCAATTGTCAACATGCTTGTTCACTAAGTCTAGTATGGGTTGGTTATGGCATAGAAGGGTTGGTCATGTTGGAATGAAACAATTGAATAGATTGGTTAAGCATGACTTGGTTAGAGGCTTGAAAGATGTTGTGTTTGAGAAGGATAAGCTTTGTAGCTCTTGTCAAGCTGGAAAACAAGTTGGAAACACCCATTCTAAGAAAAGCATGATGAGCACTAGTAAAGCACTTGAGTTATTGCATATGGATTTGTTTGGGCCAACACAATACACTAGCATCGGTGGAAATAGATATGGCTTTGTGATAGTGGATGACTATACTAGATACACTTGGGTATTCTTTCTAGTGGACAAGAGTGATGCATTTGCAACTTTTTAAATCTTTTGTCAAGGGCATTCACAATGAATTTGAAATAACCATCAAGATAGTTAGAAGTGACAATGGTAGTGAGTTCAATAACACTAGAATTGATGAGTTATGTGATGAGTTTGAAATTAGACATCAATTCTTGGCCAAGTACACTCCACAATCAAATGGCCTTGTTGAGAGGAAGAATAGGACACTCATTGATATGGCAAGGTCTATGCTTAGTGAGTACAATGTGAGTGAATCTTTTTGGGCCAAAGCTATCAACACGGCTTGCTATTGTAGCAACCGCTTGTATTGTCACCCATTGAAAGAGAAGACACCTTATGAGCTCTCGAATGGTAGAAAGCCCAACATTGCATATTTTGGGTTCTTTGATTGCAAATGCTATATCATGAAGAAAGACACTAGATTGGGCAACTTTGACAAGAAATGTGATGAAGGATTCTTACTTGGATACTCCACTACAAGCAAAGCATATAGAGTTTGGAATTTGGCAAGTGGTACTATTGAAGAAGTTCATGATGTTGAATTTGATGAAACCAAGGGTTCACAAGATGAGAATGATAACTTGGAAGATGTTAGAGGCATTCAACTTTCAAATGCCATGAAGAACATGGATGTTGGTGAATTGAGGCCTAGACAAGTGATTGATGAAGAAGATGATCAAGTGCAAATGTGCAAGATGACACTAATCAAGCAAGTTCAAGTGGCTCTCATGACAATATGCAAAATCAAGTGGCTAGTACATCATCTCAACCCAATGAACAAGCAAGTGCAAGCAACAATGGTCTGATACTCCAACTAACTCATATTGTAAGGGATCATCCATTGGACACTATAATTATAGATATTTCTAGAAGTGTACAAACTAGATCAAGATTGGCTTCATTTTGTGAGCATTTCCCATTTGTGTCATTGATTGAACCAAAGAAGATAGAAGAAGCATTGAAGGATGTTGATTGGGTGAATGCTATGCATGAAGAATTGAACAACTTCACAAGAAATCAAGTATGGGAGTTAGTGAAGAGACCAAAGAACCACAATGTGTTTGGAACCAAATGGGTCTATAGAAACAAGCAAGATCAAGATGGGATAGTAGTAAGGAACAAAGTAAGATTGGTAGCACAAGGTTACACTCAAGTTGAAGGTCTTGACTTTGTTGAAACTTATGCCCTGGTTGCTAGATTGGAAGCAATTATTATCTTGCTAGCCTATGCTTGTGCCCACAACATCAAGCTCTATCAAATGAATGTCAAGAGTGCATTTCTCAATGGCTACATCAATGAAGAAGTATATGTTGAGCAACCTCCCGGTTTTAAAGATGACAAGAAGCCCGACCATGTGTACAAGTTGAAGAAGGCATTATATGGCTTGAAGCAAGCACCTAGAGCATGGTATGAGAGGTTGAGGGACTTCCTACTCTCTAAAGGGTACATGATGGGCAAGGTTGACACCACTCTTTTCACCAAGAAGATTGGCAAGGGCTTGTTTGTGTTGCAAATCTATGTTGATGACATCATATTTGGATCAACCAATCAAGACTTTTGTGAAGAGTTTGGAAAGATGATGGCTAATGAGTTTGAGATGTCCATGATTGGAGAGTTGAGTTACTTCCTTGGTCTTCGAATCAAGCAATTGAAGAATGGTAGATTTGTGAGTCAAGGCAAGTACAAAAAAGACATGCTCAAGAAGTTTGGCATGAACGAAGAAAAGGCCATTAGTACACCAATGGGAACAAATGGCAACTTGGATAGTGATGCAAGTGGCAACATGGTGGATCAAAAGTTGTATCGGTCTATGATTGGAAGCCTACTCTATGCAATCGCATCAAGGCCGGATGTCATGTTTAGTGTGTGCATGTGTGCAAGATTTAAAGCCTCACCAAGAGAGTCATTTAAAGGCTACAAAGAGAATATTGAGGTACATGAAGCATACACTGCATACACAAAATGTTGGTTTGTGGTATCCCAAAGGAGCAAAGTTTGAGCCAGTTGGTTTCTTCGACTCGGATTATGCAGGATGCAAGATTGAAAGGAAGAGCACCTCAAGCATATGTCAATTATTGGGAAGATCACTTGTTTCATGGTCATCAAAGAAGCAAAATAGTGTTGCATTATCAACTGTCGAAGCCGAATACATATCTGCTGGTAGTTGTTGAGCACAAATACTTTGGATGAACGCTACCTTGAATGACTTTGGAATCAAGTTCAAGAAAGTGCCATTGCTTTGTGACAATGAGAGTGCAATCAAGCTAACCAACAATCCGGTTTAACATGCAAGAACAAAGCACATTGATGTCCACCACCATTTCATTAGAGATCACCAACAAAAAGGGGGCATTTGCATTGAGAGTGTGGGCACTGAAGACCAACTTGTTGATATATTCACCAAGCCATTGGATGAGAAAAGGTTTTGCAAGTTAAGGAATGAGTTGAACATATTAGATTTCTCAAATATGTGTTGATGCACCTCCACTTATATGACATGCCTCTCCTTCGAGCAATCCAAGGTAAAAAGTTGATTGGCATGCATACATCCTTTGCTAAGGACTTGCTTAGTGCATCTAGTCATTCCTCACATGTCTTAGGCTTATTTACGAAAATCAAATGAATTTGATGCTTGTATGGTACCACTATTGCTTCTTTGCTTGATTTGATCTAGTGGTAGCATATGACATGTTTGTGGGCTTGTGAACCTAGTGTTTAATCTAGAAAATGAGCTATAAGTGTTTAACTCAACATGGTACAAGATAACCCTTGAAATGAGGTGTGAAGAAGCTTGTCCTTGGATCAAACCGAGTTAAATATCTTTGTCAAGTGTTCTAGATTGGACCAAATATGGGAAAATGATCCTCACCCCATTGATTGACAATGGTAATCTTAACCTATCTAAAATTGAACCTTTGTGGTCATTGATGACAAAGGGGGAGAAATTGTACAAAGATAGTGAAAAGATGACAAAGGGGGAGAACTTTAACATAGGGGAAGAGATATGAGAAAGTAAGGGGATCAATTAAAATTTGAGCACACAAGTAGGGGGAGCAAGCTCATAAACTTGATTAATGCATTTGAATGTGCATTTCATATGTTTGCTTGCATGGCACAAGTTTTTTTTAAAATTTCAAATTCCATGCTTGTGTGGTGTATGCTACTTGTAGATTTAAATGATGAAATGAAAAACTAGCATGCATAGGTTGAGTAACTAGATTTGTGCTTATATTGTGAAAACTAGACCCTTGCTTCTAATGTTGATCTCATAGGGTATTCTAGTTTTTGTGTATGTCTAGTTACTAATGGTGCTAAGGATGGTATATTGGTGCACTTCGATTGGTATCATGCTTCAAAGGTCCATCTCTTATACCTTAGCATCATTTGGTAGACATTACTCTCCCACAACTCAAATCCATGCATATGTGCAAGCTTTAATCCAAACTCTTAGCACATATGTAGGGGAGCAAATGCTACCAATGGGGGTTCATGAAACTTGTCCATATTCTTTTACACATAGTAAATATGCTTGTGCAAGCAACATGAATTCAAATGAATTTCAATTCATATCTTTGTGAAAGGGTTGTCATCAATTACCAAAAAGGGGGAGATTGAAAGCTCTAGTTTGGTTTTGGTGAATTGATGAAACCCTAAGTGCTAACCAAGTTTATCAAAGTGATCATGAGATAGGTAGCACATTCCAAATAATGGATCAAGTGGTGAAGATCATGATGATAGTGTGACCATGGTGATGATCAAGTGCTCGGCTTGGAAAAGAAGAAAGGGAAAAACAAAAAGCTCAAGGCAAAGGTGAAACTTGATAGGAGCTTTTTAGTTTAGTGATCGAGACACTTAGCGAGTGTGATCACATTTAGGATCAATAGGCATACTATTAAGAGGGGTGAAACTCATATCGAAATGTGGTTATCAAAGTGCCACTAGATGCTCTAACTCATTGCATATGCATTTAGATTCTAGTGGAGTGCTAACACCCCTAAAAATGTTTGTGAAAATATCCTAACAACACATGCACAATGTGATACACTTGGTGGTTGGCACATTTGAGCAACGGTGGAGAAGTTGGTGAAGTGAAGGAGGTGTTTTTCACTGTCAAACAGGGACCAGACGCTGAGTTCGAATTGACCAGAATTAGGGTTCCAGCGTCCCATCAATTATAAAATCGATTGGCACGCTCAGGCTTGGTCTGGTGGTTGACCGGACGCTGCATAGTCTTTGTGATCGGATGCACAGGGCCTGCATCCAGTCACAAATGATGTACGATGACACAAGCAGCTATGGTGCGCTGTGGAAAGGAGGAGAGGATCGAACGCCACCGTGTGTCCGGTCGACTGCGATCTAACGTGTCACGTCATAGTTTTTCATCTCTAGAACCTTACTATAAGTAATTGGATGTTGAGAAGCTAAGGGGATCGGTGTGTCCGGTCGACTATAGGGGGCGCACGGTGTTGTGCTAACCTAACGTGGAGCTTGTGAGTTAGGTCGATCGCGAGTGCGTTTGGTCATGACTTAAAGCGCACGGGAATAGCTACTAGTCGTTGGCATCGCGTGGCTAGCATTTAAAATAGGGGACACGTGGCACAAATCTAAGGACCAGATACTGGAGTCCTGTGTCTGGTCGACTTGACCGGTGCATCCGGTCGTGTTGTGGAAGCTGACAGCAGAGAGCCAATGGCTCTATTTCATGGGGATGCCTATATCTGGCATTTGGCCAACTCTAGCTTATAGTCTTGGCCATTTGCATTGACATAGCAACCTTGTGAGCTTAGCCAACACCCTCCCACTCATCTCTATCATTGATTCATCATCTTTGTGAGATTGGGAGTGAATCCAAGTGCATTGCTTGAGTGATTGTATCTAGAGGCACTTGGTGTTCATGTTTCGCTATGTGATTTGCTTGTTACTCTTGGTGGTTGCCACCACCTAGATGGCTTGGAGCCACAAGGATCATCGAGTGGAGGAAGGTGCTTGTCTCTGGCTCCGATCGTGGTGATTGTGAGGGGTTCTTGACCTTTCCCTAGCGGAGAGCCAAAAGGTACTCTAGTGGATTGCTCGTGGCTTGTGTGATCCTCATCTTGTGTTGGTTGTGCGACATCCTATTGAGGGTTTGGCGTGTGATGCCAATTAGTGCGTTAACCTCCAAGTGAGTGAATCGCCACAACGAGGACTAGCTTGCCGGCAAGCAAGTGAACCTCAGTAAAAAAATCTTGTGTCATCTCATCCAAGGATTTCTTGGTATTCATTGTGATTGATTGGCTCCATCATTATGATTGGCTCAATTCATCTACACGGTGGTATAATCATCACATTCCCTACCTTGCATTTAAATTTCTAGTGTTGCTTCACTCTTTAGTGTAATTAGTTTTGAGAGCAAGCTTGTGTAGGGTCTAGTGGTTAGTGTGGCTCTTTAATTAGTCTTTGAGAGCACACTAACTTTGTGTAGTGACATAGCCATTGTGTTCTTAGAGATCATAGACACTAGAATTGTGGTAGGTGGCATGCTTTTTAGTTGGCTAGCGCAACACTCACTTTGCTGTTTAATTGTCTAAAATCTTTGATAAGTGTTGTTGTAGAAATTTTGAATAGGCTATTCACCCCCCTCTAGCCATTCAGACCTTTCAGAAGGTCAAAACCAGTCATATATTACCCTGCATAAGATATAAAAGTAGACAAAATAGGGGCAAGCCTGTTTGAGCAGAGGTTAATGGTTATCTCAATCACATCAATAAGTATAAGTTTATTAATACTTCCATTGCCTAGCTACCTTCCCTGGTACCGGCGCCAGAAATGCTTGTTGGTATTTATTAATTTATCACTTGTTTTAGTAGCCACCTAATGTATGTCTACATCTCTTAACATTACTTTACCATGATGTCATCCCTAGTGATGATACCAGATATGCTTATTGGTACTACTTAGCATTACTACTACAATAATACTAAGTAGCTCTTTATTATTTTATGTGACTAGGAAGAATATATATATATATATATGAAAGGGATCTGCAAGCGCATAGCTAATATACCATTGTAGCACTTCACCTGGGAGTATTCTAGGTATCGTTATTTTTATTTTTACCATAGGGAAGGTCTGGCAAGGATATGTATTGATAACTTATGCTATTGATGGAGAAGTAAACCATAACCAATATTCTACTCACAATAGGGGTAAGTCAAGAGGTAAATGTATATATGAATAGTGCATAATAACTAATCATTGATCACTCAGAGTACTCCTTTCTATGGCATTAGCATGGTTAAGTAGAATATTAGAGGGTTAATTCATAAGTCATTCTTAATAAAAGTCAAAACATACATTGATTAGTGCAATTACACCTAGTAGTCATAGCTAAGACCAACTTCATTTCTACACATAAGGGATATTACTAAGAAAGATTAAGAACAGAGCTTGTCTTCCTTCGTAACTAGATCCTACTTGTATACCTATATTCGGGGAGTGGACTACAAAGAACTCAACGGGAGTGTCACATCCATGATCTACCACATGGCCCGGAATATAGGGTGTATCCACAGATAAATAATGTATTAGCACCACGCTTACACAATGTCGACCACTCACCCATGGTACCTTAGACTGAGCGCCATATGAACTTATGCATAAATATAAGGATAATCTAGCTATACTAAGTATATAATCAAAGTAGACCATGAACTGGATAACTAGGAACATAAACGATATGAATAATGTTGTCATATCAATTGTAGCAAACATATAAAAGTAATGAGAGATACAAAAGAGAGGGGTGCAAAGATTATACCAAACCATGCTCTTGACATGATCAGCAATCCAAGCGAAACCTGCTTGCCTCCCTCTAGACCTAGCCTAACTAGCTATGCCCAAGAATATGGTGGAGCTCTAAGGATGATTAGGGTTTCTGTGTTCTTAATTGACTTGAATGCCTCCAAGGGGGTGGTATATATAGGCTGGAGCATCAATCCTAAGCCCTTGGATCAAACCGACTTGAATAAATAGCGTAGATGCAATCTAGGAGGCGGTGGGGAACCGACATAACAACGGGGGGCTGATAGGTGGGCCCTAGGGGCAAGCTAGCCCCGCCTGGTGGTGCCTCACCCTCCGCTTCGGTGTGGTGTCCTCTCGAGTCTTCTGGAACCTTCTGTGGTTATTTTCATTGTGGATAAGCGCGATTAAGTCTGACATCTAGGTCCACCTTGATGGTTTTCAAGATAAACCCTGCAGAAAATAAAAATTCACCAAAACTCATGGAATTTGTTAGTTTAAACCCCTAGACCTTCGTTGGTGATTATATTTATGCCCTTATACATGTTATATTGACAATTTATAATGTTTGTCAACTACTGTCAACACACTTTTGATTCCCTGCCACATTTCATCCTCATCTATAACAGTAGCTAATGATGCGCAATATCTGGTGGACCAAAGGACGCGTATATGGGAAGTCGGAGTGCATGGGGTATAACCCGAATACCCTCGCACATGTACAACGTATGATATTCCTATTGTCCAAATCAAACCACTGTTAGTTAACATGAGAACCAGTGTTGGTTGATCTAATAGCATAGAAGTACACCGTATGATACGATGATTTACTTAAACTGCTCACATCACAGTGATTCAGTTATTAAATGTTATGTAAGGCAAAAACTATATATAAACAACACAATAACAATCATCATAACAATTTTATTGATAACTTCAATTACATTCGAAAGGTGTACAATAACAAAGACCTATCGAGTATAGAAAATGACCCATCCTTGACTGTGACATCACAAAACTTCCACAAACATCACCCAAGAAGGGACATGGAGTGGAGTTTGAAATGACCGGGTTGTAGTCATAGGTGCTCTGATGAAGAGAGCCGACGCGACACCCACCTTGCAAAGCTTCCACTTGCATCCCCCGTAGGCAAGGGCTGCAGCAAAAAGCACGAGGAGACCTGCCCGCATGTCTGACTCATCCATGGAAATGGAAGAGAGGATCACTCCAGTGCCCCAAGCTATCAAATTTTGATAAACACGACACCGGTAGCTCCATCGAGTATACCTTAGTGTGCTGATCTCCAAACACCATAAGGCAACGCGTAGTCACTGAGGGCCATTGAAGCTATCTTCCATGGCAACACCTCGGCACCGCTGTAGCCCGATGAAGCCCACCATGGGAATACCATGAGATAGATGATTACAAAGTGTAATCAGCACCCCCAGACATACCAAATGTGGTGATCCCCCTATATCTTCACAAAACTTCCACTAGCACTGAGGACAAGCAGCCATTCCTGCACCCTAAATGCGGAAGAAAGCCAATCTTGAAGGCCTTATCCCATCGTCGGTGCTGCCACCGAAGAAGTTGAACAACGAGAGCCATGGCAATGAAGAAAAAATAGATGGTTAGCTCAAGGCCTTTGTCTATATCTATCTTCTATATCTAAGGAGGAAGGAGTCTGTGGATTGCCAAGAAGCACATCTAGCCATGGCTTAAATAGGCCACCCTTGAAGATGGAGAAGCGGAGAGGAGCAGTTAAGATTCGCGTGATCTATGGAAGACGTTGGTTCCCAGGGAAAGTGGTGAGATGGTGTTTGAAGTTTGGACATTCATTACTCACACACTAAGTTGACATTCCATATGATGCGGTTCAGATTCGTCGATGTACAATGTAGGAACGCGTATTGATAAGAGCGGTGTAGAAGAGGGATCATTGTAATCGTAGATAACCGCTTCTTCGTAAATCCTTCTATAAAAGCGGAAGCAGAACGAACAAGGGTACATAACCATGATTTATAGCTCCCATCCCTCCGCTCCACCCTCAAGATTGGTCCATGGCAACCGAGAAGCACCTAAGGGTCGAGTCGATTGAGGAGAGGACCGAGAGCCGGAAGTCAGAGTGGCTACGGCAGTGCTTTTTTGTCGTGGAGACGACACTCACCATAGTTGACCAGGAGACGGCTACGGCCGAGGTGGCAGCCATCGAAGCCTAGGCACAGGTCGCTGGTAAGCATTGGTGTCTTCTTGTTTATGCATTATGTGCGACGCTGGGCTTGAGTGTGTGACAGTCTTTGTTGCTCCTCTTTTTAGGCATCCAGGTGCAGTTGGCCACCGTCCAACAACAGTTGGCCACCATCCAAGAGCAGTTGGGTGATGTCTAGGGTGAGCTAGACACCACGTGTGAACTAGAGGGGAAGTTGCATGCCTTGGCGCATGACATGGAGATTCGCACGGAGGAGCGCCACCTTGAAGTCGACGTGCTACAAGACGCGGCACTCGCCGCTATCAACACGGTGTCACCCGTGGGGGCGAACCTCAAGGAGAGGCTCCACGCCTTGCCCATGCGGATCGTGGTGGTGGTTACCCATGGCGTCTGTCATGGGGCCACCACGGCCCTTGTCGCCGCCCAGTTTTGATCCGGCCTCAATCTGAACAAGGTGGAGCCGGGGTTCCCGCCAAAGTCGTCTTGGGATGACATCAACAAGATGGTAGGTGAATTGGCTGAGGTAGCTGAGGCCATGGTAGCAGTGGTGCTTGTAGCATATGTCATCAGCAATGCTCCCAATGTGTAGTAGCTTGCTTATGAACTCTCCTCTACATCCTATAAATAATATTAAAATTTTGATAATAATATTTTGGGTTAACTTCTATGGACATCGTCAGATCATTGCGCACATATATATAGTTTCATACGCCGATGGACCTAAACCATGAACCAGTGCCATCAGATCATTGCTGTCTTTTTTTCTTTTTTGTGAATAATTGTTGTCTTTTTCAATTAAAACTGCTGCTCTAACGAACTCACTGGTCTGTCATGTTGTTCAAGTAAAGAGCCTATGAAGCCTGAGGTGTCCGTTTCGAGCCCCTAGTGTTCCAAAATTTTATTCCATTTTCTACAATTTTTTTGCCCCTTGTGAGCCCCTAGTGGCCCACTGTCAGCACCTAACCATTACAACCAGGCCACTGTCACCCATTCCCCCTCTCTGTTCCCATTCCCCATCTCTTCAACGAACCCTAGCTCGGCGGAGGCAGCGATTGAAGGCGGCGGATGAGATTGAAGGCAGCGGAGGATCCCCGGTTTGCTATGGCGGCTCAAGCGTCCTTTTGGACGCTAGGCAGCGGGGCTTCCTGGTGGAGCACGATGGCATTGGCATCCGTGTCTATTGTGTGCCGCGACAGAGGCGACAGATGCGATCCACAGGTCTTCTTTCTTGCCTTTTCCAGTTTGCTTCACTATTTTGTTCCTTGCTTGAACATGAGGTATACAACAAACATTCTAGTGTTGGAGATCTGGTTAGGTCAATGATGATGAAAGGAACTACGAGGTAGCACTGGTTGGTTTTCTACTAATGTGTTGGTTTTCTGCATATGTTTAGTGTTCTTGCTGTAAATGGATGTCTGCAACTAGGCCTATTAATTTTTGTGCCAATGATGTCTACATGGCTGTTGGATGTATTAGGATGCAGCTCATATGTTTGCTTTCTGTGTCTTCTTCTTGCTGACAACCAAGTTATCCATTTGGTTCCAAACAAGAGGAAGGCATCGAAAGCAAATCAATGCTTTGTGTCCATCATTCACATGACTGAGGACACTAATGTTTAAGCTGCACATTTTGCTACTGATGCCAATGATGATCACTACCACTTGTTCACTAACATTCTACTTGTGAAAACTAAGGCAACCTATTTGGGTTGTGCAGATTTGAGATGAGTCGTCCCTGCTATGTTGTGTTCAATAGCTGTGAGCCAGGAGTTTACTACAACTGGCCTTGCTGACAGGAACAAGTTCATAGGTTTCATGGTGCTTGTATTTGAACGTGTTAGATAGTATACATGTCGTACGCATTTGTGCAAATGTACTACCAGCCCCATGTCATAGATTATGAAAAACGTTACTTTCTATTAGGAATTATTAAATTAAAAGCCAAGGAGAACACGGTCATGTGACCATGCCCCTACTACTAGTAATAATAATATTGGATGAAATGACGAGTGAGTGTAGTCGATCACAAACTATGAAATTTTACTGTGCACGCCAGAAAGTCTGTCGGCCACACAATTGATGTCGTTGTGCCAAGACTCATGCTGTCTCATCAGCGTAAATGTAGGAGGCATGCTCTGTTTTTTCATCCGCCGGTGTCATACGGTTGTGATTCCCGAGGAAGCACGATGGCACCCACCTCCGGAAAAGATAAATCTTCACGGAGTATCTTGCCTTAGAAGCCTTAGCGTTCCTATGTATAAATAAATCTTTATGGAGTATCTTGCCTTAGAAGCCCTAGCATCCCTATGCATACATAAACCCTAGCCTTACCCCAATTCATATTGTATACCATTCCACATTCCATTGCGCAAAAGCCCTCTCTTCGCCACCCACCTCCACCACCCCGTCGGTTGCCATGAAGGCCGTCGGTGGCCCGACTGTAGTCCCTGCTTCCTCTAGTGGTTCGGCGGAGGCAAGGCTGATGGCGCACCCTGGGTTGGTGTTGGCGGAGGCGGTTACGACGCCCAGTCCCTATAGATCGCCGTTCCTGTCACTAAGACTCACGCTGCCTCATCAGCGTAAATGTAGGAGACGTGCTCTGTTTTTGCAACCACCGGTGTCATACGGTTGTGATTCCTGAGGAAGCGCGACGGCACCCACCTCCAGAAAAGATAAATCTTCACGGAGTATCTTGCCTTAGAAGCCTTAGCATCCCTATGTATAAATAAATCTTTGTGGAGTATCTTGCCTTAGAAGCCCTAGCGTCCCTGTGTATACATAAAGCCTAGCCTTACTCCAATTCATATTGTTTACCATACCACATTCCATTGCGCAAAAGCCCTCTCTTCACCACCCAACTCCACCACCCCGTTGGTTGCCATGAAGGCCGTCGGTGGCCCGACTGCAGTCCTCGCTTCCTCTAGTGCTTCGATAGAGGCGGGGATGATGGCGCACCCTGGGTTGGTGTTGGCGGAGGCGGCGACGACGTCTAGTCCCTGTAGATCGCCGTTCCTATCACTGAGACACCTGGCATCTCCTAGGCTGCTGCTCTCCCCATCGCCCTCGGCGACGACGCTGACACAACTGGCACCGGTGGTTCGCTCGCCACCGCCGGCCCCGATACAGTCCCGCTCGCCGTCACTAGGTCTGCTCGCCATCACCGCATCCACTCCCCATGTGGGCGGGTCAACTGCATCGTCACGGTCCTCTCGCCATCCGCTGAGCCTGACAATGAGGCCAATGACGAGGCTGAGGCTGATGACGAGGCTGACATCTTGGCCACGACCGAGGCCATGGCCAACATCTTGGTCGACACTGAGTTTGAGTCCGACAGCTCTCTAGGCTACGTCACGACAGACTCAGAGGATGATCGTCTGCATGGCTATGCAACGCCTATTCTCCTGGGCCCAAATCTATTCTTGCGCGTCAGTCCGTATGGCGACCTGGTGTGCCCTGTCTGCCCCAACTGTAAGGCCCGTGGTTAGATCAAGGACGATGTCAGGGAGCATGTGATGGCGAGGGCACACGCCTCCTAGATGGCACCTACACCAACGATAAGAACGTTGCCCGCCATCGCATCATGGCAAGGAACCAGGGTTGGATGGCCTGAAGGGATCATCCAGTCGTGCCGGTTTGCCATGGTGGAGAAGTTTGTCGGCTTCAACCAAGGCCGGTTTACCTTGCAAGCATTGGATTTTGTTCGCTCCTGTTGGTGCCCTTGTTGCATGACTTGCATAGAGGTGTGGGATGGCACTCCACATTAGTAGTATCAAGTCATGTCAACATATGTAGTTAGGACTAGTTTGCTGCCAGGTGCTGTTAGAATTAGTATAAAGTCATGTTAATCATCTATAGTTAGAAATAGTATGTATAGGTAGTAGTTGGATGACTTTGAGTAGTGGGATGGCACTGCTCTCCTCTTATTATTATGGCACATGAAGGCATGGTTATGTAGGCTGAACTCGTATCATTGCTATAATCCACATATATATGAAGTCTGGTTTGTCATTATCTTTCTATCTAGTAGCACTGATATCCTCTTATTATGCATGTAATGTGTACATTTGTGCAAACATTTTGGTTCATAAAGCATCATTTACCATTATATTTGTGCACACATGATGGTTCGACCATTGTAAACCTGAACGGGCCAGACATATCTCAATCCAACCACTCAAGGGTTGCTTTGTGCCTCGGTTTCATGAACAAAACACGTATCAGTAGTGGTAGTAGTAGTCATGAGTGGCTTTGATCTATGTTGAACCCAACTTGTCACTTCGCTCTCGACAACCGCGCAAGGTTTCTTTGAGAGGAGCAAGCCCGGCCTAAATGCAAAACAGAGTAGCCATAGGTGTTGAAATTCTACTACGCACGTATCTGTGGTGAACCCAACTCATCATGTTTGCATGTATCTGATAAAATTTGTTGAACTTGCAACAACCATGCCATGAGGTGTTCATCTAAACAAGTCTTGCCTAGACAGAAAGTTCGATGGCCATACATTTGGTATCATCATGCTTGTTCACCGTGGCAAAGAGGTCTAGTATGCTGCCTCGTGTAAAGTCATGTTAATCATCTGTAGCTAGAACTAGTATGTCTAGGTAATAGCTGGATGCCTTTGAGTAGTGGGATGGCACTACTCTCCTCTTATGGTTAGATGGCACTGCGTATTTGCGCAAACATTTTGGTTTACAAAATAACGTTTACCATTATCTTCATGCACACTTGATGGTCAGAGCATCATCCGTCTGATCGGGCTGGACAGTTCTCACTATTGCCAACCGCGCAAGGATACCTTTGTGCCTCGGTTTGGTGAACAAAAAATGTATCAGTAGTGGTAGTAGTCATGAGTGGCTTTGATCTGTGGTGAACCCAACTCATGTCTTCGATAAAATTTGTTGAATTTGCAAGAACCATGCAGCGAGGAGTTCATCTGAACAAGTGTTGCCTCGATCTAATGCACAATGGAGGAGGCATAGCTGTTGCATTTTTTACTGCACATGCCAGAAAGTCCACCGCTATCCATTTGATCTCTCGTCGGTTAATAAAAAGTGTAGCCATCTCTAGCTAGCTACTATATGCCTCTACAAAACCAACCAAGAGAAATTGCTTACAAAAGGAACTCCTCTTCACTCTTTAGTCTGCCCCTCAACTGTTGTGATAGCGTTTTTGGAGTGAAATAACTACATAGACTTTCCTCCTGCATCCAATTCACTATTGGCAACCCGTAGGGTTGCTTTGTGCCTCGGTTTGGTAAACCGGACATGTATCAGTATACATACTTGGCATGCTGGTCAAACAGATTAATGATCTCGCCATAGTGGTTGAAGCATGCAGTGTGAAAGGAATGCTTTATGTCAATGGATTATGCAGTGTATATGAACCTATAACAAGTACTAGTTGATGTTGAATCGAATAGTTATGTACACAACAGACAGTCCACATAGTGCAGTACTAACTCCAGTGGACAAAGCCTATGTGTCTACTGAAGCACAAGTTTATAACAACTGAGCATATCGAACATATTCAGAATACAAAGCCAGAAATCCAAAGCAAAGTGTAGTTTTAGAATACATGTTCTCCCAAAGATTATACATGAAATCTCCTACAGGTCATCATCATCTCTAGACATGTGATCTCTGCCGCCATAGTTACTATCATCACTGCAATACTAGTTTCCAGTATCATCTTCATCCTCGCTGCCTTCAAGTATGCCAACTGCTTCCCTCTTATCTCTTAGAAGGTCTTCTATATTGGCTTAAATGACAGTGCCTTCTCCACCATGACTAGCTTCATCCATAACCTGATCACCTTCACCCAGCAGGACATCATGCTCGTTGTCAGAACAATGATCATCTTGGTGCACTACAGGCTATGTTTCATTCACGTCATACATATCCCTATGTTTGAACTTTTGCACAACCCGTCAATCTTTGATCAAGGAGGTGTCCTACAGATAAAAAATCTTCCTTGCCTGTGTCGTGAGAATGAAAGGGTCATCCTTGTACCACAATTATTTAATGTTGACGGATCTGTAATGTCCATCATCGTCAATGCCTGCAGACTTCATAGTGCCATCTAGATTGTACTAGTCACAGCACAGAACAACCACCATCATATGGCTTTGTATGCTGGAGTTATACAACAACTGAATAATTTCTCTAAGGACACCATAAAATTCCACTGATTCGCCTTCATTTGTGACGGCGGTCATGACACCACTATTCTATGTACGAAGGGATTCCTCGCGGTCAAGAGTGCTATACCTAACTCCATTAATACTGAAAGCTGCACAGACCTAGACTCGAGTATTAGGACCACATGATAGTACATACAAACCTTCACTGACCTATGTTGGTTTCTCTCTACGTAGCTCCTCGATCTACAAACAAACATGAAACCACCATCACCACTAAGTTGTCGTATAATTCTACCAATGATCGGCCTAACAGAACTAAAATATGCTAATCACATACATGAGACTTAAACCACGCTGGAAACTCTGCTGCTAGCCTACTATCAACATCATCACTTGCCCCTTGTTCCTCTAAAATTTGTCTGTATATTCTATAGCACATATAAGCATTATTATTGGTAACATTTCATACATAATATAGGAAACAACAAATCAGCATATAAAAAATCATACTTACTACACATATGGTCCAACCTCATCACAGTTATTAAGCACATACCAAGCTCGCTTATTGATTTTGGCTTTATCCTTGATGTCCTTTACCCTAATCTAGCCAATGGGCTTGACACCATGCGTGAAAATAGTGGTCTCACCAGGTGTTGGCCCATCATGTGACATATTGTTGTCTTGGTTATATCTTGTTTTAACATCGTCCATGAACCTCTCCCAAAATGCCATTGTCTCACTTTCTAAGTAAGCCTCCGCAATTGATCCTTCAGGCCCAGCCCTATTCCTTAATAAATTCTTCAACGTGCCCAGTCGCCGTTATATTGGGTACATCCATCCGTACTGTATGGGCCCTCTAAGAAGTGCCTCGTTAGGTAGATGCATAGCCAAGTGCACCATAACATCGAAAAAGGCTAGTGGAAAAAACTTCTCAAGCTTGCATAAGATGAGTGGGATGTCCTGTTTCAACTTTTCCACGACTTGTTTCCTCATAGTTCTACTGCACAATTGCCTGAAGAAGTTCCCAAGTTCTAAAATAGCTTCATATACATCTTTGGGAACAAAACCTCTTAAGCGTGTGGGTATGATCCTTTGGAGAAGGGCATGGCAAGTATGCGTTTTCAGCTTGCCAACTACCTTGGTACCATCTGCACTTATGGATTTTGCTAGGTTAGTTACATAACCATCTGAAAACTTGACACCTTTAAGGAACTTACAAAATTATGCTCTGTGTTTTTCCATCATGACATTGTGAGCTTCTGAGAATTTAAGCGAGGTGCCTTGCTGCACGCTGTGATATTGAGGCCTTATCTTCATATCATGCAAATCTAGCCTAGCATTCACTGTGTCCTTTGTCTTGCCCTCCACTTTCAGCAATGTCCAAAGAATGTTTTCACATATGTTCTTCTCAATGAGCATGACATCAAGATTGTGTGGCAGCAACAGGTCCTTCCAATATGACAGCCCCCACCAAGCAGATTTTTTATTATAAATCACTGGCTCTTCTCCATGCTTTCGTATCCTTTTTCCACCGTGCTTACCTAGGCAGACATCTTTCACCTTCTCAAGTTCCTCAAGGACCTCCTGTAAGGTGAACTTTTTTGGCACATCTCGGTCCTCAGTTTTTCCATCAAAATCCAAGCTCTTCCTCCAAGGGTGATCCCTAGGAAGGTAATGACGGTGTCCAAGATAGCCTAGCTTCTTTCTTAGGCTCCTTGATGATGGATTTTTGTCGTAATAAATACATGCATAATAACCTTTTGTAGTTCGGCCTGACAAAGTGCTCAATGTTGGAAAATCGTGTATTTACCAAAGCACGGCAGCACGCAGAGTGAAGCCTTTCTTATTATCACGATGTAGTACATGAAAAGTGTTGACACCCTTCCATAATTCTTTCAGTTCTTCTATATGAGGATCCAAGAATACATCAAAATCCTTTCCTAGAGAGGTTGGGCCTAGGATCAGTAGAGGCATAAAGCAATTCGATGGGTTCACACATTCCAATGGTGGCAGGTTCAGAGGCGTTACAAGAACAAGCCACATACTATATGTCGAGCTAAAGTTGCCAAATGGATTGAAACCATCTGTGGCGATGGCAAGCCTCAAGTTCCTTGGATCATTTGCAAAAGTTGGGTACTTTTTTATTGAAGTACTGCCATGCCTCCCCGTCTACTAGATGGCTCATTTTATCGGTATTCTTCTCTCGCTTAGTCTCATGCCATTCGGTGTCTGCTGCTGTTCCTTGAGTAGCAAAGATCCTCTACAACCTCGATATTAGAGGAAAATGCCTCAAAACCTTATGAGGAACGTGCCCGCTACCATCTGCATCCTCCCATCTAGACCCTTTGCATTTTGGGCATGCTTGCAATTCCTCATGATCACCCCAAAACAACACACAGTTGTTCTTGCACACATGGATACTTTCATAACCTTGTCCCAATTCTCGAATATATTTGTGGGCCTCCTCACATGATTTTGGTACGTTGCTACTAGGGAATGCATCTGACAGCAACGCCAATAGTGCATCAAAATAGTTGTTGCTAACTCGATAGTGGGACTTGATATAGAGCAACCTGACAAGGAAGGAGAAACCTGAGAAGGTAGATCTAGAAGAAATAGATTGCTTCCACTCATCCAACACTCTTTCAAACTTTGGGACTCTTTCAGCCCGCTCTTCAGATGTTTACAGGTTTTGAACTAAATCATCAAAATCTGGAAATATGTTATCGTCGTGGTCCTCTTGCTCCTCCTCCGCAATCCAGCCATAATGATGAGACCCATGCACATCTGATGGCTCTATAATGTCAGTACCTCCTCCCACTTACCCATGATGAATCAATGTGGTGTATGTGGGTGACATTCTGTATATAAATAAGTCATCCTTTACCTCCTGCCAAGTTTTAACCACCTGGTTAAGACAATGTGTACATGGACAAAGGATGTTTTGCTCCGGGTATTTTTGTTTAACCATATCCATGAACTCTTCAACTCCTATGATGAACGTCGATGAGAATGGTCTCCCATTAGGAATCTAGGATCTGTCCATCTGTTGTAGCAAAAGTATACAAAGTCCATTAGAGTTTTGACCATTGGGTGGATAATGGCAAAACTAGCATTAGAACAAAGCATACAATGTTCGAGAGCACTAATATGTGCATTTGTTCATATGATACTATGGAATAGTCTGGTTTTCTATTTTTGTGTGACAAAAGCATTGATTTCAATTGAAATTCATACAAAATAACCTTTCTTTATGTGTTCTTTACTTTATCGTGTACAGAAAATGGAGTCATATAATCACAGAAGAAGATACGCATACCTTTTTTCTATGAACTGGCATGGCTCGACTGCAAGCCACCTCTGCCGCAGCACACACCTGATCATGCGGATGCCAATGCTACCACGCTCCACCAGGAGACCCCGCCACGCCACCAAAAGGAGCCTAAGCCACCATAGCAGACCGGGGATCCTCTGCCTCCGCCGCTGCCGCCGCCGCAAGTCCAGCGGGCACAGATTTGTTTCCACTTGGAGGGATATATCCAATTTAGGTCAACTTGTAACACAGCCAATAGGATACTATAGCGACTCCAAAGAGATATCAACATTGCCAGGCATCTAGCGCAATGGTAAAGATGTTCCAATCCTTGGTCTGGATCCCGTGTTTGACTCCTAGGTATCAGACCTTTTTTGAGAAATTAAACCCCGACGGCACACATGGTACAAGTGACATGAAACCGTCGGGTCCCATAGGTCGGATGGACATGGAGAAAGGTCCCACAGGTACATGTGACACGTAAGCCGTCGGGTCCCATGGGTCGGATTCAGAGGGACCGAGCAGAGCCATTTATGACGAATTGCAAGCGTCAAGTGACATGCAAGAATCGGGTCCCACAGGTCAGATGAAGATGGGCCGTCGGGTCCCTCAGGTCGGATGGAGATGGAGAACGGTTCCACAGGTACACGTGACACGTAAGCCATCGGGTCCCATAGGTCGGATGCTGAAGGGTCCCGTAGGTACACGTTGGACGGAGAAAGAACCAAGCGAAGACTTTTATGACGAATTACAAGCACCACAGATGAGTAACTGCAGGTCCCACAAGTACACGTCGGATGGAGAAGGGTCCCACAGGTACACGTCGCATGGCGATATGATCGAGTGGAGACTTTTATGACGAATTGCAAGCATCACGGATGAGTAACTGCAGGTCCCACAGGTACACGTCAGATGGAGAAAGTACCATGTGGAGATCTATGATGAAGTCATTCGTTACAGATCGAATATTGTTCGTCACAGATGCGTAATTAGTTCAATGACGAAGCCCTGTTCATCACAGTTTTAAAGGAGATTGTCACATATGAGTCGCGCGAGTGATCTGTGACGAAACCCTACGCTCTTCTATGACGTTTTTTGTGACGATGCCTGATTTCATCGTAGAAAGGGAGGGTTGCAGGATCGTCACCACCGATCTATGACGAAACGAAAATATTCGTGATAAAAAACGCTCTTCTATGACGGTTTTAGATTCGTCATTAACATTTTCGTCATATAAGCGGATATTTCTAGTAGTGTTTATTAGTCATGTGCTTGGTGCTTGTTGAGAGCTTGGTTTCATCAGTCAAAGGTTGAAACTACAATCAGTGTGCTCGGCTGGACTTGTTGCGGCTGCGGCTGCAGCTACGGCAGAGCTAACAAAAGATTAGTTAAGATTCTTTTAAGAATAAAATATGTTCTTTAAGCTTTGCTTGGTCCTTGATCACGTTTTATGTTTATCGATCTATGTTTCCCTTGCAATTAACTTGAAGTATTTTGCATGTCTATCCCCTTCCAGCGGTATTTTTTGTTCCTAGGAACCAGATGCTATGGCTTCTTTCCCTCAATATATGAGTTATTCTTTCTTTATGATACTCCATCCATCCTAAAAAATATCAATTTCTAGCTTTATATTTAGATAAGTGCTATCTTGATATATTAGTTGATTTATTTGAATTTGGGAGAGAGGGGGCAGCATATAATAAAAAAAACTCGACCTGAAGGGATTAAGACTGCCCCACAGCATTCCAAATAAGAAGAAGACCTTCTCATCAGACCGAGAAAACCCTCGAACCCCTACCCCACCCTAACACAGTGGCTTTCCGTCGGCCAAGGGAGAATTGGGCCGGTGCCCCCGGTGCTTTTGATATGGGACGGATAAGGAGATTTTTTTAACCTAAACCTGAAATTCGCTCCCACGAGAAGTCAAACTGAGGACTCGAGGGGTGTTGCCGGGTACTCTGACCAACTGGACTATATGCCCTTTGGTGGGGCAGTGTATAATGTCCCTGGCAAAAGAAAGAAGCGCCGATTTTTATGCAATTTCCTCCTTAACTTTCCTCCTTTTCTTAACTGGATCATTTCGTTGCCAACGCCTTAGCTGTTCGTTTCCTTATAATTACTTTATTTATCCTGCCATCTTTGCATTGAGTTAAGATTCAAACTAAAAACAAATAATGCGAGAGGCAGCTGAGACCCCAAAGTGAAATCTTGCACGTACATTGGAGGCAGACAATGCAAGCTGCACCCAGGTATACACAAAAGTACAAAGTGCATGCTGCAACAATGTAACCAATGCAACAACCATGGTCGAGCTAGCTCACTAATACTATACTATCTGTATGATGCATGGATGTAGTAAGCCTGCGTGTGGAATGATATGTATATCAGAGAGCGCGCAGTAGTACAGCCAAGAAGCTGCTAAGCAGGACGAAGCGTCGAGTATGTCAGGTGGGCACGTAGTAGCAGCTGAGTCGACGACGACGACGGAGAAGAAAGGCGGCGTCATCATGCGGGTGCACGTCGCGGTGGTGTGCTCTGCAGTGGGCTTCCTTGGCTTCGTCATCCTCATCCTCGGAGTCGCCGGGGTGGCCGCCACGGCGCAGGCCTACGTCCGGGGGCCTGGCGATGACAGCGACGGAAAGTGTCAGTACCGCACCACGCCGGCGCTGGCCTGCGGCATCGTCGCGGCGCTGCTGGCGATCACGGCTCAGATCGTGGTCACCGCCACCAGCCTCTGCTGCGGGTGCTGCCGGACATGGGAGGTACCAACGGAGACAAGGCGCATCGTCGGCATCGTCCTCTCCGCCGTCTCATGGTACGTATACGCACGCGTATTAGTTACCTCCGTCCAGGTTTTGGTATTTCAAGATGCATATCTTTTATTATGTATAGACATAATATATCATAGGAAAAGTTATGAAAGTAGAAAACCTAAAACAAGTAATAATTTAGAATGGACGATGTTCTGGGAAGCTATTTATGTATGTAAATCAGTCAACTTCATGTCCTCTATTAATAAATTTATACCTAATAATAAAAAGGCAAAATTTTCACTGTATTTTTTCTGCCTCTTACTCCTCCAATCACCGGCTCGGTCTCGATCTCGTTGCTAACAGAGATTAGGAGGAGGGAAGAGAACAGAAAGAAATAGGGGTTCTAGTTATAAAGATACAGAGAGAAAGAAAAGAGGGAAGAGCCTTAATAGTTTTTGAAATATATCAGAATTCCTTATGCAAAATGTCCAGACCTGAGTGAGTCTCTCCTGGTGGGCTTCTTTTTCGACCTGGGTTAAATCCTTGTAGTTGAGCCAGCTTCGTTGTGGGCTGGACAAAGCCTATACAAGCCTTTTTCCTTATGCAAGCTTTTTTCCTTTTCTTTCCTTTTTCTCTTTTTGTATAAAAACAGAGATATTGTAAAATTCGTCAAAATCATAGAAAAATCATAAAAATGCCAAACCAGTTTTGCCGCACAACTAAATATTTCATGAATCGGAAACTTCGTAGATTATTATCTATTGAAATCTTACAAATGTATTTATGTAATTCCTGACGAGGACTGTCGTCTGAAAATTCAATCACTGGTGGACAGACAAATCCTTTGCACATTGACCAAAAAAATTATGGAGATTGATATGATGCATCAAAAAAGCTACAAAGGTCGATATTGAGTCATAGAAACACATGTGTATTATGAAAAATTAAAGTTATGATATACTTATAGCTAAATAATTATGTGCTTTGCAATGAAAGGAAAAATATACCAAGGTGTATTTTAATTTGATACAGGTTTAGTAAGACATTGTTATTTATTGTTAGCATTAACTTATATTATGGATATCACGGTCATCATAAAATAAATTATAAAAGAATAAAACATAAGTAGATATGTACCATTCACGTTATCATTTTGTATGAATGCTTGATAGTTTTTTTCTCCCATTGCAACGCACGGGCATATTTGCTAGTTAAACTAAAGCATGTTTTTGTCCACGGCGATTTTATTTTCCAATTTTTTTTGGTTCTATCATGTGTCTCTATAATATATCAAGCCACAAATTAAACGGTGTGTTTTCCACATTTATATTTTCCATTCCAGTTAAAACTGGTACGAAGTTATGCACATCCATACTCTATATTGCAGGATCATTGTGCTTCTAGTGGTGGCACTGTTTATCACGGGTGCTGCGCTTAACGCGGACCAAGAGAGACAACACGACGCCGACGGCGATTGCTCCCGCGCCCCAGGTAGCTCACTGTTCGCGGCAGCGACAGTCCTGACTGTCGCCGCCACCGGCATGCAGATCGCGTCTTACATCTTGCTCCAGGTGACGACGACGCCCACAAGCTCCACCAAGCCCCTGATGGCAACGCAGCAGCCGCAATTGGCCATGGGGCAGCCAGTGGTGGAGCCGGAACTGCAGCAAACTGCATAGGAGGTGGCTGCGGTCGCGGTCGGTGGCCAGGAGCCGCCGCCGCCTTCAGTTCCTGTACCATCTCAAGCCACAGAACCTGCATCCTAAGTTTAAAGTTCGGATTCTATGGAAAGACGATTAATTTGCTTCAGGTGTTCATTCATAATAAAAATCGCGATGCCAACTTCTATATATGTTATCGCGATGCCAACTTCTATATATGCGCGATATATGCATGCTTTGTCTGTTCAGAATCAGTCAGGATTTTTGTATAGCGTTGTTCGATATACGATGATAAAAACATACGTGCAAACTGCACTCTTCTTAAAACATTCGCAGGCTCCCGTTTTGCTCCCAAAGGGGCGACTCGGGCAGCCGCACTTCCGTCTGTGGCAAGCTCCCTCCCGCGGGGCCCTCTGCCTCGCCGCCGCCGGAGTAGCCGACTGGACCTAGGTAGCCACGAGGAGGGCAGCGGCGGGTCCTTCTCCGTCGGCACTGCAGGATTTATCGGAGCAGTGCGGCATCGGCGCAGTGGGCTGAGGCGGCGGGCTCCCGGAGCGGCAGGGGTGCTGCTCTAGATCTCCAGCGGCCCCAGGGACGGTGGTGGAGCTCCGGCGAGCAGATCCAGTTCTCCCCCAGACAGATCTGCGAGGGGTGGCTAGATCTGGTGGGGGCTACGGGTGGACAGCGGGCGCTGAGGGCGGTGACAGCGGTGCCCTAGCGGCCAGATCCGACACTCCTGGGGCCAGATCCGGTGCTTCTGAGGTGGCAGCGGCGTCTGGCGCCGGCATTGGAGACGGAGGCCGGCGTCGGCTTCGGGGACGGCGATGGCTTGCAGGCATGGTGGCTTGGTTGCTAGCAGCGGATTGTGGCACCTAGACCTGCTTGATAGCGGCTAGTGCGGTGTAGGACAACGTCGGTTGCCGTGCCACCGCATCCGCCATGGCTGGCGCCAAGCTTGTTTTGTGTCGTAATTAATCTCCGTAGTGCCACAAATCGATGCGCCTAGTCATGGTGAACGTTTTGGTACCTTAGCCGTCGCCGTTGGACTCACCGTCGGCGAGGAAGCGTCGGTCAGCGCCGTCGCCATCGTGGTCAACGCGGGAGGTTGAAGATGACAAGTGGGACCCGGGTGTCACTGACTGTGTAGTTCAAAAATGGATTTTTTCTATTTTCAGGAATGAATGAATAGTGTCTGTTTTTATTATTTTTGTATAGATTTATTTAGAGCTCCAAAAATTATGAAAATTTTTGTGTGACTTCTCTGTGATGTATATTATTTAGAAAAAATATGAAATATTGTTTTTCAGTACTTTTTGAATGTGATAACAATTGCTCAATTAATTAATAAATGAGTTTCCATGATTTTTCTAGGCTTATTTATTTGTCAAAAAATTATGAAAATTGTTTTGCCACTTAGTTATCATGTGATGAACATTTACAAAAATTTTGAGGTCAATTGGAACAAGTTGATTTATTTCATAATTCTTAATTAAATAATTAATTCATAAAAGCAAATAGTAACCTTTAATGATTTAGGTTTTGATTGAATTTTTGATTGAGCGATGTCCTTGGGTCATTAGTTGGTAATGATCTTTCGCAATTGATGTTAGTATTATGGAAAGGTTTAGTTAGTTTGACTTGTAACTGTACCGCGAAGGAAAGTTGTATTCAAGTTATTACTTTTGCATCCATCGTCAAGCATCATGTCTCATATCTTGCATCATGTTAAACATGGCATTGTACTACGTGTAGTGAACGAAGGTGAGCACGTGGTAGTTAATCAAGTAGTTGAGGAGGTTGATCCGTCTGTGGAGGTTGGATTTGATATCAGTGGAACGACTCTAGAACCGGACTTTTTCGTCAACGAAGGCAAGCCCCGGATACATTCAAACCTACCTTATGTTTTACAAATTGATTTCGCTTTTACTTTTCTTTACTGCATTAAGTGATTAAGAGTTAAGTGAAAACCAAATTGATGCATTACCAACCTTGTTTTTCCATATCTACCTTGTTACCAGTTTTAATTCGTATATGCCTAGTTATGCTTAGCTATGCTTAGAACGATAAAAGTCGGGTGATTACCTGTCACCTGCGAATTTTTAAATGGAACTTTAGTTACTTATGTTATCATGTGATATGAGCATGTGGAGTAATAAATCTAGACCGGGCGAACTCGGTGTGTGTGAGCCACAAGACATGGAGGTCTTGTGAGCGGGTTCTTTCCGTCTGTGTCGATTAAGGTCCATCCGTTGTTGAACTGCGTGAGATGAGATTTTGTAGTACTAACCACATACTTCGGTAAGCCTTAACTTGGTGATTCTATTACGAGAATGGCTACTCGCGCACTGGGAGTGGAGAGATGGCGGGAATAGCGTGTACCCATATGGCAATGGGCTAGATTGGTGGAGTACTGTATTCTCGGGTGGCGCGGACCCGTTTTTGTTTTAGAGGACCTGAGGGTAGGTTGGTATATGGAGGTCGGGGACTTGCATATGTCGTGTGGTCTGGAATTCCCAGCTGGGTTATAATCGGTTCGAATCGTCGTTGCTCCTCGGTTATGGAGACTCAACTCTCTGTTCATCATCGTAGTTTAAATAACTGGAACTTGAGGATGGTTTGAGAAAGTGTTGGATACGGAGTTTCATGATCTCAATGCGGATCGTGTCAGCTTTGTATATGATCTTAAGAAGTTTTAAATGTTGATATAAAGAATTTTGTTAAAAAGCTTTTACGCAAAAGAACTTTGATTATTGCTAAAGCCATACCTTGAATCCTCTGAGTCTGCATTCCTGCGTTCTATTAATTCTTATTTCGGTTAAGTCTTGTTGAGTACTTTTGTACTCAGGGTTCGTTGACCCTTGTTGCAGGTGAGGCTCATGAGCAGATCTGTTTTGGATCGTGCTGCATGACTGTTGTTCAGTGCGATGACGATAAGTAAATGTGTGGCCCATGGGCAGGGTAGCTTATTTGTGTGTTCTGTAATATGTTATAATGCCACTCTACTACTTTGGTTTGTATTATTCATCAAACTTAGTTGTATGGTTTGAAACAAATGGTTTGTAAACTATGTTATTGTAAGACTTTCGCTGATTTACTCTGGTGTAGATATTTGAATAAATGTTGTAATACTGCAATGACTCTATAATGTGATCCTACTCGGAAATCGTGGATGATTCGGGGTTCTCCGAGGACACCCGACAGTCTTCTTAAGTTACCGGGAACATATGCATAGTTGTCAAAGGTCGTCGGACAATGACAGGTGCATGTGGGCCCTATAATTTAGGAGGTTCTGCCACAGAATGGTATTAGAGCGATTGTTACAAAGTTTTTGTTGTATTGGTTTACAAAAACTTTAAAATGATTTGGGATGACTAAACTTAACTTGTTAATTTGGTCCAAATTGCTTCTGACTTATCTAATTTCTTTCTCATCATTCTTTATTTGATTAAAAAGGTTTTGTGTGGTGGAGTAGTAATCTTACTATGCCCTATATAAAAACAAATGTTGTTTCTGTTCGTTATAAGCTTTGCTGTTTTTGTTCGTAAGAACGATTCATGCATCATGATTAATTCACTCGTTACTTCCTTCACCTCTGAGTCTGGAGGGTAGTGTGTATGGGTTGAGTTATGTAGTCCACCCTTGCTGCTCTTGAGACTGTTGTCAGATTGTCTTACTGGGATTAATCTTGCTTCCTACAGTATGGCTTGTACCAAGAAGACACCCCGTAAGTCCACTGGACCCAAAGGAGTTCCTCGTCACCAACTTGCCCCTAGGAATGATGGTGCTAGCAGTAGCAGTTCTAGGCCTGATCCTCAGGCAGAGATATAGAGGATTTCTACAGAGTTAGCACAGGCTACTAGAGATAGGGCCTTGGATGCCATCCAGGTAGGAGAACTACAGGGTCAATTGAGGCGTCTCACCACCGCTCACAAGAACTATGAACGTATGTTAGTTCATACGGTGGAAGGAAGGAATGAAGCTTGGCATAGAGAAAATGTAGCTAGAGCTAGAATTCTATGTAGAAGATTTAGAAGAACATAATACTTATCTGCATGAGGAAGTTCATAGGCTAAGCAATCTCCTAGATCCAAATCATGAACCCCAAGCTGATGCAATGGACCCCGGTGTCGTCCTTGCCGATGATAGCGAATCAGAAGAGGAGGAAGAAGAAGATCCTAAAAAATTAGTGATGATCGATGAAAGTGATAATAAGGGCGGAAATATTTCTGGAATGGATACCGAGCCCAAAGTTTGAAGTGATCGAGAAGACGAGTAGAGTTGTATAATAGTTAGTTCTAGTTAAAGTTATTAGTTTTGTTTAGATGCGGGTTTGTGTTTATATTAGTAAACCCTATGTAATGTGTCTGGAGTAAGCTTTTGTTGCAATTCAATAAAGACTTGTGAGTAAAGTTTGGTTTGCTATGAGCAGATGCGTCGTACGCGGGGTTCGCATATTCCTGGTACTTCACGAGAAGAGGACGGTATTCCAGATGTGCCACCAGTTCCAACAAACCTGGCTGATGCTATAGCCGCACTTGTCAATGTGATGGTTGAAAATTCTTGTTTGCTTCATGAGATAGCTCAAAGTAATCAGAATCAGATGCAAGAAAACCGTGGTCACCATCATAATAGGCAGGAGGCTACATATGTTGATTTTACAGACACAAGACCACCAGTGTTCACCAAGGCAGATGAACCACTGGAGGCTGACGATTGGATTCGAACCATGGAGCAAAAATTTGATCTTATTCCATGCACGGAGTTTCAGAAACCAGTCTTTGCTTCTCAGCAACTTAGAGGTGTAGCCGGTGCTTGGTATGCGAATCTTATGGCCATGCAACCCACAGGTGTTCCGTTAACTTGGACAGAGTTTCGTACTGCTTTCAGAGCCCATTATATCCCGGAGGGAGTTATGGCTATGAAGCTGGATGAATTTCTTGCTTTGAAGCAAGGGGGTCAGACGGTTATGCAGTATGTGGGAAGATTCAATCATCTGTCGTAGTATGCATCTGAACATGTCAACACAGATGCCAAGAAAAAGAAATGGTTTATGAGAGGTCTGAATACCAAATTGCAGACTATGATGACAACTTGTACCAATGTCACTTATCATGGGGCAATAAATATTGCAATTGCTTCAGAGGCAAAGTATCGGCAGCATAAGGAGCTCAAAAGGAAAAAGAGTCTGCCGTCTGGATCTTTTGGTGGAAATCAAAAGAGGCAGAGGGTGATTTATCATCCAGTAAATTATAATCGTCCTCCTTATCATCCACCACAGTTTCAAGCCGGTCAGCAATCAAATATCTGCCCTGCTACAACTTATCAGAATCCACAACCGACAAATGCTTCTGGGGTTTCTGCTCCAACTCCCCAGGGTCATAAGTATCCCTGTTTCAATTATGGCAAGCCTGGTCATTTCTCGAGAGAATGTCCGTATCTAAGGCAGTCTAATCCCATTTATCAGAAGGCCCCTGTAAATCAACAACAGGGTCAGGCACAGAACAAGAATAACAATCAGAATGCTCAGAAAGGCAAAGATGAAAGGAAGATAGGACGGGTGTTCTATATTCAAGCTAGGGAAATTCCAGAAGGAGAGCCAGTGATGATGGGTATGTTTCCTGTCACCAATCATCCTGCAGTTATGCTTTTTGATTCGGGTGCATCTCATTCATTCATCAATAGAACATTTGTCGTGAAGCATGAAATTCCAATTGGAGCAACAAAGGAAAATTTCTTTATACAGTCGCCCGGGGGATGTCTGTGTACTAAGGAAATGGTATACCAGGTACCCATAAACCTGGGTGGGCATATTTTTCCCACTACCATGATTATCCTAAAGGATCAGGATATAGATGTAATTTTGGGAATGAATTGGATGTATCAGCATAAGGCTGTTATAGATGCTTTGAATAGGACTATAAGGGTGAGTTTGCCAGATAGTAATTCTCAACTTCTCATCCAACTTCCAACCTTAAGAAGATCAGTGGGCAAAGTTTGTGCAACTGCCATCAAAGAGATTAGAGATATCCCGGTAGTGTGTGAATTTCCTGATGTGTTTCCTAAAGATTTACCCGGTCTACCACCTGATAGGGATGTCCAGTTTAACATAGAGTTGAAACCTAGGATAGCTCCAATTTCTCAGAGAGCTTATAGGATGCCACCGAAGGAGTTAGCTGAGTTGAAGACTCAGTTACAAGAATTGATTGAAAAGGGGTTTATCCAACCTAGTTCATCACCATGGGATGTCCGGCAATTTTTGTGAAAAAGAAAGATGAGACCCTGAGGTTATGTGTGGACTATCGTCCGTTGAATGAAGTGACCATCAAGAATAAGTATCCTTTACCTCAGATAGATTTGCTTTTTGATCAACTGGCCAGAGCCAGAGTTTTCTCCAAGGTTGATTTGAGGTCAGGCTATCACCAAATCAAGATAAAGCCTGAAGATATTCCCAAAATGGCATTTACCACAAGATATGAATTATATGAATACTTGGTAATGTCTTTTGGTTTGACAAATGCTCCAACTCATTTCATGTATCTGATGAATTCAGTATTCATGCCTGAGCTAGACAAGTTTGTAGTGGTGTTTATTGATGACATCTTAGTGTATTCCAAGAACAAGACCGAACATGCAGAACATCTCAGAATTGTTCTAACTCGCTTGAGAGAACATCAATTATATGCCAAGTTCAGCAAGTGTGATTTTTGGCTGAAGGAAATACAGTTTTTTGGACATGTCTTTTCAGCTAAAAGAGTTGCTATTGATCCAAGTAAAGTTAGGGATGTGCTTGATTGGAAACCGTCAACCACAGTTCATCAAGTTCGGAGTTTTCTAGGATTGGCGGGGTATTACCGTCGTTTTATTCCAGATTTCTCTAAAGTATCAAAGTCCATAACTGAGTTGTTGAAGAACCAAGTCAAGTTTGTCTGGTCATCTGATTATGAAGAAGCTTTTCAGACTTCGAAGAGACTGTTGACCACTGCACCAGTATTAGCCCAACCTGATATCGAGAAACCGTTTGATGTTTATTGTGATGCTTCAGGTATTGGTATTAGATGTGTGTTGATGCAAGAAGGCCGAGTCATTGCCTATGCATCCAGGCAACTTAAGCAACATGAAGAACACTATCCGACTCATGATCTGGAGTTAGCAGCTGTTGTCCATGCTCTAAAGATTTGGCAGCATTACCTACTTGGTAATACGTGCCATATTTATACAGACCACAATAGTTTAAAGTATATCTTTACTCAGTCAGAATTGAATATGCGACAAAGAAGATGGTTAGAACTGATTAAAGATTATGACTTGGAAGTACATTATCACCCGAGTAAAGCAAATGTGGTTGCAGATGCCCTCAGTCGCAAAAGTTATTGCAATTGCCTGACAGTGAGAACAATGGGTCTGACTTTATGTCAAGAGATGGAGAAGTTGAATGTAGAGGTAATTCAACAAGGTAGTTTGACCAACATAATTGTTGAAGCCAATATTCAAGACCAGATTATTGCTGCTTAGAAGGAAAACAAGGGTGTAGCCCATATCAAGGAAAGAGTCAGGAATGGAAAAGCGGAATGCTTCACCATAGATGATGAAGGTGTGCTTTGGTTCAAGGATCGCCTGGTGGTACCAAAAGTTCCTGAGTTGCGGCAGTCAATTCTTGAAGAGGCACATGCTACTAGATTATCTATCCATCCGGGGAGTAACAAGATGTACCATGACTTGAAACAAAAGTTTTGGTGGACTAAAATGAAGATAGAGATTGCTAGATATATAGCAAAGTGTGATACTTGTCAAAAGGTGAAAGCTATACATTTGAGGTCTGCTGGTGAGTTACAACCATTACCTATTCCAGCTTGGAAGTGGGAGGACATTAGTATGGACTTTATTGTTGGTCTACCCAAGACATCAAAGGGATTTGACTCAATATGGGTTATTGTAGATCGACTAACCAAGTCAGCACATTTTCTTCCAGTCCAGAATACATATCCCACTATACGGTATGCCAAGATGTATTTAGAGCGAATTATGAGTTTGCATGGAGTATCAAAGACCATTGTGTCAGATAGGGGTACACAGTTTATCTCCAGTTTTTGGAAACAATTGCATTCTTCGTTGGGAACCAAGCTCCTATATAGTACAGTTTATCATCCGTAGACTGATGGATAGATGGAAAGAGTCAATCAAGTGCTTGAAGATATGTTAAGGTGTTGTGTCCTTAACTATTCCAACAAGTGGGATGAATGCTTACCTTTGACCGAATTCTCATACAATAACAGTTATCAAGAGAGTATTAGGATGGCTCCATTTGAAGCACTCTATGGTCGTAGATGCAGAACATCGCTGAGTTGGTCTAAACCCAGAGAGAGCATGTTCTTTGGAGTTGACCTTCTGAAAGAAACAGAAGACAAGGTTAGGCAAATACAAAGTAATTTGAAGATAGCTCAGTCCCGACAAGAGTTATGCAGATAGACGACGTAGACCATTGGTGTTTAACAAGGGGGATTTGTATATCTGAAGGTATCACCAATGAAGGGAGTTAACCATTTTGGTGTTAAAGGCAAGTTGGCACCTCGATATATTGGACCATTTCAAATTTTAGAGAGGTATGGAAAAGTGGCATATCGTTTGAAATTACCAGAACATCTCGCAGCTGTGCATGATGTGTTCCATGTTTCTCAATTGAAGAAGTGTCTCCGAGTGCCTGAGCAGAATGTTGAGGTTAAAGGAGTGGAACTTGAACCTAATTTGACCTATTCTGAGTATCCTATCCGAGTTTTGGATCAGAAAGATCGTGTTACTCGAAGGAGGACAATCAAGTTCTACAAGATACAATGGAATCAACATTCAGAAGAAGAAGCTACTTGGGAATCCGAAGATTACTTGTTAGAAAAATTTCTAGAGTTTCTTGTGTCGATATAGATTAATGTTAGTTTGCTCTGTTGTGGCAAACCATGTTTGTAAAGGAACCTTAGTTGTTTTATGAACAGATTTTGGATATTTTTGGATTGACACATTTCCTTTTCCATTACTTATCCTATGACATTGAATCTCGGGACGAGATTTCTTTTAGGGGGAAGAATTGTAACACCTCGGGTGTTTAAATACTAAAACTGCCATGTCATCATATGCATTGCAAGGCATTTGGTCATATTGCAAACTTTGATATGCATTCACTAAAACAAGTTTACATTTATGTTATGAGTGTTGCCTTGTATGGTTTGAATTAAGTTCAAACTTTGGTTTGGATTTGAAGTTTCGAAAACCCTGATTTCCAACGATTAGTTTTGACCCGAAAAACCTATTTCAAAAACGAAGTACATTTTGGGGTTGAGCCTTAAAGTAAAAATGTAGAGTTTATTGAGTTGTACAAAGTTTGTTTTTGGAGTTTCCAAAGTTGTTTAGAAAAATTTGAAGTAATTTGAAAAGGCGAAATGTACTTAAAGTGTCCCCTTTTGAATTCAAATTTGCATTTCAAAATGTAGACCGAATTTGGCTATGGTTATAAAAGCAAAGTTGTAGAACTTTGAATTTTGAACAACTTTTGTTTTTGGAGATTTTTGAGTTGTTATGTAAATTTGGGAGTAATTTGTGAAATTTGGCGAATGGCAATTCTGTAAATTCTGTGAACAGTGTTCACCGCTTAAGCTACACCGCCGATGTTCCTTCTTCGGCGTTCCAGGCGCGCCTGTGGCTGCCCTTGGCTTCGCACTGGCGTGGAGACGGCCGTGACGTGTCTTCCTCTTGCTTCCTTGGTCGTCCTATAAAGCTCAGACGACGTCGCCGTTCTTCCTTCTTTTTTCTGTGTTTTCCCGACGCCGCCGCCGCTACTCCGGCGAGCCCGCATCGTATTGATGCCGTGGTTCTTAATACCTCATTGCTTGGTCGATTTGTCCATCATAGTCACCGGTTCACTGCCGTCGTCGTTGTTTTCGCCGCCGTGACCGCTGTGAACGCCGCCCCGCTTCGCCGTTGCTGCTCCGGCCTTAATTCCTGCTCGAGCGTGTTCGTGGTGAGATGCTAAACCTTTCTGGACCCTTTGTTTAACTGCTACCGAGCTCCTATCGCCGGCATAGCACAGCCGTGCCACCGCATCCGCCATGGCCGGCGTCAGGCTTGTTTCGTGTCGTAATTAATCTCCATAATGCCACAAATCGATGCGCCTAGTCATGGTGAACGTTTTGGTACCTTAGCCGTCGCCGTTGGACTCACCGTCGGCGAGGAAGCGTCGGTCAGCGCCGTCGCTGTCGTGGTCAACGCGGGAGGTTGAAGATGACAAGTGGGACCCGGGTGTCAGTGACTGTGTAGTTCAAAAATGGATTTTTTCTATTTTCAGGAATGAATGAATAGTGTCTATTTTTGTTATTTTTGTGTAGATTTATTTAGAGCTCCAAAAATTATGAAAATTTTTGTGTCACTTCTCTGTGATGTATATTATTTAGAAAAATATGAAATATTGTTTTTCAATACTTTTTGAATGTGATAAAAATTACTCAATTAATTAATAAATGAGTTTCCATGATTTTTCTAGGCTTATTTATTTGTCAAAAAATTATGAAAATTGTTTTGCCACTTAGTTATCATGTGATGAACATTTACAAAAATTTTGAGGTCAATTGGAACAAGTTGATTTATTTCATAATTCTTAATTAAATAATTAATTCATAAAAGCAAATAGTAACCTTTAATGATTTAGGTTTTGATTGAATTTTTGATTGAGTGATGTCCTTGGGTCATTAGTTGGTAATGATCTTTCGCAATTGATGTTAGTATTACAGAAAGGTTTAGTTAGTTTGACATGTAACTATACCGCGAAGGAAAGTTGTATTCAAGTTATTACTTTTGCATCCATCGTCAAGCATCATGTCTCATATCTCGCATCATGTTAAACATGGCATTGTACTACGTGTAGTGAACGAAGGTGAGCACATGGTAGTTAATCAAGTAGTTGAGGAGGTTGATCCGTCTGTGGAGGTTGGATTTGATATCGGTGGAACGACTCCGGAACCGGACTTTTTCGTCAACGAAGGCAAGCCCCGGACGCATTCAAACCTACCTTATGTTTTACAAATTGATTTCTCTTTTGCTTTTCTTTACTGCATTAAGTGATTAAGAGTTAAGTGAAAACCTAATTGATGCATTACCAACCTTGTTTTTCCATATCTACCTTGTTACCAGTTTTAATTCGTATATGCTTAGTTATGCTTAGCTATGCTTAGAACGATGAAAGTCGGGTGATTACATGTCACCTACGAATTTTTAAATGGAACTTTAGTTACTTATGTTATCATGTGATATGAGCATGTGGAGTAATAAATCTAGACCGGGTGGACTCGGTGTGTGTGAAACACAAGACATGGAGGCCTCGTGAGCGGGTTCTTTCCGCCTATGTCGATTAAGGTCCGTCCATTGTTGAACTGCGTGAGATGAGATTTTGTAGTACTAACCACATACTCCGGTAAGCCTTAACTTGGCGACTCTATTACGAGAATGGCTACTCGCGCACTGGGAGTGGAGAGATGGCGGGAATAGCGTGTACCCATGTGGCAATGGGCTGGATTGGTGGAGTACTGTATTCTCGGGTGGCGCGAATCCATTTTTGTTTTAGAGGACCTGAGGGTAGGTTGGTATATGGAGGTCAGGGACTTGCATATGTCGTGTGGTCTGGAATTCCCAGCTGGGTTATAATCGGTTCGAATCGTCGTTGCTCCTCGGTTATGGAGACTCAACTCTCTGTTCATCATCGTAGTTTAAATAACTGGAACTTGAGGATGGTTTGAGAAAGTGTTGGATACGGAGTTTCATGATCTCAATGCGGATCGTGTCAGCTTTGTATATGATCTTAAGAAATTTTAAATGTTGAGATAAAGAATTTTGTTAAAAAGCTTTTACGCGAAAGAACTTTGATTATTGCTAAAGCCATACCTTGAATCCCCTGAGTCTGCATTCCTGCGTTCTATTAATTCTTATTTCGGTTAAGTCTAGTTGAGTACTTTTGTACTCAGGGTTCGTTAACCCTTGTTGTAGGTGAGGCTCATGAGCAGATATGTTTTGGATCATGTTGCATGACTGTTGTTCAGTGCAATGACGATAAGTAAATGTGTGGCCCTTGGGCAGGGTAGCTTATTTGTATGTTCTGTAATATGTTATAATGCCACTCCACTACTTTGGTTTTATTATTCATCGAACTTAGTTGTATGGTTTGAAACAAATGGTTTGTAAACTATGTTATTGTAAGACTTCCGCTAATTTACTCTGGTGTAGATATTTGAATAAATGTTGTAATACTGCAATGACTCTGTAATGTGATCCTGCTCAGAAATCGTGAATGATTCGGGGTTCTCCGAGGACACCCGGTAGTCTTCTTAAGTTACCGGGAACATATGCATAGTTGTCAAAGGTCGTCGGACAGTGATAGGTGCATGTGGGCCCTACAATTTAGGAGGTTCTGCCACATCCGCCGGATGATCACCAAGCTTCCAGTCACCATCAAGCCGTCTAGGTGATGGCGATCACCAAGAGTAACAAGCACAAACTCTCACTTGACCAAGACAATCCTAACGAGAAAGGTGGATGCACACTTGCTACTCCCTATGCATTAATGATGTCCTTAATCTTGGATTATCAAATCTCAATCACCCCACTAGATTCTTGCTCTGTCTTGCACTCCAAAGTATTTCCTCAGCTGAACAAATGGGCAAGAGAGGGGAATTGGTCCAGTAGGAGAAGTATAAATACTCCCCAATCAAAAACATAACTGTTGGGCACAATTCCCCTTTTCTGTGAGACAACCGGACTAGACCTAGGGGAGAACTAGACCATCTCACCTTCATTCGACTCTCACAGACACCGCAGCACTGCACCTTGTCAGATACGACCGTTGGAGGGTCCGAACCTATCGGCACAAAAATGTCAACACGTAGCAAGTCAGAAGGATCTACTTGATGGAGCAAGGCTGGAGATCCGCTTAGCTTCAACACAGTACTAGTCGACCCTATGAATTTCCCGAGGGCGTGCCAGTCAATTTGACCTGCAATTGACAAGGAGAGAAAGTTTATCAGTAATTTAAGGTGGAACATGCCGGTTTTGCCCAGATAGTTCCAAGTGTACCGCTTGGGAGCAGCCAGACGGAAAAATCAACTAAATAGCCGATACGAGAAGAAATCGGTTGTTAAGGACTTTAACACTCACGAGTCATGATTGATTTTATAGTAATGAATGCAACGTGCCCAGATATAAGTAACATCATCAGCTAGATAAATATAACCAGTGTAAAGCATCGAGCCAATAAATTTAATGAGAAAGGATATAACATGCGAACAGATCGACTGTCTAGTACAAATGGATCTATAGATGCTCTGAATCTAATCTGTTGTCATCAACGGTGAGGTTCGACCGGATCGATGTAGCTATGATGATAACAACAAACTAAAGCTGAAGAATCCATAAAATCATTTATATATTGATAGGTTTCTGAAAGACATGCTATATGTGTGAAAGCATAGGCGAATCGGCCGAAATAGCGTATTTAGGTAAAAAAGGATCATAGCATGAGAACAATCGACTATTTAATACGAACAGATTTATAAACTCATCGAATCTAATCTATTATCTTTAACAGTGGGGTTCGACCAGATCGATGGCAGCCATAATAAAGATAATAGATCAAACCTTTCAAAGCAAACAGATCTAGTACTGTAAGTTATGATTAGCCTCCCTGTCCCAGGAGACGGTCGCCCTGTTCGCTTGAATTTATTTAGAAGTACTTTTCAGTCATGGAATAGTATTTTCGTCTCACAACATTTCAATAATAAGCATCAGCATAAGCCAAATTTTGGCATCAGCGAACAGGGTGAGTATCTGATTGGGTAATGCATCTGCTGCCAATGCACAGACATCAGAGGGTTTTGTTAGAGAGGAGCGTGGTTCGGGTGCCAGTGTCATCAGCGGCGTTGTTTGGCCGGGCCTCGGCCAGGGATTGCTGCTGCTCGTGCTCTCCTCGGTAAGCCGCCACTGCATCTTGGCAGCGCACCTCAATGCTTCTGGTAGAGAGGGACGCCACCGCTTCTTTACGTTCATCGTCATGCCACGCGAATGCCGTGCGCTCGTTGCCGATAAAATCCGATCGCAGAAAGATACAAGATCGATTAGCATGGGCTGGGTTTAGTCCAGGCTCAGAAAGGGCCAGACCCATATGGAACCCATGGGAAAAAGAATTAATAAACAATATACAATTATCCTTATAAGAAGTTTGAAGATTTGCGCAAATTTTTTGGAAGGTCCACTGAAGCATAACTCACAAACAAAACATACACGGGAGTGCTACCGCTCGGACGTCCGAACAGACACCCTCGTCCAGACGCCCGCGTTGCACTCCATTTCCGCACGTGCAGCACTCCACACCCATGCTCACATGAAAGCTCTAGTTTGGTTTTGGAGAATTGATGAAACCCTAAGTGCTAACCTAGTTTATCAAGTGATCATGAGATAGGCAGCACATTCCAAGTGGTGAAGCAAATGAAGATCATGACATAATGATGGTGATGCCATGGTGATGATCAAGTGCTTGGACTTGAAAAGAAGAAAGAGAAAAATAAAAGGCTCAAGGCAAAGTTATAAGTGATAGGAGCCATTTTATTTCGCTGATCAAGACACTTAGCGACTGTGATCACATTTAGGTTCGATAGCCGTACTATTAAGAGGGGTGAAACTCATATCGAAATACGGTTATCAAAGTGCCACTAGATGCTCTAACTCATTGCATATGCATTTAGGATCTAGTAGAGTGCTAACACCCCTGAAAATGTTTGTGAAAATATGCTAACACATGTGCACTAGGTGATACACTTGGTGGTTGGCACATTTGAGCAAGGGTTAGAAAACTTCACCAGCGGAGTGTCCGCCCGTAGAGTGCGAATAGTCTGACGATGCCACCTGCGCACTGTACAGAAAAGATAGGGGTTCACAGAGCGTAACGGACGTGTTCGGTGGCTAAACCTAGGTGAACGGAGGTCACTGTAAGTGACCGGATGCTGGTCTCGGTAGGACCGGCGCGTCCGGTCAGTGGCAATAGTGAGCGTGCGGTGTCGGTCTCATGACCGGATGCTAGTGCAAGAAATGACCGGATGCTCAGGGCCTGAGTCCGGTCAGTATGACGTATGATGACATATGCAGCGCACGAGGGGAGACGTTGAGTGACCGAACGTTGGGTGAGTCCGGTTGGTCATGATTTTTCACTTCTGGTAACTTACTGGAAACGACTGGACACTGGTGTTGGTGCGTCCGGTCACTTTGAGCAGCACGTCCGGTCACTACTTAAATGTATAGATGACCGTTGAGATCGGGCGATCAGCGTTTGAAGCTGATGACACGTGGCAAGCATTGGGCGACCAGACGCTGGGGTCCTACGTCTGGTCGATCAGACCGGAGCATCCGGTCACCCCGAGCAGTGCCCAGTGAAGGGGTACAATGGCTCTATTTCATGAGGGCTTCTATTTAAGCCCCATGACCGGCTCTAGCTCACTCTCTTGGCCATTTGCATTGACACAGCAACCTTATGAGCTTAGCCAAAGCCCTTCCACTCATCTCCATCATTGATTCATTATCTTTGTGAGATTGGGAGTGAATCCAAGTGCATTGCTTGAGTGTTTGCATCTAGAGGCACTTGGTGTTCGTATTTCGCTGCAGGATTCGCTTGTTACTCTTGGTGGTTGCTCCCACCTAGACGGCTTGGAGCAACGAGGATCGTCGAGCGGAGGTTGTTGATTGTCTCCGGCTCCGATCGTGGTGATTGTGAGGGGTTCTTGACCTTTCCCCAGCGGAGAGCCAAAAGGTACTCTAGTGAATTGCTCGTGGCTTGTGTGATCCTCATCTTGTGTAGGTTGTGTGGCACCCTATTGAGGGTTTGGCGTGTAATGCCAATTAGCGCGCAAACCTCCAAGTGAGTGAATCGCCACAACGAGGACTAGCTTGCCGGCAAGCAAGTGAACCTCGGTAAAAAATCATTGTGTCATCATTTGATTTCGAGGTGATTGATCTTCATTGATATTGATTCTTGTGATTGATTTGTTCACTCCTCGACTCGGCGGTTTAACCATCTTGCTCACTCTCTCTACATTACCGTAAACTAGTTGTCAAGCTCTTTAGTGTAGCTAGTTATGAGAGCTTGTTAGTTTAGTTAGTGTGGCTCTTTAGTTAGCCTTTGAGAGCACACTAACTTAGTGTAGTGACATAGCTATCATGTAGATAGAAACTATAGAAACTAAAATTGTTGTAGGTGGCTTGCATTTTTAGTAGGCTAGCACAACACTTGCTTCACCTCATAATTGTCTAACCGGTTTGCTAAGTGTTGTTGTAGAAATTTTTAATAGGCTATTCACCCCCCTTCTCTAGCCATTAGGACCTTTCAAGTGGTATCAGAGCCGAGGTCACCGTGATTTGAGGCTTAACAACCTTCGGTATAAAAATGGCTCAAATCAATAACACCAAGAAGCCACCCCAATTTGATGGCTCAAATTATCCCTATTGGAAGGCTAAGATGACAACTTATATCAAGTCAATTAATATGAAGGTTTGGAAGGTGGTAGAGACAAAGATTGAGATTGATGATGAAGAGGCTCCCACCACCGCCGAAGAAATGCTACTCCAAAATAATGACATTGCTCTTAGTGCCATCCATGATGCTTTGGATGAGAGAACTTTTGAGCAAATCAAGAACATTGAGAGAGCTCATGAGGCATGGAAGAAATTGGAGGAATCATTTGAGGGCACTCAAGCCGTGAAGGATGCAAAGGCATATATTCTCAAAGAGAAGTTTGCAAGCTTCAAGATGAAGGACGATGAGAGTGTGCCCGAGATGTTCTATAGGCTTCAAGTGCTTGTCAATGATCTTAAAGCACTTGGAGAAGAGGTGAAGGACAAGAACTTCTCCCATAAGTTCTTGAGATGCTTGCCTTCAAGATTTGGCACATTAGTCACTATTCTAGTGAGGAGTGGTTTGGACACCATGACACCAAACCAAGTGTTGGGAGATATAATGACCGATGATACATATAGAGATGATGATGAGAAGGAAGAAAAGAAGGAAAAAAAAGATGAGAAGAAGGATGAGAAGAAGAAGAGCATGGCATTCAAGGCCACATCATCCAAGGGCAAGGCAAAGCAAGATACATCAAGTGAAGATGATGGCTCATGGGATGATGATGATGATGAGAAGGTGGCTCTCTTTGTCAAGAGATTTGGCAAGTTCATGATGAAGAAGGGCTACCGTGCTAGAAGGAAGAAATCTTCATCCAAGAACAAGGAAGAGTCAAGAAGGTGCTTCAATATGGAAGCAAAGATCATCTTGTTGCTCAATGCCCATACAATAGTGACAAAGATGATGACAAGAAGAACAAGAAGGACAAGAAGGAAAAGAAAGAGAAGAAGAACATGATGACCTTCAAGAAGAAGAAGGGTGGTTCATATGTGGTCACTTTGGGATTGTGATGCTTCCTCAAGTGATGATGATGACAAGACCACCAAGAAGAAGGCACTTGCAAGCATTGCTATCAATAAGAAGTCTTCTCTCTTCGACACTCCATCATGCTTCATGGCTAAGGCCACTAAGGTACAAATTTGTGATGATGGAAGTGATGATGAACATGATAACAAAAATGATAGTGATAGTGATGATGATGAACCCACTAAAGATGAATTATTTGACATGCCAGAAGAGGCTAAAGAACACAATGACATTAAGAGAAGGGAATGCAAGAGCTTGAATAAGGAAGTAAAAGCCCTTAAGCAAGCTCTTGATGAGCTCAAAGCAACTCATGAGAGGCTAGAGAAAGCCCATGAGAAGCTTGGCAAGGCTCACAAGAAGCTTGAAAAAGCTCATTCTTCTTTGCTTAATGAATAAAATGAGAAGAAGCATGTTGAGACTTGTGATGTAGGCTTAAATTGTGATATAATTGATGAATCATTATCTATGCCTATCATTGTTGCTACCACTAACCCTTTTTGTAGTACTTCTACTTTCACCTCATCTAGTAGTGATGGTTTCACTTGTGATGCCTCACTAATGATTGAGAATGAGACCCTCAAGAAGGAGGTCAATAAGCTCACTCACACCTTGGCTAAGGCCTATGGTGATGAGGACCGCTTGCTTATATGCTTGGGTAGTCAAAGAGCTTCTCTCTATAAAGAGGGATTGGACTATACCCCAAGAAAGGCAAGGCGGTCTTTGCTCCTCACAAGACTAGTTTTATGAAGAACAATGGTCGATTTTGCACTAGTTGCAAGCAAGTCGGTCATAAAGAGCATGAGTGCAAGAACAAGAGCAAAAATGCTAATGTATCCTCTATTAAGCTTGATTCTTTCTATATGCTTACCAAGGGTGCAAATTATGTAAAGGCTAAGTTCATTGGTAAATCATGGATGGGCTCAAAGAAGAAAGCCATTTGGGTGTCAAAGAGCTTGGTCACTAACCTTTAAGGACCCAAGCAAATTTGGGTACCTAAAAAGAATTGATCTTCTTTTATAGGTCAATTACAAAGCCAGAGGAAGGCATTGGGTTCTTGATATTGGGTGCACTCAACACATGACTGGTGATGAAAGAATGTTCAACTCAATCAACACCAATGGCAATGATGATTATGATAGTATTACATTTGGTGACAATGGCAAAGGCAAGGTCAAAGGGCTTGGTAAGATTGCAATATCCAATGACATGAGCATATCCAATGTGTTGCTTGTAGAGAGCTTGAACTTCAATTTGCTATCTATAGCTCAATTATGTGATCTTGGATTCAAATGCATATTTGGGGTAGATGATGTAGAGATCATGAGAATAAAATGGCTCTAACTTGATCTTCAAAGGCTTTAGATATGAGAATCTATACTTGGTTGATTTCAATGCTAGTGAAGCAAAATTATCTACATGTTTATTCACTAAGTCTAGCATGGGTTGGTTATAGCATAGAAGGCTTGGTCATGTTGTAATGAAACAATTGAATAGATTGGTTAAGCATGACTTAGTTAGAGGCTTGAAAGATGTTGTGTTTGAGAAGGATAAGCTTTGTAGCTCTTGTCAAGCTAGCAAACAAGTTAGAAACACCCATCCTAAGAAAAGCAAGATAAGCACTAGTAAAGCATTTGAGTTATTGCACATGGACTTGTTTGGGCCAACACAATACACTAGCATCGGTGGAAACAAATATGGCTTTATGATAGTGGATGATTATACTAGATACACTTGGGTACTCTTTCTAGTGGACAAAAGTGATGTGTTTACAACATTCAAATCATTTGTCAAGGGCATTCACAATGAGTTTGAAACAACCATCAAGAGAGTAGAAGTGACAATGGTAGTGAGTTCAAGAACACTAAAATTGATGAGTTGTGTGATGAATTTGGAATTAGACATCAATTCTCGGCCAAATACACTCCACAATCAAATGGCCTTGTTGAGAGAAAAAATAGAACACTCATTGATATGACAAGGTCTATGCTTAGTGAGTATAATGTGAGTCAATCTTTTTGGGCCAAAGCTATCAACATGGCTTGCTATTGTCGCAACCACCTCTATTGTCACCGATTGAAAGAGAAGATACCATATGAGCTATTGAATGGTAGAAAGCCCAACATTCCATATTTTTTGGTCTTTGGTTGCAAATGCTATATCTTGAAGAAAGGCACTAGATTAGGCAAGTTTGACAAGAAATGTGATGAAGGATTCCAACTTAGTTATTCCACTACAAGCAAAGCATATGGAGTTTGGAATTTGGATAGTGGTACTCTTGAGGAAGTTCATGATGTTGAATTTGATGAAACCAAGGGTTCACAAGAAGAGAATGAGAACTTGAAAGATGTTAGAGGCATTCAACTTTCAAATGCCATGAATAATATGGATGTTGGTGAATTGAAGCCTAGGCAAGTGAATGATGATGAAAATGATCAAGTACAAGTGCTCTCTAACTCAAATATGCAAGATGATACAACTCAAGCTAGTACAAGTGGCTCTCATGACAATGAACAAGATCAAGTGGCTAGTATATCATCTCAACCCAATGATAAAGTAAATACAAGCAATCAAGTTTTAATGCTCCAACCAACAAATATTGCAAGGGATCATCCATTGAACACTATAATTGGTGATATTTTTAGAGGTGTACAAACAAGATCAAGATTGGCTTCATTTTGTGAGCATTTCTCATTTGTGTCATCTATTGAACCAAAGAAGATGGATGAAGCATTGAAGGATATTGATTGGGTGAATGCTATGCATGAAGAATTCAATAACTTCACAAGAAATCAAGTATGGGAATTAGTAGAGAGACCAAAGGGACACAATGTGATTGGAACCAAATGGGTCTTTAGAAACAAGCAAGATCAAGATGGGATAGTAGTAAGGAACAAAGCAAGATTGGTAGCACAAGGTTATACACAAGTTGAAGGTCTTGACTTTGGAGAAACATATGCCCCGGTTGCTAGATTGGAAGCAATTAGAATCTTGTTAGCCTATGCTTGTGCCCACAACATCAAGCTCTATCAAATGGATGTCAAGAGTGCATTTCTCAATGGTTACATCAATGAGGAAGTATATGTTGAGCAACCTCCCGGTTTTAAAGATGACAGGATGCCCGACCATGTGTACAAGTTGAAGAAGCCATTGCATGGCTTGAAGCAAACACCTAAAGCATGGTATGAGAGATTGAGGGACTTCCTACTCTCTAAAGGGTTCATGATGAGCAAGGCTGACACCACTCTTTTCATCAAGAAGATTAGAAAAGATTTATTTGTGTTGCAAATATATGTTGATGACATCATATTTGGATCAACCAATCAAGACTTTTGTGATGAGTTTGGAAAGATGATGGCTAATGAGTTTGAGATGTCCATGATTGGAGAGTTAAGTTACTTCCTTGGTCTTCAAATCAAGCAATTGAAGAATGGTACATTTGTGAGTCAAGGCAAGTATATCAAGGACATGATCAAGAAGTTTGACATGAGTGATAGCAAAGCCATTAGTACACCAATGGGAAGAAATGACAACTTGGATAGTGATGCAAGTGGCAATATGGTGCATCAAAAATTATATCGGTTTATGATTGGAAGCCTACTCTGTGTGACCGCATCAAGACCGGATGTCATGTTTAGTGTATGCATGTGTGTAAGATTTCAATCCTCACTAAGAGAAAGTCATTTGAAGGCTACAAAGAGAATATTGAGGTACTTGAAGCATACACAAAATGTTGGTTTGTGGTATCCCAAAGGAGCAAAGTTTGAGCTAATTGGTTACTCCAACTCGGATTATACGAGATGTAAGGTTGAAAGGAAGAGCACCTCGGGCACATGTCAATTGTTGGGAAGATCACTTGTTTCATGGTCATCAAAGAAGCAAAATAGTGTTGCATTATCAACCGTAGAAGCCGAATACATATCCACTGATAGTTGTTGTGCACAAATACTTTGGATGAAGGCCACTTTGAATGATTTTGGAATCAAGTTCAAGAAAGTGCCATTGCTATGTGACAATGAGAGTGCAATCAAGTTAACCAACAATCCGGTTTAACATGCAAGAACAAAGCACATTGATGTTCGCCACCATTTCATAAGAGATCACCAACAAAAAGGGAATATTTGCATTGAGAGTGTAAACACCGAAGATCAACTTGCCGATATATTCACCAAGCCATTGGATGAGAAAAGATTTTGCAAGCTAAGGAATGAGTTGAACATATTGGATTTCTCAAATATGTGTTGATGCACCCCCCCACTTATATGACATGCCTCTCCTTCAAGCAATCCAAGGTAAAGGTTGATTGGCATGGCATACATCCTTGCTAAGGACATGTTTAGTGCATCTAGACATTTTTCATATTTAATAGGCTCATTCATGAAAATCAAATGAATTAATGATTGTATGGTACCACTATTGCTTTTATGCTTCATTTGGTCTAGTGGTAGCATATGACATGTTTGTGGGCTTATAAACCTAGTGTTTAATCTAGAAAATAAGCTCTAAGTGTTTAACTCAATATGGTACAAGATAACCCTTATTTGGACGTGTGAAAAAGCTTGTCCTTGATCAAACCGAGTTAAATGTCTTTGGCAAGTATTCTAGATTGAACCAAATTTGGGAAAATGATCCTCACCCTATTGATTGACATTGATAATCTCAACCTATCTACATTTTGAACCTTTGTGGTCATTGATGACAAAGGGGGAGAAAAACAAAGATAGTGCAATGAAAAACAAAGATATTAGTGCTATGGGGAGAAATATAAATAGTGTACAAAGATAGTGAAAAGACAACAAAGGGGGGGAGAAACAAAGATATAAGTGATAGGAAGAGAATTTGACATAGGTGAAGAGATATGATAAGGAAGGGGATCAATTAAAATTTTGAGCACACAAGTAGGGGGAGCAAGCTCATGAACTTGTATGGTGCATTTGATTGTGCATTTCATATGTTTGTTTGCATTGCGCAAGTTTTAAATTTCAATATCCATGCTTGTGTGGTGTATGCTAGTTGTAGGTTTGGATGATGAAATGAAAAACTAGCATGCATAGGTTATCTAGTAATTTCATTTCCAAGTGGTATCGAGCTAACCATGGTGCTAAGGATGGTTTATTGGTGCACTCCAATTGGTATCACGCTTCAAAGGTCCATCTTTTATACCTTAGCATCATTTGGTAGACATTGTCTCCTATATTTCCTATCTAAGCATATGTGCAAGCTACAATCCAAACTCTTAGCACATATGTAGGGGGAGCAATTACTACCATATGGGATTCATAAAACTTCTCCATATCCTTTTACACATGGTAAATATGCTTGGGCAAGCAACATGGATTCAATTGAATTTCAATTCATATCTTTGTGAAAGGATTGTCATCAATTACCAAAAATGGGAGATTGAAAGCTCTAGTTTGGTTTTGGTGAATTGATGAAACCCTAAGTGCTAACCTAGTTTATCAAGTGATCATGAGATAGGTGGCACATTCCAAGTGGTGAAGCAAATGAAGATCATGACATAATGATGGTGATGCCATGGTGATGATCAAGTGCTTGGACTTGAAAAGAAGAAAGAGAAAAACAAAAGGCTCAAGGCAAAGGTATAAGTGATATGAGCCATTTTATTTCGCTGATCAAGACACTTAGCGACTGTGATCACATTTAGGTTCGATAGCCGTACTATTAAGAGGGGTGAAACTCATATCGAAATACGGTTATCAAAGTGCCACTAGATGCTCTAACTCATTGCATATGCATTTAGGATCTAGTGGAGTGCTAACACCCTCGTAAATGTTTGTGAAAATATGCTAACACATGTGCACTAGGTGATACACTTGGTGGTTGGCACATTTGAGCAAGGGTTAGAAAACTTCACCGGCGGAGTGTCCGCCCATAGAGTGTGGATAGTCTGACGGTGCCACCGGCGCACTGTACAGAAAAGACAGGGTTTCACAGAGCGTAACGGACGTGTTCGGTGGCTAAACCTAGGTGAACGAAGGTCACTGTAAGTGACCGGACGCTGGTCTCGGTAGGACCGGCGCGTCCAGTCAGTGGTAGTATTGAGCGTGCGGTTTCGGTCTCATGACCGGATGCTGGCGCGAGAAATGACCGGACGCTCAGGGCCTAAGTCTGGTCAGTATGACATATGATGACATATGCAGCGCACGGGGGAGATGTTGAGTGACCGGACGCTGGGTGAGTCCGGTCGGTCGTTCGATCATGATTTTTGGCTTCTGGTACCTTACTGGAAACGACCAGACGCTGGTGTTGGTGCGTCCGGTCACTTTGAGTAGCGCGTCCGGTCACTACTTAAATGTACAGATGACCGTTGAGATCGGGCGATTAGCGTTTGAAGCCGATGACATGTGGCAAGCATCGGGCGACCGGACGCTGGGATCCTGCGTTCAGTCGATCTGACCGGAGCGTCTGGTCACCCCGAGCAGTGCCTAGTGAAGGGGTACAACGGCTCTATTTCGTGGGGGCTTCTATTTAAGCCCCATGGTCAGCTCTAGCTCACTCTCTTGGCCATTTGCATTGACATAGCAACCTTGTGAGCTTAGCCAAATCCCTCCCACTCATCTCCATCATTGATTCATTATCTTTGTAAGATTGGAAGTGAATCCAAGTGCATTGCTTGAGTGTTTGCATCTAGAGGCACTTGGTGTTCGTATTTCGCTGCGGGATTCGCTTGTTACTCTTGGTGGTTGCCGCCACCTAGACGGCTTGGAGCAGCGAGGATCGTCGAGCGGAGGTTGATGATTGTCTCCGGCTCCGATCGTGGTGATTATGAGGGGTTCTTGACCTTTCCCCGTCGGAGAGCCAAAATGTACTCTAGTGAATTGCTCGTGGCTTGTGTGATCCTCATCTTGTATTGGTTGTGTGGCACCCTATTGAGAGTTTAGCGTGTGATGCCAATTAGCGCGTGAACCTTCAAGTGAGTGAATCACCACAACGAGGACTAGCTTGCCGGCAAGCAACTGAACCTCGGTAAAAAATCATTGTGTCATCATTTGATTCCGAGGTGATTGTTCTACATTGATATTGATTCTTGTGATTGATTGGTTCACTCCTCGACTCAGCGGTATAACCATCTTGCTTACCGTAAACTAGTTGTCAAGCTCTTTAGTGTAGCTAGTTGTGAGAGCTTGTTAGTTTGGTTAGTGTGGCTCTTTAGTTAGCTTTTGAGAGCACACTAACTTAGTGTAGTGACATAGCTATCGTGTGGATAGAAACTAGAATTGTTGTAGGTGGCTTGCATTTTTAGTAGGCTAGTGCAACACTGGCTTCGCCTCATAATTGTCTAACCGGTTTGCTAAGTGTTGTTGTAGAAATTTTTAATAGGCTATTCACCCCCCTCTAGCCATTAGGACCTTTCATCACGCCAGCACGCCTTCGCCCTGCGCTTCCACGCAGGGCCCACACCGCTCGGACGTCGACCGTGCCGCTAGACTACGCACGAGGACCCCTCCACCTCCTCCCGCTTCCCACGCGCATCCCATTTGCAACACTTGATCTACTTTTGAAACATCTATATGCAGCACTTGCAACATACGTCTGAAGACAGATGAAACATTTAAAACATGCTTCTGAAACACTTGAAAAAACACCTGAAAAACACTTGAAAATCATTACGAACATATGCAACATTCAAATAAAACACTTGCATCATATGTGTGAAAACATATGCAACATCCAGATACACACGCTTGCAACATATGTGTACAACCATTGCAACATATGAAACATCCACCTGAAACACTTGCAACATACCTCTGCAGCATCCGAAACACTTGAAACGTACGCTTGCAACATGCGTTTTTCAACCTTCTTCTTTCGTACGACGCAGAGCAGAGCGGGGAACGGCCGGTTCCGGCCAGCCGGCCGTGGCCTGGCAGCGGCCAGCTACACCTGCGCCTAGCCTGGGCCCGGCCAGCGACAGCCCCTTCTCCTAGTCGCCTGGCCACACGCATGGTTTACTGCTGGGTTGACCCAGCCAGCCAGTGGCACCCGCGAGCGGCTAGACCCCAGCGACGGTGAGGAGGCTCGCCGGCTTGTTGGAGGCAGCCACAGCAAGCAGGTAGCACAGTGGAGGTGACCACGGCGAGCGGGCAGCGCGGGTGTGACGGTGGAGAACGCAGCGAGGTGGAGTTGGGAAGTCGATGAAGCGTCCAGTTTTTTAGAAGTCGTAGATGTCCTCCAGCAGACTAGTTGGGCCTATCCAAAGGCCCAGGAAGCAAGCATCCTGGCGGACGGATGCCGTGACTGCAGCATTACCGAAACATATAACACCATTTGACACTTAGCATGGAAGAATAGTTTGAACATTCACGCACTGCCGTGGGGCGTGGGAAGCATGTCTTTTGTTTCACTTTGGTTTTTTATGGGAGACCGAGAGGGTTCACGCCCAAGTCGATTTAGTGCTCGTCTGACATTTTAGGGCCTGCAAGAGGGTTGTTTCCATTTCCATCTTCACCTATGCGTCTAGCAAGTCGGTAACGTTTGTTGACGCAGAACCATGGTACTGTGGTACTTGAACGTTATGATTGTGAGGCGTCCGCCTTTGTTTCCCATGTGCGTGTTTTTATTTGTTCCATTTTCTAGCTTGTACTTACTCGGGTGCTCAAGCAAGGTGGGAGAGTGGGCAGGCAGAGAAGAGGGAAGATAGATCGTCGTACTAGAAGTGCGCAGAATTACACAAATACCGATCAGAATCATGGACGAAAACCAGTCACTACCTCGATCTGATTCTTCCTAGCATTTTTCTACGCGTTAGTAGTTACAAAAATACCTTCCTACAAGTTTGATGGTACAAATTCTATGGCAACAAAAAAAAGAGTGAACAAGGACAAGGAGAAAAGCATTGGACAACCTTTGACACCATAATTGCCCTGGGTGATTATTAAACAACATAAGAGAAAAGGGCGGGTAGAAAATGATGGGTGAAGTACACAACCATACAAAGATGGCAATGCAACGTTTAGATTGGTAAGTGAGGTTCTTGTTTTTTTGCATTTGGCTTTGCTTGTTGTGATGAGTGGTGCCATGCTACAAGCACACACCATTTTTTTCTCTTAGAATTAGGACTTGGCCGTGTCCTTTGTCCAACTGACATGTGGTCCTGAGACCCCTTTAAGCCACATGAATGTAGTTAAATCCTATTTTAAAACTATTTATATTTAATAATCTAGCGTATTTAGTTAGTGGGGGTAAAAAGATGTTAACCTATAAGAAGTCATTATTCTTACAAGACAATCTTATAGGAGTAGGAATCATAACCAAATACAATCGAAAAAAGTGTCAAATTGTCTCCTCTTTATGATAAAAACAACAAGTTTTGCTACCTTACCAGTTTCGCTTGGATAAATTATCTTTTATAAGAATGACACCTCGGCGCAAGTATCATACAAAAAATTTAATCTTCAAAGGTTCTCTTAGTTTCCAAATACATTTGTTTATGTTAGGTATGTCTATATGAATTAAAGTTTGATAGTGTGATTTTAATGAGAATTGTCCAGTTTGAAGCTGACCATTTTTACAGTGATACAGAATTTTGTCTTTATCTTTTGTTAGCATTTTAAGCTATTTGCCAAAAGAAAAGGCCTCTTTATTGGGAAAGTTTTTACTATTATACACCTGAGTTTAGAGGGTGTTTGAATTCAGGACTAAAGTTTAGGAGGTATCACATTGGTTGTCACATCGGGTGTCCGGATACTAATTATAAAATTAATTACAGAAGCTATGACTAATTTGTGAGACGAATCTATTAAGACTAAGTAATCCATCACTAGCACAAGTTTACTGTAGCACCACATTATCAAATCATGGACTAATTAGGCTTAATAGATTCGTCTCGCAAATTAGTCTCAAACTGTACAATTAGTTTTATAATTAGTCTATATTTAATACTCTAAATTAGTGTCAAACATCCGATGTGCCAGGGACAAAACTTTAGGAGGGAAGCCAAACACCTCTAGGCACAACATATCACAATTCAGAGGATATGCAGCCCATTTATGTTTGGTAGAAGAATACAGTTCTGTCACCAACAATCAGCGCAACGAATTGAATAGTGTACCTTAAATAGCCATAGCCGTCGCGCTAGAACCCGGCCGGCCGCGGATACATCCCCATCCATTCCACGAGCCATTCATTAATTGGAGATTGGAGATGCTTCCTCAAACTACGACCCAGCCTGAAAGCAAATCAAGAAAGAAAAAGAAGGCAGGGGCAGGGATAATTAATTAATTTATTTTTGGGGGAGAGATGATTAATTATGTTATATCCTATTATGCCGGGAAAAAGGGCACGTACTCTCACCTACAGCCCTTTTCGCCGCCGCACTTGATTATCCTTCCCTGTTTTCTCCCTAAAAAAAACAGATTTTTTTTTATTTATTGGGTGGATTGCTGTTCAGTTGACGTGTGAGTGGGAAATGAAAAGTGAGAAGAAACCAAGGGAAGGGAACTGGAAATGAATTCCAACCTGGTGCGACCGCACCGAGATGCGGACACCCAGTCGCCCACGCGCCCCCCCCCGGTTCGCACCGCCCCACGCCTACGCGCGCACGGGGGGCTCGCCCCGGCGCTCACAGACAGCTGGTTCCCACCGGCATCTGGCCCCGCGCGACAGGAGCCTAACCCTTCGTGGGTGGGATTCGCTTGGTGCGCGTAGCACCGGGGCTGTAGCCACGGGCTGGAGCGCTATAAATAGAACCCCACCCCTGGCGTCCTGCCCTCACACCCACCCTTCCTCCTCTCTCTCTCTCTCTCCCCAAGTCGTTCGTCACGCAGGGGCCGGGCCCTCGTGAGAGGCGAGGCGAGCAATCGAAAGCCGGAAGGAAGAAGCCTAACCTCTCTCTTCCAAAACCAAACCGAAAAGGGAAAAAAAAGTATTGGAAGAGAAAAGGAAAAAAAAAAAAAAGAACACAAGCAGCCCACCGGCGGGCGCATCACAGGGGCAGCCAAGGAACTGCTGCTGGGGGAGAAGGGCAAACAGGGGAACGAACCCTAGTCAACAGACGCCGCCGCCCTCGCCCGGCTGGATCTGGCCGCCGCCGCTGACTCGCCGCCCGACGATCGCCTGGTACGGAGATCCTACTCCCCCCAATCAGGACCATGCCATCATACCCTAGGACTGCTGTGTCACGGAACCGACGGATTGGAACGGAACGGGATCCTAGCGCGTCGCGTGCCCGCGGGGGGTGGGTGAGACGCGGCGCGGTTAGTTAAGACGACGGGACTGATTTCCAATTTCATTTCATTTCTCGGGACTGGTTGGGGATGCCGAATTAGCGGCTTTAGTGCAACGATTAAACCTTTTTATTTTTTATGGGGTGATTCTGCCGAGTCTGGAAGCCGGAATGGGGATCAAGGCTCTGGCCGGTTTGCCAAATCTGGAACTGTTAGGCGCGATCCTTACTCTATGGGAAGAATTTGGCGAGATTTATTGATTTATATAAAGGCGGGGTTATAAATACGGCATCCCGGTAGATCGATAGCAGAGGAGGACGTTAGTGGGCCTTGGTGTTATCTACAAGGGAGTAGAAGTCCCCCTTTCTTCTGGAGTGATGAAATGTGTTGTTGGGATGGTCCATGCGTTGTTGCTCTGCAGTTCAGTTATAACTTTCCTGCCGAGATTAACTTAAACCTAGATTCTTCTAATGCTTTGACCTAGGGTTAACTGCTCTACAATGTTCCTGTCACTATTAGCTAGCAATTAATTCAGAGCACGAGCGGATTGTCGCAGATTGAGGATCCATCTTGTCATTTATTTATACACACATGCAGGGAAGGGATACATTGTGTCCTGTTTTAGTTTTAGGTCCTAAGTTAGATCACCATTAAACTCTTGATGCATGTGTTTTAGATTAGGAACAAGGGTTGTCCATGGAATTTGAATATTTCCTTAAAAAAATTAACCCTCTTAGTCATTATGTTAGGTTGCCTCAGCTGGCAAGTAGAAGGCCCATAGATTCTTGTTCTTAGGCGTCCTGTTTTTTTAGTTACATTCACAGTTGCGATGTAGTTGAAACTGTGCTAGAATTGGACTGATTCTAGGTACATTTGTCAAACGTGTATAGCCGTGTACATCCTGTATTGTTGGCTTCTCATTCTGAGCACATGTGCAATATTGTAGGTTGAGATGTTATTTGTTGGCCATACATGTAGGGTACAACATGTTCTGTTTTAGTCCGGCTCTGTCTGGATGGCTCTGGATCATCTATGTTCCGGTTGAGTCAACACAAGGAGATTATCAGTTATTTGTATTAGTTAGCTCTCAATTAGCTTTGAGTGGTTGTACAGTTTGGTCAGGTTTTGCATTTAGAGATGCTGGAGTTCAGCTTATTCACTTTCTTCGCTTTTAGTTTGGAGTATTAGCTACGTGTTTGTTCTGATAATTTGAAGAGATGTTTTATGTCGTTTATTGGTAGCATATAGACTTGAATACCATGTAATACATCATCTTTTGGACCGTGTGCTTCGGGTGACAAGCTAAGCAAGTAGGTCTTTTTAATGTGTTAATACTTAATACTGTAGGATTAGGTGGAGTTGTCTTCCTTTTCTTTTTTGAACTTTAAATACAGCGGGGAGACCCCCACTGTAAGGATTTTATTATTAGAAAAAACAAAACACAAAGAACAACACCATTACACCACTGTAAGTAGTAGTCTTCCTTTCCTTTTTATCTTTCTTTCCATAGCTTCTGTTTGTTTGGAAAAATCATTTTATTTAGAATGGACGTAGCCAGCTCCGATCCTGACTTGTAATCTATTTTTGTGCTGTTGCTTTTGTATAGCTTATTAACTTCCTAAAACTCAACACATGCTTATCGCATTTGCTTTTGTCTGTTAGTCTGTATGGTGTTGCTTTGTGGTTTCCCTTGGAGAAATGATACTGTGTCTAGACTAGCTTATGCTCTTGCGTAGCCATCATAACTTTTACATATATGCAATATGCACAATCTTTTCTTCTATTCCTGGCATGTATATGTACTTATTTACTTTGTCTGTAAAAGGGTCGGCCTGGATGCTGAGATCCTGTATCACTAGAATCCAAATTCTTGAGATGGGTAGGAAGTGGACAACAAGAGGAGGAAATGGCCTGGGTCAGAACATGAAAAGAATCCAGCGGAGAATGATATTCAGGTTGCACCACCTGATTGAAATTGTTCTTCCCTGCAGTACCAAGAAATGATCAGTCTGCTGTATCTGTTCACTTCCTAGTTCATCCCTTGTTGGCTGGCCACCTCACTAGCGGACCGAAGCATCCAAGCAACCTTTGAAATTTCCTATTCTTGCTGTATTACTGACATATTATGCATGTTTGTGTTGCAGATGCTTGTCCCAACAGAAAGGCAATAGTAACTTCCCTTCGTTGGGTGCTCTTATATTCCAGGAAATCGCTACTGGTTCCACTAGTTGAAAGTTTCAAGCTATATGCATCTACACATGACATGGGTTCTCGAGGAAGGATGTTATTTGACCTTAACGAGCTCCCAGCAGAAGTTGAAGAAGAATCTGCTGCTGTCGTACCAAAAGAATCTGCTGCTGTCGTACCACAAGAAGCCGCTGTTGTCGCATCACAAGAAGCTGCTGTTGTCATGTCACAACCTCAGAAATCCCTTCCTGTTCCGACAACGTATGTCCCAACATTGTTTCAGCCAGGGGAAGGATCACAGTCGCAGGGGATATTGAACAATAATGCCTTTAAGCATGCATCCATTGGTTCTGGCTTTCAGCCTTTTGTGAGGAACAACCAAGATTCAAACTATACAAAGGAGCCGATGAAGGTGGAAGATAATCAGAACTCTAGTATAACATCACCGTCCATGGTGAACAATCAAATCACTGATAGTGCTGCTCCGAAGGCTGAGACTTGCAATCAGGTGTCACAAGCCGTTGAAAGAGAAGAAGGAGAATGGTCTGATGCAGATGGCATTTCTGAAAATGCAGGGAGTAGCAACAAAGATGAGTTCACTGGTACTGCAAGCACTCATTTGAAGAAAGAATCCCAAGAGAGCGAGTCCCATCTTATTAAATCTGGTGATGTGACTAAAGATGATACTGCTGTTGAATATAGTGATGCTGAAATGGTTGATGTATCTAAAGATCTGGTTCATGGTTCCACAGGATCAGAGAACATGCAAAATTCTGAATGTAAAGGAAATCAGCCAGGTGATGATCTAGATCCTTGCAACAGGTCAAAGGATGTTAAAGGAGTGGCAGCTAATTATGCTTTGAGGTTTGCGAGCAACCCTGCAAAGAGACCTAAGTTAAATGAACACAAAGAGGCCATGCTAGGAAAAAAACGAGCTAGGCAAACTGTCTTCATCAATGTGGAGGATGCGAAACAAGCTGGTACAATGAAGACATCAACACCCAGGAGGCAGTCATCCTTTCCAGCACCGATTGTTACACGTACTGTGAAGGAAGCTTCTCGTGGTGCTGGTGAAAAGGCTGCAGAAAAACAAAATCAGCAAGCAATCAGGGATCAGAGACAACCTGAAATGATGGGATCAGAACGAAGCAATTCTGCCGATCCTAGTGACCAACACACTGAATCCAATGGTGATGCTGAGTTGGGTACCCAGAGCCGGTCAAAGAAAATGAATACAGACGAGCCAGCCTCAGATGTGTATCAGCAGCCTGTCCAAAGACAAGCTTCATTGAAGCAATCCATGGACTTGAAGCAACAAAAGAGCCGACCATTCTCTTGCCAAAGAACAGTTCTAACAGGACAAAACAATGCTGATCAGAAGCCAGCCAGCAAAAGGTCTATTATTTCCAAAAAGCAAACTTTTGTAAACAATGTACAGTATCAGGACTCATCTGTTGAGCGACTTATAAGGGAGGTGACAAATGACAAGTTCTGGCACAATCCAGGTTGCTTCTTTGTTGTCAATGTTTGATTTGGTTATATATATATGATGTCACCTTCTGGAAAATTTAGAACTTTTCTTTGTGAAATATGCAGTTTATTACATGCATGTAAGATTTGTGGAATTTGCTTAGGTCCTGCCTTTTAACAATTACTGCCCCATGTTTTAGTGTCCCTCATTAACAGTTCAACACAAGTAGGGCCATGACTTGACACAGGGAGAATATACTCCTGTTCATCCATTTTAAAATGATATATTAAAAATGTGGCAGCTCCGTGTTACTGTTCGCCACTAGCTCTGTACTGAAGATTGTTTACGTTTGGTCAAAGTAGAGTTGCATGTGTTTCATTGTTCATGTTACGATGTGGCCGGAATATCCAGTGATATTTTGGTCAATGTGTTCCTCACTAATGATCGCACTTTTGATGTTATCTTGTTCCATTCCAGAAATTGTAAAATCACTCGTGTTTGCATGTGTACCTTTGTTGTTGTAATTTGGCATTTAACATATATTTCTTATCTAAACAGAGGAGGCCGAACTTGAGTGTGTTCCTGGAAGCTTTGAATCTGCTGAGGAGTACATTAGAGTTTTTGAGCCTTTGCTTTTTGAGGAATGCAGAGCTCAGCTTTATAGTTCGTATGAGGAGAGTCTTGAGGCTGTGGGAAGGGATGCACATGTAGCAGTGCGAGTAAAAACTGTGGAAAGACGTGAAAGAGGTATGTGGGATTGGTTTGTTGCACTTTTAGAACACGTATTTGAATATCCAATCACTGCAGTCACCTGACTGTTAATGCATCCAGGATGGTATGATGTTGTCGTTCTACCGATGCATGAATATAAATGGAATTTCAAAGAAGGTGATGTCGCTATTCTGTCATTTCCACGGCCTGGTTCAGGTATATTTTACTGAATTTTCTTTGTTTTTTATTTGCAAAAATTATTGTGTTAGTATGTAGCTCTCTAGAACGTTTTTCTTATTTAGCTATTGTGTTGGTATTTTCAGCTGCTCCATCAGGCCGATCTAGTAGGAGGGATATGGGTTCAAATGAGGATGCTGAATTGGAATGTGGACGGCTTGTCGGTACTGTTAGGCGCCATATGCCTATTGATACACGTGATCCTATTGGAGCTATTATCCATTTTTATCTTGGTGATTCATTTGATTCTAACAGGTATGCCAAATTTTGTAATATATGATTGTTCTTGTAGTTGTCATCTCTTCCAAGTTCCATTTTCGCAACCACGTTTATCATGGCCTCTACATTCCCAAAGCATCTGAACCTATGTTTGTTTAGCATATTGTTTATCTTTGGAAAGATCTTATGACTGGTTTGTTGTGTCACTGAAGTTGTTTTATGAGAGAGATTTATAAATCATATAATGTGTTTTGGGTACTTGTACATTGAATTGTCCACAAAACAATACTCTTGAAGTTGGATTTCTCTCTAGCTCAGCTTATAATAGGTAAGCTTATTTTGTTTAAGTATGCCTAGGGAAGTAGGGATATCTGTTATTTAGACTTTCCTATAGAATGCACTAGAAAACATGTAGGGTTATACTTGTTAGAAACTGTAGTTTTGTGTCTCTGAGTAAATAAAATAAGTAACTCTTCTCTAACATACAAGCTTTGTACTGTGTGTTTTTGTTCATGTTCTTGGTACACACAATTGAAAACCGCTGTTCTGCATTTTACTGCAGTTTTCCTAACTCTAGTTTCTTGAGCACAATAGGTCAAGGCTTGTTTATATATATGTAGTCAGGGCCATGAAGCAGCAGCACAGCGAAGCGGGTAGCCACATAGAGTACTGATGTTTTCTTGTGTAGTTTTATTATAAGATATGGTTAGAGCATCTCCAACAGATTACTTATATCCATCCCCAATACTAAAAATATGCGATATAAGGTATTGTGTTGCTCCAACAGATTACTCATCCTATCCCTAATACCTAAAAGTTTTAAGTAGTTACTTAAAATTCACCCCCTCTCCCTCAAACGTAGGAGATCCACCCCTCTCCATTATCCACTTTAAAGGTATTGGTAATCTGTTGGGAGAGAAGAAGAAAAAGGTAAAAAAAGGGCGTACCCAGTGCAAAGAGCTCCCGCTCTGTGTGGGGTCTGAGGAAGGGTGTTAGTGGCAAGCCTTACCCTCGCCTGTGCAATGCGAGGAGACCGCGACTCGAACCCGGGACCTTCCGGTCACAGGCGGTAAGACTCTACCGCTTGCAGCAGGCCCGCCCTTCAAGAAGAAAAAGGTACACTACTGATAATAGGAGATCACCTATGTAGACTTTTAGGAGATGTGGGATACGTATTCTGTTGGAGATGCTCTTAGTATCATAATTAAGCAAGCCATAGGCTTATCTGCATTGCTGGGTTGCTGCCGCTCTTAATATGCCTTTTGGGGCTTTCGTACCATCTATTGTTTTCTCATTGCCACACAAGTTTCATAAGAGAATTGGATAAGGAAATTACAGTAGGAGTGTAATGTGTGATTTAAAAGTTTGCAATGTCCTGTAGATGTAAAATGTTTGTAGTGTATCAAAGTTCAAATGTTAATCTTCTTAGTCGACAGTCCTTTGTTGACTACAAACAGGATACTATAGGGCCCAAATTCTACTTGAGAACAGGGCCTCCAATGAGGCCGTACCACCCTGTAGGCTGCGCCTCACTTGACCATAGCAGCCTATTTGGATGAATTGAGCTAAAAATGATTTGTGAACTGACAAGTCTGTTATAGCTCTTTGGGTAGTGCTTCCCCACTAATCCTAGCAGCATGTTAGGTGATTAATAAACCCGTTTAAATTCCATCCCAACCCACTCCAACACACATAGATTGAGGTGGATACATGTGCATCCAAACAAGCCCTTATGAAGTTCTATCTTCTATGTGCTTGATTGCTAACTATGAAACAACTTCAAATTGCTTTTCTATAGTTGTTTCATTTCGGAACGATATCCATCACTTGCATATTTGTTTGCTAAGTTGTCTCGCTATTCTTGTGTTGTATCCATAGCAGTGAGGCTAATGTTCTGAGGAAACTCCAACCTCGGAGTACATGGTATCTAACTGGACTCGGTTCTCTTGCAACAACACAAAGAGAATATGTTGCTTTGCACGCGTTCCGCCGTCTTAGTGGGCAGGTAATGCTATATTACACCTAACCATTATATTCCTTTATTACAAACTTATATATCAGTCGATTTTGACAAAAAAATTTCCGTCAGATGCAAAATGCAATACTTAAACCAAGTCCAGAGCATTTCCCGAAGTATCAAGAGCAACCACCTGCCATGCCAGACTGTTTCACCCCAAATTTTGCTGATCATCTCCATCGTAGTTTCAATGGTCCTCAATTGTCGGCAATTCATTGGGCTGCAACACATACAGCTGCTGGCACAAGCAATGGTGTCGTAAAGAAACAAGAACCATGGCCTTTCACGTTGGTACAAGGTCCTCCTGGGACAGGGAAAACTCATACTGTGTGGGGGATGCTAAATGTTATCCATCTTGTTCAGTATCAACATTACTATGCCGCTTTGCTCAAGAAGCTTGCTCCTGAAAGTTACAAGCAAGTTAGTGGTAGTACCAGTACCAGCTCGGAGACTGTTGCGGCAGGGTCAATTGATGAACTATTGCAGAGCATGGATCAGAATCTATTTCGCACTCTTCCCAAGCTTTGCCCTAAGCCTCGGGTGCTTGTATGTGCCCCATCAAATGCTGCAACAGATGAGCTTCTTGCTCGTGTTCTCGACCGTGGTTTTATAGATGGTGAAATGAAGGTATACCGCCCTGATGTTGCCCGTGTTGGAGTTGATTCACAGTCTCGTGCTGCACAAGCTGTTTCTGTTGAAAGGAGGACAGATCAGCTTTTAATGAAGGGCCGTGATGAAGTAATTGGGTGGCTACATCAGCTGAAAGGTCGTGAGCAGCAGCTATCACAGGAGATTGCCTATTTTCAAAGGGAACTCAATATGGTTGCAGCGGCTGGTAGATCCCAGGGTTCAGTAGGGGTAGATCCTGATGTTCTTGCTCAAAGGGATCGTAACCGTGATATTCTGCTACAGAAACTTGCTGCGTCAGTTGAAAGCAGGGATAAAGTATTGGTGGAGATGTCGCGGCTGCTGATATTAGAAAGCAGGTTCCGTCCTGGCAGCAACTTCAATATGGAAGATGCTAGGGCAAGTCTGGAAGCCAGTTTTGCCAATGAAGCTGAGATTGTTTTTACAACTGTGTCAAGTAGCGGGCGTAAGTTATTTTCTCGCCTGACTCATGGCTTTGATATGGTTGTTATTGATGAGGCTGCTCAGGCTAGTGAAGTAGGAGTCCTCCCTCCACTGGCTCTTGGTGCAGCTAGATGTGTCCTGGTTGGTGATCCACAGCAGCTCCCTGCTACTGTTATTAGCAAAGCAGCTGGAACTTTGCTTTACAGTAGGAGTCTTTTCGAGAGGTTTCAGCAAGCTGGTTGTCCTACCATTTTGTTGTCAGTGCAATACAGGATGCATCCCCAGATCCGTGAATTTCCATCAAAATACTTCTATCAAGGTCGCCTTACAGATAGTGAGAGTGTTGTTAAATTACCTGATGAAGCCTATTACAGAGATGCACTTATGGCACCTTATATCTTTTACGACATGTCACATGGTCGTGAGTCTCATAGGGGTGGGTCATCTTCATATCAGAATATTTACGAAGCGCAGTTTGCATTGCGTTTGTATGAGCACCTTCAGAAGTTCCTGAAAGCTAATGGTGCCAAGAAGGTTTCTGTTGGTATAATCACACCATATAAGTTGCAGTTGAAATGCCTTCAGCGGGAATTCAAGGATGTTATGAATACTGAGGAAGGGAAGGATATCTACATAAATACAGTTGATGCTTTTCAAGGCCAGGAGCGTGACATCATTATTATGTCATGTGTCCGTGCTTCAAACCATGGTGTGGGTTTTGTTGCTGATATACGCCGTATGAATGTAGCTCTAACTCGAGCTAGGAGAGCTCTATGGGTATGTCTCTGCCTCTCTACAATATGCATTAAGTGCGTTCTACTGTTGTTCTTCAATGATCTTATTGATGTATCCCATGTTACTTATAGTCTTTATTGCTTTTCAGGTTGTTGGTAATGCTAATGCTCTCATGCAGTCGTCTGAGGACTGGGCATCACTAATAGCGGATGCAAAGGCCAGGAAATGTTTTATGGACCTGGATAGCATTCCCAAAGATTTCTTACCCATGAAGGTTCCATCTAATACTCCAGGTAGGAATTCTTCCAACAACATCCGGAACATGAGAACTGGTGGTGGACCTAGACAAAGACACTTAGACATGTTCTCAGAACCGAGGGCTGGTATGAACATTAGGCCTGATGAAGATGAGCGTCTGAATTCTGTTACAAGAAATGGTAGTTACAGGAATTTGGATGATTTTGGCCGACCTGGTGATCGCCCCAGGGATAATCTGCAGTTTGGAGTTCCCAGGAGGCCAAATTCTTCTAATGGAAGGAGAGAAGTGTAAGGAGTGTGTTGCTATCTACAAACTCTGGTACAGCATGGAACAATGATGAAGAGCTCTGGGACAGTCCAGATTCAGCAAGGTGCAGATGCATGTTCAGAAGATCAGTTGCTTGTGCATTAGATTCCTTGCACCATGTGGTGGGGTGGTCACAAGAAAGCATTGATATCAGCAGAGGATGTGTGAATCTACCATGATGTGACCTCCAGTCAGTGGATCGAGATGCTTTCATGGTGGGTGATTAAAGGCTCATGATGTCAGGTTGAAGAAAGGCTGCTGTAGTCTTCAGTGTTATGGAGTTCTCAGGAATTTCTTTCTTAGAACAAGGCTGTCTGCTGTGTTTTGACATTGTGATCCTTGCTTTAGCCAGCTCCATCTTTCCGTAGATATATACATGCATGGGCATTTCCATTTTGAAACATGCCAGGAGAAATCTCACTGGCTCTAGAGCAGGGTAGGTCTCAAGCATTGTTGCCTGATTGCTGCTGCGATCGTTGCATGCTTGATATGTCTGGTAGGATCAGTATGCTAACATAGGCAGGGCTTCTGTACCATATGACATAAGTTCCTTCTGTATACAGGGTCGAGATCTAGAGAGAAGAAAAAGTTCATTATTTCATTCAGCTCATGTTGTTCCCCTTTGTTCTTGTTAACATGTTCTGTGCATATGTTGAAAGATGTTACCATGTTTGTAGTAGTGATTTTCCTGATTATCAGTGGCATGATTGTCTGCTTGTATGTTGATCTATGGATTAGTTTTGGCACTTTGCAGCGTTAACAATGTTGTCCTGCTGATGCCTGTGTCGGTCATGTATTTAGTTGACCTGTCAGTGTTTCTGCAAATCATTTACTTTTTTGTGATACTAGCATGTCAAAGCTAACAGAAATACTTTAGGTTAGTGATACAGTTATTCTAATTAAGCATATTTTTTGGGATGCATATATATTAGAGAACTGGACGGGAGGAGGTGGTGTTTCAGGATTACAGGCACCCTGAAATCTGAAGTGCCCCTTCGATCATCTCTACTGTGGTGCTGGTGGGTTTCTGGATGTCCTCTCCGTGTCACTCCCAGAGTCCCAGGTAGCTGCGTTTGTTTGGCCTATGATGGTGCACGTATTTTTGTTTCTTCAGTATCAGATTCATCTAGTGGTTTCTTGATGTTCTTTTAAAGTGGCGACTTAATTCTGAATTTCTTGTGTACATGCTGTGATAAGTAGCATGTAGACTGCAATATTGGTTGTTAGAGAAGCGGTTGACTGTTGTATTGAAAATAATGTTTTTGGAATATCTTTTATTTTGCAAGTTAAATTTAGGGTGGTCATTATGTCTGATGCTACAGGCCAGTTGAGGTCCTGAAATTTGAGTGTCCTTAGTCTTCTGCTTGGATTCTGGTGGCACTCTCCACTCTGGTTATCTTTCCTGAAATTTGAGTGCCTTTAGTCTTCTGCTTGGGGTCCAACGGATGATATACATGATAGATTAGGGGTAGCACCAATTGAAGAAAAGTTTGTTCAACATCGGTTGAGATGGTTTGGACATGTCCAACGGAGACCTCCAGAGGCACCGGTGCGTAGTGGAATCCTAAGCCAGGATAGTAACGTGAAGAGAGGCAGAGGAAAGACTGAAGTTGACTTGGTTAGAGGCAATAAAAAGAGACTTGAAATAATGGAATATACATAAAGACTTAGCCTTAGATAAGAGTACTTGGAAAACAGCTATTCACGTGCCTGAACCTTGATTGTTTTTGTTGGGTTTCAATTCTAGTCTACCCTAACTTGTTTGGGACTTAAGGCTTTGTTGTTATTGTTGTTGTTTAGTCTTCTGCTTGGATTCCAGTGGCACTCTCCACTCTGGTTATCCTTTGAAAAGAGATCCCAGGTAGCGGCACTTTGCCTTTTGTTTCTGTTTTTTTCCTTTATTGTCTTGCTAATCTTTGATAAACTCTGGTGTTGTGCTTGATTGTATGTGCAGGGCCCGTGATGTCATAGTGGTAATGGATGCAGTTTTGGCAGCTGTGTGAGTTCTGATCTCCAGGAATGCATGGTTGCCTGCATGGTAGAACTCTATCGGATTAAAACAGGGGAGGAAAGAATATCGGAGTACAGATAGATGATATGGCGGTTATATGTTGAATTTACACGTTCTGCCGTATGTATATGAATGAACTATTTTGGGAGCTAATGGATTTGTATGTTACGGCTGGTTACCAGCCACACTGCCTATCTGATTTGTTTGGAGAAGCACAGCTTGCATGTTGACACGACTTGCTTTTGTACCGGAGGCAAGCAGCAACAGGGTTGTATATGTCCTCTGACGGGTCTGCGGTCTGCCGCTGAAAGAGGGGCTTTGGAGTTGGACCAGTTGCGCTGGAGATCCGAAGGAAATCCACCCCAGGTGCTCCTGAACCTGAAATATGCTATGCTGGTCTCGTGTTCTGCCGCTCTGGTTGCGCAGAGCTGACATAGTACACCAGAATCAGCTGATGTTCCAAATGGGGACAAACTAGCGGTGGTGCCAATTCGTGGTCCAGCTAGTAGTCGAAGACTTTGGATGCTTTTCAGCGTATAATCCGTATTTTTCATCTTGTTTTTTTAGTCGGAACATTATTTTTCTCTAACAACGAATCAGTCGAAATAGTGTTTCGGTTTGTTTTTTTAGCGAAGCGAACATGGCGTTGTTGTTAGCGCGTTGTTGTTAGCTTGTTACTTGTCCGTTTCTGCGCTTGGGATGGTATCGGTATCTGCGAATCCATTGGGCAGCAAACGTTTTTGACTCGGCCTTATTGTTCATCAATCTATTTTTCAGTCTCTTTTAATGCTCTGATCTGATGATGAAGAGTCTGAACTATTCTTCCTCTGCCGTCCGACATGTCCACGATTCTTTCGTCTGCCGTCCGAACATGTCCACGACAAGAAACAGCTAGATGGACCCAAGCACAAGGAGACTCACCGCAACGCTCCAAAGGCCAAACCAGAGTTTTTCTCCGGTTTTATTTAGACGCACCACAATCCTCCTGGCCTTGGACTTGTCTTCCACCCGAACCAGCTTTGGATCCGCCACCAGGACACGGCCTTTAACGATCCACCCCTTTGTCAACCACCGTACCATATATGCCATCACGCGGCGGTGGCGGTGGCGGCAGCACGCAGCCGGCTGTGGTGGTGGTAGCCGTCGCGCAGCCGGCGAGGAGGAGGACGACGAGACGGCGACGCGCCATAATGCCTGTGAAGAGCAGCGCCAGCTTCCGCATGACCGCGCTGCCTATGCTGCTGACGGCGCAGCTGCTGGCGGCTGCCGTGCTCGCGCTCACGCTCGTCTGGGTGCTGCACTTTCGTGGAGGCGTCTCATGGAAGCCGACATCCAAATCTCTCTTCGTCTATACGGTAATAATCCATCCATCGGGAATCGGTTGCTATGCTAACCAAGTGTCAAGCAATACTTATGGCATCCATCTAAAGTTTACCTACCTACAATTTCGAAGCCAAACTTTAGTGAGCTAAAAGTTCTCTCATTTAAACTTTAGTTGAGGTGTTTGGATCCTTCAGCTAATAGCACTCACTAAACTTTAGATGGGTTTAACTAGATTGAGGTAGTTAAACTTTAGCTAGTCTTTTAGCTGGACCGTTTGAATCTCTGGCAGCTAAATTTAACCAGCTAAAGTTTAGTCGGTGGATCCAAACATGCCCTTACTGGTATTTAATTTTGCTGTGTATATGCATACTTTTTTCCATCCATAATTGATATTGTATAATACAGTACAGCTCTGTAATGCATTGCACCATATATTCCTAAACATGATTATTATTATAATATAATATAATATAATATGCGCACCCTTTTGTCAGGCACACCCTCTGTTCATGGTGATCGGCTTTATCATCTGCACCGGAGAAGGTAAACCAACAAACGCACGTCTTTACTGCCTGCAAAATGGAGCAATAACGTTGAGTTTGTGACTGATGCTCTCATGTATTATTGGTGTGGTGTCGCGCGCGCGCGCGCAGCGGTGATGGCGTACAGGATCGTGCTGGGCCCGACGGCGGCCAAGAAGGCCGTGCACCTGCTGCTACATCTCGTAGCCCTCGCCTTCGCCGCCGTCGGCCTGTACGCCGCCTTCAAGTTCCACCATGACAACGGCCTCCCTGATATCCGCTCCCTGCATTCTTGGCTCGGGATTGCCACCATAGCGCTCTATGCTCTTCAGGTCAGTCAAGTATAACCAAGGACTTTTTTTTTTTTTTTGAGAAACAAGTATGGCTCTACTTTACTGCTTCTTTGCTGTGAGCCCAATTTGTAGCCCACGTATAGACTGCAATCACAAGTTACTCATTCTGGCCCCACCATCGCCCATGACCCTGTTATGCATGGGCCTCATCCCACCAACCCCTGCCCCTCTTTTCTTCTCACGAAAGAAGGAAAAGTCCTCTACATTATGCACGAGATCCGATTTTCCTCCATTTATAAAACCATTTGTTTGCCTTCTTTTAACTTTTTCTAAAACCATTTGTTTTCGATTTCAATGATGTTTTAATCTACATGAGGCCACGTCAGCCACGAGAGAGGTAAATTAAGCTATAGGGATAGTTCAATAAGGTCAAATAGACTTTACCAAAAAAATTATATTAAATATATTTTAAAAAATATATCCAAATATTTTTCTTGGAAGAGCTAGGTAGATAAACCTAAATTTTTGTTTAAAATCTTATAAAATTCATAGAAAATTTATTTATCTAAAAAAATATGAAACTGGTTTTGAAATTTTCTAAAATCATGGTTTGTATTCTAGTTCCTATGCCCAAGTTATTTGAATCTTTCTAATGCCCTTGTGGTGTTTATTTGCTATTAGATGTCTTGTTATCTATTATAATTAGTTGACATTGATGACCGAGACTACGTAGAAGGACAAGTGACTTCGACGACAACACAAGGGTCATATAATCACCACATATTTGATTATATTTAGTATGAACACAAGTGTCACTGGATAAGAGCTAGGCACAGTGAGTAGTGACCAAAATGCCATGTTCTTTTCAAATGGCCCATTCACTACTACAGAAATTGACGCTAGGCACAATGCTCTTTTTCAAAATACAATCTTATTATATTGTGTTGACTCCAACGCCAACTCAATTCCTATTTCGGCAGTCAGAAACAATTTTGCAGATAGATAAGATTAGTGTAGTAGATATATAGCACAACACATTTTCTGTGCACCGCTATCACTCCATGTTGTCTATGCTAACATAGTACATGGTTATAGATAGGATCAAGTGATACTTGTGTTCATACTAAATAGGATCAAATATGAGATGGTTATATGACGCTTGTGCTGTCGTCAAAGTGATTTGTCCTTTTATGTTGTTTGGATCATCATTGTCGAACAATTATGGTAGATAACAAAATAAATACTAAAAGAGAACCATATAAGATTAATGTAACTCCAAGGTACGCACTTGAACATAGACCATGATTTTAGGAAAAATCTGAAAATGGTTTCATATTTTCCCGAGCTAAAACAATTTTCTATGAATTTTGTAAGTTTAAATGAGATAGGATGTTTTAATTGTATATCTTTTCCAAAAAAAAATGGATGTGTCTAAAAAATATTTGTATAACTTTCTTTTTTTTTGAAGGGAAGGGTGAATTATATTAAAACTCGGCATAGTATATCCCTAAATCTTCATATGAAAAAAATTGAATAACGATAAAGTATTTTACTAGATTCTTTCATCGTCTTCTTCCATAGTGTTTTTTTCGATGCAGCTAATGCTCTAGATGAAGAAAACCTTGTTGAAGACCAAAGCCAGAGTGGAGTCCTTATACCAAATCCAACGATCAACCCCGAAACATTGGACATGCATACAAGATCCAACATTCTGGAACTAGTCCAAATCACATCTAAATCGGTAGAGGAATATCGGAGGTATACTCATAGGATGTTGATTCATCACGTCTAGTCCTTAATTTCCTTTCCGCGACCATCGACGATGAGATCGACGACCCGGACCAGGAGAACCCCCATGTAGATAATGGCCACAGTTGACCGTCTGTCAATGAAATTCACGCTGGCAACGGCGACCTCGCCGTGGTATCACTAAAGTCATCGTAGGTAACAAGATCTTGACCGAAAACCATCCGAATTCACCGGTAGATTTATTTGGACTAAACCCTAAGCAAACTAAATTTTAAAACTGCATAAAAGAGAGATGGGTCCCTTCTCCTTGCTACTAGCAGAGTCGCCGGAGAAGAAGAAGAAGGAGAGAGGCCCTAGGCGATAGTGGCGGTGAGGAGCAAGGGTGTTTTTTTTTTCCTGTTGGGGCGGTAGCAGCATGAAGCCTCACACAATGTATAACTTTCTTGGTAAAGTCTATTTGAACCATGAACTGTCAACCTAGTTCATTGTACCTACCTCGCGGGCTAAAACCGTTGTTGGAACTAGCCATGGTGTAAAAACAAACAATCTCAAAATTACATTTTAGAGACGACAAAATATTTGGCTTTATAGATGAAGAAACAAAATTGGACTTCACAGAGTCGGGGAGTTAAAAAGGACTTCTTCCCTCAAAGAAAAGCTATCACAGCCTACAAAGCTGTAAAGAAAAACAATTAACTTTTTCTCGGTAATATAAAGGAAGATAATCAATTTGAATCGCCTTGGCACACCGTTGGTGGAATATTGAGGGTAGAGCTTGCGCGCCATGGTTTCTTTTCTTTTTAAAAAAATATATAAGATGGCCCCCTTGAGAGTTTCCGTGGGCCAATTTTGGGAGTTTTTTGGGCCAATTTTTGGCTGCGTATCTGGGCTGATGATGCGTGTGGCTGACTTTTGGCGCAGCCCAGCAAACATGTGGAGTTCATTTGGATACTTTTGGTCTCCAAAATTTCATGAAAATTCTGTACTTCCTATGCATTTGCAAATTGTTTTGATTCGACGAGTGCACACCAGTGCATTACAGCCAACAAAACAGGACACACGAAGCAATGCAAGCACACAACAACAAACCAATCATAACTTTCCTGTAGCAGTTGTTCATTTTATTGTTGATTTCGCAGTGGCTGGTGGCATTCGTGTACTTTGTCTTCCCCAGGGCCGTGATGACGATGAGGGCGGACTATGCTCCATGGCACATCTTCTTCGGCCTCGCCATCTTCCTCATGGCCATTTGCACTGCCGAGACCGGCCTGGCCAAGTTCGTCTCCGCCTCCATCGTTTACCCGAGCGAAGTGTTTGCCATCAACTTCACCGGGATCGCCATCCTCATGTTTGGCGTCGTTGTCATCTTGGCTGTCATCCTTCCGTCAAGATACTAGCAAGTGACTAACTATTAAGTCCATCCGATCCATGCTTCTTCTCAAGTCATATTGTCTGATTTGGACTGCATGCGTGTTGACATGATTTTGATATATTGTTTCATTTACAAAGCTGCTAGCTGCTGCTGGCCGTATAAGTTTGATATATATGATACTAGTAATGCCATCTAATTGTCGTTTTACTTTTTAGGCCCCTATGCAAAGGGGACCCTTCTTCACGTCCTGCACAAATTGATCAATTTTTGCTTTGTGAAACTAGGCAAATGCTTGTGCATTGTTACATGAAAAAACGAGTCAATTGTTTTTGTGTGCCACTAAAAAGTACATGGTTGTTTCCTTGTGTTTTTTACGAAGGATTTTATTAATTAATAATCATTACATCGAGTTAATTACAATAAAAGTGAATTCACTTCCGGCTTCTGCCTAAACACAAAGCCTAAGAGAAAGAAACCTAACACTCTAATGACAATCAATCCTAAGACTGGATCACCACCCATGTGTCTCGAAGAAAAATGCCGTAACCTCTTACATCAATTGTTGCGATGGCTTCAGCACCAAAGCCTGTGCGTAGGGCTTTTGGAGAATAACCCATGAATGTAGCCAATGCATTACCAAATAAACCACCTACAAATAAATAGCCGCCGCACCCAACAATATTAGAGGTTTGAGATCCTTTTGAAACTCTCGAAGCCAACTCCCAAAAAATGGGCCAATAAATATCTTAGTTTTGCTTATCTACAACTGCTTCAAATTTTATTTGGAAAAGATGGAGATTCAGGAACAATTAAGGAATAGCTTTCTTTTCGATAAACTAATGAATAGCTAGGTCTTCTTCCTGTTATGTGGGGCACCAGTTGCATAGCTAGCTGGTTATGGATGGGCAATCCTATCTACGGGTGGGGGTACCGTGTTACCTTTGGATATTATCTCATTATCAGCTAGGTAAAAATCCACGTCACACGCCTATGCGAAGCTAATCAATAGTTCACGTAGGGTAACCACTTGCTCTATTCGGCGAGGAGTCCGAACTGAGCCACAAGGCCCGGGAAGCCGCCGACCTCCGTAATAGATAATTTATACACATGTACAAAAAAGTCTTTTATGCATGCAACAACTAAGCATACCTTCCAAGGCACGTGGAAATTTCTCCTTATATGTTAATAATGTATCCATTAATCTGCGGGTGTCATGTATTGATCCACGCCAACCAGTGACAATAAATGTAAACCTCATATGAAAATCACAAACTGCCATGACATATCCATGCTGACCAAAGTACTTAGGTTGTTCCATCAATGCTATTGTAATAGGTGTGTGCGATCCACTAATTGTGAAAGCGCATCTAGCTAGGCCCTAAGTGAGTTTTGATGGATTGAATGACAACACTATTAAGGGAATAATGAATTCATGAGAATTGCAGGTATTTAGTCCCAGGTAATGATTTATTATGATTGAGCTCAAATGAAGCAAATGACGTGTAGATGAGAAATGAGTCTGGGTAAATTGATGAAATGCATAAATGACAAGCATGTGATGAAAATAACAAAAGGGACATGGTTTGATGGAAATCATTTGGTCGCTTATATGAAGCTTAATTATACTGTGCAATATTGATATTGGGTTTCATAATTGATGAATTATCAACATGTGTATCAAGTAAGGATGAGACATAAGTGATTGCATATGGGATGATCTCACTCATGAAGCTTGCTAGCTAGATCAAATTCAAGCAAAATACAACAATGGAAATGAAGATGGTTTTCAATGTATGCTCAATGTTGATTCAAGACAAGAATTGACTTGATGGCTTGATAGAGTGAAAATGGCAAGGAAAGAGCTTCGAGGTACTAAACAAAAGTGAAGGGAAAGTGAAGGCTTGGATACCAAGTGACGGGAAAGGGGTTGAAAAAGAGATTACTTGCATTGAGTTGATGTACTAATGAAGCTATGCAAAGTCATGTTGTTGTGGAGGATCAAATAATTGTTGAATTGTTTGGAAAAAGTGACTTTGTGATGGAAAGTGTAGTCTTAATCAAATGGTCTGAGAAATCCAAAGTCATAGGTCAATGTGGTTCAGCTCAAGGCAATGAAGGTGTTGAAAGCCCTCAAGTGATGAAAATTGAGAAGACAAGAAAGATGAAAGGCTCATCAAGTGGTATAAATTCTGAATCTTTAATTCTTGAGTATAAGTATTCTACTGTCAAGAGATATGCAACATTAAGTACTAGATGAGGTCTAGAAGTGCTGAAAATACCCAAGTGAGAATTCCGAGTGACTAACATCGAAAATAAGGTTAATTGGGAAGTGGGCTAGAAAATTGGCCTCGCCCGGTTTTGATAGAGTTACATGGTAACGACTAGTTTCTGTGTAAAACGGTCTAGGCTCATTTAGAAAACTGGCCCATGCCGGTTTTGACTAAAAAAAGCCCCCAATGGCTAGTTTTTGTGGGAGGGTTGTTTATACTCCTTCCCACGGCCCTTGGAGGGTTGCTGATACTTTAGAGAGTTGCGAAACTTCAGAATAGCCTTGTGAGAACTCCCAATCACCCTTTATAGGATTTAAGTGAAATTTGAGATACCATTGAATTGGAGAGCAAGATAGAGCCTTTGTGAGCTTGTGTGAGCATTAGAGAGCTGAGCAAAGACTTGAGCACTTCGTGATAGTGTCAAATTTATGGTTGTGCATTTGTTATACTCTTGGAGGAATTATCTAAAATTTTGTTTGAAACAACAAGATAACTCAAGAAGGGAACTTATACTCAACCCAAACTTATTTTAGGTTCATCCCTTAACTCCTTGCATAAGTTCACCATACTCATTTCATAGGGTCACTTTTACTCATGTGTGGCTAGCACGCACCTTGCATATATATGTTGGCATTGCATCTTATGTTTTTATTATTGCATTTCATGTATAATTATTGGAGTAGCTCAAGTATGTATCAGGAGGAATCAGAAATAGCATACATGAAAAAGGTGTTTGGCAAAAAGATTCCTGAAGCTTAGAAGGTGAACATCAAAAGCCCCAAAAAGCTAACATTTGCATATGGAAAAAATAACCCGTACACACAAGCTGGGTTGCTAGTTAAACAAAGACCACACCAATCTTATTACAAAAAAAGATGAACAATAGTACAACATATGTACAATTGCCAAATTTTCAATGATCACAGGCTATGGATAAAGCTCAATCACCGATCGAGCCCCCAAGACAGGCCTAATCTTGTAGCGAGTAAAACCTGAATCCATGAAAATCTTATTCCATGTTTGCTCCCCTCGTTCTTTGCCCGTAAACAGCACCATCATGCACATATCCATCAAAAGTTGAGCTTCAAATGCCTTTTTGGTCGATGGGGACTGTCCCATCACCATTTCTATAATCACAACCTTCCCTGCTGCACCAGTAGCATAGATAGCCTCTCTGCATCGCTGCAAGATTCTCACAGTCCTCATCGCTCCAATCATGCAACACATTCTGCCATCCGAGTTAGCCATGCTAGTCAATCAACCTTTGCTTTAGCATAGTATAGAATTTTATGTTACATAAGTATTTGAAATTCGTGACAAAATTTAGTGCATACAACATACTAATCAAAGAAGTTCTATATTGACTATGTATCTCTTTATTTATTTTCCAACACAATATATGCCCATACATACCCTATAATATGCACCAGGTTATGATACATTTATCGATTGCATTATATGTATTTTTTATATTTTGTGTTACATCTCTACTGATCTTCAAGAAATATTTGGTGAAACTTTAGTTTATGTTATATCAACTCTTTGTTGCATATTTTTTTGACATCACGAATCTATATTCGCTATCAACTTTTGAAGCTATAGTTATTGCTTAAGTTGAAACTCTAGTACTCGTATCCTTTATTGAAAAAAATCCTTTGATGTTTTAGGTATAATATTAAATTAATTTTCACTATTATTGCATTGATACACGGTTTGTTAAGAGACCTTTTGTTGACGATCGATAAGCTATTAAACTAAATATTTATCCTAATATATGCATGTTTTCTTCCTCTACATAGTGACACACATAGCATTTATACTTACTCATCAATGCTAGAGTGGTAGACGTGTAAAATTTAGAAACATATGAAACATGCTTTATGGTTATTGTATTGTTTCCTTTAATAGCTTATATTGGTATTTAGATATGGATTATTTGACATTTATTTTAGTTACTCCCTCCGTCCTGAAAAACCTGATGTTCTAGGATTTTTAAGACAGATTAGTGCTCAACAAACATTACCCATGTAAGATCTTGCTGCACTTATTTTTAGAGGCGGATCAAATCACCAACCACCTCTAGAAAAGTTATATATTCAAAATATAAATCATAATTGATCATTAGGATTCTTGTTGTTTAGTTTTGTTTTTAGTATACGGTTTAGAATTTTGGAAAGTTAACCCTTATTGTTTTGCAAGTGAAAGTATATATATACATATATCTATATCATGTGCAATACCTAGAAACGTACAATTATATATAGTTTTTATTATGATATGTGATGTTGAGTTCGGCCTAGGGCCCCCGATCCAAAGCACAGCACCGGCGCCAACCGGGCAGTGTGGACGTACATACCTTGAGGAGCACAGCATCAGCCGGTGGGATGAAATCCATCATATCACCGGCGACGAACTGAAAGGTGTCGTCTTTAGTGCCTGGGACATTTTCGAGAACGTGGGGAAGCTCGAGCACCGAGCACTTACGTGCACTACTACATGATGGCCTTGTTGTCCCGGACGGTAACGGCCTTTAGTCCCGGTTACCGCGCCGGGACAACGATCCCGGGACTAAAGGTGGAACCTTCAGTCCCGGGTCATCGAGCCGGGACTAAAGAGGGACCTTTAGTCCCGTTTGGTGTTACCAACCAGGACTAAAGGCCCCCCAGCCGAGCAAACGTGGCCGCACCCTTTAGTCCCGGTTGGTAACCCCAACCGTTACTAAAGGTTCCTTTTCTTTTTCTTTTTTTTGTTTAATTTGTTTTCAGTTCAGTTACACATATTTGTTTAATATATAATATGGTTTTATGTACGTATTCTACGCTGCTAATATAAATACACGCACGCATATATATAATTACATCTAATTCTCATCTCAAGCATTATTATATTCGAATAAAGTATGAAACTATATATATTATAGATATATATGTATATGTACAACACTTTCATAATCTTGTTCTCGAAAATAACGATATCAATAAACATTTAATTTACATCATTTATTCCTTAGGATCAAAGTAGAACTCGTGGTTAGGATCTAGCACTTTTTCTAGAAGAAATCCTGCTATTGACTCTTGAACTGCTTTCAGATGGTATTTTTGCATGACCCTTTGTTTCAACCATTCAGTCTTGCATTTGAAATAAAAGGAAAAGTATTAATATATATATATATTCATTTAAAAATAAATAAAAATTTGATATATACGTACTCTGAGGATATCTTTAGGAGTTCTTCTTATGTGCGCAGTGATAAATTCACAAACGTAGTATCCACACAAGTTATTACCTGGTTGCTGCCGCAAACACCACTGTACGAGAAGAAGATTATTCTCATCATCTCACATGTAAATTGAAGTACGATATAGTAATTAAACACGCGGGGAAGTATATATAGTACAACTTACTGGTATTTTAACTACATTAAGTGGTGCCTTGCAATCCTTGCGGTGTTGCCGAATAAACTCTTTCCAAACCCTGTGTGACCAATAATGTACGATCGTTAATAAATTATGGCAAAGTCTATTCAATAATAGTTGTTCGCGAGAGATCAAAATTACCCCTAGATAATGTCTATCATATCTTGGTATAGTGTCTGCTCTTTTCTCAATGAGTCCAAGATTACTAACCGACTTGAGTTTAACTCAATGACAATGAGTATCCAGTGAAACCTGCATTGGTTTATACACACACGTACATGCATATAAGTTGTATTGATATTACATAAAATGTGTAGACTACATTATTATTAACACTTACTCAAAGCTATACGGGAAAAGTATTATTGTCTTGTCGTGCTGCTTCACGAAGAACCTTATGATATTCTTTTGTGCTTCAGATACCCAATGCTCCTTGGCAATAATATCGGTTTTGAATACGATATAAGGATCAATGAAGCCAACATTGGTGTCTTGTATTCTTTGGAGCTCTGACATCTGGAATCTGTATATAAATATAAGTTACATGTGAGGATAATTATATACATGTACGCATGGAAGTGAGTTTATTAATAAAAGTAATAATCACTTACAAACAAAAGGAGCTAATGATTGATTTGTCCAGAGCGTCCATGTGGTATAGTTGATGCAATTCTTCGAAACTAATATGTAAGATGTCATTGCCACGGAAGTAATGATGGTCTCTAAATCTGACAAAGATCCACTCCTCACCCCTACCACACGCCTGCATGTACCACTTGTTGAGCAAGTACATTTGCGTACCCAATTCATTTAGAGCCGCAGGGTTGTACAGACTTTTGCCAAATTTATAAGTCTTCCAGGTATCAACTTCCAGGTTCTAGATTGGAGCTTTGCCCGTCAATTGATCCAAGGTTAAACCAGTATCTTTAAAAAAAGCATTAAGGTCTTGAACCGACACTTCTCTAGAGTTGTCTAGTCGATAGACTTCTATGTTGGAACCATATTCATTAGCAACAACAAGATTTTGCATTGGTTGCTTCTGTTGTTTGAGCCGTCGGACATCCTTCCATGATGCTCTTTTCCTTTTCTTATCTGCATCATGTGACTTCACGAGGGAGCGGTCATAGTCTAATAGTGGTGGAGGCTTACGAAGTTCAAGCATCTTTTTCTTGTGATCTTCGACCTTCTGCCTCAGCAGATCTCGTGGTATGTAAAAGTACGGCTTCTCCTTAAGCTTCGCTTGTCTCTGCTTTTTGATATCTATAAAAAAAATCTTTCACTTTTTTGTCTTCTTCAGCTGCTATTTGCTCATCAGTCTTTTCAGGAAGTATTTCTTGAGAAATAACTCTTTTTTTCGGGGTCTTCTTTGCCGCCGGGACCTTAGATGTCTCTGTAGTGCGTCGCTGTGGAGGGGGTGGGGGCGATGTTGGAGACCGGCGTGGAGGCGATGAGGCCGGTGTTGGAGACTGGCGTGGAGGCATTGGAGATAGTTGTGGAGGCGGTGGGGCCGGTGTAGGAGTTGGAGATCGTTGTGGAGGCGATGGGGCCGGTGTAGGAGTTGGAGATCGCCATGGGGATGAAGTCGTCTCACCCCCCGCGACGTTGTGATGAGATGGGGAATGAATGATTGGGTTAGGCTGGGGGGAGACCCTGCTACAAAAACAAGTTGTGAGTCAATTATTTTTGAAGCCAATAGAAAATTAATGGAAAATAATATTTCATTCACTTTCATTCGTACCTAGGGTGAGGTAGGGGAAGCGGTGGCACCCCAGGAATGATGATGAAGCATTTGCGCCATTGAATAAATGTCTTCTCTGCTTCTCCTAGTGTCTTCTCCCCATCACCGTCTTCAATGTCAAGAGGAACATTGTTGTAACCTTTGAGCACTCTATCGACCGAGACGCTAGCATATCCAGGTTGAATAACTGACCCATGGATTCTTGGTGTCTTCATTCAGTCTATTGGAGATACAACCCCGACAGCCACCATGATTGATGCATTATTACCATCTGGAATGTGCAGCTCACATGTTGTTAGAGGCTCGGTAATGTCATCAACAGGGAAGCGCAACCCAGCGTCATCTTGAATAACTGGTAGCTCCATGGAAGCACAACTGCTTTTCATCTGACCAACGGGGCTAATGATGACTCCCAGCGTTGATTGCGATTGCATTTGACTCATTGCTAGCTGCACTTGTCTCTTGATCTCCTCCTGCATTCTTGCCTCAAGAGATTTTTCTCGTTCACGTGATTTAAGCAATGCTTGTCGTGACTCATTAACAAATTGCTCCAATACACGGATTCGGTCTGCCTCCTCATCCTTCTTTCTCTGGCGGCTTCTGTAGGTATCCTTGTCTACTGGGAATGCTTGTAGCCACGGAACCACCCCATAGCCTCTTGTTCGATCACCTGTTCGGGATTCTCTAGGGCATATGTCAATTCATCCTTATCTTTGTTGGGCTTGAAAACACCACTATCAGCTTCTTCCCTAGCACGAACTAGTCTCTATATTGCTCTCTCAATTTTTTGGCCAAAAATTAGCTTGCCAGTGTCTGGGTCTAGGCTTTCCCCATGAGCGTAGAACCAATTCTTTACGCGTTGAGGCCAGTTCTTCTCTATTATTTCAGGTATGATTCCCTTGGCAGTAATCTCTGCTTCTAGGTTCTGCCACTTGAGAATAGCACTCCTATAACCACCTGATCCCATGCGATGATGGTATTGCTTCTGTCGGGCATTCTGCTGATTCCTCATCACACATTCCTCACTCTCTTGAGATATCTTGTATTGTATGAAGTCATCCCAATGGGACTCCAACTTGACAAATGCCTTAGCATTGAAATCCGGCGTTTCATTCTTCAAGATAAACTTTTTGTACAATATCTTCTTCCAACTCTGGAACAATGTTGCCATCTTCTTCATTGTCCAATCCCTAACTAGCTCCTTTAAAGCATCATCTGCTTGTAATGTGAAATGGTAAGTGATATCTCTTCAAGCTAGGTTCTTGTCACGATCAGATACAAAACTAACATTAGGAGCGGATATCTTCTTCTTCCATTCACGAGCACTAACTAGGATCATATCCCTTACAATGACCCCACATTGATTGACATATGTCTGAGCATGTGGTCCCAATGGTTTGCCGGTGTCGGTGTCGAATTCTAATATTATGAAACGGCCCTCTAATGGCTTTTTTGGCCCTCGGACTTTTCTACTCTTGCTGGTGGTTGATGTAGATCCAGAGACCGGCTACATGAGTAGAAACACAACGATTAACAACAAATATACGTACGCATGCATCTATAAGAGATGATAGATAATCGAATATACCTCGCCAGTATTTTCTTGCGCGACAATATGTTGATCTTCAACCACCGGGATATTCAGGATATCCTTATAATCACCAAAGTACTAACTCGTGTCATCTACATCCGCATTGGTGTCGGCGTTGATAATATCCGTCATTATATCATCATTCAAGTTATCATCCGGAGAAGCCATTTGTATCTTCATGATAACATATAGATAGAATTACTATGACACATAACATAAGTACATGTGATAACACATATAGAATTACTAAATCCAATTAAATATAATAACACATAATATTTCATAAGGATAAACAATAATAAGGTATAGGCTTTGGAATCGAATCAAAAACACTTTCGATCAAAAACATGAAAATAAGTACATGTATATATAGAATGATACAATTTTCTCTCTCTCTCTCAACACATAGAAATAAGTGCATATGTATATATCTCTAAATATGCATGTGATAACACATAGAATGTCTCTCTAGATACAATTTTCTCTCTCTCTCAACACATGGAAATAAGTACATGTATATATACACATAGAAATAATTAAGTACATATGTATACATATAGAATCTCTCTCTAGATATGCATGTGATATAGATAGAATTACTAATAAAATATCTAAGTGATATATATATAGAATTACTAAAATAAAATTAAATCTAATTAACATATATATAGAGAGATAGAATATATAATTACTAAATCTAATTAAATATAATAAACATATATACATTGATAGAATTACTAAATCAAAATTAAATCTAATTAACATATATATAGAGAGATAGAACATATAATTACTAAATCCAATTAAATAAATCTAACATGGAATTAGATAAACTAGTAATAGATAATACATTTTAATCTAACATATATCAAAAACTATAATAAAAAACTATCTAAAAAAAGTACTAATTAAATTTTAATACATTTAAATCTAACATATATAAAAAACTATCTAAAAAACTAACTAAAACTAACAATAAACTACTAATTAAATTTTAATACATTTTAATCTAACATATATATCAAAAACTATCTAACATTTTAATACTGGCGAGGGCAGCTAACATTAAACTACTAATTAAATCTAACATTTTAATCTAACATATATATGGCCAAGAGCATGCAGGTAGCTAGCAGGCTAGCTAGGGCGGATGGCGCGGGCCGGGCAAGGCGTGCTAGCCAGCCACGGGGTCGAGCTGAGCACCTCGCGTGAGGACGACGTACGGTGGAGACGGCGGGGCTCGACGACGAGGCCGGGCGGGAAGCGGTCGGAGATGGAGGGTGGGCTCGGGTGCGACGGCGGAGACGGGATGCGGTGGAGAGACGGCGCGCGATGCGGGCCGGGTGGATGGCGCGGCCGGGCGGGGGTAGATGACAACGACGGCGCGGCAGAGACGAGCTCGACGGCTGGGCGGGGCTGGGCGACGGAGGCGAGATTGAAGATGGCGGTGGCGGAGGCGATAATCGACGTGTAGATCGAAAAGTAGAAGATGAACAGAACAAAAACCGTTCGATATATATAGGCCGGGACCCTTTAATCCCAGCTGGTAACACCAGCCGGGACTAAACATCATTTAGTCCCGGCTGGTAAGCCGAACCAGGACTAAAGGTCCAACCCTTTAGTCCCCGCTCGGCTTACTTACCAAATGGACCGAATGGCGTTGTCCCGATTGGTGTTACCACCGGGACTAAAAAGGTATTTTTAGGCGGGCACCGAAATTGCCGACCACCCTTTAGTCCCGGTTCTGGCACAGGCCAGGATCAAGGCTGAAAATTTTGGCGACCCACCGTAGTAATTGGAAAGACTCAGGATTTTGATTTTGTTCTCCTTGTTTAATACTAGGTTAATCAATTAATTCTATAGCAACTTCAATACTTTGCAATATTTATTTTAAAAAATACTATTGATTAACTAATTATTTATTGTAAATAGGAAAATTTTGTAACCTAAAGTTTTTAATTTCTTTTATGAATATATAATATAAATGTTACTAATACTAAGTATTTTGTTAATGCAAAAATATATTTGTAACTTAAAATTAATAAAACTAATATTATTCAATAGGAAATTTATTATCACATTATTGTAACGTCAATGTTTAAATTTTTTCTCGGTTTTTGATCAAAATTAACAGGGAATTTTTGTTGAACCTATAAAAATAAAGAAAATATAGTATTTTTGTTCTACAACTTTTTCAAAAGAAAAAATGGCCTATACAAGGATTGTATATCTTGATGAGTTGAACAAACTTAATATTCAAAACTTTTCAATTTGAGACTATATAGGGTTCCGAAAACTAGTTTGTAGGTGTCGAAATTTAAAAATCACAAATTTGAACCATCTAAACTTTCTCAAATGGAAAGTTGACCAAAACAACAATTGTAGATCTTGATGAGTTTAACAAACTTCGTATTCAAAACTTTTCAATTTGAAGTCATTTAGAGTTCATAATACTAGTGTCAAAGTGTTGTTTTTTCATTTGACCAAATTTGACTTGGTCAAACTTGCTCAAATGAGACACTAAATGACCTCAGATAAAAAATCTCTGAATACCAAGTTTGATCATCTCAGCAAGATCTACAATTGTTACATAGCTCCTTTTCCCATTTGAGAAAGTTTTATCAAACACTAGTCACAAAATTTTGAATCTCATATAGACTTTCTGAAACTATGTCACACACTTGTGAAATTTGAACTACATTTTATTCAAACTTTCTCAAATGAAAAAATGGCCTATATAAGAATTGTAGATCTTGATGAGCTGAACAAACTTGGTATTCAAAACTTTTCAATTGGAGACAATTTAGGGTTCCGAAAACTAGTTTGTAGGCGTCGAAATTTAAAAATCACAAATTTGAACCGTCCAAACTTTCTCAAATGGAAAGTTGACCAAAACAACAATTGTATATCTTGATAAGTTTAACAAACTTGGTATTCAAAACTTTTTCAATTTGAAGTCATAGAGTTCATAATAGTAGAGTCAAAGTGTTGTTTTTTCATTTGACCAAATTTGACTTGGTCAAACTTGCTCAAATGAGACACTAAATGACCTCAGATGAAAAAACTCTGAATACCAAGTTTGATCATCTCAGCAAGATCTACAATTCTTACATAGCTCATTTTTACATTTGAGAAAGTTTTATTAAACACTAGTCACAAATTTTTGAATCTCATATAGATTTTCTGAAACTATGTCACACACTTGTGAAATTTAAAACATATATTAAACATATTACAATGTGAAGTCATAACATATTACATAATATCCGTCTCTAAAACATAATATATTAAACATGCATCGTTGTATCATGTGGGCACAACAGTGAATTTCTTATTGACGTTTGACCCTTGGTTATGATCTTGTAACCATGGAGTGTCTTCATCATTTAACATGATGCTTGGATCTTTCTTCACTATGAAGGGTGGAATTTGGACATTTATTTCATAATCTTCTGTCATGTCTGACTTGTCTTCAATTCCCACTATATTTATTTTCCCAGAAAGAACTATGTGGCGCTTTGGCTCATTGATCATTGAGTTGATGTCTTCGTTTTTTCCTCTCTTTGATTTTGTAGACATGTCTTTCACATAGAACACCTGACTCACATCAGCAGCAAGGACGAATGGTTCATCTTTGTACCTAATATTGTTGAGGTCCACTGTTGTCATTCCATACTCTTTGTCGACTGTTACCCCTCCTCCGGTCAGCTTCACCTATTGGCACCGGAACAAAGGGACTTTAAAATTAGGTGCGTAGTCTAGTTCCCATATCTCTTCTATGCGGCCATAATATATTTGTATATTCCCATTTGGATCTGTGCCATCTATGCGAACACCACTATTTTGATTGGTGCTTCTTTTATCTTGGGCAACTGTGTAAAATGTATTCCCATTTATCTCGTACCCTTGGTATGTGAGGATATGCCACGATGGTTGCCTAGCCAACAAATACAGTTGCTCATCAATATTGTCATCACCTTGACATTCTTTTCCCAACCAACCACTGAAACTTTCCATGTGCTGACGCCTAATCCAAGGTTCAGTCTTCCCTGGAAACTTGGATAGTAAGAACTCCTTATGTATCTCGATGTACGGATGCACCAATGACGAGTTCTGAAGAACTATGTAGTGTGCTTTATTGAAATAATCATTTTTCATGCCGATATATGTTTTCTTCCCTAAAGTTCCTTTACCACTGAGTCTCCCCTCGTGTCGCGATTCGGGAACGCCAATCGGGGCAAGGTCAGGAATAAAGTCAACACAGAACTCAATGACCTCCTCTGTTCCATAGCCCTGGGCGATGCTTCCTTCAGGCTTAGAACGGACTTTCACATATTTCTTCAAGACTCCCATAAACCTCTCGAAGGGGAACATGTTATGTAAGAACACAGGTCCAAGAATACTAATCTCCTTCACCAAATGAACTAGGAGGTGTGTCATGATATTAAAGAAGGATGGAGGGAACACCAACTCAAAGCTGACAAGACATTGAACCACATCATTCTGTAGAGTAGCTAGTTCAACTGGATTGATTGCCTTCTGAGAAATTGCATTGAGGAATGCACATAGCTTCACGGTGGCTAGACATACATGTGGAGGTAGAACTCCTCTTAAAGCAACTGGAAGCAATTGCGTCATAAGCTCGTGGCAGTCGTGGGACTTTAAGTTTAGGGATTTCTTCTCTAGCACATTTATTATACCCTTTTATATTGGAGGAGAATCCCGATGGGACCTTGATGCTGCTTAGACATTCGAACATGATGTCCCTCTCTTCTTTGCTAAGCGTGTAGCTAGCAGGACTTAAGTAATGATGTCCATCATCTGTCTTCTCTGGATGAAGGTTGTCTCGTTCTTTCATGCCCTGCAAGTCCTGGCGTGCTTCAAGTGAATCCTTTGGCTTCCCGTACACACCCATAAATCCTAACAGGTTCACACAAAGATTCTTTGTCAGGTGCATCACATCGATTATGTTGCGGACCTCTAGGACTTGCCAATAGGGTAGCTCCCAAAAGATGAACTTCTTCTTCCACATGGGTGCGTGCCCCTTAGCATCTTTGGGAACAGATTCGCTGCCTTGTCCCTTTTCAAATACTACTTTCACATCCTTGACCATTGCGAGTACATCTTCCCCGTTTCGGTTATGAGGCTTCTTCCGGTGATCTGGCTTACCTTTAAAATGCTTCCCATTCTTTCTTACTTGGTGATTCAAAGGAAGGAATTGACGATGGCCAAGGTACACGACCTTTCGACACCTTTTCAAATATATACTGTCAAGGTCATCAAAACAATGTGTGCATGCATTATATCCTTTGTTTGTTTGACCTGAAAGATTACTTAAAGCAGGCCAATCATTGATTGTTACGAACAACATTGCTCGTAGGTCAAAGTGTTCTTGTTTGTACTCATCCCAGACACGTACACCTGGTTTGTTCCATAAAACTAGAAGTTCTTCAACTAATGGCTTTAGATAGACATCAATGTCGTTGCCAGGTTGCCTCGGACCTTGGATGAGGATCGGCATCATAATGAACTCCCGCTTCATGCATAACCATGGAGGAAGGTTGTAGATACATAGAGTAACTGGCCAAGTGCTATGACTAGTGCTCTGCTCCCCAAAAGGATTTATACCATCTGTACTTAAGGCGAACCTTAAGTTTCTAGCCTCATTTGCAAACTCTGGAAATTCCCTGTCTATCGCTCTCCACTGGGATCCATCAGCTGGGTGTCTCAGCATATTGTCTACCTTATGGTCTTCTTTATGCCACCGCAACAACTTTGCATGGTCTTTATTTCTGAACAAACGTTTTAAGCTTAGTATTATAGGAGCATACCACATAACTTTGGTAGGGATTTTCTTTCTAGGACGTTGTTCACACTCGATGTCACCAGGATCATCGCGCCTAATCTTATATCCCGATGCTTTACATACCGGGCATTCATTCAAATTCTCGTATTCATTGCCATGGTAGAGGATGCAGTCATTAGGACATGCATGTATCTTCTAGATTTTTAATCCCAAAGGGCAGACAACCTTTTTTGCTTCGTACGTAATGATGGGCAATTCATTTAGCTTTGAAAGCATCTTCTTTATGAGGTTCAATAAATTCCCAAATGCCTTATCGGATACACCATTCTTTGCCTTCCACTGTAGCAATTCCAGTGTTGTACCCAGCTTTTTTTGCCCCTCTTCGGCCGTCGGGTATAGCAACTTCCTATGATCCTCAAACATGCGCTCGAACTTAACTTTCTCTTTTTCACGTTCGCATTCTTGTTGTGCATCACGAATGGCATCGCCAAGAGCATCACCGAGATCATCTTCTGCCGCTACCTCTTCTTCATCTCCCCCCATTGTAGTATCATCAAAGGCACCATAATGAGCAATAATATCATCAATGTCTAAATCTTCTCCTTCACCTTCTTCCATCATGACCCCGCTTTCTCCATGCTTAGTCCAACATATATAGTTTGACATGAACCCTGACTTAAACAAATGTGAATGAAGACTCATTGAGCTTGAATATTCCTTTAAATTCTTACATAGGGCACATGGACAGCACATGAAACCATCCCGCTTATTTGCCTCGGCCACACCTAGGAAATAATTCACGCCCTCAATAAAGTCTTGGGAGTGGCGATCAGCATTGTAAATTCAATGGCGTGACATAATCTGCATTACACGACAAATTATAAAAACCTTGAACATAATTAAGTATTTTATTACACAACATAGATGACACACACACGGTTGATTAATTAACTAAGCCTGACTACAACGTAAGCAATCCCAGCTATCACTAAACAAACTAAAACTACAATGCACTTCAGTAACATAATTATTTCGTGACCGTACGCAACTAAAACAGACAAATCATTCGTCTGTTGAATATCAATAAGCTTCTCCTGCTGGCTCACTGCCTCATCATCAGCAGCCGCTACCTCAAGCGCACCCGAATTCTGCACGTATGTAGCATAATCTTCCTCCCAGTACCAACCATCGCATCCATTGCCCTCCCACTGAAATTAAAGCCAAAAAATATTAAGTCAAAAATATTCAAGAAAAGTAGGTCAATTAGCCATAATAATCAAATGCGTAAGAAACTCACATCGCGATCTGGGCACTTGTAGAAAACACGACCCTTGTTGGGTCCCTGTCTCTTGACTCGGTACTCCATCACAATCTTCTGCGTACACTTACCGCAGATAATGAGAGGGAGTTCTGGCCTCAGTCGTTTCGCAACCGAACGAGAGGCCGAGGATCCGGTACCAGTTTTCATCTACTTTCTATACTTATTTTTGCAAACTAGTGTAAATTTCATATTTTCTAAAATAATATATTTAAACAAAATTAAAATTATTTATTTATCTAACTAAACCATGAAATATGTACTATGTATAATAGTAAAATACCAAACTATCAAGTGATTTTACTATTATAAATCATCATGTGATTTTGAGCTAAAAATAACATAAAAATCATAATCAAATCCACCATATCAAGTTACTTTCTATACTTATTTTTGCAAACTATTGTAAATTTCTCATTTCTAAAGTAATATATTAAAAAAATAAAAATATATATTTATCTAACTAAACCATGAAATGTACTACATATACTAACAATACTAAACTATCAAGTGATTTTGATGAACTAATTTAACTTTTGTTTATCCAAACATATATGTAAATCATCATGTGATTTTGAGCTAAAAATGACATAAAATCATAATAAAGTCCAACAAATAAAGTTACACATGTATCTACATCGTAAAATGAGATAAGCTACTGATAAAACATAAGAGGATTAAGTTTGTTACCTCCAAAATCGAAGAGCAACACCAATGGAGGGGGAGAGAGCAAGAACAACAGCAAGCTAAAGAACAGAGGCAGCAGTGAGTTTGAATGGAATGGCTCGGGTCGGGAGAGGAAAAAATGAGTTGGTCTATAGACCGGGATAATTAGTCCCGATTAGGGGGTCAAACCGGGACTAAAGATTAATCTTTATTCCCGAGGAATCACCCAAACCGGGACTAAAAATTTTAGTCCCGACTGGTAGCCCTTTAGTCCTGGTTGGTAATACCAGCCGGGACTAAAGATCCCTACCCCGCGGATGACCGTTGAGTAAAAACCTTTAGTCTCGAGGGGAAAAAAAATTGCTGAGACTAATATTAAATTAGGACATCGTTCTAAAATCTGTTCTATATTAGTGGTGGTGTGGGAACGCTGTGGCGATGGCCCTCGCCGTCGTGCCGTTCCCTCCGCCGACGTCGACCAGAGACGTGATCCCTTGGAACACGTCGCTGCACTCCCGCACGACTACGTCCGCCACCAGCCGGCTGTCGGACGCCATGAGCTGGTCGAAACGCGCGCTCCGCTCCGCGTCGCAGCCGTCGGCGGCCCAGAAGCCCTGGCCGTACGCCATCATGAACGGCGTATCCGCCGAAGATGAGTCGCCTCCGTCGCTCTTGAACCACTCGTCTAGCCGCAGGTACGCCGTGAGGTTGGACGACAGCGCGGTGACCGAGGTCACAAACTGCGATAGGCACGCGCCGTCGTTGGCTTCCACATCGTGTACGAGGAGGCGAGACACTGGCTTGAGGCGGTAGACACCGCCAGCTTCGCCGCCGCCATTGGCCTGGACATCGTCTTCCGTGAAGAAGACCCCTAGCTCGGTCAGCAATCGCATGAGGCGGGATAAGTGTGTCCGCTTTGCCTCGGCAAGTGGGATGGCGGCGAGCAGTTCGGTTAGCGTGGTGGCGCCGCCGGAGCGATGGATAGCGTCCGGGATCCCGAGCTTGACGGCGCAACGAAGGGCCATGGATTTTATGTAGCTGTAGGAGAGGCGCCAAATCTCTGCCTGGGCTTGCATAAGCTCCTCGCTAGGGATCGCCGTCCTGCAGGGCACAAATGGCTTCTGCTCCATTTATAGTTATTTGCTAGCTCTTATGGCTAGCTACGAGTTGGATGGATGCATGAAGATACAGCGCAGAGCTGGTTTTATATGTGGGTCTGGCCTCAACCTAGCTGCTGGCCGAAATGACTGCCGAGGTTCCGCGGTTGGGGATGGGGATTTGAATTTTTGGAGGCGAGCAAGGGAGGAGACAGGAGAGGCACGCGACAGCGACGAGGGAACCATGCGGTGTCGTGCTGGGAACCGAAGGTTGTGGTGGAAGGATAAGAACAAAACGGGAGTCCTACAGGAACCTTATAACGCTTCATGATGCACAGCCGCACAAGGCATACATATCTATCCATCTGGTAAACATGTCCGTGGGTTGCAATAAGTCCTACCAACTTGTTGCGTGATTATTTAAACCAGTCCGTGCCAATAATAATGAACTGACTATATGTTTTGACATAAAGCATACATGAGTGATTGATATTGGTTCCAAAAATTCATAATTCGTTTTTAGATTATAATCGTAATGAAGACATTAATTGCAATATTTGTATGAAAATTTGTAAGTGCACATGAGAGGGACATATATAGCTAGGATGTTAGGCACCAACAATCGGTAAGAAAGATTGTGTCCAACCGGACAATACACGACAAAAGAGATTCAGATGCAAAACAACAACTTTGTTCAACCACCCATGGACAGTCACCTCTCAAAATATTACTGATAAAACAAGTACTTCGCTTGGAAGGACTGAATCTAAGAGAAGCAGCAGGCCTAAGAACAAAAGGCTGACAATGTAAAATAGGACAATTAAGCAAGAAGAGTCGCATCTGAAAAATATATTATTTCTAGAGGCGGTTATAATAAGAGCTGCCTCTACTAATGTATCCAATATAAATTCTAGCCCCCTTCTTTCACCTCGGGACAAATACTATAGCCCAAGAAGGAAGGAAGAGAGAGTTTGGATAACTTTCCCGAAAATACAAATCTAAGTGGGAAGGATTTGCTTTTCATTTCCTTGGAAGAGGAAGCTCTTGAAGGTAAGTTGAAAGGATCGAAATGCCTGGGGAGGGGGGGGGTTGAATAGGCATTTCCTGAAATTCTAAAACTTCTGCAGCGGATGAAATCAGGGGTATCGGAATATACCGCCCTAAGCGGAATTTATGGACTTGTCCACAAATTCTGGTGAGGACTGAAATTCCGAATTACGGAGAGTAGTAAACTAACTAAGATATGAAATGAAATGCTCAAATACTAAAGCAAGTTCACCACACGTGTAGAGTATGTAGTAGTATTAGTGATTTCACATCTTTTGCTTGCTCCAACACCTACACACAATATAGATCGAGCCACCACAACAAATAATACAATCACAAGTTATAAGCACACGGAGACACAAGATTTATCCCAAGGTTCGGCCACACCACAAAGTTGTGCCTACGTCCCTGATGTTGAGGCGACGACAAAGGTCCTTAGAGTTTCTTTGAACTCCCCTCTTTCCCAAGCAACCACAAAGATGAAGCCAGGGATTTTCACTGGAACAAAGGGTGATACAAACTTTCCAGCGCCCCTCACAAGCACGAAATGAGGGCATCACCGGGCAACACCTAGCTGGCTAGGGTTCCAAGAACCCAAGAGTAATAGAGCAAAAACCAATCACTAGTGGGTGCCACAAGTGCTCATCAAGAGATGGATCTTACTCCTGGAGTTGAAATCCAACAAGAGCTCACTCCAATCTCACTCACAAAGATGGGGATCTAGAATTGAGTGAGAGAGATTGTTGGAGAGTGAAAGAGAGAGCCAAGCCTTTGTCTCAAAGTAAGTGAGTGAATAAAAATGCTAGAGAGAGACAAAGGAGTGAGAGGGAGTGAAATAAATTCACTCCCTACGGTTAGTGACCGTTGCTGCTCCGTGGAGCCTCCCTCTCGGAAATTCTAGCCAGGGATCGCCAAAAATTCTAGGGTGGGAGGGGGCATCGCCTCCTTCGACATGACCACAGGTTCCCAATCTCTCAGGTACTCCAATTTCCCCTTTTATTTTTCTAATTTCACTCTACCTTTCTGATTTTTTTACAAAGAACTCTACCTCGGTGGTTTTCCCCCAAAAGTTTAATTGGTTTACTATTGCTATTCTAGGGTTTGGGTTTCCATGCCTTCTGCACGCTATTGCCCTTCTCCATTAATCGCTGGGAGAATAGGACCAATTGAGCATCTATAGTTTGCAGGTAAGTGCTCTCATCTAAAACAATCCCCTTCTCTTTCAGTTATAGAATTGTAATTATGCATCTTTGACATGTTAATTTATAAACAAATTAACATTGCAGCCCAGTTTGATTAGGGATACCGTGCATACTCTATGTTTCTGGATCTTTTATCTATTATGGCATTACTGTGATTCCATAATTCTGTGATACCGTGCACAGCTCATAATCTCATATAAATGTTACTCAACTCCTGTTGTACATGTAGTATATTCTGTCCTGCAAACTAATAGAATCCTGATATCCATTTGCTATAAGAGATTGATTTGAAATGATTTATGGATACAGGCTCTCCCCCGCGTCACTCCCCCACGCGAGGCGACTCGGGCGGTGCTCCCGCCACGCCGCCTCCCTCCCACTCCTCTCCTCCTTTCCCTCTGTGCCGCCACCGGAGCTGGCCGCTGGCAAGGCCTCTCAGCCGGTCAGGATGGCTGCGGCGTGGCCTTTCCCTCCCTCGGTGGCGCATGTGGCAGCAGGGCCAGCGGTCCTTCCCATGCGAGCTGCGTGGAGCTCAACGGGGGAGGTTACGGCGGCTGTGGCCGTGCCGACCGGTGCCCGTGCTGGCACAAGGGGATGGCGACGGAGCTCCTTCCCCCTCTCCTCCGTTCCTCCCCTCCTCCAGTCTTAAAGATGGCGACGCAGGCGGGGGCGGCCGATCTGGTGGCCGAGCATTCGGATCCGATGGCCGGATGGCCGGATCCGGTGACCGGGTGGCCGGATCCGGTGACCGGGTGGCCGTATCCAGTGGCGGCCGGACTGCTAGATTTGGCTGGCCCTGGGTGGGTGGCGTGGCGGTCGGCGGCGGTCAAGGCGGCGGTGGCCGGTTCATGCAGGCGTGTGGGGCGGTGATAGGGCCCTTCTCCTCTCCTCCGCTTGCCCCTCCTTTCACGGCCTTGTCGACTTTGTGGCCGGCCGGGGCAGCTGCGGCTGGGCCTGGGACGGCAGCGGCTGGCCCGGGGCTGCTACGGCCGGGCTTGAGCCAACAACATCCGATCGAGGCTGCTGCGGCCAGGCCTGAGCCAACAACAGCCGGTCGGGGCTGCTACGGCCGAGCCTGGGCCGGCTGTGGCTGTGGCGGGCACCGATCTATTGGCGGCGGCCTAGGTTCATGCAGGCGCCGGGGTGGCACTCTCTCCTTTGCCTGCCCCTTCCCTCACGGCCTTGGCTGCTGTGGCGGCGACCGGCCAGGGCTGCTATGGCGGTGGTCAGGCCTCTGCAGGAGCTGGCTATGGGCGGGGTAGCTCCCGCGTAGCCTGGGTGTCGATGGCCAGGGCGACGAGCCGGCTTAGGTGCCTGCAGTTGTGGTCAAGACGGAGGCTACATCGGTGGCAGGGGGCGCCGAGTTCAGGGCCTGCATCCGGATCCTATGGCCCTAGGGCAGGGGGCAACGTCCGGGATGGTGAGGACACGCGCCCTGTGGCTACTAGCGGTGATTTCGGCAGTGACTTTGGTGGGTGCCAGAGTCAACGACGATGGTCAATGGCGGCCTCGGTGTGCGGTAGTGTGACGCGAGCAGCGATGTCAAGGTCCGGCTCTGTGTGGCCCGGTCGGAGGGGGTCGTGGCCGATGCAGCTGAGCGACTGCTGCATGCAGCCGGCACGTCGATGCCCCTCTGACGGGGATTCTGTGGGACGGCGGGACAACGATGACAGCGGTGAAGGTTGGCAGGGGGTCTGGCTTCGCGACCCGGCGTTCGTGCTAGAGGGTTCTTGGGCGAAAGCCTTGACAACGGCGACACCATTTGGCGCCGTTCCCCTGTTGAGGGCGTCGTGTTTCCGCTCTAGCATGTCTTCCAAGGGTGAAAACCCGGTCCACGTTGGATGTGCGACGGTGGCGCCATCGGCGTTGCTCCCTTCGTGAAGGCGTCACATTTGAATTTTTGTCGCGGCTTCAATGCAATGCGAGGGTTCTCGGATGGAAGTTGGAGTTGCTCTTCGGTGTTTGAGCTTGGCAACGATGACCAGTGGCGGCCATTAGCTTCAGACCTGTTAGGGGTGACTAGTGGGTGGACTGCCATGTGAAGTCGGAGCTGTTGGCAGCTTGGCTTCCATGCTCGGCAACGATGACCCATGGCAGTGCGTAGTGTTTGTGCTCGGCCGCGTTGCGTGAGGTGGTTAACCTTTCGGGTGCCTTTTTAGCATCTCTTGTGGTTAACCTTTTTGTACATAATATTCTTTCGTCTTAATTGAACGGCAGAGCTCCTGCCTTTGTTTCAAAAAAAAAATTATTTATCCTCTACTCATAAGTAGCATTTTTTTGTTTCGGTTTCTGCATGTCGTTAATGTTTGTTCCTGTTCCAGCCATGTACCAACATAAGATACGTAGCCAAATGCAGAACGTTGACCTTGCTATTGTTAGATGTATATCAAATGGATTTTCTAGTTCCCTGTTTACCTCCCTGTTACTTCCATAAATCTATGTACTTGCGTCATTATAGCTCTTCTCTCATTTTTTGAGATAATGGTGCCTCTTCTCTCATGAAGGTAGGCTTCTCCAGTTGATCCATTTATATTGGTATAATTTTTCAATTTTACTTGAAGCCCAACGTGACTTACTAATATATTAGCTTCACCATTTTCTTGAGTACCTATAATGTATCCTTCACTTACTGAATTCTTTTTTTCCATATTTATTCCCAAAAAAAAGAATTAATTTTCCATATTTATTTTCCCATTTATATCAGCTTGCGCCTCCCATAATTGTATCAGATTCAGATGCTTAGTTCATTTTTTCCTTAATGAAAGGTGTGCAGTTTGTTTGGCTAATCTCTGCTTTAGGTGAAACAGTTCACCTATGCTTCGTTACTATGTGTTTATTCTTCGATGATTGCCTGTATGTAATCCATTCTAAAGGGCAACGCTAATTCCCCTCCCCACTGCTACAATCTAAATCCTTTGGCCACAATATCTCCTGGCTATCTATTACGGCCACTGAATGGGATTTAGAATTCCATCATTATATTGTTCTTACCCTGAAGATGTCTATATGGCTTCCTATTGACTATTGCCCACACTGATTGTTGCATGATCTATGAACGGCATTTTTTGTTTGATAGTTACCATGAAAAGGTAAGAACCGCAAAACTTGCCTTGGGGAAACCATCTGTTTAACCATATCCAGCAGTGACCAATGTCCCTAGGAATATCATTGGCTCCCAAGCATTTGGCCACACAAGGCAGGAAAATCCATGTTTGGGGAGTCGCCGCCATCTGTTGGGCTATTTGGAAAGCGAGAAACAAAGCCTGTTTCGATAAAAAAAACTGATTAAGAATCCTGTGGAGATCATTTGTCACGCCGGTGCTTTAATGAAATCCTGGACAGGTTTATTTGCAGAGATGGACAGGAAGTCGCTTTAAGAGGGAGTCAATACGATGGTGAACATTGCTTTGGGCTCATTGGCGTCCAAACGCAGTAAATTGTCTAGGGCCGCTGGTGACCAGAAGACAGATGACGATGAGGCCTCTCCATGAGGAGGAATGGGAATGGGGAACCTCCCCGTGTCGAAAAAAAACAGCTAGGCCGTTGTATCTACCTCCAGTTTACCTGCACAAATATGTCATCCTTCTTACTACTGACCAAATTCCATCCTGCTTAACCTGAAATAAGCTGTTCCATTCATGTAGAAATACAGGTTGCAGATCAAACCATGAACAATATTTATCACGTACAGAGCACAGGTTGAACCTCTTTACCTCTGTGGAACAAAGATGGTAGTCTCCTGAACAAAGATCTCACCCTTCTTACTACTGATCAAATTCCATCCTGCTTAACCTCAAAAAAGTTGTTCCATTCATATGAATTCTTTCTAACACATCATGTGAGAAATACAGGCTGCAGGTGGAAAATGCTCTACAGCGGAATTAAAGCTACACGACATAGGGTCCACCAGAGCAAGAGCACTTTGCTATCGTTTTTATTATAGATGCAACATTTCACGATTCAAATACAGCAGGACTGATATTTTTGATGATGTAGTGATAACCACAAAAAAAAATTATCACGTACAGCGCACAGGAAGCTCTTCACCTCTGTGGAGCAAAAATGGTAGTCTATCATAACTTGTCTTATGCATCTAAATAAATAGAAAGAGCATCACATTAACTTCATTTTCATTTCTATATCGCTGCAATCCAGTGGAGACCTAAGGCCTCAGCCTTTGCTTTGTTTTCCTTTTGTTTATTTATTAAGACTTGCATTGTTGAACATAGTGGAACTGATTCTCATCTTGCTGTCACAATCGGCGTTGCTTGGTCTTCCTCTTATTCAAGAAGACTTGCATTGATGATCAAGGTGCATGGAACCAGCGATCTTAGAACTCTAGCTCTATATTTCTCTCCGAAGAACACTATTTGAACGCCTGTACAAACGCTTTGCCCATTATAAATTATAGAGACCAATTGAAATTATATCTTGGTCATACAGATGATTGCTTCAGCAGTTTTAGCCTTCCTGTACGCATGAGCTTATTAGCGTACCCTGTACATACAGTTGCTTTAGCCATTTTTACAAAGGTTCTGCCCATTACATGATTTGAATGTATTCATGTAAGGATTCCTGCTAAGCGTAGGGGGGGGGGGGTTTGTGTTAAATAGGCGTATCTGAGAGCTTAACGCAAACTAAAGCAGCGGATCAGTACACTGTCGAAAGTTCTGACAGTTGTCGAAACTTTTGACACCTGGAACTTCCGGGAGCCGTTATAACTTCCGACGACCAGAAGTAAGTTCCGATGCAAACTACTGGAAACTTTCGATGCCTATAAAGAGCTACGAAATTAGAGTCAAACTCACTTCAAATTTAGATATGCGAATTACCCCACTTCTTTATGGATAGATGAAGCTGTCCAAGTACCTCCTTGCCCTTGGAGCGCCACCAATTTGTAGATCAGGACTAGAACCTAAGAAATATCTTGAGGGAGAGAGAGACAACCAAGAACAAGTAATAACAGGTAATCACAACAACAACAAGCACGCATGACACAAGGATTTTTTCTGAGGTTCGGGTGCCCCACTAAGGAGCACCCACGTCCCCATTGTCGAGGTGACCACTAAGGTCGGAGTTTTTTTTCACCTCCTTGCCTCTCTCAAGCAAACAAAGGTCAACTTGAGTTCTTCACTAGAAAATCGAGGGTGATACAAACTTTCTAAGGTTCTCCCACAGATTGGGAGCTCTTGAGCAATGCCTAGCTGGCTAGGGGCAAAGCCCCAAGAGTCACAAACGCAAATCCAACTGGCTTGATGAAGAAATCAAGTGCTCAAGTTTTGAATCGATGTTTCTCTCACCCAATCCCTTCTCTCAACTCAAACTATTGCAAGATTTCAAGCTAGGAGCAAAGGGGAGAGAAGAGAGGAGCTTTTGGTAGCAAGGAGGCACTTTGGTCCGAGAGGTGTTCGAGTGGGAGAAGGTAAAATTGTACAACTGAGTTTTTGCACATCGACACGTTTTGGCACTTTGATCCGAGAGGCACTTGCTGTGTGCCCGGCGCATCGACACATTTTTGCGCCGACAACTACATGTTTAGCATAGGTTAGTTGCTAATCTAGAGATGAATAGCTATAATTAACTTGATGACCGAATTATAAGTGTACAACTGAGTTAGTCGCTTTTATGCAAAATGTTATTAAGCTACCTCCACTTATAAAGCCTTGCATAATCCTAGGAGTCACTTTGTTTTTGGTTTATAACGGGTAAGTCTAGCTGAGTACCTTCTTGTACTCAGGGTTTTATTCCCATTGTTGCAGATGGTATAGTTTATCACGGCTATTGTAAGAACTGCTTCTGTCCTGCCGTGGATGAGGAGTGAGCCCTGGGCAGGCATCTCTTATTAATCCTTCTTATATGCTTTTGTGGGAGTTTGATCATGAACTGGCACTATGTAATTGAACTATGATGGCAAATGTTAGCTTCAAACTTTAATTTGCTTCCGCTACTATTTACTGAACTTGGTTTATAATAACCTTAATTCATACTCTAATGAATGAACTGTATTTGTGAACCTTATGTAACATGTGACATGTATGTTGAATCAAGAGAGAAGCTAGAAGAAAAAGAAGGGGAGCAAGAAAGAAGAAGGAACAAGAAGCAAAAGCCTCCAATACATCTTCAAGTGAGCTATCTAACAGCTCCGAAGATGGTGATGATGATGAATCCTACCGAGTGCATAGTAAGAAGAACAAGAAAGGAAAGGGCAAGAAGAATGAGGACAACAAATACAAGAAGGACAAGCAAGAGGAGAAGGCCGACCGTAGAAAAAGCAAGAAGTATATGGAAGAGGCTCACATTGGGCATGAATGAGACTTAACTAAAGAAAGCTCATGTAAAGAAGATGAGAAAGTTGCAACCATTGCTATCCATGAGCCATCTTCTTCACCAAGACTCTTCACCAACATGTCCGATGATGACTACTACTCCCCTCACATTTGTCTCATGGCAAAGGGTGAGAAGGTAAAATCTAAATCCAAGACCAAAGCTCCTCCACCTCCTAGTGATATCTCTAGTAGTGATCTTAGTGATAGATCTAGTGATGATGACTCTAGTGATGAAAAAATAAACATGATAACTAAAAGTTTGGATAGAAAGACCAAATTATTCATCACTAAGCTAATGAAGGACTTAGAGAGTGTCCAAGCCGAGCTAGAATCTAGAGAGGAAACTCTTATCAACAAGAGGATCTCTACATTGCTAGCAAGGAAGCTCTTGCATTAGAGAGAAGTGAGGTGGAATCCTTGCGCAAAGCCTTGGCCAAAGAACAAGGGGACCGTGCTATCACAAAGAAAGAAAATATTGCTCTCAAGAAAAAGTACTATGACTTAGATGAAAAGCACAAAGAACTTGAGCTACAATATAACATTCTTTGGGATAGCAACTCACATCCCTCTAAAGCAAAGGATGCCTCTAGTACCTCCACTAGTCAAGGTAGTGGAAAATGTTATAATATTGATTTGAATGCTTATTCCACTAACCTTGCAAACATGGAGGCAATAATAAAAGAAATTGCTAGACTCAATGAGATCATTGGCAAGGGCTGCTTGAGTGGTAAGGCTCAAGTAAGTGACAAGAAGGCAAATAATTCAAAAGTGCCTCAATTCAAGCAAGGGAGACACTCCTCAATCAAGCATGGGGTTGGGCGCACTGTAGGAGCCAAGACAAATGGAAGAAAGATCAATGGGTATGAGTGTATCAAGTTTAAGAGGAATGAAAGAGTTGGTACAGATTAGCCTGCACAGACAGCGGCAGTGCTGTAGTGCCACAGTGAAGGCCGGCTGTGCCGCTCTCCACAAAAATGGGAAGGCTACCAACTCTGCTCCTGATCAAACTAAGCTCAAGAAGAAGGTGTCCTAGCATAAATTGGTTCAGCAAAAGCCAAAGGAATCAGTGTGGGGCACTATGAATAAATATGCCTATCAACTAAAGACTTATGCACCTCGACAAAGCTTGACTTCATGTTTTGTTTTGAGGAACAACAGCAGTGGAAAAGTTGTTGCCAAATATGTTGGAAAGAAAGCCAACACATATAGGAACACTTCTATTTGGGTTCCTAAATTTTTTGTGACTAACATGCAAGGCCCCAAGTCAAATTGGGGACCTAAATCAAGCAACTAAATCTGTTTTGCAGGCATACTCCTCCGGTGGATCAAGTTGGGTGCTTGATAGTGGATGTACAAATCATATGACCGGAGAAAGAAGTATGTTATCATCATATTCCCCGATGACGCACTCAAATGAAAATATTGTCTTTGGAGACAATTCAAAGGGGGATGTGATTAGTCTCGGTAAAGTTGCTATAACCCTTGAGCATTCAATTACAAATGTATTACATGTTGATTCGTTGAGTTACAATTTGTTGTCCGTTTCTCAATTGTGTGAGATGGGCTATAATTGTGTCTTTTTGGATAAGGGTGTGGAAGTCTTTAGAAGGGAGGATTCCTCTATTGTCTTTATAGGTCAATTAAAGAAAAAGCTTTACTTAGTTAATTTCAACAAAAGTAAAGCTAAGCTTGAGACTTGTTTAGTGGCAAAATCTAGCATGGGTTGGCTTTGGCATCGTCGACTAGCCCATGTTGGGATGAGGAACTTGGCCAAACTTCTAAAAGATAAACACATCCTTGGGCTAACAAATGTTCACTTTGAGAAACATATGATATGTAGCTCTTGTCAAGCTGGAAAGCAAGTTGGCGTACCTCACCCACCAAAGAGCATCATGACCACGACGTAACCATTGGAGCTCATACACATGGATCTCTTTGGACCGGTCGCCTACCAAAGTATCGGGGGTAACAAATATGGTCTTGTTATTGTTGATGATTATTTCCGTTTCACTTGGGTATTTTTCTTGTTTGATAAGTGTCAAGTTAGAGACAAAGTGAAGACTTTTGTTAGAAGAGCTCAAAAGGAGTTCGGTCTCCCCATCAAGAAAATGAGAAGCAACAATGGGACCGAATTCAAGAACACCCAAGTTGAGGAGTTTCTTGATGAAGAGGGCATCAAGCATGAGTTTTCAACTCCATACACCCCTCAACAAAATGTTATAGTAGGAGAAAGAATCATACACTAATTGACATGGCAAGGACAATGCTATATGAGTACAAGACGCCATACCTCTTTTGGTGCGAAGCCGTCAACACCGCTTGCCATGTCATCAACCGCCTCTACCTACACAAGAAGTTGAAGAAAACTTCATATGAGCTTCTAACCAGTAACAAACCAAAGGTGTCCTACTTTAGAGTGTTTGGGTACAAGTGTTTCATACTTAATAAGAAACCCAAAACCTCTAAGTTTGCACCTAAAGTTGATGAAGGTTTTCTTCTTGGTTATGGATCAAATGAGCATGCCTATCATTTTTTCAACAAAACCTCGGGTGTTGTAGGAAAGGATGATCCACCATGTGAAGCAATCAAGCAATTATCTATTGGTAATATTAGACCACAAGAAGATGAAGTCACTGAAATGGTGGTTCCTCAAGCTACTGATGAACAAAGTTCCAGTGATGTACCTGATGCTGAGGGGGAGTCGACCCCTGCTACAAATCAGCAGAGCGGCAGTGCCGCACATAAGAGCGACAGTGCCGCACTCCCTCTGACAGCAGCAGCAAGTCGAACTCCAATTCAAGGATAGAACCTACAACCTATATTCGAGCAAGAAGATAATAAAGATCCAGAAGATGGACAAGAGGCCATTGATTATCCAAGGCTAAGGTAAACAATACAATGGGATCATCCCGTTGACGACATCTTTGGGAGTCTTCAAAAGGGGGTAACAACTCGTTCACATTTAGCAAACGTTTGTCAATATTACTCGTTTGTTTTCTCTTTGAAACCTCTTAAGGTTGAGCAAGCACTTGGAGACCCGGATTGGGTGATGGCCATGCAAGAAGAGCTCAATAACTTCAAAAGAAACCAAGTGTGGACCTTGGTGGAGAGACCCAACACCAATATTATTGGCACCAAGTGGGTCCTCTGCAACAAGCAAGATGAGAATGACGTGGTGACAAGTAATAAGGTAAGATTGGTTGCTCAAGATTTCACTCAAGTAGAGGGCTTGGACTTTGAGGAAACATATGCACCAGTGGCAAGACTTGAAGCAATCTGAATGCTTCTTGCCTATGCCACTCATCACAATTTCAAGCTATATCAAATGGATGTGAAGAGTTCATTCCTCAATGGCTCCATTCAAGAACTTGTCTATGTTAAGCAACCATCAGGTTTTGAAGATCCCAAGTTCCCTAACCACATCTACAAACTTCAAAAGGCGCTCTATGGGCTTAAGCAAGCACCAAGAGTATGGTATAAATGTCTTAAGGAATTCTTGCCTAAATAAGGCTTTGAAATAGGCAAAGCCGACCCTACCCTTTTCACTCACAAAGTTGGGAAAGATATATTTGTGTGCCAAATATATGTCGATGACATAATATTTGGTAGTACTAATCATTCTTTTTGTGAGGAATTTAGTAGGATCATGACCAAGAGATTGAGATGTCCATGATGGGTGAATTGAAGTTCTTCCTTGGATTTCAAATCAAGCAAGTGAAGAATGGAGCTTTCATTAGCCAAACGAAGTACACCCATGATATGCTCAAAAAGTTTGACATGGTGAATGCCAAGCCTATCAAAACTCCCATGCCAACAAATGGACATCTTGATCTCAACATTGAAGGGAAAGCCATGGATACCAAGGTACATCGTTCCATGATCGGCTCTCTACTTTATTTGTGCGTATCTAGGCCCAATATTATGCTTAGTGTGTGCATGTGTGCTAGATTTCAAGCTAACCCTAAAGAGTGTCACTTAGTGGCCGTTAAGAGAATCTTGAGATATCTAGTACACACTCCTAACCTTGGCTTGTGGTATCCTGAGGGCTCTAAGTTTGATCTACTTGGGTATTCGGATTCCGATTACGCCGGTTGCAAAGTAGATCGAAAAAGTACTTCGGGGACATGTCAATTCCTTGGACGATCCCTAGTGCCTTGGAGTTCTAAAAAGCAAAATTGTGTAGCCCTTTCCACCGCCGAGGCCGAGTATGTTGCAGCCAGTACATGTTGTGCTCAACTACTTAGGATGAGGCAAACCCTTCAAGTTTTCGGATGTCATTTACCAAAATCCGATTATTATATGACAATGAGAGTGCCATTAAGCTTGCAAATAATCCCGTAAGTCACTCTAGAACCAAGCACATAGACATCCGTCATCATTTCTTGAGAGATCATAAAACCAAAGGAGATATCGAAATTTGCCATGTGAGCACCGAAAAGCAACTAGCCGATATCTTCACAAAGCCCCTCGACGAGTCAAGGTTTTGTGCTTTACGTAGTGAGCTAAATATACTTGATTCTCATAACGTGGTTTGAATTTTAGCATGCCTCTGTTTGATAAACTAGTATCTAGGCAAAAGAGTTGAAAAAATTCATATTGTGCAAGAAAATGATTTATAAAAGACAACTTATGTATCATGATCATGGTATGTACTGATTATTTGTTTTTGGTCATGGTATATAGGTGACATGTGTCCATATCTAATACAGAGAGAGTCATATAGATTATAGCTAACCCCCACTATTTTGGGGAGTGCGGCAGTGCCGCACTTTGAATCTCAATTGAGATTCAGCCCAAACGGTTTTACTGTAAGGCCCATTTATTCTTCCTCTTATCCTCGGGACCACAGTAACTTCCTTCCCTCTCTCTCTTTCCCCCCAACGCCGACGCCCGTGCCTCTCTCTCCTTTCGTGCCTGCGCCATCGTCGTCGCTTGGCCGCATGTTGCCAATCTCTAGCAGTGCCACGACAGCTGCCGGCTCTCCCTCAACGACAATGATGGCTGCTACTGCCCCTAGCCTGAGTAGTTTCTTCCCTCTTTTCCCCTATCCTCGGCTGAGAAGATGGAGCATGGAGATAATGACCAAAGGGGGGAAAGGAAGATGAATGAGCAAAGAGACAAGGATCCACCTCGCCGTGGTCGAGGGAGGTCAATAGCAGTAGGCAGTAGTGTAGCTCTAAGGGGACTTGGTGACAAGGGGAGGCATGAGCAATACATTGAATATGAGGAAAGGCTGGAGATGATAGGTTGTACCACTGATGCCATTCCTGACACCCCACAGCATCTTTCTGAGTTTGATGGCAGATACATGAGAGATTTTGAGGGTGAGATCATCATGAGACCTCCAGATGACTCCCGCCAGCATGCAGTTGTCAACTGTTCCAAGAGTTGGAAGCTGGTGGAAGAGGCAAGGGAGATCAATCCCTATGCAGTGCACAAAGATTTGAGCATTGATTACAGATTCTGGAATGAGTTTCATTCCAACTTTTATGCCACTGCCATTCTTGCATCCAAGAAAACCAAGATCATCAAGATGCAGTATATTGATTGGGATGAGATGCAGGAGAAAGAGGAGCCTGAGTTTGACAAGGTGGTCAAAATTTGTGATAGGTTCTAGCTTTCAGACATCATGGGTTTCCAGTATAACTGGAATGAGGAAGTCCTTGCACAGTTTCATGCCACATACTTCTATGACCAGACCTCTGATGAGATTCACTGGATGACTGATGGTCAGCACTACCAAGTCAACTTTATCACTTTTAGCCGGATTCTTGGCTTTGGAGAGGAGCACAGAGGTTACACTTACATTCATGATGAGCCTCAAGCTAAGATCCGTGACATCAGTTACATGTAGAGAGATAGAAGGATTGCAGATGGCAAGAGGAGTAGTCTACATAGCTTCTATGACATCCTCAACAACCTCATCAGGAACACCATCAACCCAAAGGATGGAGCAGCCTCAGATATTAATGGCTATGTGAGAAATGTGTTGGCTAGATTCGCTCTACTCAGGGAGCGGGGAGCTCTCATGCTCATGTAGATATCCCTGAATCTCCCCGCTCTAGCTCTCGCAGTGGAGGCAAGATGAAAAAGTTTGGCAAGTGGTTGAAGACAATCTTCAAAAAGTGCACCTATGCAGCTGACAGAGCGTATGAGACACAACTTGAGCAATGTCAGCAGCATGGACATGACCTTCCACCACTTCCTCCTATTCCACCTCCTCCACAGTATGACCTTCTGAGTCTCTCCGACATAGATTTAGATGATGAGGAGCAGCAGGGATGAGCAGCAGATTGGGATGAGACCCTAGAGGGATACTGTCAGAGACAGGAGCCAAGGCGTTCCACTCGTTCCACTTGCTATACCGCCACCACTCACCATTAGGGCCGTGCATGTATTAACTCTGATGACGATGATTGTGATGGTGGTGTCAGGACTGCTGCAGGAGGTGATGATATTGATTGGACTAACATCTAGGGAGATGACGAGTAGGTGTTGATCTTTCTTCTTTTCCTCTCTTTTTGGTACTTTATGCCAAAGGGGGAGAAAATTAGAAGGGGTCAACAACTTTTCGCAACAGCTGCGCTTCATGTCCTATTCGATGAGTGTTAGTCTTCACTTGGTGGAAAGTTTGAGAGTTGCTCAAAACTTTAAATTGTGAAATAATGCTACTATTTGACTCTTTATTTATCGGATATGGACATGTATCGTTGTGTGGATTAGAAGTCATTTTATTGTGCTAGGTTGCATATCCTTTTGTCTGAGCTAGCTGTGTGGTGCTTGACTCTGTCTTGCTCATACAGTCAGGTGCGGCTCTGCCGCACAGCAGCAAGCACATGTGTGCATAAACTGACATTTGCATCATGTTTTACGTACCTGACACAGTATGCAGCACCCCACAGGAGCTTAGATGTAGGGAGAGCCCCATCACTTTCACTAAAATGTGAATCTTAGCTTCTTATGCCAATTTGAGAATTCAATTCTCTATTCACATATTTAGGGGGAGACTCTACACCCATGGCTCAAAAAGTCTCAGTATTTATTTCATATCTTTTATAAGCTCTAATTTGGTTGTCATCAATCACCAAAAATGGGGAGATTGAAAGTGCAATCAAGCCTTAATTGTGGGTTTTGGTGATAATGACCTCACAATTAGAGAACTAATGAGATTTATCAAGATGACAAACAGGGAATTTATATTCGAGGATGGTACATGAAACGGACGAGCCCCCAACTACAAATATGGATGGCTTCAAACTTAAAGGAGGTTTAAATTCTTTTATATATTGAATTTGAGTATAGGAAAAGCCATACTATAAAGGGGGGCACAATGCTTAAGCTAATCTGTGCTACCAAGTGCTCAAACAACCACATGCATCCTTAGATTCATAGCCAAGATAGTCTACACTTCACTATTATCCTTACTGTCTATTGGGTGCAAGCTCTGACTCGCCCAACCCCTTGGGTGCGGGCTCCGGTTCGCCCGACCCTTTGGTCGTAGGCTCCGTCTCGCCCGACCCCAAGGTCACGAGCTTTGGCTCACCCGACCCTTTAGTCACGGGCTTCGTCTCGCTCGACACCAAGGTCGTAGGCTCCGTCTCACCTGACCCTTGGTCACGGGCTCTGTCTCACCCGACCCCAAGGTTGCGGGCTCTGGCTCGCCCAACCCTTTGGTCGTGGGTTTCGTGTCGCCCGACCCCAAGGTCGCAGGGTCCGGCTCGCCCAACCTTTTGGTCGTAGTCTCTGTCTTGCCTGACCCTTTGGTGGTGGCCTCATCTCGCCCGACCTCAAGGCTGCGGACCTCATCTCACCCGACCTCTTGGGTGCAATGTCCGTTGGGAGCTGGGGGTATATACCTTTTCTTTTTCTCCCCAACGGCTATCTACGATTTAAGTGACCGTTGGGGCCTGGGGGATATATATACCTTTCCCTTTCTTTCCCAACAGTAACGAACCAACCTACTCCCTTTTTCTCACTTCAGCACACTCAAAACAGAGCATGAGCTCTCTCTCTCTCACTCCATTGTTAATCTCAAACCCCCAAGCAAATCTATTGATTTCTCCATCAATCCTTGAGGGATAAGGATCCAAAACTTGATAAGAGAGCATCTCCATTGATTCCAAACTCTAAAGAGCACTTGGTTCACGTTTTGGCCGACGGTTCTGTTTGTTACTCTTGGAGCTTGGCTCCTAGCCAGCTAGAGCATCGCCCGATGAGCTTGCCAACTTGTGTGGTAGCCCCGGGAGGTTTGTAACCACCTCTTGCTGCAAGTAAAATCACCCCTCATCTCAAGAGTTCACTCTCTTGACTTGAGAATGAGGTAGGGTTGCAAATCCCTAAGCCTTAGTGGTATACCTCAACAACGTGGACTTAGGCAAGCCTTGGTGGCGAGCTAAACCACGGGATAAATCCTTGTGTCATCCTGTGCTTGTGTTGCTACACTTATGTTCTTATTGTTGTTGAGGTGATTTCTAGGATTGAGGGAGATCTACTTATGTGTGGTGTTCCCACCACTTTTAGTTGTTGATCTGTGATCTACCACCCTACAAGAAGCTAAGAAATTTATCCGATCTAAATTTTGTTTGGTAGATTTTGAACAATGAACTAATCTCTCATGTAGGTGCGGCAGAGCCACGCTCAAAGAGCGGCATTGCTGCTGGTGAATTTGACTTCAGTTTGAGTTTAATTATTACAGGCCTATTCACCCACCCCTCTAGGCGTACCAGAGATCCTACAACATGCTCCGCTTGTGCCCCAGGCACAAACAAGACCAACCCGTTCCACTCCTGTCACGGGGTCTAGGTCCCGTCCAAACTTGGACTCTAAGCCCCCAACACCTGAGACCCGATCTCAGTATGGTGCTTAGACCTTCACCTAATACCGGCCCCTAAAAGTCAGTCCGAAAAGAGCCAGAACCCATGACAAGAGAGTAACAAGTCTTTCCGCTCCCATAAGCAAGTTTGTGCATAGGATAATAAGTCTGTGACCTAACTACCATCCACAGCAATGGACGGTCCTCAATCGACTCAGGTGGGACAAATGCAACCGAGCCTCGCTCAGTTGCCTAACCAAGTCCAAATCCAATATACAATCCCACCCGGTCTCCAATTATTATGCATATATATTCCATGTGATAGTAATATGATAATAACAACAAAAATATCTTTCCTATCACTCTCGAGTGACAGGTAATCACTCAACTTCTATCGGGGTCCTATAGCATAGCATCTATATGATCCTGCCATACTAGTAAGACTCATAGGATAATGATATATATATGCAAGTGGGTTTCATTCAACTCCTTAAAACTTAATGCACAAGCATAAAATAAAGTGCAGAATAGTAGGGGTTATGCACAAGGGGCTTGTCTGGGTAAGATATAACCAAACGTTAGCATTCCATCGTAGTGACACGATCATCAAGGCATCATCTTTTCTGCTACTCCTGATGACTCCACGATCCATCGTTATTCCTATTATGATATACGTGGATGCAACGCAGAGACGTAATTAATCAACGACAATCACAACTCTTAAAATGTGATTATGCCTCTCAAGCTAACTCTAATGACTAACGTACTAGGCTACGTACCCACATTGCCGAATAAAGCGTTATTCCCCAACAAATGTTTTAGTTCTACAATCCCAAGGTGTTCCTTTATTTCATTGATTTAATAACTATTTTTGAACTAGGGCTCATTAGCTATCTTAACAAACTAATTATTATGGAACTACAAAAATTACAGCGAGCACCTAATAATGTTAGGGATTTACTATGAAATTTTTAGAGCCAACATTATCACCAATTTATCACAAAAATTCCTACAAATTCATATCTTAACAATATTAAGCATCTCAAATTAATTAGATAACTCCTGAAAATACTAGAAACTATGTAAACAAAATATACTAGCAGATAGATCATGATTTTAGGAACCCAACAAAATTAGTTTCACAATTTTTGGACACCTACACAAATTTATATTAATTATACAACTCTAGCTCAAAAATTGAAATAGAAAACCATTACTGATTCCCAAGAAAAAGAAAAGGCAAATTCAATCGCGTGGCCCGCCTAAGCGTGACCCGCCAATGCGTGGTCCATACGCAAGACGGCCCACGGTGGGGAAGTGAAAGGTCCTAATATGGCTAGAGGGGGTGAATAGCCTATTTAAAAATCTACAAATCAACTAGAGCAATTTGATTAGTATAACAAATAGCGAAATGCAAATTTGCTCTAGCTCTACAAGGGTTGCTAGCTACCTATTCAACAATTCTAGTTGCTATGAACACTAAACACACAATTTGCTATGTCACTACTCACTAAGAGCTCTCACACTTGCTACACTAAAGAGCTCCACTAGATGAACTTAAACTACAAAGCAAGCTCTCAATTCTAGTTATACTAAAGAGCTTGCTACAACTAGTTTGCAAGAATATAAATGAGTGAGTAGGATGATTATACCGTCGTATAGAGGAGTGAACCAATCACAAGATGATTACTAAATCAATCACTGGGAGAATACCAAAGGGCAAGAGACAACCAGTTTTTCTCCTGAGGTTCACGTGCTTACCGGCACGCTAGTCCCCGTTGTGTCAACCAACACTTGGTGGTTTGGTGGCTAAGAGGTGTTGCACGAACCTCATCCACACAATTGGACACCGTAAGAACCTACCCACAAGTGAGATAACTCAATGACACGAGCAAACCACTAGAGTTACCTTTCGGCGCTCCACCGGGGAAGGCACAAGACCCCTCACAATCACCACGATCGGAGCCAGAGACAATCACCAACCTCCGCTTGACGATCCTCGCTGCTCCAAGCCGTCTAGGTGGCGGCAACCACCAAGAGAAACAAGTGAAACCCACAGCAAAACATGAATACCAAGTGCCTCTAGATGCAATCACTCAAGCAATGCACTTGGATTCTCTCCCAATCTCACAATGATGATGGATCAATAATGGAGATGAGTGGGAGGGCTTTAGCTAAGCTCACAAGGTTGCTCTGTCAATGCAAATGGCCAAGAGCATGAGCTTGAGCCGGCCATGGGGCTTAAATAGAAGCTCCCACGAAATAGAGCAGTTGGATCCTCAGTCCAGTGAAAACCGGGGCGACTGGACGCGCCGGTCAGATCGACCAGACGCTGGACCCCAGCATCCGGTCATGCGATGCAAGCCACGTGGCCCCTGCTTCAAACGCTGATCGCCCAATCTCAATGGTCATCAGTACATTTAAGTTGTGACCGGACGCGCTGCTCCGAAGTGACCAGACGCAGGACCCCCAGCGTCCGATCGTTTCGAGTAAGGTTCCATTCACGAAAATTCATGACCGGATGCTTGACCGGACTCACCCTGCGTCCGGTCACTCAACGTCTCTTCTGTGCGGCCACGTCAGTGAGACCGGACGCACCCAGCCAGCGTCCGGTCTCTAAGTGACCCAACATCCGATCGAAGACCAACGCCAGCGTCAACATGCTTCCACTGACCGGACGCTCCAATCCAGTAGATGCCAGCGTCCGGTCACTCCAGTGAAACCCTGTTGTGACAGAACCGCCCAATTTATACAAGATCAAGTATGGCTGTCCCCGCTAACACGTTGACACACACATACTTTCACTTATATAAACCCGGTAGTCCGCCGAGTGTCCCGAAAGACCTCGGTAAATCAACATCACAACCAAGATCGTGTGATTAAGCAAATACACATCACATACACAGGGTTGCAGTGGAAACAATATTACATATGGGTTCACAAATAAAAATACAAGTTTGGGTTTCAAAACCGCTTAGTGAAAACAACATAGCTTTCAAATGATTACATTAATATAAGTTCCAAATATATTGCTAGCATAAGTGACATCATCTGACAAGAGCATATAGATGAGAAGTAACTATAGAATCACCGAGCCCACCAGCGGTTAGCCACCATCTTCAACAGGCCGAGAACTCCACCTACAACATGGTGGGATAAACCCTGAGTACTCGAATGTACTCAGCCAGACTTACCCGTCGGAAACCAAAACAAATGACACCAAGGATCATGCATAGCTTAATTTAGTGGATCTGGCTAGACAACCTTTTTGCATAAAAGCTTGAGTAACCATTAGCATTATTCACCTGTACTAGCAGTGACTTTTAGCCATTACCTACCATGTATATTAGCACCTGTACTAATCAATCACTTGATTAAGTTGCAAACAATAATAACCATATCAGGTATTTCATGGCTCATTGTCATTATCATCATCATCATTTAACCATATCTTTAAATTTAGTGAATCTACGTTGCCGTTGCTCAGTCAAGTTCTCACTATCCGAGAGAGACGGTGATTCGAATCGATTCCTATCCAGCTGGAGGGGTATTCCTAAACACAAACCTTGCTTCCCCCGTCAGGGTCGCAAACGAGTCACCTTTGGTACGATTCAGGAGTCGCGAGTCCGAACAGATCGACATTCTCAGAGAACCACTCTGCCAAGGTTGTTCGGGACTCTAACCCGCCTTGGACTTATGCCAATGGCTCTCCGCACATCCTTACTACCTCCAGAATGCACGCCACTGCTCGTGTCCCCGGCCTGAGTCGAGCTACTAGGCTTCGCGGTCAGAATGACTTATCCAGCCAGCTAAGTGTTAGGCTGCGTTCAACATGACATGAGGACGTACAGCGTATCGGTCCTTAAACGACACAGACGGGGATAGATTCACACCCAAGACCTCCATGCCTTGTTGCTGCACTACCATCATCCCATCCCGTCTCCTTTCATTATTAACACATGGTTCTTTTTCATGATAGCAAATATATCCAACCGTGACCAAAGCTCATCCTATATCTCGCAGGTGATAGAAAATCACCCGACTTCTACTGATCTATGCATAGCTAAGTATCATTCGATCCTACACTTAATTAGGATTCACAGGATTTTATCTGGACAAGGTAAGGATATAATGCAACAATTGGTTTCAACCAATTCCTATACTTAATGCATCATCAACAATAAAAGATACTCAAGATATTTGTAAAAACATGGGAGGCTTAGAATGCTCCGGGGCTTGCCTAGGATCCGACAGAAGTCAGTTCAGTTAGCTTGCACCGTCAAGGTGACACCTTCGGTCTTGGCACTTGCTTAGTCCTTCCATCTTTGGGATATATCCACCAAACCAAATCTTCGGGTTTGGCTCCAACATCGCATCCTTCATGTGGTGCATCTAGCGTACCTAGATGAGATGCAATATACAAGTGCATAAGTATGAAGAATAGTACCATGAGACGCATCACAAAATAGCAAGCAAGACAAGCATAGTTTACACTAACACACTTAAGTACTTTGCGATGCTTAACTTAAACATCACACAATCTATCATGCTAAGATGGCAAAGAAGACGACAACACCAAGTATGACACAAGTTTCCCAAGATCTCAGGTGCTCTAACTCAGTCATCATTCAAGGCATAAGTCACACTTAACAATATACAAGCAAACACTATAATTGGAATCTACCAATTTCTGGACATGCAAACAACAGCTACAAGATTTAGCTATAACTGGAGTTACACAAATCCAAATGACTTGCAAGAAGACATTTTGGAAATCTTATGGAATTTTCTACAATTCATCTTTAATCATCTTAGCATGATTCTTAAGTTAACTAAGTCAAATATAGCCATTTACAGAAACTGGTCCACAATTGACAGAGAGCAGCCATTTTGAAACCCAACTTTAAACAGGCATAACTCACAAACTACAAGGTCACATACCACCAAATTTTAATAGCAGCTAGATACATGAATTATCTACAACTTTTGTATAAACAAGTTTCACAACAAAGCACATTATCATGAAGAACTTTGCTAGGTTTCCAGATCTATCCATAAACCACATTTGCAAGAAAATAAATATTAACTTATGTTGCAAACACATAATTAGGCAAAACCAACTTTACCAACATGTCACACATGACTAAATAACACCAAAAAACCTAGTGTCCATGACCAAATAAATTCTTTTAATGCATTTCTTAATTTATTTTAGATAACAAGGTGACTTAATGTACATATACCAAAAGTATACAATAAATTCTACAAAAATTACAGTGGCTCACATATCCTCTCAATAGTCTACTATACAAATTTTATTCCATTTGAATATGTATAGCAACCTCTATGAAAAAGACAAGTTGCTAAAGCAAGAAATCATGTGAGAGCAAGATAAACCAATAACTCACTCATACTTCATCCAATACTCATGAAATTTTTACCACACATCAACTATCACATGATTAGCATGCCAAAAAATTTTCACTTCATTTGGAGCACTATATATGCAGTTATGGAAAATAACAAATTCAACTAGCATTACAACCTTACTGCACAAATCTATTTTTACCGCAAACTATTGAAACTAAAACATGTCATATTATAGATCTAATGCATAGATAATTTCACAAGTATTCCAAAAAGTCCTTATTTACTATTTTACGATTTTTCTACAAATTACTACGAATTTTCAAAGTGGAGCATTCAAATCTACCAAAAATCAAAAGAAAAGGAATCTAAATCTTGCACTGGGGTCCCTGCATAAAACATATATTAAATACGAACAAATGGATCCTTTCTGGCACTATTCACAAGAGTCATAACTTCGCAGATTGACCCCTCCCTTATGTCGAATTGTTGCGCGCGGTCCTTGACGTGATTCCAACGGGGAAGGTCGTCGGAACCGATCGGTTCAGGCAGCCAGGGTTGCCGGCGATCGCAGAGGAAGGGCGCTGGGGCAGGCCGCACCCACGACTGGCACTATGTCGGCCCGAGCTGGCCACCGGCGGCATGGCCATGAAGCTCCCACGGGTGGCCATGGCTGCAGGACAGCATGTGCAGCAGCGGCATGGCGAGGGCAGCGGCGCGGTTGGCAAAGCGGCACAGGACAAGGGAGGAGGCGACGACGGAGCTAGCACCGCCTTATCTGGATGACTGTGAGAGAGTGGCCGGAGGTGATGGAGCTCAAGCAGCAGCGTCGTTCGTGGCAGCGGCAGCGGCTTTGTGTCGGCTTGGAGAGAGCAGGAGAGGGAAGGGGAAATGAGAGACAGAGAGTTGAGAAGAGTGTGCCGGTCCTTTACATATGCACGGCAAGGTGGCAAGCTGGCGGCCATGCAAGCAGCGAGGGCGCCACGCCACCTGCAGCGCCTGAGCATCGGTCGGCCATGCTACTGCTTCAGTTCAGCTGACTAAGAAGGAAAAATCTAATACTACCTCAAACGTACCACTGAAACTCATACTTCGTACCTCCGTAGCTCCTAAACCACGACGAGTTAGCAAAAACTCTATTAATAAAAGTTGTAGATCTACATACCAGCTCCAACTTTTATTAAAGCTTCAAAGTCTAATTAGGCCTGGTTAGAGAGATAGAAGGACCTAAAGTGCGGTACACGAAACTGAAAATTCAGGTTCTGTCCATTAGGGACTTAGCCAAATTTTTGAGCTCCAAAACAGCCATGGATTCCAACTTGAGGGCTCGGTTTGACTTGCTTCAAAGCTGATCTAGCTCTTGACCATTAAACAAAGTTTGTTCTACTCTACTCAAACTTCAACTTTGATTTAAGGTGCAACTCCATGCAAGCACTGTAAGGCACAGTTCAAACCAAGTCAAAGTAGCATCACGATAAAGCTTAAATTACACTTTTTGATCTATTTGAGCATTTTCTGGCCACTTGTTCAACATGAACCCTTCATAACTTTTGTTCATGAGTGCAAGTAGAGTTGTTTGAGCAAGGTACCAAGGTTTGGTTGACTTCATAGGTTTCCATCCACTTGATAAAGCAATTCATGCAAAGATATGACTTATCATTTCATGTGACTTCTTGATTCCGAACTTCATGAAACTTTTCCACTAGTCTAGATGGATGCATGTGGATGTAACGTACATGGAATAAGCATGTTTAACATTACTCTTGCATAATCTTAACAAGGGTCCATATGTAAGCAAATGTGCATGGCCCAAGTTTAAGTTGGAGCTCCATCATGTAGATTTGATATTGACACCTTCATTACCACTCGACATGTCATGTTTGAGCTCAAACCCATTGCTTAACTGGTGACAAACACCTGGGGTGTTACACCTGTCTTCTCTATACAGGGCGCCGGTGGCACCGTCGGACTGTCTGCACTCTACGGGCAGACACTCCGCTAGTGAAGTTTCATACCCTTGCTCAAATGTGTCAACCACCAAGTGTATCACCTTGTACACATGTGTTAGCATATTTTCACAAACATTTTCAAGGGTGTTAGCACTCCACTAGATCCTAAATGCATATGCAATGAGTTAGAGCATCTAGTGGCACTTTGATAACCGCATTCTGATACGAGTTTCACCCCTCTTAATAGTACGGCTATCAAACCTAAATGTGATAACACTTGCTAAGTGTCTTGATCATCGAAACAAAATGGCTCCTACCACTAATATCTTTGTCTTGAGCCTTTTGTTTTTCTCTTCCTTCTTTTTAAGTCCAAGCACTTGATCATCACCATGCCATCACCATCATCATGATCTTCACCATTGCTTCATCACTTGGAGTAGTGCTACCTATCTCATAATCACTTTGATAAACTAGGTTAGCACTTAGGGTTTCATCAATTAACCAAAACCAAACTAGAGCTTTCAAGAAGCCCGCACGCTGGCGCTCTTGCAAAAGAGCCCTCGGACTTTTCCTGAACTACACTTAAGTTCTGACACTTCTTCCCTCTCTCTGACCATCTCAATTAGCCCCCTGGGTCTTCCTTAATTCCCCCCACACACACCCCTGAGACAAGGCGCTCGACGCGGCGAGCAGCGGCACAAGGTGGCTACGCCGGCCACCTAGGAGCTGCCCGGACCCATCTAGCGGGTCGATCGACATCTCTGACCTAGACGACTGCGTTGGGTGGCGGTGATGGGTGGCGGGGCTCACTGGTGAGGGCTGCAGTGACGCGTAGCCTTCCACGATGGTGGCGTGACCCTTCCAAAACCAAATTGAGTGCCTCTTACATCATCTAGATTCTCATCTTCCTCTTAGGGAACCATTTGTTTCATCAAATTCCACATCATGAACCTCCTCAAGAGTACCACTAGCCAAATTCCAAACTCTATATGCCTTGCTAGTAGTGGAGTAACCAAGCAAGAAACCTTCATCACATTTCTTTTCAAACTTGCTCAATCTAGTGTCTTTCTTCAATATGTAGCATTTACAACCAAAAACCCAAAAGTATGCTATATTGGGCTTTCTTCCATTCAATAGCTCATAAGGTTTCTTCTCCATTATGGGGTGACAATAGAGTCAGTTGCTATAATAGCAAGCCATGTTGATTGCTTCGGCCCAAAATGAATGACTCACATTGTACTCACTCAACATTGATCTTGCCATGTCAATTAAAGTTCTATTCTTTCTTTCAACTAGGCCATTTGATTGTGGAGTGTACTTGGCCGAGAATTGATGTCTAATTATAAATTCATCACACAACTCATCAATTCTAGTGTTCTTGATTTCATTACTATTGTCACTTCTAACTTTCTTGATGGTTGTTTCAAACTCATTGTGAATGCCCTTAACAAATGATTTGAATGTTGCAAACACATCACTCTTGTCAACAAGAAAGAACACCCATGTGTATCTAGTGAAATCATCTACAATCACAAATCCACATTTGTTTCCACCAATGCTAGTGTATGTGGTTGGTCCAAACAAGTCCATGTGCATCAACTCAAATGCCTTGGATGTGCTCATCATGCTCTTCTTAGGATGTGTGTTACCAACTTGCTTTCCGGCTTGACATGCACTACATAGCTTATCCTTCTCTAATGTGACATCTTTCAAGCCTCTATCTAAGTCATGCTTAATCAACTTGTTCAATTGTTTTATTCCAACATGACAAAGCCTTCTATGCCATAACCAACACATGCTAGACTTAGTGATCAAACATGTTGACAATTGAGCTTCTCTAGCATTGAAATCAACTAAGTATAGATTATCATATCTAAATCCTTTGAATATCAAGTTAGAGCCATCTACACTTATGATCTCTACATCATCCACACCAAATATGCACTTGAAACCAAGATCACATAATTGAGCTACCGATAATAGATTGAATTTCAAGCTCTCTACTAGTAACACATTGGAGATGCTCAAGTCATTGGATATTGTAATCTTACCAAGCCCTTTGACCTTGCCTTTTCCATTGTCACCAAATGTGATACAATCAATCCCATTGCTCTTGTTTTCATTGATTGAATTGAATATTCTTGGATCACCGGTCATGTGTTGTGTGCACCCACTATCAAGCACCCAATGCCTTCCTCCGGCTTTATAATTAACCTACAAAAGAAGATCAATTTCTTTTAGGTACCCAAACTTGCTTGGGTCCTTGAAGGTTAGTTACCAAGGTCTTTGGTACCCAAATGGCCTTCTTCTTTGGGCCCACAATTGGTGTACCAATGAACTTAGCCTTCACACCATTGGCACCCTTAACAAGCATGTAACAAGAATCGAATCTAATTGAGGATACATTAGGTAGTTTGTTCTTGTTAGTCTTGCAATATTGCTCTATATGCCCAACTTGCTTGCATCTATTGCAAACTTGACTATTGCCCTTCACAAAGCTAACTTTGGGAGTGACAAAGGCCACCGTGCCTTTCTTAGGGGTATAGCCTAATCCCTCTTTGTTGAGAGAAAACCTTTGGCTACCCAAGCACTTTAGCAAGCGGGCATCTCCACCATAGGCATTGCCTAAGACACGAGTGAGCTCATTCACCTCCTTCTTGAGGGTCTCATTTTCTACCATTAGTGAGGCATCACAAGTGAGACCATCACTCAAAGGTGAAGTAGAAGTAGTAGTGCTACAAGAAGGGTTAGTGGGAGCAACAACAATGGGCTTATCAAAAGATTCATCAATAATATCACATGTTAGTCCCATATCACAAGACACAATCACTTGCTCCTTCTTGGCTTCCTCCATTTTGACTTGCTCGATGAGAGAGGAGTGAGCCTTTTCAAGCTTAGAATGAGCTTTGCCAAGTTTCTCATGGGCTTCCATTAGCCTCTCATGAGTGGCATTAAGCTCATCAAGAGATTGCTCAAGAAATTTTACTTTCTTGTGTAATTCTTTGCACTCTTTTCTCTTCATCTCAAAGCAAGTATGCACTTGCTCACACATGTCTATGAGCTCCTCCTTGGAGTACTCCTCATCATCATCATCACTCCTACAAGCATCACTTTCACATTCATCATCACCACTCACATCATATTTTACCTTGGTAGGCTTTGCCATGAGGCATGTCAATAGAGTATCGAAGATGGAGGGCTTGTTGTTGATGGCGATGCTTGCTAGTGCTTTCTTGATAGATTTCTTGCCATCATCACTAGAGTCATCACTATCCGATGAACCATCACTATCCCATGTGACAACATAGCCTCCACCCTTCTTCTTTTGGAAGGTCATTCTCTTCTCCTTCTCCTTCTTTTCTTTCTTGTCCTTCTTGTGCTTCTTCTTCTCACCCTCATCATTGTCACTATTATAAGGACAATCCGCTACAATGTGATCGGGGCTCTTGCAATTGTAGCATCTTCTCACATATTCTTTACTTTTGGTGTGATCTCTTCTCTTTCTTGCACCATAGCCCTTCTTCTTCATGAATTTGCCCATCTTGCGCACAAATAGAGCCATGGCTTCGTCATCAATGTCACTAAGATCCTCATCATCACTTGATTCTTTCTTGGACTTGCCCTTATTCTTGGATGATGAGCTAGCCTTGAATGCTACACTCTTCTTCTTCTTGTCTTCATCTTCCTTCTTGTCATCCTTATCAACCCCCTCCCTTTCCACACGATATGTCTCTTGTGTCATGACATCACTTAGTACTTGGTTAGGGGTAATCCCCTTCAATCCTCCTCTTATGATAAGCAATCTCAACATCTCAAATCTTAGAGGTAGGCACATCAAGAACCGATGAGAGACATCATCATCCTTGATCTTCTCTCCCAATACCTTCAAATCATTGACAATCACTTGCAATCAATGGAACATCTCTGAAATGCTCTCATCATCCTTCATCTTGAAGCTTGTCAACTTATCCTTGAGGATGTACAACTTGGCACTCTTCACCACCGGTGTGCCCTCATATGTTTCCTCTAATCTCCTCCACACCTCATTAGCTCTTTCACAATCCTTGATTTTCTCAAACACCTTGGAATCAATGGCACTGTATATGGTGTTGAGAGCCATTGTATTGCATTGCTTGTTGGTCTTATCTTGGTTGGTGGGATTATCGGGATCAGTGATAGCATAGTCATTCTCGGTCACATCCCATACTTGATCATTGATTGAACCAAGATACATCTTTATCTTTCTCTTTCAATAATCATAGCATGTGTCATCAAAGAACGGTGGTTTGCCCCCCACATGCTTGAACACAACTTGAGCCATAATTTGACACCAAGGTTGTTAAACCTTCAATTAAACGGTGACCATGGCTCCGATACCACTTGAAATGTCCTAATATGGCTAGAGGGGGGTGAATAGCCTATTTAAAAATCTACAAATCAACTAGAGCAATTTGATTAGTATAACAAATAGCAAAATGTAAACTTGCTCTAGCTCTACAAGGGTTGCCAGCCACTTATCCAACAATTCTAGTTGCTATGGTCACTAAACACGCAATTTGCTATGTCACTACTCACTAAGAGCTCTCACACTTGCTACACTAAAGAAGCCCGCGCGCGCTGGTGCTCTTGCAAAAGAGCCCTCGGACTTTTCCTGAACTACACTTAAGTTCTGACACTTCTTCCCTCTCTCTGAGCATCTCAATTAGCCCCCTGGGTCTTCCTTAATTCCTCCACGCACACCCCTGAGACAGGGCGCACGGCGGCGCGGCGAGCAGCGGCACAAGGTGGCTACGCCGGCCACCTAGGAGCTGCGCGGTCCCATCTAGCGGGTCGATCGACATCTCTGACCTAGACAACTGCGTTGGGTGGCGGTGATGGGTGGCGGGGCTCACTAGTGAGGGCTGCAGCGACGCGCAGCCTTCCACGATGGTGGCATGACCCTTTCGATGAACTAGGGCAGCTACAAGCCTAACCAGCTAACGTGCGAGCATCAGAAGCTTACCGTGGGCTCGGCCAAAGTGATAGTTGGGGTAGAGGATGGCGGAGGAGGGCTGGCCGCGTGCGACCGAGCCGTGCGACGGTGTACCACGACAGACACGGCCGCATCAGCGGCACCAGGGTAGCGGTAGTGGTTCGGCCGAGGTACGTAGGACGAAAAGGGAGTCAAGGCGAAGCTAATGGTGTAGCTGGGTTGGCCTCTCATGGCTTCGTTGGGGAGTTGCCACCCACGCCGGATGAGCGCGGCCTTAATGGCCCTGCAACGGGGAAAACGGCCAAATTAAGGCTTGGCCGGGCTCAACTCATGGCATGACGGGGTCGGGCGGCTAGGTGGCTTCCATGTCTAGCTACGGGAGCATTGAATCGGGATGCGATGTCGCGTGCAGCGTGAATTTAACTCGCGCAGCGGTTCCGTTGGTGCCCATGGCATGAAGGCAGCGGATCCCGAGGCTTGGCCAACATCATCTAGGGCTACGACAGAGAAGTGGGGGTGTCCACATGAGGGAGACTCAGAGAGAAAGAGCGTCATGGAGTGCTTGAATGGGACGGCTCGGTCTTGGCAGGGCATGGACGGTAGTAGCGGAACAGCGATCGCGCACTAGGTGGTCGCGCTGGGAGGGCAGCGACACCGTGTCAAGGGCAGCAGTGCAACAGGACAACGGATGCATGCAGCGACTCAGCGGTAGGTGGATCGAGCGATCGAGACAGGCGCCACGTCGGTCATACGGCGACTGCCGCATCATCAGCTAGGCCCACGCACGGCCTGGCGGCAGCGCGCACGCGATGGCCACGTAGGAGCAGCCCTGTAGCTTAGTCCTGGCCCGTGGAGGCGACCGTGGCCAACCCCAGCCCGACGCGTGACCGGCAGCCAGCAAAGCCGGCCACGGGACATGACCAAGGCCAAGAACGGTCAAGCAGCGGCAGCGTGCGCGCGTGGTGACTGCAGACACCGGCTGAGCAACGATGAGCGATGACGTTCATGGTTTTTAAAGTAAAGCAAGGGCTGCTGATTAACTCGACTAAGGTTCAACCAATTCCCTAAACCCAAAGTCGGTACTATCGACTAGCTAGCGGAGCAACTCACACGTCCAGAGGATGATCGAACAGAAAGACAAGGATACGCCAAGATAAGTTCGTCGCGCCGAACGCTGGTTTGCTAACAAAGCGAACAACATGATTGCAGCACGTTCCAATGAAGTTGAGCAATTTTTAAAGAGGGCAACGTGGCATCCGACACACCTACGATCAAAACCGTGCCCAAGTGCTCACTTAGAAGCAACCGACAATACAAGAATACGAAGCTAGTGTTTAAACATTTTAGTTAGAATTTAAACGCTAAAATGGTATTGTCTACTACCCTTTAAGACTTAGAAAAGACAAGAGTTCAGTTGGAACTTAACAACCATGAACACTTTTGCCATAATTTTTAAAAGGCCTAATCTTTATTAACTCCAACCATAAAGTACTTCATGCAATAGTCCATACTTTATACTAAATCATAGGAACAAAATATTTAAGCAGTATTTAATTGTTTTGCTCAATATAACTCGCCAAAAATAGTACTTTAACATAAGTTCAGATCTTTGCCGACTTAACGAAAAGGTAGATTTTAATTTCCAATCTGATTTTTGGAGCTCCCAAGAACATTAGTTAACACGTTTATTTTCCAAAAATTAAAGTTGTATTTTCATCTACACCACTTGCTCATCATCTTTACATAAGCACTATACACGAGTTATATTTTATTTTTGTTTATAGAAATTATTTTTCGTACCAAACAATTAAAACTACTTATTTTATTCTTCTTGTTAGGATTTTCATTAGTAAATTAACTTAGATATTTATTTGATTTATCTCAACCATAAAAGTGAGTCGCACAGGGTTTGTTTATCATTTTATGTGTGTTTTAAATTTTTAAAACTCGAGAATTTGTTTTGCTAATTTCTCTTAGGCCTTAACCTAGGTGCTAAGCAAGTTCGTAACACCAGGAGTGTTACTGGAGCATTATTTTTGCATCAACTCCCCCATGTGGTAATTGGATTGGGGAATGGGGATCTCCAGATGCTCTTAGAAGCTTTTGGGATACGATGAAATAGGTGCTGTGATAGATGATCTAATCCATGCTCCATATGTTGAATCCAAGTATGATTCGGAAAGTTGATAGCTTTTTATTGATTAGCCATTAGCCATTAATATATTCCATAATATTTGACCATAATTCTGTATTCTGTATTAACATAAGCGTTTGTCTTTACAGTTTAACGTACAAACAGAGAAGAAGTTCTGTGGTACCAAGATGTTTATACAAATACCTGGTTACAGCAGTGATGAGACTTCTGAATCTGATGAGGTACAATCAGTGCTGAATTTTTATGCCAAAATTACTAGCTGAGCGAATCTAATATTTGAGTGTATTTTCCCGCTAACTCATCTTCTTTTGATTAAGGAACCTGCAAAGAAACCTGCTCCTAAACACTTGGCTGCAATTGCCAAAGATGGTTCAAAGAAAGGCAAGCAAGAGAGCACCAGTGACGAGAGTAGTTCCGATGACGCTTTGAGTGATGGTGATGTGAGTATAATATTCCTGTTTGTTTGTCTTATGCACAGTTTAATTTCAATTTACAAGCATGGTAGATGAATGGTTGCATAGTGGTTAGTTTTCTAGATCAAAGCTATCCATAATGTAACCTGTAGAATCAGTTGTTTATGTCGTACTAGATTATATACCATTTGCAATGTTGACTTACACAGATCATGTCTCTTGTTTCTCTACCGCGTTAAGAGCAGTATCCCAAATGAACAGCCCTACGGTAGCCTTGGCCTTCCGCGTCCATCTGATCCGCCAAACAACGCTCCATCCCCGTCGTCCATTCTCAACCACAGCACCCGTTCGCGTGTTGCCTCCAGAACCTTCCCCCCTGTCCACAGCGACCTGTTCGAAGGTTCTCGTGAGGGGGAAAAATCCGCTCTAAGGCCGTCTCAACATTGCAGAACCCAAACCTAAAATAAGTCCTTAACCCAATACATATAACCTCCAACAAAATATCTATATAAAATACTCATTTAAGGTGTGCATAATCCAAATATGAAACCCATTTATAGAAAGAGTTGTCTTTTAGGTCTAGTTGCTGGAAAAGAAAAAAAATAAGGATTGTATTTTGGGTCGCGGTGGTTGCAAAGCTGCTCCTCCGCCGTGCATCCCTCCGGCTCCGCGTCGCATAGGCCAACAGCCCCCGCCACTTAGGCGACCACCTCGCCTCTGCACTCCACTCCCCCCGAGCCGAAGCCAACAAGTCGCTCAGATCCACCGCTGCACCAGCCATCTATGCCAGTCGGAGGTCCACATCGACGACGCCCACGGTGTGTTCGTTCAGATACAACATATGGTAAAGTTCTGCTTTCTTGAGGATTTTTTAGTTCATCTGAAACCTGACCATGTTGCTAAAGGATGTTTTACTTCAGAATCACATCGTTGGACAGTGAGTACCCAAAAACTGATATCCAGTCAAGGGATCTCAGGCTGGGCTTGATCTTTCTTGATGAAGACATACATGCTGCTTTGCAGGTCCTGTTTATTTCACAGCATACCTTTTGTTCTATTTGTATATGATTTCCCCTATTGGATTAGGCCGTGAAAGGTCAGATTCTGAAAAAGTTGGATAAGTGTTTCATTCCTCACCAGCGCCATAAATCTTCTTCTGAATGTGTTTCCATTTTGTGCCTGTCATATACCTCGGCTATGATATTTGCTCCTCATAATTAGCAACGGAAAAAAAAATGTGGCTGGCTAAAACAGACTGAAAAAAAGATATGCCTCCTTGCAACTTCTGAATATAAATGTAAAACAACCACACCAGTTTCTTTATTTCAGACTCCTATTAGTGTTTCATAGCTTTCAGTTTAGGAAAATTTCCAAAAATAAACCATCAGCATGAGGGCGCTGCAATAGATAGGGTTCATTATGATTTCCAGTAGACCTATCCAGTTGTGCTGATGCCAGTCTGCTGGTACCATTACCACCATGCTGTTTTTACAATTTTTCGTGAGCACTTTTGTGTTTGCTACACTATATCTTTTTGTTGTTTCATGAGTATATTAATAGTGGTTTTCTGCTTCCTAGAGCCAGTATGTCCATGTCCTAGGCCTTTCATGTTTGCTATTTGCTAATCTATATCACTTATTGTTCCATACTGCTTATGTTCATTGCTCTCTTCTTTTTAACCATTGCATGGTTACTAATGCAGTCACTCTGTTTTTTTATCAGATTTCTCACAGCAAATAAATAAATGCTGCACCAATTGAGGAGCCTATGTTCATTGCTCTCTGCTTTTTAGCCATTGCATGGTTACTAATGCAGCCACTCTGTTTTTTTATCAGATTTCTCACAGCCAATAAATAAATGCTGCACCAATTGGAGAAGCCCATAAAAACCGTAAGCCTTACATATTGAAGGATTCATAAATCAGAAGCATTGCTCCATTGCTCTAACCATAAGCCAGCTCTATTCGCGTTGCTTTTTCTACTTGAGTTTTAGTCGTGCCTCCTAAAATTTGTACTCTCTTTTAATCATGATTTTCTTTGAAGAAGCTTGTATGGATGATAGTGTGCTGGATGGACCAATATCTCATTCTAGCGATACCCTTCCTATGGGTTAACCTTCAGTTACATGTTGTGTTGTCATTCTCATAGTTATGAAGATGACTATGAAATGTGTTTTCTCTTCGCTTATTTTCCAGCATGTAACCTTCAGATCTTTGTGTACTCTTTGTAGATAAACTACCTTCCAGTACTACATCTGTTGTCTCTGTTCCTTAACAGCATGTACAATTGTACATGGTACTTTTACTGGTACAAAGATCATATTTCAAAAAACTTAACGTTTGTTACCCTTGCCTATACACGTCACAGATAATTGATGCGTATTATGTTTTAAATGACAAAAAAATCAAAAAATATCAGCTGTCTCTCCCTAGCCCGCGGCAGTTGCCGTGGGGCTCTTGCTAGTTTGTCTTGATATTCTTCCTTGCTTGTCTGATAACTAGTCTGTTAGTATCACATTTTTAGATTGGTCGTTTGACACTCTTATTAATTTATTTAACAAACCTATTCCTATGAAGAAACCCCTGTGACTGGTGGGCAAAGGAAAAAGGAGGAATCTGAAAGTTCTGACAGTGGCTATGATGATGAGTCAGATGAGGTGAGTGCATTGGATTGGTTGACATGTCGTTTGGTTTGTATTCCCTGTTGTTGCCTTGCCCTTTGGTTATGCCTTTTTTGTGTGTGGTTAAGCATTATTTGGATTGTCTCATAAATATCTATATATGCAGGAAGCGGCTCCCAAGCCTAAGGCTCCTGCAGCGGCTACCAAAAAGGAAGATTTCAGTGAAAGTGAAGAGAGTGATTCTGAGGATGAGGTACTTACAAAAATATTTTTTTTTAACTTTCGCAGGAATATAGGAATCAGGTATGCCAAGCGTCTCTCCCTCTCCAGTTGCCTCGCCTCCCCCTCCCACCCCCCCTGCCGAAGCTCACCCCGAGCCCGGCGGCCACCTCCTCCTCGGTCGCGCACAGTTCCTCCCCATCGGCGACGGCTTCCTCCCCCCCCTCTGTTTTCTCGCGGTCGCTCCAAGCACGAGCGGTGGGGCCGTGACAGCCTGGGCTCGAGTGCTCCGATGGCTCACCTCCATCCTTCCGCGACGTCGTCCTTTCGACTGCTGGTCCAAGCTCCTCGTCTCCTTCGGCGGCCGTGACGGCGGATGCCTCTGCCGTCGTAGAAGTTGTCCGTGCGCCGCCCCTTCCCAGGATCATCCTTGTCCGCCGCTCCCCTGCTCCTGGGCGGCGTGGAGGTGGGGGGCCGGGTCCTGACGGTTGGGAGGAGGTGGTGTCGCGTGGCGGGCGGCACCGGCGCCGGCGTGAAGCCTGCCCCCCTCGTCGACCCGTTCCTGCTGACTTATTGGGCAAGTGCTTCAACTGTCTGTCTGCCGGTCACACTACCGCCCAGTGCCGTCAGCGAACCCGGTGCTTCCGCTGCCGTTCGCTAGGGCACTGATCCTACGTGTGTCCCAAGGAGTCGGGAGGTGGCGGAGCCTTGAGGCCAGAGCGTGTTCCTGTCTGGAGACGACTTGGGTCAGCCATGCCGCCGCCTGGCGACTTCCCCCGCAACGGCTCACCGGCTCACCGGCGGGTGTGGAGCCTGCGGCTGCGGCGGCTAGGCCTGTGCATGGCCCGGGAGCTGCTACGAGAGTTTGGCGACGCAAATCTCCAGCCCAGCTGTCGGCCGGAGTTAATCCCTGCAGTGGCATTCCGGCAGGTGACATCTCTGGTGGCAGGGTGGCTGAGATGGATTGGGCTACGCGATCGGCTGCCGGCGGAGCTGTGGCGGCAAAGTCGGGGGCCATCATGGGAGACGGGGAGAGGCGGACGCATCACGCGTCGGCCTCATTTCCGTCAGCCGGCCGCCTTTTCTGCAGATGCTGATCCTGCGCCTTCGGTTTCTTCGTCGGTGGCTCCCCCTGAAGCTCCTGTCATGCCTGTGCAAACTTTGCCATGCATTATCAACTGGGATGATCGCATGACTAGGGCAGAAGAGGACCTCGCGCATGCTGTAATCGTCATTGTCTGTGGTGCGGAGCCCTTGGCCCCAGCTAGAGAGGTGGCGGAGGTGCTCGCTATTCGTCTGGGCGTCGAGGCAGGCTCCCTGGTGCTTCGTCAAGCTTGGTGGAGCGCTTGGTGGATCAGCAACTGCCCCCCCCCCTCCGCTCGCCTGCGTTCACCCTCCTGTGCAAGCGGTGGAGTCGACTGGCTGGTGCCTCAGGACGGGTCCTGCCATGGTTGATTGATCTCGAGCTTCGAGGAATTATTGCGCATGTCTGGAAGACCTCGACTGTGGAACAATTCTTGAACCCTCTGGCCAGCATCCTGCAAGTGCACCCAGAGACCCTCGGGTTGGTGAACCTGGCCTCCTTCAGATATTCAACGTGGTGCATGGACCCGGCTGCACTCCCATCCTCTAAGGAGCTCTGGGTGGTCGAACCTCCGGTCGCTGCCATGGAAGCCCCCCCGGTGAAGAGATCATTGTCGTACCCTATTGAAGTCAAGTGCTCCATCTTGCACGGGCCTGGCACTTTTCCCCCTCCGCCGCCTCCTGCTCAGGGCGGGCCTCCTCCTGCTGGGGGCGACGGCGGGGATGGTTCTCCTGCTCGACGGCGGCGTCGACGTCCATCTTCCTCGCTGCCATCTGGTGCTTCTCCGACGAATCAGGGCGACGGTGGCGGGGGTTCTCGGCGTCGGATTGTCCCTGGGCGGGTGGGGCCTTCCTCGTCTAGCGCCGGCCACGTGGCGGCCCCTTCAAGCGTCGTCATTATGGCGGCTTCCTCGCTCGAGGCTCCTCTAGAACAGGTCGCGGGTTTCCAAGGGACGTTGGATGTTCGAGGCTCCCCAGAGATTGAACCCCTCAGTTCTACGCCACCCATTACTGCGGCGCCTGCCAACGGTTTGAAGGGCCCTATCGATGACAGCCCAGCAGCCCGCCTTTCTCGTCAGACGATGTGGCCCCATCAATGATCTCCCCAACGCTTGTTCGGTTTGCAGTTGAGGAGGAATTGAAGCTCCCGTGGACCGTCTCTGGTGCCCCTGGGCTGGCCTCCCATGGGCCTATGGATTCCCCCTTTGGGCTTCGAAAAGACTCTGGGCCTTCGGAGGTTGATGCTGAAGCTGAGGGTCACGGTGAGGCAACGGAGTTGCCGGCCTCACCGCGTTCGCCTCTGTGCTTCTTCTCTGATGAGGCGACGGATTTGCCGGCCTCACCTCGAACCCCCACCATCTTCCCCTCCTATCCCCGAGTTCAGCCTCGTGGTCACTCCACCGCTGTGCTCTCAAGTTCTAGTGAAGCCGCTCCTAGTTTACTCTAGGCGCCGCTTCCACTCCTCAAGGATCCCCACAGGCAGGGATGCGGCTGCTGCTGCTGCCATTCCATCTCCGGCCTCGTCGGTTCGGGGTGCGGCTGCGGCTATGGCTGCTCCACCTCCAACCTCCACTCTAGGTGACCCGGCGGCCTCAATGGTGATTCCTCCGGTGGCCGCAACGGTTCCCCCGGCGGCCGCAACGATGCTTCTTCCGGAGGCAGAGGATCCACCGGCGGCCACAACGGTCCTTCCTCCGGCGGCCGTGGGCGGGCCTTCCTATTCGGCGGCTAATTTGGGCGTCCTTCAGGTGCCCCCTGCTCCGCCTGATGCTCGAGCGGTATTCTTCAACAAGATAGTTCAGCGCACTACAGGCCTATTGCCTGTCCCTGCCGTCAGCAAGCATGGAAGCAAGTCACTGCCACCCAGGGTCTGCCTCCGCCGCAGCCGTCGGCTTGCTGGTGCCGAGGCCGAAGTGGTCCCTGCAGACATGGGAGGAAGAGTACAGAAGAAGGTGATGAGGTCCCTCGGCATCATTAACGAGCATGAAGGTATAAATCAACATGCCCAGGACGATTATGCGAAGCTGTTTGGGCAGCCGCTCTCGGACTCTCATCTTCAGGCTCTGACAGCACTGTTTTTTTGGTCTCTCCCTGAGGAGCTGGAGCCTGGGAGTGATGATGTACTGATGGTGTAAGTCTGATTTGGGTCAGATTTGTGGTCGTCCTGTAAGTGTGTTCAATGGATCCAACAAAAATTTTGATTTGGAATGTTAGGGGTCTGAATTCTATTGCTAGACAAGATTCAGTGCGCTCTCTGGGAGCTTCATCTCGTGCAGATATTGTTTGTGTTCAGGAGACTAAGATCACAGCCATATATCAAAGGGTCATTCTATCTGCTCTCGGGTCTGATTTCACAGGATACTTAGCTTTGCCCTCAGCTGGGGCTAGTGGCTTGGAGGCGCCATGTGGGCATCTCAGGTGTTCAGAGGGTTGACAACTTTAGTACGTCTATTCAATTCTCCACGGATAATGGACAGGCATGGTGGCTGACCTGTGTGTATGGACCACAAGGGAATGAGGATAAGATTCAGTTTCTACAGGAGCTTCGTGACATCCGGGCGGCCTGTCAAGGGCCTTGGATGATAGCAGGAGATTTCAATTTGATTTACAAGGATGAGGATAAGAACAATGTCAACTACAATAGGGCTATGATGGGTCGGTTCAGGCGATTCATTAATGATCTGGCCCTCAAAGAAATCCCCCTCCATGGTCACAAATACACTTGGTCTAATCAGCAAGACTCCCCTACTTTGGTAAAATTGGACAGGGTTCTTTGCTCTATAGACTGGGAGGATAAATTTCCTATTTGTTTGCTCCAAAGTATGGCTTCAGAAGACTGATCACTGCCCACTCTTGCTGGGACTTCAGGACAATAAAGTAGGAAGGCGCATATTTCATTTTGAGTCATTCTGGACCAGCCTGTTCGTTTGGCCAGGCTGGATCGTTGCTGGTTCGTGAAGAAGTACTGCTGGCTGGTTTGGTGTGAGAGAAAAATACTGTTCCGGCTGAAAATTTATGAGCAAGCCCAGCCAAACGAACAGGCTGGATGTCGGTTCCTACTGGCTCCTGCCCCTACTTAACTCTAAGCCAGAAGTTTAAGGCAACCGCTAAGGGATTACAGAGGGGGAGCAGCAAAAAGGTTGGTAATGTGAAGTTTCAGCTTGCCTTGGCATGGGAAATCCTTCATCAGTTTGAGATAGCTCAAGATAATCGTTCCCAATCTCCAGGAGAATTGTGGCTGAAGAATAGTCTGAAGAAGCACAGTCTTGCCCTTGCTTCCTTGAATAGAACTATTGATAGGTTGCGGTCACGTGTTGGCTGGCTCCGGGAGGGTGATGTCAACACCAAGCTCTTTCACCTGCATGCCCGTCATAGAAAGAGGAAGAATTTTATTGGTCGTCTCAGTTCTGGGGATCGCATCTGGACAAGCCACCAAGACAAAGCTGAAGTTATTGATAATTTCTATGAAAATCTGCTTGGAAGTTGCACAGACAGGTTGCAAACTGTCAATTTGGATGAGATCGGAATTGATACACATGACTTAGCTGATTTGGAGCTTCCCTTTAGTGAGGAAGAAGTATGGAAGACAATTATGCAACTGCCATCAGATAAAGCCCCTGGGCCGGATGGCTTTACGGGACAATTTTACAAATCCTGTTGGCCAATCATAAAGGAGGACATCATGGTGGCAATCTCAGCGCTTTGGAGCAGGAAATTTATGAATTTTGACACTCTCAATTCAGCCTACATCACTCTGCTCCCCAAGAAGGTTGGTGCAGATCAGCCCAAAGACTTCCGGCCCATCAGCTTGGTACACAGCTTTGCTAAACTTATCACCAAGTTATTGGCTAATCGGCTTGCTGGTCATCTTCAGCAAATGGTTTCGCCGAATCAAAGCGCGTTCATAAAGGGGCGCTTCATACAGGATAATTTTATGTTGGTGCAACAAACAGCTAGATATCTTCATCAATAAAAACAGCCCCGCATACTCCTTAAATTGGATATTTCTAAGGCTTTTGATTCGGTTTCTTGGCCCTTCCTCTTGGAGGTCTTGCAACACTTGGGTTTCAGGCAAATCTGGAGAGATATAATTTGTGGGCTGCTATCTTCCTCGACCACCCAAGTTCTCTTGAACGGAGTCCCCGGGGAATGTATTTCCCATCGACGAGGTCTACGGCAAGGTGACCCCCTCTCTCCCATGCTATTTATCTTGGTCATGGATGTTTTGGGACACTTAGCCCAAGCTGCAAGCGAGGGTCTTTTACAGCCTCTCTCAGCAAGAAATCTGCAGCACCGAATCTCTCTGTACGCGGATGATGTGGTGCTCTTCCTCCGACCAGATGTTAGTGACATTTCTGTGACAATGGATATCCTCAGAATTTTTGGTGAAGCTTCGTGTCTGAATACAAACCTTCAAAAGAGCAGTGTACTGCCTATTAGGTGTGGTGACTTGGATTTGGCAGTTATTCAGAACCTGCTGCCTTGTGCCCTTGCTGAGTTCCCATGCAAATATTTAGGTTTGCCTCTCTCCTTGAAAAAACTAAATAAGAGTCAAGTGCAGCCCATTGTTGACCGCATTGCTGATCAACTGCCGGGCTGGAAGGCGGAGTTGATGACACGGGCAGGAAGGAAGATTCAGGTTCAATTTGTGCTCACTGGTATGCTTATATACATTGTCATGGCGACTGACCTCCCAGCTTGGGCTATCAAAGCAATTGACAATTGACAAAATAAGGCGTGGCTTTTTTTGGCGTGGTCGCAAGGAAGCGAGGGGGGGACATTGTCTTGTAGCATGGGTAAAGGTTTGCCGGCCAACTGAGCTCGGTGGACTAGGAATTTCAGATTTAAAAACCCTCAGCTGGGCATTGAGAATGAGATGGTTGTGGCTGCAGAAAACAGAGCCAAACCGCCCCTGGGCTCATCTCCCAATTCATGCCCCTGATCAGGTGAAAGCCTTCTTTGCGGTGGCTATTATTTCTGAAGTTGGTGATGGCGAGCATACCCTTTTTTGGGCTGACAGGTGGCTGCATGGTCAGTGTATTGCAGAGCTGACTCCTCGAGTTTTTGCTGTCATCTCTAAGAGACGGATCAAGCAGCGTACAGTCAAGGAAGCTCTCAATAACCGGGCATGGATCACAGACATACAGGGGGCTACAACTGTTGGAGTAATGGCTGATGTTCTCCAATTATGGGATATCCTTTCAGACTTTGTTCTAGAGCCAGAAAGGGAGGATAAACATATTTGGAGGTTTTCTTCGAATGGCCAATATTCAGCCAAGGCGGCATATGAGGGTTTTTTCTTAGGTGCTACTCTCTTTGCACCATGGGAAAGGATTTGGAAGACTTGGGCGCCACCAAAATGTCGTTTCTTCATGTGGTTAGTGGCACACAATAAGTGTTGGATGTCTGACCGCCTTGCACGTCGTGGAATGCCTTGCCCAGAATGCTGTCCACTTTGTGATCAAGAGGAGGAAACAATCAACCATCTCCTGGTTGAATGTGTCTTCGCTAGGGAGTTTTGGTTTAATTTGCTGCAGCAGGCCGGTCTCCAGGCCTTGTCCCCACAACCTACTGAAAACTCCTTTCTTGATTGGTGGGAGAGAGCTAGTAATGCTACTAATAATATGGTTAGGCAAGGGGTTAATTCCCTAATCATTCTGGGGGCCTGGATTCTTTGGAACCATCGTAATCGTTGTGTTTTTTATGGAGCGGCTCCTAGTGTTGCTTAGGCTTTAGTAGTGGCTGGGGAGGAGCGCCGGTTGTGGACCACGGCAGGAGCTCGTGGCCTTTCCCTCTTGTCAGCCCATCTCCAAGGAGATTAGTGCTTTGGGCCTGTGTGGGTTGTTTTGCAGCCAGCTTAGGTGTATATGTGTTTTGGCTGCTGTAGCATGTGTTGTGTGAGTGAGTTGTGTTTGGGTGTCTTGTAAGTGTTGGGTTCTTATACCCTCTTTCTTCTTAATACAATGAGACACAGATCTCCTGCGTTTTTCGAGAAGAAAAATAAAAATATTATTTACTGTTGGAAACATCTCCATGTTATGTATAATGTCATTTTGTTCAATTTCTCAAATCCTTAGGATAAAAGTAAAACTGCGAAAGCAGTTCAGCCTGCCAAGAGAGCTGCTTCTGAAATGAAAGATGAATCAGGTGATTCATCAGGCAGTGATGGTAGTGATGAAGGGCCTGAGCCTCCCCAAAAGAAGCAGAAGGTGCCACAGATGCTTGAAATCTCTTTTTTCCTTTGCATATTTCGATTATTCTGTAACCAAAGTTCCATTGTTCATTTAGTCTTTCATTTGTTCAAGTGCCACTACATCCACAAGCAGTCGTATCCCGTTTGCGAAGGTATCAAAGGAGGTGAAGGTCATATCTGGCACCTCCCTGACCAAGGACCATTTTGGATTGGACGAAGCTGAGTCTTCTGCTTTTGAGCGGATTTCGAATGCTTTTGTTCTTCCCGATATTGAGAAGGAGCTCACTCAATCTAATCCTGTAGAGACTTCTGACCTTCTGGTGGCCTCATGCCTCAAGGTTTGAGTTTCATCTTTTTATATGTATATATGACCCTTCTTACGCTTTTCCTTTACTTCATCTATCACTGACATCATTTATATTATGCAGTCTGTTTTGCTGGCGCGGGCTCTCAAAGCTCAAGCCCTCAATCAAGCGGAGTCTGTGGCCCGACAAACTCAAGAGATTTCAGCAATGAAAGTCGAGGCCGGTAAGGTTGAGAAGCTTGAAGATGAGGTGTCTTCGCTCAAAGAGAGGTTAAATCTCGCTGAGGAGAAGAATACGTTGCTTGAGGCTAAGCACAAGGAGCTGCAAAAGGCTATTTCTGCGAAGAGTCGCGAGTGCAAGGAGCTTGAGATTGATGCCGGCAACCTTTGCGAGATGGTGAAGCTTGCTGAAGTTGGCGCTGACGTTACAGCGGCATACTCCCAGTCCCAGATGGGTGGCTGTTCCCTTCCTTGGGACGATGAACATGCTGGTGTCGCGGATTCGCTAATGTGGCTGAAGGAGCAGACCGCGAGCTTCGTCGATGCACTGAAGCCGTTTGCAGATTTATGTGCTATTGTCGGAGTTAGAGCTGTCCAGAGAGCGACGGCTATGATCATCTTGGTACCTTGTGCTCTCCGAGCTTCGAGTATCCGCCCGATGTCCCGCCCAAGGACGTGAGCAAGGTTGTCCATCAGGCTGGCAAAGCCTTTATTTCGAAGTATTGGAACACTCATGGGTTAGAGGTGATCGAAGAGAGGGATCGTCTCCAACAGGTATAATTTTTTGTTTGTTGTGATATTTGATGTTGATGTTTGAGCTAATATTTCGCTATGTATTTTCAGATGGGTTATTCGTCGCAACCTTCTAGGCGACCTTCGCAATTTGAAGTTGGTTCTTTATCTGCTGACCCGAAGAGCACCGCCAGCGCTCCAGCCGAAAATTTGTTACGATATATGGCTTCATCACTAATAGTCAACACCCAAGGTCCATCACCAATGATCCATGACGAAACATACATTGTCATAGTTATGTGCTGTTCTGTGACAAGATTTTGCTTCGTCACTAAAATTCATCATAGTTGTGCACATTTCTACTAGTGGACATGTGGTTCAAGTAGCATGTAGATTGATGGTGTGGCACTTGGGAGTCTCACGGTTAGTGGCATCTTGAGAGGTGACTCTAGAAAGGAAAAAAAAAAGCACAAGCTACATGGACTCTAAACAAGACTTGCCCCAAAAATGTAGAGTCTAACTCGGCTACTGTAGGGGCCCACGGTCAGTGGCGTCAGGAGAGGTGAGGCTAGAAAGAAAAACACATGCAACTTGGACTCTAAACAAGACTTGCCTAAATCAGTAACCCCTGATCATCGATCTAAGTAATGTATCAAAAAGACAACTTTTGGCCTCTCTTTGAAGTGCCCGGTCAACCTTCAATATATAAACTTACTTAAACCATATTAAAACCTATATTTATTCCTTATGCATTCCTATGTGTTATAGTTGGATCCTCCAATTTGTAATAGTAAAATAACATAATGTAGATTAACATAATATATGCACCATAGTCAATATTTTATTTCTGGTGAGCCACACACGATGGTATGTGACCTTATTATTGGAATACAATGCACCACATGGATATATCAATCTATCTAGAATGCACAACAAAGAAAGGGCTTTTGGCCATAGGCCACTAGAGGTGGCATGACTGTAGTGCTACACATGGAAGGCCGTTGTACCGCCATTCGCATCTGTTGCAATTGCATCATCTGGCAAATAGTGCCACAGTGGCACGATGGTGACATCACACCCTGCATCATTATTGGTTGCATGCAGCACTGTTGTTTCACCGTGGAGAATGGTTGTTGCTGCATCACCATTGTTGGCAATGATGAGCCTCCTATGGAGAATGCCTGTTGCATCATGCAAGATTGCATGCAAGAGACCATGGAATTCATTCTCATCATCCAGGAGGGTGAACTTATCACCACGGCTAATGGTTGTTGCATCATGCATGAATGCATGCATGGATCCATCGCTGTCATTCCCATCATTACCATGGCTAATGGTTGTTGCATCATGCATGACTGCATGCATGGATCCATCATTGTCATTCCCATCACATGTGGGTTGTTTTGTAGGCAGGTGGCTGTGGCAGTAGCAATCGTAGAGAGAGCAAGGAGTGCAACCAGGGCAAGCATTGTGGTTATTTGTGATGCCATGGTATTTGATTATACTATCCTGCAGATAGTGAGATCTAACTGTTGTTTAGATGAAGGTGATGGACAAGAGTTGATTATTAGGGTCGTATTTATAGCAACCTATACTATGAAGGAATTTTGGCCTGTGCTAAACTGGAAGTTGATTCCAGATAAGGTGTATCATGATGTGGAATTTTGCTGATTTGGACATCAGTTCTTTCCTTGAAAAGTTGGCCAGGGTGACATGATGAGCTTGCATGATGTGGCCAATGCCACATCAGACCTAGTCACCTCTTTTTAAAAGTAGGCTTGCATTGTATTGTGGAAGGCTGAGGTGGACTAACAACTTTCTCCAACCGAATTTGTCTAAGACCTTAATATACCTTGTGTTATATGTGCTATTCATAGATACACATAAATTTTCAATGCTTGGATTTTTCCTTGACATGTCAGTTGGATGTTAACTTGGATAACTTGACACGTCACCATGTTTCGAATTTTTATACTACAAATACACTTTAATATAACTTGTACGATTTATGTGTTGAGTTCTGTTTGATTTCTGACAAAAAATTAACATAAAAAACCATTGCTTGCCTTAATGATCATTTATCCTGTTTAAACATGGTGGTATGTCATGTCCATTTATGTCCGTATTATACCGTTTAAGTAGTGTCTGCTTAGCCTGTTTAAATGTCTGTTTAGATCAACAGTTCAGAATGAAAAGAAATTTACATGCATACACATACAGTTAGCCCTTAGGCTATTTGAGAACATTGTCCCGGATGGATTGCTCACTGGATATTGGAAACATGACACCCTCTCATAAATACTTATGCAGAACTGGTCACTCTTTTGTAGGATCAGTAGAAACACAGAGTAGGGCAGTGATCCAGTATAGTTCTTGGACCAGGTCATACATAAAAATAAACAATCGAAACCAGTCTCACCCGCATCAATTCACTAATACAATATGTGAAGTGCTATCCACAAAATCTGAGTGAAATATTAGTTATCAATTGACTCATGCCGTAGCTGCCTCTCTAACCATTATTCACACGAATGATCTATATAAATTGGATAGTTAAATGCAAGACCTAATACTCAAGGACACCTCTTCAAGGTCCTTGAATATTATGAACATCTTATGGTCATGTGAGACTAAAAATTAGTAAAAGGCATTTAGCAGCAAAAAGATACTTTCACAGTGGAAATTTGGGGCAAAGCTGTCTATGAAATTTCCAAGGGAACGTCAACTTAAAAAAATATGGCATGCAAGAAACATGCCATGGGTCGGGCACTACTACAAAAACGATTTGTAACAACGCCTCCTCTTTTTAAAAGGAGCAGCTCTATATTGGGCCACCCTTATAAATGGATCCCAAACGAGCCGCCCCTACAAATCCATTTATAGGGGCGACTGATGTTATTAGCCGCTCCTACAAATGGCCCCTATTTGTAGGGTGGCTCTATATACAGCCGCTCTTACAAATGCGATTTGTAAAGGCGGCTGGATATAGAGCCGCCCCTACAAATAGACGCTGATTAGTAAAAAGTTAAGTACTAACATTCGAATCTGTTCAAACGACCTTGGATGGAGAAATGACTATAATAAAAGTTGTAGATCTTGAAAAGTTATAGAACTTTGTTGTTTATAACTTTTTCATTTAAAATCATTTACTATTTCAAAAGGATGTTGGAAATTAAAATTTTAAATTATTGAAGAACGCTGATTTCTCTTTTTAATCTCTGGCTAAAACTTGTAACTAGTCTTTTTTCCTCATACTAACTTCAAATTTGATTATTTTTTTCTAAAATTTTCTAAAATTATGCTCTTTCAATTTATTGTGTTGTTACCGCTATTATTTTAGTCATTTTTTCATGTGACTTTATTTTATCAATTCAAAATTGGGCCTTTATTTTTCATTTTGAGTCCTGTTTTCGGGACTGAACCTAAAAGGGCTCTTACTTCTCAATTCCCTCCATTTTCTTACGCACTATATCCATATGTATTTGAGAATACCACATACACTATACAATAATTTATTTAAATTGTAACTCTAAAGCATCATACTTAAAATATGATAAAAATACGAATACTCAAATTTAAATTCAAACATAAATTTGGAAACAACAGCATGCATCACCTCCTCAAATAAGCGTTGAAACTTCTGGCACTATGTGAATTGTCGCCCACCTATGCTCTAGAGAATTTGCAATCCTATCATATGCAAAATAATGTTATCCTAGATTTGGATACAACAGCACACATCACAACTTAATTAATTGCTACTGCATGCGGACGTGGCCAGGGCGGGGCCTCGGAGCACGCTCGCGCCCAGCAGGCGGAGCTCGAGGCGCGCAGATGGCAGGGAGCGCGGCGCATGGCTGAGGGCAACAATGAAGGAGGATGAAAGAGCGAGGAAGGAGAGGAGACGCGAAAAAAATTAGAACAAAGGGGTATGCTTGTGTAACCGGTGGCAGTGGTGAGTAATTTCCCCTAATTCGAGTTTGGTGGAGTACTTCTCCAGGAGATCCACCATTTTGGTGAATCTGGCCCTCAGATCCACGTTTTGGTGGATCTAAATTTGGTAGAGTTAGATTGTTTAGCAAACTTTTTATGGAGTGGAGCTATTTTTAGTGAATCTGGAGTTGAGAGAGCTATCCCAAACAGGCCCTTAGGTGCTCTAGTAGGAACCCTGCTGAAGCTGCGTTTTTTCCCTGAGCAGCCATATTTAGCTATAAGAGCTTAAATAGGAGCTCTACTAGAGTCACTCTAATAGGTATAAATGAAGTAATGAAAGCATATTGCTACTACTTTACTAACCAGGTGTTAAACCCTGGACCAAATAAGGTCTTGTTTGGATGTAGTCGAATTCGCATCAATACTTACTTTCTAGAGTGGATTGAAGTGGAATTTGAACTAATTTACACCGTAATTTACCCCAACACATGTGGATCGTTGGGAATCCGACAACATCCAAGCAAGACCTAAAAAGAATCAGCATCAACAGTAGCTGTGAAAGATCCTTCTCAGCAAAGTAACTACGATGACGAGCTCATGTCCATACTACAAAAAGACTCCTCAACGCTGCCAAAAACATCGCTGTTCTTGACATCGTCCCATCTCAGCACCTCCCTGATGTACCTGAATGCATTGTCAACAGTTTTCCGCTCTAGGGCTTTCGTCTGGAACACAAAGAGCTTCCGATAACTGATGGATGAGTACAGGTCCTTGAATTTCAGGGCAATGTAGTTGTAGGCGTGACTGGCAAGTGACTGATGGGTGTGGTGTGGCTTCACTGGGCTGAAGTCAGTGAACCAGTCACATACCGTTAGGGGTACACGGTTGATTTTCACCTCGAATGCATCATACTTGTTCAGTAGAAGCACGCAGGGGGTGCCCTCAAAGGAAGGGTAGCTGATCACGTCCTTGAACAGGTTTCTACTGGCTATCATCTTGTTGCAGAGCTCTCCTGAGCTCTGCACCCACATCTGATCATAGTCAGCCAGCGAGATGCAGAAAACGATGGCTCGTCCCTCTAGCATTTCCAAACACCTCAAGCCCGTCCTTTAGAACTGATGTGGATTAAATGATATCTGCCAAGGTACAGAGCGGACAAGTCACTGTAAGCACTAAAGAAAAGGTTGCAGATGCTAACAATAAAATTGTTGAAACCTAGGTCCAGTGACCGGACAAGACAAGCAGGATGTCTGAAACAACATACAGCATTGTCAAACCATCAGCTTACTTTGTTTGCATGGATGGATCATCAGGTTTGCCTACGTAAGAGTCAGGGAACGGATATTGGTCATCAAGTGAGAATTCAAGCAAAGAGAGGCCATTCCATTGGTTGATACCCTCTGCATACAGAATATCTAACTCTGTTGGTTCATATTCATTACTTGATATTTCAACCACCCGCAAACATGTGAAAAGTTCCCGTCAAGGGCGTACCCAGTGCAGAGAGCTCCCGCTCTATGCGGGGTCTAGGGAAGGGTGTCAGTGGCAAGCCTTACCCTCGCCTGTGCAATGCGAGGAGACCGCGACTCGAACCCGGGACCTTCCGGTCACAGACGGTAAGACTCTACCGCTTGCACCAGGCCTGCCCTTCTGAAAAAAGTTCCCGTCAGAGCAATTAAAAAAAAATATTGCTGATGTAATTACGCAACAAAATTTGCTTTTGGTGAACCTGGAGTGGAACAGCCCTACAATGTTCTTTTTTTAAGCAAAGTAGAAAAAATCTTTAAAAAGTTACGAAAAATGAGAAGGTGAATATCACTCTTATCATGACTACTCAAGTGTCAGTCTTACCCTATCCAGAAAATAGCTGGCAACATCTGGAAGAAATTGTAACTCGTTATTCCATTTATATGTTGCTTGAATAGCAGGATCTTTCCAAACTTCTTGAACAATTGGTGCATATTCTCGGGTTGCAGCAAGAAAAAAGGCATCCAGATCACCCAGTGGAACTATCTCCAACAGCCAGTCCGCGAACTGCATCAGTCTTTCATTAAGCACATATAAAGATGATTTGATCTGAGTTAAGTCTAGTTCACCTGAAGGGCGGGCCTGGTGCAAGCGGTAGAGTCTTACCGCCTGTGACCGGAAGGCCCCGGGTTCGAGTCGCGGTCTCCTCGCGTTGCACAGGCGAGGGTAAGGCTTGCCACTAACACCCTTTCCCAGACCCCGCACAAAGCGGGAGCTCTGGGTACGCCCTTTTTTTTAGTTCTGGTTCACCTGTTAGCATCCACATTCTGTAATTTTTTTTCCACAAACATACCAAGCAGAGTGGCTATCCAGGAATAGAAGAGTACAATAAACATGTAATGGTCTTTCTCAAAATTTCACAGCTAGTTCATTTTAAGTCTTAAAAGTATGAAATTGGTACCAGAATTTTTCTAAAAATATGATCTAGATATTGTATCTCTATTTAGAGTAATGTGGATCTTATTTCTTCCTTTTTCCAGTGTTTTATTGCTTGTTGCCATGCCCGTTATTGATTTAAGTTATCGCTTTGTGCTATATTAAACAATGAGATCAAGACCAAAGGATCCAACAGACACCGAGTCAAATTGAGAAGTTCAGTGAGGACGTGACTGGGGACCTGATTGTTAAGTGCCCTGTATCTGGTCTCGAAGAGATTTGGCCATCTTGGAGGCTCGGCGGCGGGTATCTGACACGGTCAGAGAGCCGACTAATGAGGAGCTCAGATCTATTACTTCACATCTTGGTGATAAACCTAGGCTAAATCCTGATGTTCTACCTTTGCGAAAAACAAGCTTCGAGTGTTGATTTTTTACCAAGAGCGTTGAACATCCGATTCGTAGTTCAAGGTTGAAAATTGAACTATCGTGCAAGTTGGAGGTTAGAAAATGGACTATACCCTTTAATTAAATAGTGATCACAACTGCAAGCAATAAAACACTAGCAATAGGATTCATATAACTCTAAATAGAGCACCGATAGATAGACTATATTTTTCAAAAAAAAATGATATTGGTTTCATTTCTTTCCAATTTAAAATGAATTTTTATAGATTAAATTAGTTTTTATTACTTTCATAAAATACGAAAAAACAAAAAAAACTTTTATAAAATACATATATTAGCAAAAACACCTTTCAAACAACCTAGAGGGACAAATTTGTTCGATTTCCACCATTCGCTGGTCAAACATATCTGGTCTTGAGTTTGATGGCCAAAATCATAATTCAATGGTCAAGAATGGACTTCTTCCTATAAATAAATATTGATGTAATAAAATGGAGAATCCAACAGATTCCTTGGAGCAAATAGACAGGATTAGACTTTAGAATGACTCAATGGAATGCCCTGAAATGTTTGTGTAACTTTCTGTTTTTACCATGTTCACTTTACGGATTTGTCCCTTGAGCCCAGTTCGTAGTCAATACATGATTTAAGGAAAAAACACAAGAACTAAATATTTTTCTCCTTTTTGGTAAAAGATGTCAACAAGTAGCAAAGCTTTGTTGCTCTCACCAGAATCTTTATCACTCATGCAAAACTCTCTGTCTTCTTTGAAAGTCTTCTTTGAAAGCTTCATCCTCGAAGCATTCTCGCCATTCAAGCAGTGTGCTGAGATATTTGTAAACATTAATTTGTATCATGAGCTTCAAATCAAGCATTTCTTCTGCAGAGAACTTTTTCCCATGCAAAAACTTTGCCTGCATTGGCAAAAAAAAAATCATATACAGTCGCATAAATAGAATTTGTCCATTCCTAGTAATAACAAAATAAACCACAATCCCATAAGCTCTGAACATCCTAATTATATTTAGAACATGTTGACCATTATCCATTGAAAATTTGGAAGTGAATTCGACAGCATGCAGTATTAATTTTTCAAGTCCAAACAATGCACCAGCTTGTTTTGTGAACAGTTCTAGTATTCTAAAGGCAATCTCTAGTGGCACATGCAAAGCGAACCATCGTCCTAGCTGGCTCATGCATGCATCGATTCATCTACCTGGAGAAAGTGAATCCATGGGAATCTTTTGATGAATTGAGACAAAATCTTGCATTGACTCATGGTGAGAAAAATAATCCAGATAGCCATATGTAAGAACCTAATAGAGACATCGTATGAGAGGGAGGGATGGTCGCTTCACTTTTCAGTTCTCCCTTTAGTGGGTCCCATTTGACTCATGAAACCAAACTTCAATAAACACAAAATAATTTAGGTACATGACCCAGCACTGTATGTGTTAGATAAAAACGACTCCAGTAGTGCGGATACTCTAATGGGCATCATGGTACTAAATCTGTGGTGCTGTACCCCTTACTGTTACCATCTCATTTTAAAACTTTCACCTGTACATGTAAACTCGCCCTGTTTGCTTGAACTGCTTATCAGACATGGTAGAGTATTTTTCTCTCATAAAAAATCAGCATCAGCCGGCTTATCAGCCTCAGAAACCACACAGCTCCTAAACTATTATGTACTCCCTACATCCCAATTATAAGTCATTCCAACTTTCTTGGAGATTCAAAGCATCCAAGTTTGACCAAATTTATATAATAAACTAATAAAGTTACGATACTAAAAAAGTATCATTAGATTCTTCATTAATTATATTTTTATAGTATATCTATTTATGTCATAAATCTTTGTAGTTTTCTCTATAATTTTGGTCAAACTTGAGATGCTTTGACTCTCCAAAAAAGTTGGAAAGAAATACAGTTCGCTGCATGTGCATTGCGGTAAACAGAATTTCAAAAATTCAACCAGTGGGGAAAGACCGCCCCTAGCTCCCCACAGCTTTGTACTAAGAAGAAACCTCTGCAAAACCAGCCGAGAAAACACCTGAACCCTGACTTCACCCTAACTGGCCACACAGTAACCTAGGCCAGCAACCACCGTGACTACCCAAGGTAGGACTGCACCGTTACCGCAGGCAAGGGGAGAGCACTTGACGCATTTAGTAGTCATTCGGCTGGGGTGGCTCCTGTTGTGGCAAAAAGAATTTTATTTGACTTTAGTGTTTAAACACGGAAGGTGACCATGTCTGCATGTGAACATAAATTATAAATGCGCAAACTTTATCGCGGGACAGGTCACGTGTTTGCTAGCACTTCCACGCGCCGCCACCCGCCGATAGAGAAGAAGGTTTAGGGCCTTAGGGGTTAGGGTTCCTCCACTTGCTGGTGGCTCTAGAAGGGGGCTTGTGTGGAGGGGCTGGGGGGGAGGGGGGCCAGAGTCACAGGCGATGGGCAGGGCTTGTGGCACAAGTGGTTGCTGGTGGCCCTATGATTAGGGGAGGGCAGGGTCGAGGCGGCGGCGGTAGGCGGGAGGACAGTAAGGCAGCAGGAGCCGTTGGCCACCGGTGATGGAAATGCAAGGACAGGGGGCAGCTGGAGTGTTGTGCAAGGAAGGAGGAGGGATGCACCAGGGCGGTGGGGTGCTGAGGAAGAAGAGGTCGACAGGGGCGGCGGAAGCACCGGCGAGGGTGGCGACGGGGGCGTCTGTGGCAAGGGTCCCATGCTCCTATAACACGGAACTGGTCGTGCCTTAACCCTCCCCTATAGATGTGTATGGTCGCAAGGATAGTGTGGTACACTATTTTCGGAAATTTGGACTAGAAGCTCTATCTCTATAACCAGACATTGTTTACTTCTCCAGCTGGTGGAACGGGACAATCAAGAGATAGTAGATGACCCATGACCCTATGATGTATGGCCACTAGCTGGGGCTTCTGGCAGACCCTGTTCTAGGGTTGGTGTTTTTGTTGTTTAGTCGTGTCCATTATTCAAGCATGGCAGGTGTGTTTGGATCTTGGGTGTATTGTGTTAGTGGCATTGTACATTTTATTACTCTCTCTTCCTAATGAAATGAAATGCAGCACTCTTGCATTGTTCAAGAAAAAAAATAAGCAACACCCCAACCTGCAGTTATCTGAACAAAAAACTATTTTCCTTGGTCCATGAAATAAGATAAAACAGTATGCAAAGACTGCAATGATTTAAATACAGGAATCTTCATTATCTGAATATGAGCAAGTAGAACAAAAACCTGCTTAAAGATTGTACTTGATCCAGAGCCTTCTAGTCTGAACTCTTTTCTGATCCAGGTAATCTGGAACAAACCTACTGGAGTCCAATGTAGCATCCCCTTCAAAACCATTAGAATATCCAGGAGGGATTGGTAGCGAAAAAAGGTTAGCAATAAGACGTGTTGATGCCTGGCTAACCAAAAAATAGAAGTAACATAGTTACTCAGTTGATTTACGTACAAACTTTCAAGCATTTTATGAAAAAATGCATTACCTTTTGCCAAATATTTCCTTTTATAATGTTTTGTCCCTCCTCCTCGTAGGAACCATATCATATAACAAGAAATGAGTATTTCGTGGGCACTGTACACTGGCCAGCTGAATGAAAAGCCAGTAAAAGTCTGATCAAGATTGTACAGGTCATGAATGATCCCCTAAAAAATTTTAGGTTCTTAGATTCAAAATTGGAGAAGGAATCAATCCACTAAAGAAAACATACTAACGGGGGATAATCTAATATGGAAACCCATCTAAAAGAAATTGCAACCTGTTGTCTTGTACCCATATTGCGGCACCAGTGCCACTATGAACCCTTATATAATTGCCCTGCTGCCCCACTAAGTTAACAGCAGTAAATATAAATATCTTAATATCTCAATCAATACACAGTTTTTTGCTACTTGCTAGGCTTTTGCAGAAAACATCAGGATTTGAGATAGCAATACATAACCCCTTTTCTACTTATGGCACTCTTTATAGAACATATCATGTTTTCTAATGGTACCCAAAATATATGTTCAAAGTATTCCATATAATATCCTGAACCTTTTTGGAAAGAAATAAGAAAACACAAAACACAAATTCTACCCACACATAGGATTACCATATGACAACAAATGTAAAAGAATATCACAAAGAAAATCCATCTTACTAGGGTCACTAATGTAACTATTACACTTGTATAGTCTTGTGTTGTACATGTGTCATATACACGTCATATTCTTGTAACTCGAGCCACCTAGGCTATATGTATGAAAGGCCACCCCCTCAAGGGTTAGACGGTGAGGGCATGCAACCTTTGGATATGATCATGAAAGTTAAAAACAAGGTGAGCTTGTTCCTATGTTTGCATAATGATATAAATAAGAATTTGTTGCTACCTAATATCATTACTTTCAATGTACTTAGGAAAAACGATGATGATGACACGAACTTGGGAAATACACTTTCTATAGCATCTACAACAGATGAGGTGTGGATACACCATGCACAAGACCGATCTAAAGTCATTGAAGCTCAACATTTGGTTCACCAGCAGCCCGACAATACTTCATTGGAATGGTCATAACTCTTCCATCCAAAGTGCGATTGAGGTTCATGAGTATATTTGATAAGCTTTCAAATGGATCTGATTTCACCTCAATATCACATTGGCAAGGCCTCCAAATCATCACGACATGTTGCTGTTTTTTCTACCGGGTACTGTGAAGTCGCCAAAGGCCTTATAATCACCCTTGGAACCCTGGCTCAAGTTGGAGCATGCCCCAACCATATCAAGCTTGAAAGACCTAGGACGTCCTCCCCCACGACCACCTCCTTAGAAGGCAAGTGTGGGCGTCCAGGCCAAGATGGAGGCCCAATCCATATCAAGGTCAAGCCTATCTCGGGCTCCTCAAGGTCGCATATTGGATGTTCTACCTATGCATGAAAAGCCAAGGAGATAAGCTTTCCAATGGCACTAGTCCCACATCAAAATGCTTCGCAATCAACGGGAATCTTCGAAACAAGTAGACGTCTAAAATCTATCAGGGTGCTTCATCAATGTCTTCAAAATGCTTCGGAATCAACGGTAGTCATCGAAACAAATGTACATCCAAAATCTGTCAGGGTGTTGCATCGCCGTCTTTTGGGCTGTGTAACGTGCCGAGGCTCCTTAGGGATGCAAAATAGGGGTCCTTGGCTGCCCCTTAGACTATATATTCAGTAGTCGCTGCCCAAGTTAGGGTTTGAGTTTTGCTTAAAATTAATTTGTCTTTAAATTGTCGTCGTATATCAGTTTGTGAGACCTCAATTCGTGACGAGACATGGGAACACGGGAGGAAAAGCACCTCACGCGAGACGAAAAGGCATCAAGTGGGAAACGCGAGGAAGTTGTGTGCGGGGGGAAGTCACACACCCTGCGCCTACACGGAGGCGCCCCATCCGTTTGTGCCGATTGAGGGTCAGAGGAGGGAAGTAGAGCAGAGAGGGGAAGAGAAGAGGGAAACCAAGTGAGCGAACATCCAGCAACTTGCGTGCGACTGTGCATCCACACCTCTCCGCTGTTGAGTGACCCGCATGGCTCCACGTGATGGCGCAACCCCGCACCTCTCTACCTCCCGCCTGGCCACATAAAGCACATGGAGATTGGTATTCACTTTGTCCACGAGGAGCTCACATCAGGATAGGTTCATGTGCTTCATGTTTTGTCGTCTCGCCAGTTCGCGGGCATCATGACCAAAGCATTGCCTATAGAGTTATTTACTGATATTAGGTCTTGTCTTCATGTCCGAGATCCTCCTGCTCAACTGTAGGCAAGTATTAGACTTGTATAGACTTGTGTTGTACATGTCGTATACACACGTGCGCGGGTGTGCGCGGGCTATTACTACAAGCCCTTATGTTCACACAGAACTGACTTCTGAGCCTTAATTCTTTGACAACACATTGAGTCAGCAAGCACATCTGAGATGATATAAACAAAATGCCCAGTATTAGGTAGGACTGTCTGAAACATTTACCCCACATAAAATTAAGGTAAAATAGTCAGCATGCACATCTGAGATGATATAAACAAAATGCCCAGATAATGGTAGAACTGACTAAAACATTTACCCCATATAAAATTAAGGTAAACCCCCAAATTGTCATCTTTGTTTGTGCCTACCAACTTTTAGATGAAAGTAACGCTCCTGTAAACCTTCTAACAGGGAAAATGGAAACTTCTGCATGGTTAGGGTCAACTAAATCCAACATGTGAAATACACTCAGACACAACTTCCATGTATCAATCCCAGTCTTTAAAATCTAAAGCTGGAATTACAAGGGCCTGAGGGCTAGGATTCCCCTTCAAAGTAATATAAGCTTCTCAATACACTATACAGTTATAAGCTGGCAGATGCTGCATTCTTATGAATGGCCACATTATAGAACAAACACTTCAGGAGGTAATACACAGGTTAACAGCAATAATGGCCAAATTGTTTGCTTCGACTATAAAGCTGTTATTGAAAATTGAGATAATATAAACAGAAATTCATTCACAAGCAAGATGGATGGAAATGGGCTACATGTCAATCATAAAAAGATGTGTTCAGTTTTGATCTAAAAGTTATCAAAACAAGTGGAGTTATGTCATCAAGTGGCCTGAGTGTGCAACAATTTTTTTCACCTAAAAATCAAAACTAATTTCTAACTATCCAAAACACTCTATAGCTCTACTTGAATGATAAATAAATGTTTGAGTAGTCCTCCTCTGTCACAGGTTAACAGCAATAATGGCCAAATTGTTTGCTTCGACTATAAAGTTTTATTGAAAATTGAGATAATATAGCTACGCATTCTTCACAAGCAAGATGGATGGAAATACATGTCAATCATAAAATTGTGTTCATCTTTGATCTAAAAGTCAAAACAAGTGGAGTTATATCAAGTGGCCTGAGAATTTTTTCACCTAAAAGTAGCATTTCAACTATCCAAAACACTCTATAGGTATCATGAATGGAAATAAATGTTTGAGTAAAATATAGCTCTTTTGGGTTTTCTAGGTACATAGCTTTAGCTACGCATCTAGATATACTTGTCTAGCATCCTGAGTTCTAGTTTTCAAAACGACCTATAAATTAGAATGGAGGGAGTAGCATTCAATAAGTCACCAAAGGTATCATGTGGACAACACAAAATATACACTGGTAGACATACTGTACCTTGAGCATCCTGAGTTCAGTTTTTGTTATCTCCCGCCCATTTACAAACACCTGTGTGGTGCCATTGCTAGCATCTGCTCTCAGCTTCCCTCCAACACTTAACTTCGAACTAACAATTCTATCAGGCCTCTCACCTTCCTGAAAACAGTCGGCAACAACAATAACAATAACAACAACAACAACATAGCCTTTCAGTCCCAAGCAAGTTGGGGTAGGCTAGAGTTGAAACCCACCAAGAGCCTCAAGTCACGGTTCAGGCACTTCAATAGCTGCTTTCCAAGTACTCCTATTCAAACATAGATCTCTAGGTATATCCCAAGCTTTAAAATCTCTTTTTATTGCCTCTCCCATGTCAATTTCGGTCTTCCTCTACCTCTCCTCATATTATTAGCTTAGCTTAGGACTCCACAATGCACTGGTGCCTCTAGAGTTCTCCTTTGGACATGGCCACACCACCTCAACCGATGTTGGACAAACTTTTCTTCAATTGGTGCTACCCCTAGGCGATCACGTATACCATCGTTCCAAACTCGGTCTATTCTTGTGTGACCGCAAATCCATCGCAACATACGCATTTCTGCAACACCCAGTTGTTGAACATGTCGAATCTTGGTAGGCCAACATTCTACTCCATACAACATAGCCGGTCTAATCGCCGTTCTATAGAACTTGCCTTTTAGCTTTCACAGAGAATGCCAGAAGCTTATCGCCACTTGATCCATCCTGCTTTGATTCTATGGCTAACGTCCGCATCAATATCTTCATCCCTCTGTAGCATCGATTCCAGATACCGAAAGGTATCCTTCTTAGGCACTACTTGACCTTTCAAACTCACATCTCCCTTCTCCTGTACAACTCCGCCAAAGTCGCATCTCATGTATTAGGTTTTAGTTCTGCTCAATCTAAAACCTTTAGACTCAAGGGTCTGCCGCCATAACTCTAGTTTCCTATTTACTCCCGCCTGGCTTTCGTCCACTAACACTACATCATCAGCGAACAACATACACCAAGAGATATCCCGGCAATGTGGTAATTTAAAAAACAGTACTTCAGGGCAATGTGGTCCTTCATGGATGTACTTGGATTTGGATCACAAATAAACACAAGCCTATATTAACAAATACAGCCTAGATATCAAGTTCAAGCATTGGTCTGTTCATTTTGGGTGTTCTATCAGCTCCAGAATACTGGTCTGTCAAAAATAAAATGTTAATTAATGATGTCATGTTTAGTTACTTCATAAAGAGCAGTACAAGTGTACAACATACACTTGCCTTCACCAAGCACACCTATTCAAAAAGTGATCCCTTTTTCCTTATAAACAAAGAAAACGCTTTTTAGTTTCTTGGTTAGCATAGCACTTCAAGGTTCTTTATTTGCTTATAAAAAAGGATCTTTATTAGAGCAGCTCCAGCGTGTTCGTAAAACAAAAGAGATAAGTATAATGTAGTACATTAACTAGGGCTGTTATGTGGGGCCGCCATTATCAGCACAGACCTCGAGCACGAGGTGCAACCAGTGCGGCCCCCAAGAGCATGATTGACCAGGAGGAACCCAAGGAGGTCTAGGCGCCCAAGGGGCCTTAGTTATTAAGATCAATTAAGAGAGTTGTGTGGGGGATCAAGGAGTAGTAGCTGGCTAATAGTTATTAGATGGCACCAGGAACTAGGAGCTGGGCGCCAGCAGTCCTATATATATGTAATCCCTGCTTTCAGTTGAGGAAAGGAATGAAGTGATTTATCCCTAATCTCATCTCCCTTCTATCTCTAATCTCACCTCCCTGCTGTGGGCGCCAGCCATATCCTGGCGCCCCCATCTCCTACCTCCAACTATAATCTGCGCAGCCAGGGGCCTCCATTGTTAGGAGTTGAGGCCCTCGTCAACCTGGTATCAGATTCCAGGCGTTCTTCATCCTCTGCTACGCCGCCACCACCCCCTCCAGCCACCACCACGCCTCCCACCACACCCACCCAATCCACAGCCTCTTCTTCACCACCCATGGCTGAACCATCCAACGCCGACATCGCCAAGGTGATGAGTGAACTCACCAAGAGCATGGCGACCATGCAGCAGCAGATTCTCGTGCTGCAGCAGGCTCAGCCACTTCCATCGACCTCCCAATCGGGAACTCGAGGTTTTGGCTTCGGCGAGCACACGGGTGACCGGCCGCCCCGGTTCCAGAAGTTGGATTTCCCCAAGTTCGACGGCAAATCCGACCCGCTGGCCTTCATCAACCGGTGCGAGTCCTACTTCGTTCAACAGCGCATCGCCGCCGAGGAGCAGGTCTAGATGGCCTCCTACAACCTCGAAGGCAATGCGCAGATGTGGTACATTCAAGTGCAGCAGTCCGAGGGCACTCCATCATGGAGGCGCTTCACTGAGCTCCTCAATCTCCGCTTCGGTCCACCTCTCCGATCCAACCCCATGGGCGAACTCATGGCCTGCAGGCGCACAGGGACCGTGGCGGAGTACCAGGACCAGTTTGAGGCCCTGCTACCTTGTGCTGGGCCACTGGCATCCAGGCCTTTATGGCGGGGCTCGGTCCGCCGCTCAGCCACGACGTGGAGATGCAAAACCCCCAGACGCTCATCGTGGCCATGAGCTTGGCCCGGAAGCTAGAGATTCGGGAGCAGAGCGTGGTTGCAGCCACCATGGCGCCCCCAGGCGCCTCGCCTCGCGGGCCGTGGCCTTCTGGCAGGTCCCGCCCAACCCCTAGCCCTGCCGGCTCCACCACCAGCAGGCCGTCAGGTGCCGGCAGTGCCCACCGAAGGTCATCCAGTACGTCGCCTCAGCACTGCGGAGATGGATGATCGCCGGCGCCAAGGGCTTTGTTTCAACTGCAACGAGAAGTATGCTCGCGGGCACAATCGTGTCTGACAGCGTCTTTTCTTCCTGGATCTATCAGAGGAGGATGAAGCTAAAGACGTCGCGCCCCTGGTCAATCTGGACGATCCCACAATCTCCCTGCTCGCCATCGTAGGGGTACGCACCGGGGACACGATGCAGCTGCGCATCAACCTGGGGGGCGTGTCGCTGCTGGCTCTTCTGGATTCAGGGTCCACACACAATTTCGTCGCGGCTGAGGCAGCAGCCCGGACCTCCCTCCGCCTCCAGCTCCACGGCGGCATGAGGGTTACTGTCGCAAATGGTGACAAAGTGCCATGCCTAGGCGTCTACCGCGCTGCTACTTTCTCCATCGAGGGAGCCTCCTTTTCAGCGGATTTCTTCGCCTTGCCGCTGGCCGGTTACGATGTTGTGCTTGGGACACAATGGCTGGCCACGCTGGGGCCCATTCTATGGGATTTCGGCGCATTGTCCATGACGGTTCAGCACCAAGGCCGCCAAGTATGCTGGCGGGGCATAGCGGGACCTACCAGCCCCCGCCTCATGGCGTGCCACGATGCAGATCTTCTGTCGGCGCTCCTGGCTGAGTTCGCTGGCGTCTTCACCGAGCCCACTGGCATGCCACCACCTAGATCCCAGGATCACTCCATCACCCTTCTCCCAGGGTCTGCGCCGGTCGCGGTCAGGCCTTACCGGTACCCTGCTGCCCACAAGGATGAGCTGGATAGGCAGTGCGCGTCCATGCTGAACCAGGGGCTGATTCGGCGCAGCTTCTCTGCCTTCTCATCGCCGGTACTGCTTGTCAAGAAAGCTGACGGCTCTTGGCGTTTTTGCGTAGACTACAGGGCACTCAACGCCATCACAGTCAAGGATGCATTTCCCATCCCCGTTGTCGACGAGCTTCTGGATGAGCTGCACGGCGCCCGGTTCTTCTCCAAACTGGATCTGCGTTCAGGGTACCACCAGGTGCGTATGCGCCCCTACGACATTGAGAAGACGGCGTTCCGGACCCATGAGGGGCTATACGAATTCCTCGTCATGCCCTTCGGTTTTTGCAACGCGCCGGCAACCTTCCAAGCACTGATGAATGACATCTTGAGGCCGTTCCTGCGCCGGTTCGTGCTCGTATTTTTCGATGACATTCTCATCTATAGCAGTTCCATGGCAGAGCACCTCAGTCACGTCCGTGCAGTCCTCACTTTGCTGCATCAGCACCGCCTCTTTGTGAAGAAGTCCAAGTGCGAGTTCGGGGTTCAATCCATCGCGTACTTGGGTCATGTCATATCTGCCCAGGGCGTGGCCATGGATCCAGCAAAGGTTAAGGCAGCAGAAGACTGGCCCCAGCCCCACTCAGCTCGCGCCGTCAGAGGATTTCTTGGTCTCGTAGGATATTACCGCAAGTTCGTGCACGGGTTTGGCACCATCGCTGCTCCTCTCACAGCATTACTCAAGAAGGAGGGGTTCATATGGTCTGACGCAGCGGCCACGGCTTTCGCTGCCCTCAAGAAGGCTGTCACCACAGCACCAGTTCTGGCACTCCCGGATTTTTCATTGCCATTCATTGTGGAGTGTGACGCCTCCACCCATGGTTTCGGCGCCGTTCTCCTACAGGAACAGCACCCGATTGCTTTCTTCAGCAGACCAGCAGCGCCACGACATCACTCATTAGCAGCTTATGAGCGCGAGTTGATCGGCCTAGGCTCGCCATCCGCCACTGGCGCCCCTACCTCTGGGGCCGTCGATTCCTGGCGCACTGATCACTTCAGCCTGAAGTTCTTACTTGACCAGCGCCTGGCAACAATTCCTCAACATCACTGGGTGGGCAAGTTGCTCGGGTTTGATTTTTCTGTGGAGTACCGGGCAGGCAGTGCCAACACGGTGGCCGACGCTCTATCACGCCGCGACACAGACTGTCGCTCTGCCATCATGGCCCTGTCAGCACCCCATTTCGACTTTGTCAACCAGCTGCGCCTGGCCAATGCCAGCGACCCAGCACTGATTGCGCTCCATGAGGAAATCCATGCTAATCAGTGCCAAGCGCCCTGGGCCATCTTGGATGGAATGGTGACCTACCAGGGGCGCCTCTACATTCCACCGGGCGCTCCTCTACTACACGAGCTCCTGCAGGCTGTTCATGGGGACGGCCACGAGGGTGTTCAGCGGATTCTTCACCGCCTCCGCCGCGACGTGCACTCTCCCAACCTTCGCCAGGTCATCCAAGACTTTGTGCGGGCCTATACAACTTGTCAGCGCTATAAGTCAGAACATCTCCAGCCAGTAGGTCTTCTTCTGCCCCTGCCGGTCCCGACAACGGTCTGGGCTGACATCGGCATGGATTTCATAGAGGCTTTACCGCATGTGGGGGGCAAATCGGTCATCCTCACAGTGGTGGACCGTTTCAGTAAGTACTGCCATTTCATCGCCCTCGCTCATCCATACTCGGCAGAATCTGTGGCACAAGCATTCTTCGCCGACATTGTGCGCCTTCACGGTCTACCACAGTCCATCGTCTCTGACAGAGACCCTGTGTTCACCTCCATTTTCTAGAAAGAGTTGATGAACCTATCAGGCATCAAGCTGCACATGACCACTGCCTTCCATCCCCAGTCCGACGGCCAATCTGAAGCAACCAACAAGGTCATTGTCATGTATCTTCGCTGCCTGACTGGAGATAGGCCGCGTTAGTGGCTTCGCTGGCTGCCTTGGGCAGAGTTCATCTACAATACAGCGTTTCAGACAGCACTCAAGTCGACACCCTTCGAGATCGTCTATGGCCGCGATCCTCCCTCCATTCGTTCCTACGAAGATGGGGAGACTCGTGTAGCGGCGGTGGCCAAGAGCATGACACAGCGGGATGAGCTGTTGGCCGACGCCCGCGCCCGGCTAGAGCAGGCCCAGAGTATCTACAAACGGGCCTATGATCAACACCACCGGGACGTCCACTTTGCGGTGGGTGACTGGGTCTGGCTCCGGCTACGCCACCGCACCCCAGCCTCCCTCCACGGCGTCACCAAGGGCAAACTTCGGCCCCGCTTCTACGAGCCTTACCGCGTCGCTGCTGTCATCAATGAAGTGGCCTACCGTCTCGAGCTGCCCCGCCGCGCCCGTCTTCATGATGTCTTTCACGTGGGGCTCCTAAAGAAGTTCGTGGGCACACCGCCAGCGGCTCCGTCGGCTCTGCCACCCATCCACCATGGCGCTGCCCAGCCGGTGCCTGAACATGCATCACGCACCCGGCTGGCCCATGGCGTTCGTCAGGTCCTGATACATTGGCAAGGCGAACTAGCGGCTTCTGCTACCTGGGAAGACCTTGACAGCTTTCAAGATCGCTACCCCAGCTTCTAGCTCGAGGACGAGCTGCTCCTAGAGGGGGGGGGAGAGATGTTATGTGGGGCCGCCATTATCAGCGCAGACCTCGAGCACGAGGTGCAACCAGTGCGGCCCCCAAGAGCATGATTGACCAGGAGGAACCCAAGGAGGTCTAGGCACCCAAGGGGCCTTAGTTATTATGATCAATTAAGAGAGTTGTGTGGGGGATCAAGGAGTAGTAGCTGGCTGATAGTTATTAGCTGGCACCAGGAACTAGGAGCTGGGCGCCAGCAGTCCTATATATATGTAATCCCTGCTTTCAGTTGAGGAAAGGAATGAAGTGATTTATCCCTAATCTCATCTCCCTGCTATCTCTAATCTCACCTCCCTGCTGTGGGCGCCAGTCATAGCCTGGCGCCCCCATCTCCTACCTCCAACTATAATCTGCGCAGCCAGGGGCCTCCATCGTTAGGAGTTGAGGCCCTTGACAGGGGCACTGGATACAAGAACAGCTTATAGATCGGCTAACTCACCCTCCCTCTAGAGGCTATGAGCTGCACTATATATTTCTGCTTGCCTTTCCTAGCTACCTACGGCTGCCTTTATAGACTAGGCACATCACAAACCTCCTAACAATCCTTATCCAAGTGACTAATCATTTCTATCTGCTTAACAAACCTAAACAAACTATGGAACTAATCCTTTATTAACTAGAGTGCTGACACAGCACATCCAAGGCCACAGCCGACCCACTTGCCATAACAAAGTAACTCACTTCGAACCGAGGCTGTTCAGATGAACAAAAAAATGTGTGAGGGAAAGGGAGGTTCTGCATGAACAAGAGCAACGCGCTGCCTCGAAATCTTTCATTATCTCCTCCTTAGCTGGGCCTACAAACTGAACATAACACTAGAACTGTGACACTGTGATCCACCTCATCAAATCATCAGTGTTCAGTTTGCATCACCAGTGGGGGTGCCCTTATTGTGCAAGTATTCAGGTAGTGAGTGCTAATCTGGCAGTCTTAAGGGTTATACACTTATACTCCCTACAGTTGGTAGAGCCTAGGGATCTGAGAGCATAGGAGTGAGAGGAAGGGGGCAAGCACTTCTAAGATCGCCAGCGAGAAGGCGCCGTCGTGATTCTCGGAAGGCTGGTGCCAGGAGCAGGGACAACAATAGAAATTGTCCTGCCTAATCCTAACTGATACAGAGGATTTCCTTTTTATCTTAATCTAAGGAACTCCCTAATCTCCACATCCTGTTCCGTTGGTTATCGCGGACACGGGCATGTCCACAATCTTTTGTGACGTGTACCCAAGGTCGGTCTCCTTCTTCCGCCGAGTGTACCAAATACCGGTCATAACAACATTCAACATTAGTTGACGCTTAGGACGAAGGAAATACACTCCTAAACTTCAACTAATGTTGGCTGATGGGAGTACTCCCTCCATCCCAACATAAATGCACTTCTGGGATGTTTTGAGGAGATCAATGCTATTATAAAATTATATATATACCCCTATCAAAAGTTGTTCTAGCATGTAATAATTACAGTTTGGAAATAGAGAAAGTAGTAAAACCTACTAAAGCTAGGTGGTCGATGATCTAGAAATGCATTTAGTGTGGACAAATTTTAAATGCTACAAGTGAACTTATCTGGACGGAGAGAATACTTGTTGACTTGCTCAAATGTGACACAGAAATGGTCCATATAAAATGTTGGCTAGCAAACCTCCAAAACCAAACCATGTACGAAAATGATCTAGGTGGTTGCTTTTGTAAGGCCAATCTCAGTGAGAGTTTCATCTACATTTAATAAATTGCGACATAGGCATTTTTTATGATATGGCAACATTTTTAATAGGAGAGAGAAGAAATGAGTTTCATATGAATAAACTTTATTGGCACGACTACCAACTTTATATGAGTTATAAAATTAAATGTCTATAAAACACTAGAATGAAAATATGCATTGAGAACAATGTTATCAAGTCGTTGACTAATCGCAATTAGTCAGGCTGATCAATGCCATGGCGATCAGCTATGCACTACGATTAGTCAAGATTAGTCATGATTAGTCGAGCTCATCGGTGCCATGGCGACTAGGATCGATTAGATGTTTTGATAACATTGATTGAGAATGGATGTTATATCCATATTTCATTTCATTTTACATGATGTGGCAGTATTGGAAACAACGCCATGAATCTCCACTAAAAATGGCCTAAGAGGAAACAAGGTCACACAGTCATTGGTCCATGCATCTGTAGTGGTTACTTAGTGGAGCAAGATTTCCAATCCCAAATTTGCAACTAAATTTGAAACCAAGGGACTCCAATGCCGTACCTTCCCCCACAGCTTGGAGTCCTTGTCATACCAGTACCGGCCTGGCGCGGGGCGGTCCGGCGGCACAGGGCACCCGAGCAGAAGATCTAGCTCGCCCTGCGAAAGCCCGCGCCCGTTGATGACCACCTCGTCCGCCCGCACCTGGTTGGCCTCGCAGCCGCGCTCAGCGCGCATAACCTGTCTTAGCTCCTCTGGCGCCAGCACCCGCGCGAGTAGTCGGGATCCCTTCCCGAGCCGCGCGCGTCGACGCAGGTCGGCCACGGGTGCGCCGATGCAGCCGACGCACTTGCGGCCCTCCGGCATGGAGCCCATGGCGCGGAGGACGCATCCGGCGCAGTATCGCGCGCTGCAGACCAGGCACTCTTCCTGGCGTCGGTCCCCCAGGATCCCCAGTCCCACCGCGATGCGACCACCCTTACCGCACCTCGCACACGCCCGCCGCCTGCCGCCGCCGTCGTGGGTCGGACCTGTTAGCTGGAGCTGAAGGAGAGGAGGAGAAGGAGGGGAATCGGGAGCGCGCGGCGGCGAGGAGGCGTTCAAGAAGGTGGGAGTGTGTGCGGTGTCCGGGGAGGAAGGCGGCGAGGGGGACGCGCAGCGGGGTGGAGGCAGGGGAGCAGGACGGAAGACGAGGCTGGAGATGCGGCGGCGGTGCCGGCGCGGGAGCGGGAGCGGGAGGGAACGCGGCACAGAGGCGGAAGGGGACGGCGAGCGCCTGGCAATGGGGCCGGCGGGGACGTCGACGGAGAAGGAGTAGTCGAGGTGGTCCTCATCGGGCATCGACGCGCCTGAGGGCAGCAGCTTGCGCAGCGCGCGCGCCCACGCCGTCTCCACCGGTGGTGGAGGGGGCGCCCCAGGCGGTGGAGACGACGACATTGGGGAAGAGGGGGCAGTCAGGAGTGGCGGCGGCGGTCGAGAGGAGACGGCCGGCCGGGCAGTCGGTGGTGGTTTTGAGAGCTGGGGAGGAGAATGGCGTGGCGGTGGAGCTGAACAGTAACGGCCCGCGCTTTGCCGCGTGGACACTAGATGACATGTGGGGCATGAGGAGCCGAGCGGAGGACGGCAGTGGGGCTCCTGCAGTCCTCTGGGTAATTTCGCGTGGGCCCAATGGCCAATAATCAGGCTGTTTGGTTGGCTGGTGCTTGTCGTATACGATCGTAAATTTCCAGCTGAAATAGTATTTTTCTCTCACGCAAACCACTCAGCAGTATTTTTTCACGAACCAGCGACGAAACGAACCAGCGAAGCGAACGAATGTCGCATGGGTCCGAAGTGTGGGCCATGCCTATGCCTTCCTTGCATCGGGTGGGTGCATCGGGTGGGCCCTTTGTCGTGGGCGCATGCAACGTTCCGTAGGACCGGTACGAGGACAGCTGCTCGAATTCAGGATTTTCGTATAAAGAAACTGCGGATGACGGATCAGCAATTATAAAAGCTCGACATTTTTATATTTTTTATTTGATTGATGAAACCTCTGACTGGTTTCCCACGTTCAGAAAAGATCAAGCTTTATATTACACATAGACAAGAAGTTACATTAAATAAGCTCACTTGTTGCAAGGGTGTTCGCTTCGTCGTATTAGTTATGCTTATTAATTATGATATAGTGTTTTTCTCTCACAACAAAACATCATCAGCCGACTTATAAGTCACAGAAACGATCACGCGAACCCTCCTTGCCTGCAATAAAAGAGAAAAATTCCTATTTGACCCCTCTGGTTTGGGCTAAATTGGAGTTGAGCTAGCCTTTCGGTTCTTTGTATGCATATTAGCGATTTGTCAGATGATTGAAAGTCGAGTTCCTTCGCGCACATTTCATGTGTTTTTCATAAAAAAAAAAGTAACATGTAACCAAAATTGTCAAGTACATGTGAAAATTAATATGTTATTTGAAACTAAATATGCATGTTAGTAATGCTAGTCCTTTATTTTTGAGGTAATTGATGGTTAAATTTGTCATTTAGTGACCGTCAACCCATACCACAACACCTGCCACAGCGACGACAACCTCCACAGGTGCTGGAGCCCTGGAGCCCTGGTGTTAAGACACGAAGCCGACTACCATCTCCCTCTTTTCCTCTTTCAGCCGCCGTCGTCGAGCCCTTGCTTCACCGACGAAATTCGTCGCCACCGCTGCTCCTCCGTCCAATAGTTTGCACAGCCATCTTTGCCTTCTCCTTGCGCTCCTTCTCGACCTACCCTCGCTGGACCTCGTCGACGGAATCAGCCGTTGGACGGACTCCTGCCACGGCTGCTTGTCCTCGCCGCCGCGAGCACCTCCACAGTGGCCAGGTCTCTCCAGTGCACTTCTCTCCCTTTCCTCCTTTGTGCTGCATTCGCCGTGTCCCCGTGAAGCTTATCGGCTCGCCAGTTTTATGAATCCCTTGCAGGATGCGCCGGAACGGCGACCTCACCGCCTGTTCACGCCACCGTCCTCACCATCGACCCCGGCACTGCTGTCTGCTCCACCTCCGCTTTGTCCGTTGGGTCAAGCTAGCCGCGGTGAGCACCTAGGACACGTAGGGATCCAAAGTTAGGCCGGGTAGGTTCAGCAACGGCGCCGTCGAGCTCCGCACCGCCGGGCCGCCATGGCCGGCATCGAGCTCACGCTGAACCCTAGCTGGCCGAACTAGTAACGTGGGCACCTAGATCGATGCGCGCGGCTCGTTCCCTTGCTTCCACGGCGCAACGCGGGTCCGCTGCCTCCCTTCCAGCGCATCATCTCCTAGGCCGCTGCTCCCCTCCCTCTGCTGCTCCGACTCCTCGGCAGCGCTGAACAATGCCGAGTAGTAGTGTAGCGCATACACAAGAACACCAGCAGGAGGTCACGAAGTCAGCGAGGCGGCAGCTGGTGGCCTCGAGGACATTGAGCGATGCACCGCCCCCTGCACGGCCAAGATCCCGACTCGCTCGGGTTCCAGCACACGCCCACAGAAGAAGAAAGGGAGAGAGAGAGAGAAGAAGAAAGAGACAATGGCAAAAATGTTATTTCATAGCTGTTTTCTCACCTCCTCAGCCAAAAATAAATATTTAATGCGTCCAGTGTCCTCTAGTAAACCGATTCATTTTAGATGTCCGTTGGCAAAGCAACCTCACTTTCGATGTCCACCAGACAATTTTCTCTAATATAAATTATTATAAAATTGCCACCGAAGCGATTTTTACTAAACATTTTTTATAAGAGATTTACCTCTTTCGGCAAAGATCTTCACAACAGATTTACCTCTTTCGAAGAAGACATGACAAGTCATGTCCAAAAATCATTTTAGGAGCCGGAACCCTACAAAGGCACCGTCTTCCGCCATGTATTTCCGCTGCATCAGCCTCTCACGCCTCCACATTCCCACTAGAAAGATAGAGGGACGCACGATTTGGGGATTCCTACTTTTCTAGGTGTTGTCCATGAGCCATGGTTGCCTATTACAATTGTAGTACTAAGGGTGTTTGGTTCCTGCCTATCTTCACGCCTGGCTAGAAAATTAGCCAGGCTAGCTCAACCCTGTCCCTAGTAAGCAAGATTGACTTGTTTGGTTGCATGCACCATTTAAGCCTAGATAGCAACTAGTGTGTTTGGTTGGTTGGTTTAGTTTAGGTAGAGTCACCTCTTCCTTGTGCAGGCAAGTTTACCACCTTTGTGGCAATTTATTGAAAAGGTGATGCGCAGGCAAAGGCCGCGCGCAGCTGCCGTCGCCGCGAGCCTGGTGCGTCCCGGCGGCCACAACGAGTAGGCATGGTCGAGAGAGGTCCCCACGCAGCTCGACCGGTGGCGAAAGCAGCAGGACGAGCACGGCGGTAGGCTGCAACCGGAGCACCGCTTGATACGAGACTACGAGAGATCCGAAACGGACGGAAGGGTGTGATCCATATGCAATAATTTTAGGCTAGGCTATGGCCGCTAGGCAAATCTACACTTGAATTCATGAAATGGGAATTTGGAATATAGAGTAGCCAGACATCAATTACTCACACGCTCACCACAGCAAAGATGCAGCAGGGCTAGAGCTAGAGGGCATCTCTGCCTCTGTGGCGGGGGAGGAGGACTGGAGGAGGGTGGCTCCGCGCTGGCGCTAAAGGAGCGAGGAGCAGGACGGAGAGACTGGAGTTCGCCGCCTTTGCTCGTGGCTTGGTTCGTCGCTGCGGTGCTCTAGTCGCATGACTTGGGCTCACGGATTAGCGGATGTGGACCACGCACACGTCGGGCGGCACGGCAGCATCAAGGCGAGCTCGGTGAGCACGGCTCCGCGACGCGTGAGCTTCCCGCCCGCTCTTCACGGCGAGCATGTCAGCCTCCGCTCTTCCCGCCTGCTCTTCACGGCAAGCTCGGCGAGCACGGCAGCCAGAGGAGGAGATGCAGACTTCAGCGCTGGAAGAGGAGCAAATGCAGACGCCGTCGGCCGTCAGAATGGATGGGGAGAGGAGAGCTCGCGTAGGGAAGAGAAGGGCGCGACGCCGGGCGGTGTCGGGAGGTAGGCGGTGAGGAGACTGAACGCACGGGCTTAGCCAAGCCTGCCTCCCAGAAAATGGCCACTCCCTACGTTTTTCTCAAGCCAGGCTAAGGGTGGTTGGTGGCTCCCTGGAGCCTGGCTTCGGGCTCCAAACAGACCACCAGACCGCTTGAAGTTAGCTTCCTGAATCTTGTTTGAGAGTTAACCACACAACCCACAATCCCATTCCATACAAAGATCGTAAAACCTAGCCGCAGCTGCCACTACGTACCTAGGGCCCAGGGCAATCGTCAACGACCCATAGGGGCGCCACCGGCTGTCGTCGCAATTCCTCCCGGATAGCATCTCTCTGGATCTACTTAGTTTCTTTGCTCAGCTAGGGAATGGCTGGCCTAGCCTAACTAGGCAAGGATACATGTTTGGTGTGTACGGAGAAAACTAGCTATGACAGGCGAGCTTGCCACCGTGGGCAAGAAAGTCCTCGCCAACTCGGGCCAGCCGAATTGGTTGTCCCGCGTGGGCGAGCGCGTCGACCGGAAAAAAAAATTTGCGAGGAAGGAAGAAAAGGCGGGACACGTCTGCTCACCGCTCTCCACCTCCACCTCCATTCCTCAACTCACAGACCACAGGTGCTCCCTCTCGGCCTCTGCTCCCCCTGCGTTCTCCCCATGACCCCATCTGTTCTTCCCTTTCTAATCCCTTCTTTCTCTGTAAAATCACTAATCAGGTTCATTGGATTGGTCCACTCCGTCCTCCGCATTTAGGATCTGGGGGCCATCTCTGGAGTCTCGATTAGGGCCGGCTGCCCTTACTGAGAGGTAACTCAAGTTGCATTTATCCTCCTTTTTTTTGCGATTCGATGAACTAGATATTTCCTCTCATGTTCAAACGCTCTAGATGTTTCCTTGTTTCTTTGACTAAGTTGATTTACTCGAATGACTAGATCTACAAAGACGAGCAAAATATTCAGTAAGGAGATCATTTTTTACGTGCTAAGATGTGTGCAATAGACAGGTTTTACCTTTCTTCTCTGCCTCAAACGCATTGTTCACTTGTTCAAGTGTTCGATTTGCAATCTCGATTTCTTTATTCAGATGCTCAGTTAGATCTCCTAGGGCTACAAAAATTATTAGAAAAACATAAAGTAAGGAGACCTGAATCTCGAGGACAAGATTCATCTTAAGGGGTAGAATTGTAACACCCTAAAATTTGCTTCTTTTGAAATAGGCTTAAAATGATTTAATTAAATATTTTGTGCTCATAAAAACATAGAGAAATAATATTTTTTCATTAAATTAAAATTCAACATAGGCTTAGCAACATGTTCTTGTATTCATGCTAGTGCATATAAGTTTCTGTATGGTTTTTTTGACTCAAGCTCAAACTAAATTAATATGTTTTTTCTAGAAAATATGTTTGAAAATTCAGAATAGAAAAAGAAAAAAAAAAGAATTTCCCTTCATCTCTATCTCCTTCTCTCTTTCGGCCAGCTGGCCTGCTTGCCCACCCAGCTCACGCACCCCAGCTGCCCATCCAGCAGGCAAGCGGCTTCGGCCCAAAGGCATCAGCCCACACCGAGCCACCCTCTCCCTCTCTTTGTTTCACCACCGCGCGAACAACGCGTCTCTAGTCGTTGCTAGCCTGGCCCCGCATGTCAGCCGCGTCTTCCCCTTCTCGTGGCCAAGACGGACTCTGTCCGCCACCGCCCGCCTCGGATCCCGCATTTCTTGGGATTTCCCGTGTGGAGTTCGTCGAGCCATCCCTATAAAGCACCGAGGCCCTTGCCACACCTCATTTTCGCATCTTCGCGCCGCCGCTAACCCTAGCCCGGCCTTGCGCCCAACCTCGTGATCTTGCCGAGCTCGACGACACCCGCCGCCGCCGCCGTGGACGCCTTCTACTGCTTCGCCGTCTTGCCTAGACCGTTGCCGAGTCACGCATCTAGGTAACGAAGCCGCAGGCACTGTTCTTCCTCTCTCTCTCTCTCTCTCTCTCTCTCTGATTCTCAGGCCCCAACGACGCCGTTGTTAGCAGGACGACAGAGCCGCTCCGTCGAGCACCAGGATGTCCCCGTTTCCTCCGAGCCGCCATGAACGACCTAGGTGAGTTCTCCGTGCTTCCTCTTCTCTCCCCATGCTTTTGACAATGTCCTCCGAGCTCCCGTTCATGACACCGCCACCTGCACAAGGACCCAAGTCTGCTGAACCAGCGTGCCAGCCCTTGCATCCCGCCTTCCGGCGTGCATGCCCGCGTGCAAACGCGCTACATCGCACGAGCAAGCATAGCCAGCAGAGCAGCCATGCGTGCCCAATTTTGCTCTTGCTAGCTTGATGGCATCATCATCACGTCACCCACACATTATGGGCGTTTTCTTATAAAAAAACAAATCCAGAAATACTATAGAAATACACCACCTATAATCAGCGATCGAGCTCCACCGTTTCTTCGTGTTAATTATGTTTTGACCCGTTCAAGTTGTGTTAGATTCATAACGACGAGATCTACGTGTTGGTAACAATGTTTAATATATCACTAGCTCTAGAATTTTATGGTTTAACTCCTATCTTGAATAATGAATATGCAACAAATATATAAATAAAATATGATTAAATTTATTTTAGTTTCCTAATTTCAAATATAATTTGACTTAATTTCAATTGGATATTTCTTTGAAATGGCTTATATATGCTTTTATACGGTTAAAATAAATGAAGCTAGTAGTTTTCTTTATCTCCTATAAAGTAAATATTTCGGAAGATGTTTCTTTTGCACCGTAGTTTCGATTAGTGTGCTTCTCGCGTTTGTGTATTCATAGCAACGTGTCGAACATCTTTAAAACCTTTTCACGCGTTGTTTCATATGTCTGGTGTATTGTTCTAATTTAGTTCTATTGTTTGCTTCGTGTATGATTGAATGGATGCTTGTGTGGTGTTCTATGATCAAGTCCAGTCGGTGAGCCTTGCGTTGGTGATCTAGAATAAGTTGGTGATCAAGAAAGAAGTTCTTTGAAGGCTAGGACCAGTTGAGAATCTAAATTTTTAAAGCAAGTATAGCATGGAATCATCCTTGTTACCTATTCACTCTAATGTCACTTAATTCATATGCATGTGTCTACCTTGATTCCTGTAAGGATATCCTAGCTTTTGTACCTTGTACCTTGACACCGTGGGATTATGCATTGGGTAGTACTTTGCTAGTGCTCAATTAAATAATCATGATATGTAACTTGACTAATGGTATATGTAATAAACGTTAAAATATAATTTTTAGCAACATGGAATAAGGTGGCTAGAGTACAGTTTTTGTGGTGCTCTAGATTCCTCTCCCTAAGGACTTATCTGTAAGTGGATTCCTCCAGGACTTACAGTACAACCATGAGTGCTACATGCCTCTGGTTTTGGTTAAGTATGAGGACATTTTCTAGCTCGTAGTAGCTTACTGAAAGGCGCAAGAGGGGCTCCGATCTATATGTTGTCGACCTGCCAAGAGGGTGCACTTTGGTTTCTTTGTATTTTTGTTAGTCACCCCTTGGAGGGGAGTTCATGCTTATTGATGGGGTAACCTAGCGGGCTACACTTGTTAGACGAACCTTTGAAAGACTTCATAGTGATACATGCCAGCTCACCTTGGAAGTGTTTTGGGAGTAATTAACCCGGACATATGGGTATCACGGCTCATGGTGAAAGTGTACAACCTCTGCAGAGTGTAAAACTAGTATATCAGCTGTGCTCACGGTCACGAGCGGCCTGGGCTCCTTACTGAATAGATGATGAACACTAATAATACTGATGATACATATGCTCACTTATGATTAATTGTTTTTGCTATACATTAATCTTGTTTACGTGATCATGTGTTTATTTGGGGCTTAAGAACTTGCTACTACTCTAATGCTAAAATTTGACTCACTAAAATGCTAATCGCAGTAAACCAGTGTCAACCTTTTGAGCCTCATGAACCCCATGCTATATTGCTGCGTACGACATGTACTTATGCTTGCTTTATTTTTTAATTCCTCGAAAAAATCCTGAATGGGTACCAGATTGCTAGAGTCTAGAGGAGTTAGGCTTGTGATCAACCAATGAGTTGTCCCTATGGATTTGGAGCCTTCGCCTGAAGAATGGAGTGTCTTTCTCCTGTCTACTATCTAAGGTTATATTCATTGTATCAAGTACGCTATATATTAAGCATTGTCTATTGATATTACCTCTATTTGTAGCCATATGTGTGATTTGACTTTCTAGGCTCACATATGGTGTGTATCTGGTTTTGTTCTAGAAACCAGGTGCTACAAAGCTTCAATTCACATGTTTGCAAGTGTTGGTATAAATTAATGCACACAGAATAATCTGCAAGCGCACGGATATTATACCGATGTAGCACTTCACCGGGAGTACCCAGTTTTATATCGAACTCGAGGAAACATGTGTGAGAATAACTAAATCTAACTTATCCCAACTTCACAATCAAGGCTAGATAATAGGAGCGTAGAGGAGATTGCTAAGGTCTTGTAGTTTTAACTTCGGTAAGCTTTGTCTTCTATTATTCAATTATGGAGATATTACTAGAGAAAACACAGGCATAGTATGTTTTCTATAGTAACAATGTCCTGCTAGACCTACTAACGGGAGGTGGACTACAAAGGATTCAACGAGGCTATAAGAGTCACCCTCGCGAGCTACCACCGATCCAAAAAAATAGGGTACATCCATGAGTAACCGAGTCTAAGCACCCTGCTTACACCACGAATACTACTTTAACCCAGGAGCTATAAGGATTAAAGTACTCAAAAGAGAGTCACAAACCTAAAGAACAATATGAACAAGATGTTTACTTGAATTAGAAGTCGATTACCAGAGAAATCTCAGAAGCAAGCTCAAGAAGAACTTGATTCCGCCAGGGTATAAGCTATAGAGAGAGCACCGACAGGCCAGGACTTCTCCAAACTCTTCCCTCTCACTCTTTCTCACTATCTCTAATACAAGACTAGATTCTGCTGATGACTAATCTTCTCTTGATTGCTAGCTCTGATCCTGGTGGACATATGGATTAGGGTTTCTAGCTTCTCAGCTCTCAGGATCAAATGAGACATGCCCTGGAAGGGGGTGTAAGATGGTATATATAGCCCGGAGCGTCCAACGTGAGCCCTTGGATCAAACCGGTTTAAAGAACGGCGGAGATGCAATCCTTATGGCGATGGACAACCGATATAACAACAAGGCTGACAGGTGGGGCCCACAGGGGCCGAGCGGCCTCTATGTGGGGTCGAGCAGCCCCATGTGTCAGAGACACGTGTCCCGCTTTAGTGATTCACCTTCTGGAGTCTTCTAGACTCTTCCCATGTCGATTACACGTCGGAATTCCGTGATTTCTTTTGACGAATAGGTCCTCCTTGGTGATTTTCTGAATAAATCCTGCTGGAAATACAGATTCACCAAAACTCGTGGAATTTGTCAGTTTTAAACCCCTAAGTCTACATTGGTGATCCATTTTAGCCATTTATACAAGTTATATTGATAGTTTGTGATGAATGTTAACTATAGTCAACAAACTCCCACACACTTAGGCTTTTACTCGTCCTCGATAAAAGGATGGATTACTCAAGACATAACCTTAGAACAAGACATCAACATAAACTACTCCCTGTCATGCATACACTGTAGGATTTAAAGTGTCTATCATGAAACTTTGGGCGGTTGAAGAATGGAATAGTTTGAAACATATCACCATCTTCCTTTAGTCAAGTCAATTGGAGAAACATTTTAAGATTTTTGAAAACAAAAACATAGCTTACCTTCTCCTTTTGTAGTACTCTCAAATCACTCTATATATGTGGTATTTTTATCCTTACCAAGGCATTGATGACTTTGCCTTCTTTTAACCTACTTCTAAAAGTTTTATGTGGAGCTCAGGTAGGGATGAATATGAAAACATTAATGCATTGCATATATTGTAAAGTCAAAACAAGGATCCAAGAAGAAAAATGTCATACTCTTAGATCAAGATGTGCATGTGTGTGAATATATATATATATATATGTGGTGGCTAATCTAATTCTACTATGCTCCTTGAAACATATTTCTCTTGTTTAAAACTTGAAAAACTTTTGCAAGAAAACATGTGCTATCTTATTCATCTCTCTTCTTTTTTTTTCTTTTCAGGCGGGCATCTGAGTATCCATTGTTTTTAATATCTCAGACACTTGTCCTTTTTTCTAATACTTTTTTTCATTCTTTTATGAATAACTTTTGCATAGTCCATGCCTCTCTTTTTGTAATTGAAACTTTTTAAGAGAGACATTTACAATAACTTGGAGCATTTATCCTATCAAGCATATTTTTGTGTCTATTCCTGGTGTAGGAGTAGAACATTTTTAGGTGGAGTGACATGATCTTGATCTTGAGAGCATGATAAGTTTCTCAACAAGGGTCACAAGGTTTGACCAAACTCAACACAATGACACGTAGTATATGTAGAAGGTTTCTAATCTATCGTATTTGGCTCTGGTTGGACATTGCTTACCACAAAGGAGAGGTGTAGCTATTCCTTTTATTATTATTATTTTTAAATAAAATTCTTCAATAACAAGATGTCAAGAATCAAGTTCTTATTATTCTACTATATCTCATTCCACAACAATTTAAGTAACATGGGGTCCCTAATAATAAGTTCCCAACAATATCAAGACTTCTAGGAAAAGTATTAAGTGAGTCTATCATTAAGTCATGACTGAAATAATCTTTTCCCAGGTTTTAAAGTTGTTTTATTAAGTGATTTTCAATTTGGTTCGAAACAGGAAGCGAAATATATAAAAATAAAGTGTATTGGGCTCAAACCAGACCGTGGACGAAGCGCGAGGCGAGACGGCGTTGTGATGGGCCGGCCGGACCATGTAGGAGACCAGGCGGCCCACTCTCGGGCCTGTTTCGGTCCAACTTTGACGAGCGTGGCTTTTGTTCTATTGCTTTTTGAATTTCGTAATTTTAGCGATCGAATTCTGTCTTGATGTCGCGGTGTGCTTTTCCCACACTTGTTTTCTTGTATACCTTTATGCACAACATGTGGAGACAAACACATATCAAAAAGAAATAGAGAACAGATAATAAGAAGAAGACTTCATTAATATATAAGGCACTTTATACACAAGTACAAACTAAACACAAACTTTTGATGACCTAACACGAACTTCAATATTCTAACGATCTGAGCTAAGCGAGTAACCTAAACATACTATTTTTAAACACATGACCTAAACACTCGTGCCTTATTATTAACTATGTACTTCTCACTTCTTCATCTTAGCAACAAAATAATTCAAAGCATTTAGGTCATGTTGCAGGCACTTGCTCTGACAGAATCGCTCAATTTATACAAGATCAAGTACGGTTGTCCCCGTTTAGCACGTTGATGCGCACATACTTTCACTTATATAAACCCGGTAGTCCGCCGAGTGTCACGAACGACCTTGGTAAATCAATATCATAACTAAGATCGAGTGATTAAGCAAATACACATCACATACACGGAGTTGCAGCGGAAATAATATTACAAATAGGTTCACAAATAATAGTACAAGTTTGGGTTTCAAAATCGGTTAAAGGAAATCAACATAGCTTTCAAATGATTATATTAATATAAGTTCCAATTACATTACTAGCATAAGTGGCATTCTCTGATAAAAGCATATATATGAGAAATAAATATAGAGTCACCGAGCCCACCGACGGTTAGCCACCATCTTCAGCAGGCCGAGAACTGCACCTACAACATGATGGGATAAACCCTGAGTACTCGATTGTACTCAGCTAGACTTACCCATCATAATCCAGAATAAAGTGACACCAAGGAGTATGCAAGGCTTTGTCGGTGGAGTTAGCTTAATAAACTTTTGCATAAAAGCCACTAGTTGAGCTATACATTTTATAATTTGGTAACCAAGTTAATTATAGGTATTCATCTCTAGATTAGCTACTAAGTTGTGCCAAACATGTGGAATATCATTTAGTAACAGGCAATAGTAACCATAGCTGGTGTAACATTTCCATATTCATCATAACCATCAAATTCCATCAATTAATGCTACGTTGCAGCTGCTCAGTCAAGTTCTCACTATCCGGGAGAGACGGCGACTCGAATCAATTCCAACCCAGCTGGGGAGTTATTCCTAACACAAACCCAGATATACCTGCGCCAAGATAGTGTTAGGTCACCTTTGGTACAACTCAGGAACCAAATTCATGGGTCCGATCAGCGCCGCACCCTCAGAGATTCTACCAGTCTATCAGGAAGTTCAGGCCCGGCCTACCCTTGGACTCACGCCACTGGCTCCCCGCACATCCTTACTGCCTCCAGTGTGCGCACTTTCACTTACCGGGTCCTAGCCTGAGTTGGGCTACTCGGCTTCACGGTTGGAACGACTTATCCGGCCAACTAAGTGCTAGGCATGCGTTCAACATGACATGAGGACGTACAGTGAATCAGTCCTTAACCGACACAGACGGGGATAAATAGGCACCAAGACCTTCATGCCTTGTTGCTTCTCTATCACAATCCCACCCGGTCTCCTTTTTATTTATCAACACATGGTTATTTCCACGATATCAAATATAGCCAACCGTGCTTTGGTATCCACCTATATCTCGTAGGTGACAGGAAATCACCCGACTTCTATCGGTCTAAGCATTGCTAAGCATACATTCGATCCTGGACCTACATAGGGTTCAAGGTATATTTCTGGATAAGGTAGTTCTATGCATCAAGTGGTTCCAATCAACTCTTATAACCTAATGCATTAAACATAAATGACTCCAGTGATATTTGTAAAAACATAGGAGGCTTAGAATGCTCCAGGGTTTGCCTGGGATCCAACACTAGATCAGTGTTTGTTAGATGACACTTGCTTGGCAAGCATCTCCCATCTCAGCACTTGCTTAGTCTTTCCATCTTCTGGATTCACCAAACTCCATCTTCAGGTTCGGCTCCAACATCACGTCATTCACGTGGTTCATCTAGCGTACCTAGATGAGATGCAAGATGCAAGTGCATGAATATGAAGAATGATCACATCATATTGATTTAAGCACTAGAGAGCAAGTCATTCAACTAAGTAACTAGGGCTACATAATTTAGAGCATGCACTAGCAACATCAAGAATGGGCAATCAACTTAAGTGCATACATAGAATTTGAACAACAGTATAACAGTCGCGTGTTTCAACCATAACTGGAGTTACAATCATTCAATAAAAGTGATCTTGGACTTTTTGGAAACATAATGAAATTGTTTACAACTTTGTTATTCATTTCAAAAGCTAACTCACAGGTTAACATGATCAAAGATGCCAATATCTTAGATGTGTACCGATAAGGACAGAAAACTAGCATTAACTTCAGAAATGTATAATTGGAGTTCTAATCATCCAAAAAGCATGATCCTTAACTTTATAGAAAGATTATTAAGTTATCTACAACTTTCTTATTATCATCTTTAGGTGATTCAATAGTTATTTGGCCTTAAACACACAAAGCAACAATTCTATCTAAAACATGGATAGAATCAGACATGCAAATTCAGACATCAATAAGTTGAGTTCTAGCTTTCACAATAAGGTGGTTCTAGACTTTTTAGAAATCCTAGAAAACTATGCACAACTTTGTTATAAACACCACAAGCTAATTCCAAAGTTAACCAAGTCAAACATCACAAAGAAGACATCTCTATCTAGATTAGGACATAATCTGTCACTCCACTTCACAAGCTCATAACTGGAGATTTAGACCATCGAAAGGGGTTATCTTGAACAATTTGGAAAGCTCATGAAAATCACTTCACTTCTTCTATTATCTCTAAGACATGATTCAAAGCTTAGCTAAGTCAAATAACACAATCATTCAGATCTATACAGAGACCATGCAAAACCTTACAAGGAAATTAAAAAATCTAAGCTCCTAAATTATCAGGCCTATGGTCATGAAAATTTAACACAAGCTAGATTATGAAGTTACCTACAACTTTGGTATTCACCTACAGGGAAATTAATGCATCATGAAACTAATTGCACAACCAAAACTATACCCGCAATCTAGACAGCTGTCGGGGACCTAATACCGGGGTACCCAAGGAGGTGGAACTAATAACCATCGAACGTTAAAAGCTCCCGAACGGACAAGAGCATGGCTGCACTTCTTGCCCGAACGACAGGAGTTTTGTTCCGCCTCACCCGAACGCTCGTGGACCTGCTCCACCTTGCCCGATGGCTGGAGGACGACTTCGCCTCACCCGATGGCTGGATGATGACTCACCCGATCCCCAAGGGATACACTCCGCCTCGCCCGACCCCCAAGGGCTGGGCTCGGCCTCGCCCAACGCCTGAGGGCCGGCTTTGCCTCATCCAATGACCGATGATGGATCTCGCCTCACCCGATATTCGAAGGCTGGCTCCATCTCACCTAACAAACCGTGCCCTGCGAACCCTCATGATGATGGCTACAGGGTAAGATAAGACATTTGGGTCAACCACAGTGTCAGACGCCATGCCCTGCACCCCTGCAAGGAAGTACCGTCAGGATGTGATAGGACAAGCACTGGAACCACACCCTAGGCGTGGCAGAGCCTGAACAGTGTTGTGGGCGCCTGCTCTCCGCCCTACAGTATTATAGGTGCCACCCTTAGCCTCCGGACGAAGGACCCGACATGGACATACGACAACCACGATGTCCCAAGGGACAACCAACAGTCACCACGCCGTCCGACCCCCACGGGGTTGGGGCTCAACAAACCTATCCGACCCGCCGCCCGCGGGGGTGGGATGGGACGCCCCACTTGCTAAAAAAGGCCAGGGCATGGCCTACGAAGATCGACGGATACGCTACTTCTGACACAGTCTGCCATGATAGGCAGGGCAGGCGTGGGGAAGAAGGAAGACTCGGGTCTCTCAAAGGACCTTCTACGCTCTTAGTATTTATTCTTTTCCCCCATCTATAAACGCCTGCGCCCCCCCCCTTTGTCTATAAAAGGCAGGGCGGGGCTCCCCACTAAGGGGATCAACTCTGGACGAGCTAGCACACGCAAACGCACCATACAACCGAGCATCAACAGAGCTCTTGGCGTTCTTTCCACTACTCCATCAGGGACTTGGCATCTCTCCCTCTCCCAACCGTTTGTACCCCCTACAACGAACCTCATTTGGTGCTAATAACACGAGCAGCAACAGACTAGACGTAGGGACATTCAGCCCGAACCAGTATAAACCTTGTGTCCATTAGTGCACCATCCGGGCCTAACGCGCATCAAGTATAAATTTACTAGCCGGTGTTTGTTCGAAACACCGACAGTTGGCGCGCCAGGTAGGGGCCTTTGCGCATTCCAAACCAAGCCACGGATGGCTAACCACAACATCAGTTGGGTCCCAGGCGCACACGTGCATTTTGGGAACCTGGATTTCATCATCACGGTGGGAGGAGAGTTGGTACTGGCGCACACTGCCATCCGATCTCTTCCCCCCAATGGCCTTGACCATGAGAGCCTAGGGCGCCAGCTCGGCGCCTCCCTTGGACCACGATAGTCCAGGGAGAACCAGCATCGCCTCGCCCTCGCCAACGACGATAGCATGGCGCGACCTTCCAGGGAGAGACACCTCTCTTCGGAACGCCACATGCAGAGCGCCCCGACAGTGTTTCCGTTTGGTCTCCGCAATGCCGCGGCAACCGCTAGCCACCTTATGGCGCTACACATGGTTCAACCACTCGCGGACAACAAGTTCGTGGGGGTAATTGAACACGACACGGAGTCTCTCCACAAGCTCCTCACTGAGGGGCCCGGATCGTCCTCCAGCTCTGACTCCAGCAGGGGGAGCCATCACCCTTCCCGGGGATGCTTCATGGCGGAAACCCCCGAGGGGCACATCGAAAGCATCTTTGAGGAGGAAACCACCCCGGCGGGCAACCCCGACGGCAGGCCCGAAGAGGAGATAGCGGCCCCATCTCGCTTAAGGATGGAGCAGCTAAAAATCCAGAAGTGAGAGATCAATGAGGCCGGACAAGGGCTCGTGCGCGAGTACGCGGAGATCAACCGCGAGATCGAACACCGTGGAAGCGGCAGGCGCGCGCGCGCCACTGCCCGCGATGTACACCAAAGGATCATCACCAACAATGGGACCCTCCCTCACTTTGCCCGGGCAAGCCAAAACATCACCACCACGATGGCCTTACTTCACGGCCTTCTAGAGGCCACGACGTCCGAGGATCGCTGGGCCCGCCAAGAAATCCGCACATTGCTCGAACGTGCGGTGGCGCAGCAGGCGGAGAGCTCGATGTCTCAGCGACGCGAACTCAACACCAGCCAGCGCACGCCTCCGGTGCGTCCCGCCAAGGATGCATCAGTCCACTAGACACCACCAGGCGGCAGGCAGCTCACTACTGTCCCGGTGCATGAACGCCTCGGTCACAACCGCGATGCGCGCAGCACCATCGACGCGCGCAGACACGCCTACAACGACTCGAGAGAAGGAGCCAGACGCGGTTACCAGCCTCGACGCGGCGGACGCTATGACAGCAGTGAGGACCGAAGCCCGAGCCCCGGCCTGCCGGGCCCTTAGGCCTTCGGTCGGCACATCCTCAACGCCACTTTCCCACCAAGGTACCGACTGCCTACCAACATTCCAAAATATTCTTGGGAAACAAACCCCGGGCTTTGGCTCGAGGACTATCGGCTTGCCTATCAAGCTGGTGGCGTGAATGATGATGATTTTATTATTCGCAATCTCCCACTGTTCTTGGCCAATTTGGCACGAGCATGGTTGGAGCACCTATCGTCCAACGCCATTCAAAGTTGGGCGGATTTGAGGAAAATCTTTATGGGCAGCTTCCAGGTCACATACAAGCGCCCCAAAACCCATGGGACCTCAAGAACTGCCGCCAGAAGGCCGACGAAACTCTTCGTGAGTACATCCGACGCTTCTCACGGCAATGAAATGAGCTCCCTAACATCGCCGACGCTGACGTGATAGGAGCTTTCCTATCCGGGATGACCTGCGAGTCCTTGGTTCACAAACTAGGACGCAAGAGCCCACGGACCACCAAGGAACTCCTGGACATTGCCACCAGCCATGCCTCAGGAGAGGAGGCAGTCGGAGCAATCTTCGATCGTCTCGAAGGCAAGACGAAATGGGATGAGGGTGTCGGTGAAGGCGCCTCCAACCGTTCCGCCAAGAAGAAGAACAAGAAGCAACGGCGCGATGACTCGCTTGCAGCCGTTGCCGATCGCAAGGGTGGTCAGAAGCCCATGGAGGGCACTCCGAATCACTTCGAAAAAATGCTTGAGGGGCTGTGCCCGAACCACGCCTTCCCTGTGAAACACCTGCTCAAAGACTGCAGTCTCATGCGCAAGTTCTTACTCGGGAGCGCCAACAAAGGGGAGCAGGGAAAGGCACCTGCCCCCACCGCAGATGAGGAGGAGGAGAAGGACGAAGCCTTCCCGACACCGGACGGCGCCCTTATGATCTTCAGAGGAACGACGGCCTACGACTCCAAGCGACGTCAGAAGGTCACGTGCCACGAGGTCTATACAGCCGGACTGGCCACGCCTGCCTTCCTACGGTGGTCAGAATCCACCATAACCTTCGACCGGGCCGACCATCCGGATGCCGTCCCACACCCAGGAAGGTACCCGCTTGTTGTCGACCCAATCGTCGGCCCAAAGCGACTCACGAAAGTACTGATGGACGGGGGCAGCGGCCTCAACATCATGTACGCCAAAACGCTCGATGAAATGGGTGTCGACCAGACGAACCTCCGCCCCATCCGAGCACCTTTCCATGGCATCGTGCCTGGCAAATAGGCCGTACCACTCGGGCAGATCGATCTGCCCGATCACTTTTGGGGATCGGTCCAATTACAGGACTGAGACCCTCACCTTCGACGTGGTAGGGTTCCCTGGAACTTTCCATGCCATCTTAGGACGACCATGCTATGCGAAGTTCATGGCCGTTCCCAACTATACATACCTCAAACTAAAGCTGTCGGGACCCCACGGGGTCATCACCGTCGGCACCTCCATCCAGCGGGCCTACGAATGCGAGGTCGAGTGCCGCGGCCATGCCACAGCAATCGTCGCCTCCGGGGAGCTCGCTGCCCTTAGGGAAAAGGTCACTGAAGAGGCGCCCGACGCCGAAAAGTCGACCGGGTCATTCAAATCGGCAGAGGGCTCCAAAGAGGTCATCATAGACCCTAGCAGCACGCTCTCCCTCAAATAGGAAAGCGTGCTCGTCGACTTCCTCCGCGACAACAAAGACATCTTTGCGTGGAAACCCTCGGATATGCCAGGCATTCCGAGGGAGGTCACCGAGCACACCCTAAAAATCCATCCAGGCTCCAAGCCGGTGAAACAACGCCTGCGCCGCTTCGACAAGGAGAAGCGCAGGGCCATCGGCGAAGAGATAGCCAAACTATAGGCCGTCGGATTCATCAAGGAGGTACACCACCCAGAGTGGCTGGCAAACCCCGTTCTTGTATGAAGGAAAAGCGGGAAATGGAGGATGTGTGTTGACTATACCGGTCTCAACAAAGCGTGCCCGAAGGATCCGTTTCCTTTGCCGCGCATAGATCAAATAGTCGACTCCACCGCAGGGTGCGAAACCCTCTACTTCCTTGATGCATACTCCGGCTACCATCAAATTGCGATGAAGGAGTCCGACCAACTCGTGACCTCTTTCATCACTCCCTTCGGATCGTTCTGCTACGTTTCAATGCCGTTCGGTTTGAAAAATGCTGGGGCGACATACCAGCGATGTATGCTCAGATGCTTTGGAGACCTCATCGGGTGAACCGTTGAGGCCTACGTCGATGACATCGTAGTGAAGTCCAAGCAGGCTGACCACCTCGTTGCTGATCTCGAGCAAACCTTTGTGAAACTCTGGGCAAATGGTATCAAACTCAACCCCGAGAAGTGCGTTTTCGGGGTCCCAAGGGGCATGCTGCTCGGCTTCATCGTCTCCGAGCGCGGCATCGAAGCCAACCCGGACAAGATTTCAGCCATCACGAAGATGGGCTCAATCCAGAACTTAAAGGGGGTCCAGCGGATCACTGGGTGCCTTGCCGCTCTCAGCCGATTCATCTCACGCCTCGACAAACGAGGTCTCCCCCTTTACCGCCTTTTGAAAAAGGCCGACCGCTTCGAGTGGACACCCGAGGCCCGGGAGGCACTTGACATGCTCAAGCTGCTTCTGACGAAGGCCCCGATCCTAGTCCCCCCAAGCGACGGAGAGGCACTCCTGCTATACATATCGGCCACCACACAGGTGGTTAGTGCCGCCCTGGTAGTAGAACGGAAAGAAGAGGAGCATGCACTCAAGGTACAGCACCCCGTGTACTTCATCAGCGAGGTACTATCCGACTCCAAAACCCGCAACTCCTAGATCCAGAAGCTCCTGTACGCCGTCTTCATCACCAAAAGAAAGCTACATCACTACTTCGAGTCACACCCCGTGATAGTCGTAACATCGTTTCCCCTCGAGGAGGTCATCCAGAGCCAGGACGCCACAGGAAGAACCGCGAAGTGGGCACTCGAGCTGATGGATCAAGGCATCACATATGCCTCCCGAACGGCGATCAAGTCCCAGGCGTTGGCTGACTTCATCACAGAGTGGACCGAAATCCAAACACCACTGGCGGTCGTCGATCAAGAGTACTGGACAATGTACTTCGATGGGTCGCTGATGAAGAAGGGCGCCGGCGTGGGGCTGGTCTTCGTATCACCCCTCGGGGTCCGAATGAGGTATATGGTTCGTCTCCATTTCCCCTCGTCAAATAATGTGGCTGAGTATGAAGCGCTCGTCAATGGCCTATGAATCGCCATCGAGCTAGGCATCCGACGCCTCGACATTCGGGGCAACTCCCAGCTAATCGTCAATCAAGTCATGAAGGAGTCGAGCTGCCACGATGCCAAGATGGCCACGTACTGCCAAGAGGTCCAACGACTGGAGGACAGGTTCAATGACCTGGAACTCAATCACGTCCCAAGGCGCCTCAACGAAGCAGCCAACGCGCTTGCAAAAGCAGCGTCTGGACGAGAGCCGATGCCCACGGGAGTCTTCACCAGCGACCAGCACAAACCCTCGGTACGCTACGAAGGGTCAGAGCAGGCCAACGACGGCTCATCCGATCCAGCCCTGGGGGCTGACCAACCAACGGCTCTGTCCGGCCCCGAGGTCATGGAGCTTGAGGAAGGCTCGATGCCCGACCCTCCGAACGACTGGAGAACACTCTACCTCGACTACCTCCTCCACGACACTCTACCAATGGATAAGGCGGAAGCTCAACGGCTCGCACGCCGCGCCAAGTCCTTTGTTCTTGTAGAGGGCGAACTCTACAAACGGAGCCACACCGGGATCTTACAGCTCTGTATCCCAGGCGAACAGGGAAAACTCTTGCTGAGCGACATCCACAGTGGGGTCTGTAGTCACCATGCCACGCCAAGAACCTTGGTTGGAAACGCATTCCGACAGGGCTTCTACTGGCCCACTGTAGTAGCCGACGCCGATCAAATCATACGCACCTGCGAAGGGTGTCAGTACTACGCATGGCAAACTCACCTCCAGGCCCAAGCACTCCAGATGATCCCCATCACATGGCCCTTCGCGGTCTGGGGGCTCAACCTGGTTGGGCCATTCAAAAAGGCCGGGGGCTTCACCCACCTACTTGTCACCATAGACAAGTTTACAAAATGGATCGAAGCTCAGCCGATCTCCACGATCAAATCTGAGCAGGTTGTGCTGTTCTTCGCGGTCTGGGGGCTCCACGAAGCGACATCCATCGTTTTGGAGTCCCAAACTCCATCATCACAGACAACGGCATGCAATTCACCGGCAAGAAATTCATTTGATTCTGCGATGAACAACACATCCGGATCAATTGGGCAGCCGTCACACACCCCCGGACGAATGGGCAGGTCGAGCGCACTAACGGCATGCTCCTACAGGGCCTCAAGCCTAGGATCTTCAACCGGTTGAACAAGTTCGGCACACGCTGGGTCGCTGAGCTCCCCGCGGTACTCTGGAGCCTAAGAACAACTCCCAGCTGGGCCACCGGCTACACACCTTTTTTCATGGTCTACGGAGCCGAGGCCGTCCTCCCGATGGACCTTGACTACGGAGCACCAAGGGTCAGAGCATACAACGAGGAGGGAGCCGAGGCATCCCACCAAGACGCCATGGACTAGCTAGACGAAGCCCGCGACATCGCCCTCCTCCATTCGGCCAAGTACCAGCAGGCGCTACGACGGTACCACGGATGACGGGTACACGACCGCGCCTTCAACGTCGGGGACCTAATACCGGGGTACCCAAGGAGGTGGAACTAATAACCATCAAACGTTAAAAGCTCCCGAACGGACAAGAGCATGGCTGCACTTCTTGCCCGAATGACGGGAGTTTTGTTCCGCCTCGCCCGAACACCCGTGGACCTGCTCCACCTTGCCCAACGGCTGGAGGACGACTCCGCCTCGCCCGATGGCTGGAGGACGACTCACCTGACCCCCAAGGGATACTCTCCGCCTCACTCGACCCCCGAGGGCTGGGTTCGGCCTCACCCAACGCCCGAGGGCCGGCTTTACCTCATCCAACGACCGATGACGGATCTCGCCTCACCCGATATTCGTAGGCTGGCTCCGTCTCACCTGACAAACTGTGCCCTACGAACCCTCATGATGACGGCTACAGGGTAAGACAAGACGTTCGGGTCAACCACAGTGTCAGACGCCATGCCCTGCATCCCTACAAGGAAGTACCATCAGGATGTGACAGGACAAGCGCTGGGACCTCCCCCCAGGCGTGGCAGAGCCTGAACAGTGTTGCGGGTGCTTGCTCTCCGCCCTACAGTATTATAGGCGCCGCCCTCAGCCTCCAGACAAAGGACCCGACATGGACATACGACAACCACGACGTCCCAAGGGCCAACCAACAGTCACCATGCCGTCCGACCCCCACGGGGTCGGGGCTCGACAATCCTATCCGACCCGCCGCCCGCGGGGGCGGGATGGGATGCCCCACTTGCTAAAAAGGCCAGGGCATGGCCTACAAAGATCGATGGATACGCTACTTCTGACACAGTCTGCCATGATAGGCAGGGCAGGCGTGGGGAAGAAGGAAGACTCAGGTCTCTCAAAGGACCTTCTACGCTCTTAGTATTTTTTCTTTTCCCCCATCTATAAACGTCTACGCCCCCCTTTTGTCTATAAAAGGGAGGGCGGGGCTCCCCACTAAGGGGATCGACTCTGGACGAGCTAGCACACGCACACGCACCATACAACCGAGAAGCAACAGAGCTCTTGGTGTTCTTTCCACTACTCCATCAGGGACTTGGGATCTCTCCCTCTCCCAACCGTTTGTACCCCCTACTACGAACCTCATTCGGTGCTAATAACATGAGCATCAACAGACTGGACGTAGGGACATTCAGCCCGAACCAGTATAAACCTTGTGTCCATTAGTGCACCATCCGGGCCTAACACGCATCAAGTATAAATTTACTAGCCGGTGTTTGTTCGAAACACCGACAGCAGCTAAGGCATACCTCATTCATCTCTTATTTAGTTGCTACAAACTAACATGTTCTTGACATACATGCTACTCTAAACAGCTTGTGACCATATTCAAACAATCATAGCACATACTAATAGCTATGAGAAGCATCATAGGACAATAACTACCTAGATCTATTAGCAAATTTTCATCCTCTATGTATATAATACAATATATATGCTATTTTTAGTGCCATATGAGAACAACTAGTTTGGGGCTGAAATTTTTATGAGAGGAAGATGATGACCAAACATGATTACAGCACAAATTTTACATGCTCATGTTTTATAATTTAATTACTACAAAAAGGACAAATTGCTATTGTAAGAAATCATGTGAGAGCAAGATAAATATGAAATTTAATATTTTCTGCAAGCATATGGCCATATTAAGTGTTCTTATGTCACAACATCATCATGCAAAGTCAAAGGAACCACATTCATATTTTGGCATATACCAATTATTTATAAATAATTTAAAACCATTTATCAAGCATTAATCAAGTTAAATCAATAACTCAAACATACTGCATCTAATGAACATAAAATTTTTACCATATCACACATATAGCATCTGTAGCCTACCATAAACATTTCACAGTAATTGGAGCACCACAACCTTAGATATGATAATAACAAGCAAAACAAGCTAAAAATGCCTATTTAAAAAGATTAAATCAAAACATGATAAAACTAGTACACAACTAGCATGTTTAATATTTTTCTTAGCTAGAGAGTATCATCACAAGACTAACACAACTGGAATCACAATTTTTGGACTTCTATAATTCAAGATATGCATCTAACCAACTTAAAAGCATTTCTAAAAGCATCTTTAAAGAATATTTTACACAACACATAAACATGCATGAAGCAGTACATTTTACAGATCTATCATGTAGAGCATTTCATAAGAAAGCTAAAAAAATTAGTTTCACTATTTTTGGAGCTCCCTAGCATGAGATATCGATTTTCAAAGATTCAGTAGATTAATGCATAAACGAAATGGAAAAGGAAAACTGTGTTTGCACCTAGGCCCCTGCAAGAAACTTTAATTAAACCAAGCAAACAAGTCTGAATAACACTATTCATATAAGTCTACAGCTTTTCCCTTCACCCCCTGCCTTCTCTTCCATTCGAGCGCGAGGCCCTTCTTCAACGGGCAGACAGTAGGGGAGGACGTCGGGCTGGCCGACTTCCGACCAAGGAGTGGTCGGCGATGGTGGGGCGAGGCCGCTACGGCTGCGTAGTGGCAGGCCACGCACGTAGGAGGCCCTAGCTTAGCTCGTGGTGGCCCAAGGTCGGCTGGCCATGGAGGCGGGCGGCGCTGGTGACTGGTGCTCCGGTGGTGGCGGACTGCGGGCGGCGGGGAGGACGGGGAAGTGGAGCACCGGAGGCGGAAAGGAGTGGGGAGGGCGGAAGGGCTCTTAGGTCGGGTGAAGGAGCACTAGGGAGCGAGAGTAGGCGGTGGCAGGGAGCTTTGCTTGGCTGGCAATGGTGCTCGCCGCGGCATCAGAGCGGAGGAGGGTGAGGGTGTGCGCGAGGGAGGAGGAGTGGGGAGCGCTCTCTGGCTTCTCCAAAACACGAGAGGGAGCAGCAGGGATGTAGAGGCACACGGCATGGAGGTGGGGCACTACTTCCCTACATGGTGGCCACACGCCCATTTCAGCGAACAGATGGCGGGCGCGGTCCAGCACGTCTTGGAGGCCGTTTTTCGCATATTCTGGGTAGATTCGGATCTTGGTCACAAAACAAAATATCTTCTTCTCTGGCTGCTCTACAAACTTGCTTAGGGATGGCCAGCAATTAGAGCTCCTTAACCATGGATAATTAAGCCTCAAGTTGACAGTGTCAGCGGCTTAAACCCGATTAAGCTTGCCCGGCTTTGATCTCAAATTCTTGGCCAAAACTTGGTCAAACGGACTCCAACTTTCTCTGAGCCCTTCTCCGATGAATTAGATCCAACTTTTATATTTGTCTCAACTTGATTTACTTAACAAAAATCCAAAAACGCGAGATGCCAATCATCGTTGCCACTAAACTTTGACTTAGAATATTTTCTAGGCTGAAAAACAACATTGAGTTGATTCTTGAGAGCCCTATTTGACTAAATTAGGAACCAAACTAGCTCTTGACCTTTAAATAAAGTTTGTAGAACACAAACTAAACTACAACTTTTATTTAAGGTCAAACCTCAAAACTGGTACATAAGCCAAAGCTTTAGGTTGGTCAAAACAGTAACTTCATTAATTCTTAAACCATGGTTTTAGGCCAATTGAGACATTTTCTTGATATCTGCACAACATGAACCCTTCATAACTTTTGTTGTAGAGCTCAATTAGAGTTCTTTGGGCAAGGTTGCAAGGTTTGGTTGATGACCTATAATTCCATTCACTTAATACTGCAATTCAAGCAAGAATGTAACTCATCATTTCATGTGACTTTTTGGCTCCAAACTTCATGAAACTTTTTCAATCATCAATGTGGGTGAAAATTGAGGTGAGGCACATGAAAGAAGCATCTTCAACATCACTTAGGTATATATCTTAAAAGGGCTAACATGTAAGCAAAGGTGTGTTGTCCAAGTTTAAGTTGGGGCTCATTCTTAGAGAGTTGATCCCAACACCTTTGTCACCACTTACAAGTTTGAACTAGAGCTCTTGGTTACTACTGAACTTACCATGTTGGAGCTCAAACCCACTGCTTAACTCGTGACTAACACCCAGGGTGTTACACTTGCGATAGACGTGTTCTTCATTGATCCTTTGCTCTAGGGTATAGATAATATCGGAGAGGTCTTCAATCTTCTTCTCTAAGAGAGCAATGGTCATCCGTGGTCGCTTTTCAGCATCTAGGATAGGTGGTGATGGTGCCCTCCTTTTCTTCTCCTTCGATGAAACAACCTTGATCTGATCCGGCATAGCACCTTCTGGAGTCTTCTAGACTCTTCCCACATGTCTCGCTTCTGTGATTCGCCTTCTGGAGTCTTGTATACTCTTCCCACGTTGATTACATGGCGAAATTCCATATTTTATTTTGACGAATAGGTGCTCCTTGGTGATTTTCTGAATAAATCCTGCTGGAAACACAAATTCACCAAAACTCATGGAATTTGTCAGTTTTAAACCCTAAGTCTACATTGGTGATCCATTTTAGCCATTTATACAAGTTTTATTGATGGTTTGTGATGAATGTTAACTACCGTCAATAGCAAGCCATCAAATAATCTAATAAATTATCCATAACTTGAACATGACACTTGTATGTTGTAGCATATTTGGACTTCACTAATTCTTGGCATGGCATTGGGATAGGATTGCATTAAGCTTCAATACTTGACTCAACATATGATGATCAATATGAATTCCATTGAATCAAGCCTCCAATGCCATGGTCCTACACACATTCATCCACTTTTTGATGGTACCCAAACAAGTTTGGGTCCTTTCAAGTTATGTACAACATACTTAGGCAAAGCCTTAGTATGGGTAGCAGGATGTTTTACAATTACAACCAATGAGATACCATTGCCATCCTTTCTAAGCACAACATCAATTAAAATGAGCTTAGAATTATTACCTAGGGGACATGAATGTATCATGTGTCCTCTTTCTCGGCATGAGTAGCACTTTCTCTTTAATTGAGCCTTGTCTTCCTTGCTCATGTGGTGCTTCTCATTGCCTTGCTTCTCATTATTTGCTTGAGCCTTCTTCTCAAGCTTGATTGGGCAACCCGAAGCTAGATGACCCAATGTGTCACAACTATAGCACCTCATGTGAGCAATCTTCTTCATCTTCTCTTCTTTGCTCTTGCTCACTTGCTTTGCATCTTGATTCATCCTTAGACGCATTGCTCTTTCTCTTGCTTTTCCACCCCTCCTTGTTTTCTTCTTCTTTATCATCAAATCATCACCCTCTTCATGATTGATCTTGATTTGCTCTTGGGGTGTCTTCTCTTCTTGCTCAACTTGTGGCTTTGATTGAGGCTCTTCTTGTTGCTTCACCATTTGCTTGGTTGGGCACATAGAGGTGAGATAACCCTATGTGTGGCACTTGAAGCACTTGACATGCTTTAGCCTCTCTTCTTCTTTCTTCAACTTGAGCTTTTCTTCATTTGGGCAACCATTTGCAAGATGTCCCATTTCATGGCATTTGAAGCACATGAAATGAGAGAGCTTTTATTGTTCTTGCTTCTTCATTTCTCTTTCATATCTTTTCTTGCCCCATCTCTTGCCCTTGATCATGCTCTTGTTGAATCCAATGCCACTCATATCACCATAGCTTCTTTTATTGCTCAACATATGCTCGAAAGGTGATTTTTGGTGTTGTATCACCTCTCTAGCTTGTTGCTCAAAATCTTAACTTCATTTTTGAGCTCATTGTTCTCCTTCAAAAGGTTAGTCTCACAAGACAAAGAAGTAGAACAAGCATCTATATGTGAAGAACATGGCATAGCTAATAATTCATCACAAGAGGTGGATACATTCTTCTTGCCTACATCACAAGGGTTAGCAACAATATGTGACTGATCAATTGACCCATGTGATGAGCTCTCACTAGTTTTAATCTTTCCATTGAAAAGCTCTTTAGTGAGAAAAGCATGGTCTTATACCAAGTTATCATGAGCAACACTAAGTTCCTCATGAGCCAATTTCAGCTCCTCATATGAACAAGTAGTAACATAAAGTAGGTGCTTTGTTGTTCACATGTGTTCTTTAGAAAAGAGTTTTCAATTATCAATTTCTCGGTTTTAGCCATCTCTTTTTCTAAAGTTTTGATCATGCAACTATATCAATCTAGAAGCTCCTCATATGAATCAAGATCAATCACATTTGCATTAGATACCTTGGTGTCACCTTGTGACATAAAGCAATGTGATGTAGTGGATGAGCTTGTAGATACATCACTCTCATAGTCCGAGCATAATCCATCATCATCACCATCAAGTGTGCATAGAGTAGCATCATCATTGGCATCACTTATGGCATCATCATCAATCTTGTTAAGTGATCTTGTGGTATGATCATCATCATCATCATCACTTGACCATGAGGTGGAGCAATCTTCCACAATCACCGAATTGTGTCTATGCTCAACATCCTCATGTGCCTCCTCCTTGGGCTCATCATCATCATCATCGGAGACCGCCCCATACTTCTCATTGAGATGAATCCAAATATCATAGGCGGTCTTCATGTTAATGATCTCTCCAAATATGCAATCACCCAAAGATCTATACATGATGTTAGTAGCTTAGATGTTGAGATCTAGGCACTTCTTTTATGCTTGAGTTAGATTCTCTTCATCCAACACATGAGAAAAGCCTACATCTACCATCCATCACATTTGAGGGCAAATAAACTTAAAATTGCATATCATCCAATTTTTACACCGTGCAAAGTGTGTGCCATCAAAATTGTGTGGACAATCAACATCTACCCCATAAGTCAACATCCTCTCGGGTCGGTGAAGACCACAAATGAGAGACCTAGCTCTAATACCACGTCTAGGGTCAAGATGGCAGACTAGAGGGGGGTGAATAGTCCTTTCTAAAATTAAACGTGTTGGCTAACCGAGATAAATGCGGAATTAAAACTAACGTTCTAGCCAAGACTACACCCCTCTATCTAAGTTCACAAGCACCTTATAAAGATCCTAATTAGGCAACAAAGGTGCCGGCTAGCTAGAGCTCACCTAATCAAATCTAGAGCAAGGTCACACAAACCTATGCACTAGTACTTTGCACAACCGAGGGAGTTCCTACACAATCTAGTAAGCAAAAGTACAAAGCTCCTAAGCTCACTAGCAATGCTCAATAACAAGGCAACTAATGCCAAATTAGAGAGCGCAAATTGCTTAGCTACACAAACTAAGCAATGTGACTAACAAGGTTACTTGAACCAAATTAGTCACACAAGGGAGCTACTTCTATGCTACACAAGCAAGAAGGTAACTAGCAAGCAACATAAGCTAACTAATTATAAGAGCAACTACACAAGCACAATGTAAACAAAGTAAATACAATCTTGTGTAACGATGATGCAAACCAACGGGAAGACAAGGCTGACACGGTGATTTTTATCCCGAGGTTCACGTGCTTGCCAACACGCTAGTCCCCGTTGAGACAAGCTCCAAGGTTGCCGCCGGTCCTCTTGCTAGTGGTGACCTACAAGTCACATTCTCCCACGTGGAGTGCTTACCACAAGCTCTATCACTTGATCCAGCCGGACCACTTGTCTCCCTTTGCATCTCGCTCTACTAGAGTTGCTCTTCGTGGTTCTCACAGAGTGAGCACAATCCCCCTCACAATCACTTCTCTAGAGCACCGCACAATCTCCTTTGTGTGCTTCGACGGAGACCACCACCAAGCCATCTAGGAGGTGGCAAGCACCATCGGCTTTGCAACTCAATCACCTAGTGCCACTCGATGCAATCTCACAATGTAATGCACTAGAATCACTCACTCGCAGCACTTCTCGCAAGCACAAGTGAGTTAGAGGCTTATCAAACCAAGTACACACAAGGGTAACACATCCCCAAGGTGCTCAACCAGCCAAATGCCCGAGCTCCACCTCTATTTATAGCCCCCAAGCCAAATAGAGCCGTTGGAGCAAAGATCCCTTTTCTGAGAGGGCACCGGACACGACGGTGGTGGCACAGTCCTAGGGGTGGCGGTGTCCCCCAACGATCACCCCAATAGCTAGTTTGACTAGCGCAGGTGCACTGAACATAGTGGCGGTGGCATCGCCCTAGGGAGGGTGGTGACCACCCAGCCAGTCACCCAAAATACCCCCTCTTTGGAAAATAGTGACGGTGGCACCGAACGCAGGGTGGCGGTGCCCTATCCGGTGACCAACCCCACTCGGCTACTCTCGGGAATAAAGGGGTGGTGGCACCGGACAACCCCTGACGGTGCCACCGCCATCCCGATGGCGATGCACATCGGTCAGGGTGGTGACCGCCCTTTCTCTCCTGCTCTGAACCGAGGTCAGATGGGCACCGCCCTAGGGGTGGCGGTGCCACCCAGGCAGCACCCCGAGCCCAGTTTTGCCTCCTCTTCTTCATCAACTTCTTCACCTTTGCAAATGTGCTAACACCACCAAGTGTACACCACCATGTGCATGTGTGTTAGCATTTTTACAAATATTTTCCAAAGGAGTTGTGACTCAATTCACCATGCCACTCGATCCTAGCAACGATACAAAGTTTGATCACTCGAGTGGCACTAGATGACCGATATGCGAACAAGTTGGCCCCTCTTGATAGTACGGCCATCTATCCTAAACCCGGTCATAAACTTCTCTACACACCTATGACTGGTGAAATGAAATGTCCTAGGTTATACCTTTGCCTTACGCATTCCATTCCATCTCCTTTGATGTCGATGCAACACATGCACCAACCAATCACCAAATGATATGATCCACTTCATATCATCACGTGGGCTTCTTGGTTCATCGATCTTGACCTCACTTGCTTTTCACCGTTACCTTCGTTCATCGGCGCTAAGTCTTGCTCAAGCTTCATCACCACGCGGTCCATTGCTCCAAAGCCTCCAACTTGTCTTTCACGCTTGCAACTAGTCCATCAAGCCAAGTCATGTCTTGATCTTCTCCGCCTTGATCACATGACTCAATGTCATGTCTCATGTGCAATAAGTTCCTTCATCATCACATGTGTGAGCTTTGCAACATCTTCAAGCCATCTTCACCATCATGGCATATTGTCGGGTACCTTAGAACGGGGTACCCCAAGCAAACATCAAAATAAAGCTAGAAGGTAAGCCGTGGGCCCCTCACCTGCCATGACTGAGCCCTCCTCCACCTCGCCTCGAGCCTCGAGCCTCGAGCAGGGGGTCTCAGAACAAACTCCGCCTCGCGCGAGGCTCCCCAGGGTAGGTCTCGGCAGGGGACGCCGAGCCTCGGCAGGGGGTGCCGTCTCCGTCTCGCCCGAGGCTATCCAGGGAAGGCCTCGACAGGGGTACATTCTCCGTATCGCGCGAGGCGTCTCACGCAAGGCCTCGGCAAGGAACCTGATCTCTGCCTCGCGCGAGGCCTCATTCTCCGTGTCGCTCGAGGCCGGCTCGTCCGCGGTCCGTCGCCCCCCGCCTCGGCCGACCCTCCCAACAACTCGTCATGTCTCATTAATGCTTCAACCACTCCCGCAATCTCAGCCGGACGGTGGTTCAACACCACAGCATGGCCAACGTGACCCGAGGTTGCATCAGCACCATACCGGCTGGGACAGGGTACGACGGGGATTACCGGCCACTGTGTCCATGATTAGCACCATACCGGCTGGGATAGGGTACGACGGGGATTACCGACCACTGTGTCCAAACACTGTACCCATGATCGGCCGCCCGCTCAAGGCCTCGGCACTGTACACTGGGGCCTCGGCGATCTTGGGGTTCGTGCCTGCCGAGACCCCCCCACCGCAGTGCCAGCCTCGGCATTGACCAAGTCTCGGCCTCGCGCACAGTCCGTCCACAGTGGCTTGCACGGTCGCCGCCGCGACCACTCCGAGGCATTCCCGGGGCTCCCACGACGCACAGGATCTGATGGGATGACCACGCCGCCCCAGTACTCTAAGGATGGACCACTCCGACGGCCACACCGCCACAGGAACAGGCTACAGGGCCCGGACACGCCGCCTCTGTTCACACGACGCCGTATAGTCAGCTCATGTACCGCCCTAGTCCTCCCTTCATGCCATAAAAGGAGAGGACCTGGGTTGTTTTAAGGGGGAGGGGACACCTTATAACACACACGCACACTCCTGCCGCTGGAGAGCAACGCCTCAAGCGGCCCGCACGGCACCCTGCCGAGACCTTGGACCAGCTCCTTCTCTCCTTTAGCTTGTAACCCCCTACTACGAGCACCTCGGTGCAAGGAATACAAGATCGATCTCTCAGACTGGAAGTAGGGCCTCGATTGCCTGAACCAGTATAAACCTTGTGTCTCTTTGCATCACCATCCAGATCGGGAGCACGCAGAACAAATTCACTAGTTGGTTGAGTACCCCCTGGTTCGAAACACCGACAGTTGGCGCGCCAGGTAGGGGCGCTGCGTGTCGGTTTCATCATCCCAGCAGGTTCCGGATGGCAGACCACGTACGACCATTGCGTCTCGGCACCGTGGTTTGGTTCGGGAGCCTAGAGTTCATGTCTCTAGGGCATGAGTACGACTTGGTGCTCCTCCCTCCTCGAGCCCCACCAACCAACGATGAAGTTACGCCCCGGCAGCCCAGGCGCGGGCGGCGTCCGGGCGGCCGTTCTCGCCGCACTCGCCAAGCACGGCACGAACAAGGCCACCCCGACGCTATGCGAATCCGGGGCAACACGCCACCCCCCGCCGATATCCTACGACCAGCTGTTGGCACAGGGTCCCTGGCTGGGGACCTGTCTAGCCTAAGCTTGGACAAAGGAAACTTGCCTGTGGCACGCGGCGATGCCCAGTCGTCAAGCTCCGCTCCACCACTCCCTGAAGAGCCGATTCGGCGGGGCAGAATCTGGAGACGGCACCGTCCCCATACCCTTTTGGGTTGAGAAATGCTACCGCCTCGTACGCCTACGCTTACTCTGTCGCTCACGAGCACCCCTCGGAACGCCGCCAGCGCTTCGCTCTCGACCTGAGCACCCACTCCGACTTCTCGGACGAGGACGAGGCATGGCCCGGGGTGGATTTTTCCGGACTCCACAACCACAGGGCTTTGCACCGCTTTGGTCTGCGAGCGACTCTCGCCCGGCTACTCCGACTCCGACGAGCGAAGGCACCTCGACCCCACTCGCGAATGTTTTCATGTCGGGTCGGGATGCCGAGAGCGGGCGAAGAGGGACGAGGTGGCGAGTAGCCGTTCCCTCTCCGCCCGGCGCGGGCGTCGCTTCACCTCCACGCGCCCGTCCCTACCGGCCACACGAAATGAGAACGTCGCTCTTGCGCGACCTCGGCGCCAGAGACCTAGAATAGCTCCGTGAGCTCCGGGCCAAGGTCGAGCAAGACCAACTCCTTCTGCAGCAGCTTGAGACTCTCTCAAACAGAAGCGAGGTCGCGGGCGGAAGGCGGGGAGCCCGACGGAGGGCCCTCGGCGTGCATCACCGCATCCATAACGACGAAGGAGCGAGCAACCCCGGTCTTCAATCGCGCTAGCTGAGAACATTGCGGTTGCGCAGCGATCTTTGGTTCGCGCAATGCCCGAGCCTTCTACATGGAAGGAAGGCGGCGGGTCCGCGGCGAACTCCGAGATCTCCTAGAGACCGCTGCGGTTCAGCAAGCCGAAAGTTCTGCCTCCCGACGACACGGGGGCGTCTCGAACCTACCCGCGGCACCACCTCGACAGGACAGGGAAGCCTCGGCTCGTCCCGAACCTGCTCGAGCACCGATAGCTCACATGGTCCCCATGCTCCTTGACCGCCTCGACAATCGACACGAGGCGCAGGGAGACCACGAGGTAGTCGGCCGACGACGATGCCACGACGGTGAGGGGCCCGCCCGAGGCTACCATGTGCACCGAGGTAGCCGCTACGACAGCGAGGAAGACCATAGCCCTTCTCCTGAGCCACCTGGCCCTCGAGTCTTCAGCAGAGCTATCCGTGTTGCCCAGTTCCCGGCCCGTTTTCGGCAACCAGCCAACCTCGTGAAATACAGCGGTGAGACCAACCCCGAACTCTGGCTTGCCGACTACCGCTGGCTTTGCCAGCCTAGGTGGCGCGACGATGACCTGCTTATCATCCGTAACCTCCTTTGCTCTTGTCGGACTCGGCGTGAGCTCTGCTCAAGCACCTCCCTCCCTCACGCATCCACGATCGGCGCGACATGGTTAGGGTCTTCGTTGGGAATTTTCGAGAACACGTCACGTCGCGTCCGGAAACTCCTGGGACCTTAAAATTGCCGCCATAAACCAAAGTAGTCTCTCCGAGGTTTCATCCGGCGCTTCTCCAAGCGAAGCACCGAGCTGCCCAGGTCGGCGACTTCGGAGATCGTCCAAGCTTTCCTCTCGGCACCACCTGCCGGGACCTCAATCTTGAGAACTAGGTCGGAACGTGCCACGCATCGCTGCTGCGCTCCTCGACATCGCCACCAACTTCGCCTTGGGCGAGGAGGCCATCGGTGCCATCTTCCCCGACAGCGACGCCAAGGGAAACCGGAGGGACGAGGCCCCCGACGCCTCGGCCTCCCACCTCCCTAAGAGAAAGAAAAAGGGGCGCCTAGAGAAGCAGGAGGTCATGGGGGTTGATCTGGTCGGGGCCGTAGAACGCAAGAATCCCCGAGGCCCCAAAGGCCCTAGGCCTTTCGACGACATGCTCAAGAAACCATGCCCTTATCACCAAGGCCCGGTCAAGCACGCCCTCGAGGATTGCACCATGCTGCGACGTTACTACGCCAGGCTCGGGCTCCCCGACGACGACGCCAAGCAGAAGGGCGCCGGCGACCGGGACGAGGACAAGGACGACGGGTTCCCCGAAGTACGCAACGCCTTCATGATCTTCGGCGGGCCCTCGGCGTGCCTTACGGCGCGGCAGCGCAAGAGGGAACGCCGAGAAGTCTTCTCGGTCAAGGTAGCCACCCCCCAGTACCTTGACTGGTCTCAAGAGGCGATCACCTTCGATCGAGATGACCACCCTGACCATGTTCCGAATCCCGGGCAGTACCCACTGGTTGTCGACCCGATCATCGGCAACACCCGACTCTCCAAGGTGTTGATGGACGGAGGCAGCGGCCTCAACATCCTCTACGCCAACACCCTGGAGCTCTTGGAGATCGATCGGTCGAGGCTCCGAGGCGATGTCGCACCCTTCCACGGCATCGTGCCAGGGAGGCGCACGCGACCCCTCGGGCGCATCGACCTTCCTGTCTGCTTCGGCACCCCCTCCAACTACCGCAAGGAAGTCCTCACCTTCGAGGTAGTCGGATTCGGGGGAGCCTACCACGCCATTCTGGGGCGGCCGTGCTACGCCAAGTTCATGGCAGTGCCCAACTATACCTACCTCAAGCTCAAGATGCCAGGCCCTGACGGTGTTATCACGATTGAGTCCACGTACGAGCATGCATACGATTGCGACGTTGAATGCATTGAGTACGCTGAGACTCTTGCAGAGGCCGAGACCCTCATCGCTCACCTCAACCAACTCAGTGGTGAGGTGCCTGACTCCAAGCGTTGCGCGGGGGCGTTCAAGCCCGCTAAAACTATCAAACTCATCCCGGTCGACCCGCTTTGCCCCGACGACCGAAAGGCCGAGATCAACACCACCCTCGACATCAAATAGGAAGCCGTGCTCGTCGACTTTCTCCGTCATGAACACCGACATATTCGCGCATGGAGTCCCTCGGACATCATGCCGGCATACCAAGGGAGGTCGCCGAGCACGCCCCTAGACATCCGGGGCAGATCTAGACCGGCGAGGCAACGCCTCGCCGCTTCGACGAAAGAAAAGCGCAGGCCATTGGAGAGGAAGTGCGAGAGACTCTTGGCGGCCGGGTTCATCAAGGAAGTGTCTCACCCAGAGTGGTTGGCTAACCCGTGTTAGTCAAAAAGAAAAATGGGAAATGGAGGAGGTGTGTGTAGATACACCGTCTAAACAAAGACTATCCAAAGGTCCCTTCCCATTACCCCGAATCGATCAAATTGTTGATTCCACTGCAGGATGCGAGACCACATCTTTCCTTGATGCGCATCTGTTACCATCGGATCGGGATGAAAGAGTCCGACCAGCTCGCAACTTCTTTCATCACACCGTTCGGCATGTCTCTTTGCTATGTGACGATGCCCTTCGACCTCGAAACGCAGTGCCATGTACCAACGGTGCATGACCCAGTCTTTGGAGACAACATCGGGCGGACCATCGAGGCCTCACGTGAGGCGACATCGTGGTCAAGACCGAAAAGCGAGGGTCTCATCGACGACTTGAGGATAACCTTCAAATGCCTTAGGGAGAAGGGCATCAAGCTCAACCCCGAGAAGTGTGTGTTCGGGGTTCCCGAGGCATGCTCTTGGGATTCATAGTCTCGAACGCGGCATTGAAGCCAACCCGGAGAAGGTCTCGCCATAACCAAAGATGGGACCAATCGAGACCTCAAGGGAGTGCAGAGGGTCATGGGATGCCTTGCGGCCCCGAGTACGCTTCATCTCACGCCTCGGCAAAAAAAAGGTTTGCCCTGTCTGCCGACTCTTGAGAAAGTCCGAAGCGCTTCTCTTGGACCCCGAGGCCGAGGAAGCCCTCGACGGACTCAAGATCCTGCTCACCAATCCTCCCGTCCCGATACCCCGGCCGTGGATTTAGGTCCTCCTACTCTCGTCGCCGCAACAACCCAAGTGGTCGTGCCCGTGGTAGTGTAGAGAGGCGGGAAGAGGGCACACTCGCCCACCCAACGACCTATTTATTTCATCAACGAGGTGCTCTCTGAGACCAAAGCACGTTACCCCCACGTCCAGAAGCTGGTCTACGCCGTGGTCCAGTTCCGGCAGAAATCAAGTCACTACTTTGAGTCGCACCCAGTGACTGTGGTATCATCTTTCCCCTAGGCGAAATAGTTCATAACCGGGAGGCCTCGGGCAGGATAGCCAAATGGGCTGTCGAGCTTATGGGGGAAACCTTGACCTTTGCGCCTCAAAAGGCGATCAAGTCTCAAGTCTTGGCCGATTTCGTGGCTGAATGGACAGATACCCAACTGCCACCCACTCAAATTCAGACGGAATGCTGGACCTTGTACTTCGATGGATCCCTGATGAAGACCGGGGCGGGCGCGGGTCTGCTCTTCATTTCGCCCCTCGGAGTACACATGCGCTACATGGTGCGGCTCCACTTCACCGCCTCCAACAACGTGGCTGAGTACGAGGCCCTCATCAACGGCTTACAAGTCACCATCGAACTTGGGGCACGACGCCTCGACGTCCGAGGCGACTCGCGGCTCGTCATAGATCAAGTGATGAAGGAGTCAAACTGCCTCGACCCCAAAATGGAGGCTTACTGCAAGTTGGTACGACGCCTAGAAGACAAGTTCGACGGTCTCGAGCTAAATCACGTCGCGCGGAAGTACAACGAAGCCGTCGACGAGCTAGCAAAGATGGCCTCAACACGGGCCCCGGTCCCCCCGAACGTCTTCGCCAGAGATCTCCACAAACCTTCCATTGGATACACCTCGGCAACAGAGGAGGGCCCGCCTATGGAACCCGCGGCGGAGCTCGACGCCCTCTATGCTGCCGAGACCCCCTCGACTAAGCCCGAGGTCATGGAAGTCAACGCCGAGCCTCCACGGACTGATCACGACGCGAATTGGCGAGTCCCGTTCCTCGATTGGCTCGATCGGGGGGAGCTTCCTGACGACAAAACAGAAGCACGGCGGCTTGCGCGGCGAGCCAAGACCTACGCCCTCTACAACGGCGAATTGTACAGGCGAAGTCCCTCAGGTGTCCTCCAACGGTGTATCAGCTCCGAAGCAGGCCGAGCCCTACTTTGGGACTTACACGCGGGCGCCTACGGGCACCATGCGGCGCCTCGGACGCTCGTAGGGAACGCTTTCCGCCAAGGGTTCTACTGGCCGATGGCGGTCGCCGACGCTACCAAACTAGTACGCTCCTGTGAAGGATGCCAGTACTACGCTCGGCAGACACATCTCCCGGCCCTGGCCCTGCAAACCATCCCCATCACATGGCCGTTCGCCGTGTGGGGGCTCGACATGGTCGGGCCTCTGCAAAAGGCCCCCGGGGGCTTCACCCATCTATTGGTATCAATCGACAAGTTCTCCAAATGGATCGAGGCTCGTCGATCAATCAAATCAAATCTGAAAGCGGTGCGGTGCTATTCTTCACCGACATCCTCCACGGGTTTGGGGTCCCCAACACCATCATCACCGACAACGGGGCGCAGTTCATCGGCAAAAAAGGTTCTGACGTTTTATGGCGACCACCACATCCGTGTGGCCTGGTCACCGTAGGACACCCAAGACCAACGGCCAAGTAGAGCATGCCAACGGCATGATCCTCCTACAAGGCCTCAAGCCAAGGATTCACAACCGATTGAAAAAGTTTGGCAAAAATGGCTCGCCGAGCTCCCGTCGGTCATCTGGAGCCTGAGGAACACTCCAAGCCGAGCCACGGGATTCACGCCTTTCTTCCTAGTCTATGGGGCCGAGGCCATCCTCCCCACTGACTTGGAATATGGTTCCCCAAGGCTGCAAGCTTATAACGAACAAAGTAACCGCACCACCCGAGAGGATGCCCTTGATCAACTGGAGGAAGCCCGAGACGTCGCGCTACTACACTCGGCCAAATACCGGCAGAGAGCTGCGGGCGCTATCGAACCCGGGACAGCGTCCAAGTCGAGACTTGAAGGTAGGCGACCTGGTGTTGAGGCTAGCACAGAGCAACAAGGGTCGCCACAAGCTAACCCCACCATGGGAAGGACCATACATCGTCGCCCAAGTGCTGAAGCCCGGGACCTACAAGCTGGCCAACGAGAAGGGCGAAGTCTTCACCAACGCTTGGAACATAGAACAGCTACGTCGCTTTTATCCCTAAATTTCCAAGCATTGTATATGTCGTTCCTCGAAATACAATTAAAAAGCGTTCTTTAGTTGGTCTAATTTTTGAGAAACCCCCGAGCCCATCGTGAGGCCTCGGCAATACAAGAACACGGCAAGGAAACTCGGTTCGCCTCAGTGAACCAAGCCTCCTCGGGGCTAGATAGGGACCCTCCCTAGGCGTCCCCTAGGTCCCATCACGCCATTCTCCAGCTTGTTTTTCAAAAAAATCCTCGCCAAGTCCCTAGCAGGTGCTCGACGAATTAGTTGTAAAACCCCTCGGACCAAGGCCTGCTTCCTAAGCGAGAGGCCGGTAGAGTCGTGAGACGGCCCACGCCTCCAGACTCTGGCACTCCTCACTACCTCTCGCTCAAGGGATTGCTTAGGCCCCAAGGGGGTGTTTTGCAAACGAAATCCGATTAGGAGCGACAGAGGCGGCGAGGCTCTAAACATAAGAAAAACAACTAGGAAACACAAGTACTTCAAAAGTAAAGGCCTCGACGGCCACAAAGCGTTCTGATACAAAAAAATAACCCTATTCTATTTTTACATAGCCCCTGGGCCAGACATTAAGGCTTAGGGGCCTTCAAACGGCGAGATGGTAGGGGAGGAACCACCTCCTCTTGAAGAGCGTCGCCCGGCCGCCGTGCAGGCCTTCCGCCGCCTCCATCAGCTTCACCACCGCCCGCCGTCGGCCTCCTCGTCATCATCAGTGTAAACATAGCCATCACTGATGGCCGGGAGGTCGACGCCAAGGTAGTGAGAGGAGATGACGGCCAGCGCCCGCTTGACACCCGTGTGCAGTGCCCCTCGGAGCCGCTCGCGCATCTGGCTGCTCAGCGCAATCAGGCGGCTCCCAAGGGAGCTGCCTGATTGAACCCCCTCGACCTCCAAGGCCTCGCAGAGGAAAGGGCAGCACGCTTGCAGCGCCTCGTGCTCCCGATCTCGATCCTCGAGCACCGCTCTCGCACCACACTGAAGCCTCAGCTGCCCAAGGATCTCCGCCTCCGACTCGCACCGCAGAAAATGAATGAAGTCGGCGAGAGAAAAGGACAACCTAAGTTGGGGACGGAAGCCCACGGAGCTCACCCCGGCCTTCTGCTCCCAGCCGGCGGGTCTCGGCCCGACAGCCCTCGGCCTTCTCCCTCAACCATTGGGCCTCGAACCTAGAAGCCTCGGCAGCCTGGAGGCTTCACTTCCTAGCTCTGCGTCGATAAGGAAGTCAGAAGCAAACATAAGGAAAAGGAAACAAAATAAGGGATAGGAACTCACCCTTGACCGCCCCTTCAAAACCACACGCCTCGATCTCAGAGGCCTCAACCACAACAAGGGCCTCGTTTAGGCGCCTTTGGTAAGCCAAGTCGCCTCTCCTCTCGCCCAGCTTCCCGACGAGGGCCTCACCTAAGGCCATCGCCTCTTCGCCCCGGGACCTGAAGGCATCCCGATCGCTGACCGCGCGAGTAAGCTCCTCCTCTAGCTCCTTGACCCGCTCCGCCAAGGGGGCGAGCTGCGCCTGGACCGCGGCCGCCTCGACCTTCGCGTTGGCACAGCAAAGGCGGAGGTCCTCCACCTCCGCGCTTCACGCCGACAGAAGCTCGTTAGCATTGGCAAGAAGGCCCTTCTGCCGGTGAAGCTGGTCCCAGACGCCCCTCTCCCGCCGGAGGAACACCGACTTCCCAAGCGACCGGGTCTCGAGCTCCTGGGGAAGCAGAGCGAGGGTCATTGGTCGCAACAAAGTCAGGAAGGTAAACGTCGCACGAGAAAGAAAAGCACGAACCTGGGCGACTCCGGGCAGTTCGTCGGCCACCACAGATAGCACCGTCCGTAGCGACCGCTCCGCCAGCTGGCGATACTGCTCGAAGGTGTTTCAGCGCCCACCCTCACCCGCGTCCTCAAGGGCGGCAGAGGCTCCCCTCGAGGTCGTCCCGCTCGCCGCCACAATACCCATGGTGGTCCCACCAGCGAGGCTCGGGCCGACCGCATGAGGGCCGAGCCCCCTCGTCCCAAGAGCGGCGCTGCTGCTCTGACATTGGTCTCCTCGGCGTCGACCACCTCCCGCGCCCGGGAAGTATCGTCGGAGGGGACCGGATAGACCAACGGCGGGCCTCGAACCAAGGGCACCAGCGAGGCGGCCGCCGCATCTCTCGCCTCCTGCAGAGACGGCCTCGCCGCCACCTCGGGGGCTCCGGCCTCTGCAATTATGGCCTCGGCGGTCTCAGGGTCTCTGGCCTCCGACATCGTGGCCTCGGCTGACGAGGAGACACCACCACGGCCACCGCGATCTCGGCGGTCACGGGCGCCGTGGCCTCCGTCGCCTCGGCCTCGGAGACCCGGGGCCTCAAAGAACAAAGGGCATGCCGGCCCATCCGATTCGTGAGCCTCGCCCCACGAGGCGGAAGCACTCCTCCATCGTGCGTGTAGGGGCCGCCTCGGCAGCCCCTCCTTGGCGGCCGACCCGTTGGGTCGACCCTCGCCGCGCCCCGCCGCGCGCTGCGTTGGATAGCGGCTTGTGCGCGCCGCCACCCAAGTGTGTGCGGAGGAGTCGGGGCTCTCGCCTTAAGCGCCTTAAGGGCGCCAAAGGGAGGTCGTCCGCAGCCGCTTCCGACTAAAGAAAATTAACCTACAGGTGGTCAGCGCAAAAAAACTAAAAAAGCGAATCAAAAACACCACGACGAATACACTTGCCTTGATCGGGGCGGCCCCGCTTCATACGCATATACCTCACCCGCAGCGGCGGAGGCAGCGGCAGAGGCGTTGCCTCCGTATCCATCGACGCCGGACGGTCTTCAGCGGACCCCGGCGCCCCCTCGATCCTCTGCAGGGCCGGCGGCGTCGCCTCCGTCGCCACCCGCTCCACCACGGCCGCCGAGCCTACCGAGCTGATGGCGCGTTTGCCTAACGCCCACGCCTCGGGCGTGTCGGCCTCGGCCCCGGAGCGGGCAACCGCCGGCCCCAGGTCCGCTTCTCCTCCCCTTCCCGGGGGTGGCGGGATGCTTACCGACACCCCGGGCGCCACCTCCACGACATCAGGAAGGTGGTCCAAGAGACCTCGCCCTCCCTCGACCTTGTCGTCCCCGTCCGAGGCCTCCGTCAACAACGATGTCGACGGGGATTCCTCCAGCGGAAGACCGTCCTTCCGTTGTTGACGGCGGCGCTTATCCAGCTCCTCGCGCGCGAGGATGTGCTTCGTGAGCTTCGCCGCCTTGGCGTCCTTTCACCTCTTCTGCGCATCGGTGTGAGCACGGTTGACCGCCCGCCGCTCCGCGTCCTCGAGAACGGGCGGTGGAGAGGAGCGCACGTCCCTCATCCCCTAAAGGAACGACAAACACACATAAGGGAACAAGGGGTAGGAGGAGACTGAGGAGCGTCAGAGGCTACAGCGGCACACGACTTACCAGCGAGAGGAACCCCCGCGACGACCGCATCGAGATAGGGGTCAAGTTGCCGCCCCTCACCTTCGCCTCTACCGTCTCCCCCACCCGACGAAGAATCTCCTCCTCGGAAAGGGCGGAAGAGGACATCCGGGTGCCCTCAATGGGCTCACCCGGCCTCATCTCGAACAGCCGCCGCCGCCGAGCCATCAGCGGCAGCACCCTCCGGCGGTGGAACGCGGCCACAACCATAGCCGTGGTGAGGCCATGGCCCCACAGCCTCGCCAGCCCCTCCAGGAGCGGCTCCAGCTTGGGCTGGTCGACCTTCGGGACGCCCCACTTCCACTTCTCCGGGCAACTCCCCACAATCCGCCCGGTGTAGGGGGGAAGCCCTCCGTCGTCGTTACGGAGATAAAACCAACTTGTGTACCACCGGCGGTTGGAGGACGCGAGTTGGGCCGGGATGTAGAGGTGCAGGCGGTCCTGACGCACTTGGAGAGTGCAGCCTCCGGCCCTCGTCGCCTTCCTCTTCCCCGACGTGCCCGACGGCTTTGTAGTATGCCCCGCCCAGAACAGATGGAGCCACAACTCCCAATGGGGCGCGATCCCTAAATACCCCTCGCAGACGGCAACAAAGATAGCCGCCTAAGCAACGGAGTTGGGATTAAAATTGTGGAGCTGCACGCCGTAGTAGTGCGTAAGCGCCCGCATGAACCGGTCCGCCGGGACGCCGAGGCCACGCTCATGGAAGGAGACGAAGCTTACGACATAGCCGTCGTGAGGCATCGGCTCTGGCTCGCCGTACGGAGCAATCCATTCCGGCCTGGTGGAGTCAGTCACCGGGCGGAGGAGCCCACCGTCGACAAGCGACTGGAGCATCTCCTCGATGACGTCCGACGGATCCCAGGGGTCCGCCTCGACGACAACGATATCACCGGGCATGGGTGCGCTGGGGGAATCAGGTGCGGCGGTGAGTCTTTTCTCTCCCTCCCACGCTCTCACCTTTTTCTCGCTTCCTCCCTAGGCTCGCTCTTCCTCCTCTCCTTCTCGGCACTCGCTGCTCTAGCGACGGCTCGGCGGGGGCGGCGCTGATGCAGGCAAGGTAAGAAGAGGAGGGGCAAAACTCCTCGGGTATTTATGCAGGGAGGAGGCGAAACGAGCGGGCGATGAAATTGGGGAGATTTCCCCCCAATCTGGCGCGGTTAACCACGAGCCGATTTCACCGGCCCACGCGCCCACGTCTCCCGCATTAAATGCGAGGACGGTTACGTCCCATCCACCACGCCACGCTCGACCACTACGGCAGCAGGTACCATTTCGACTCCCAATAAAACCACCTCAAAAGGCGTGCCACTCGCGGCCGAGCCAATAGGGAAAATATTTCCCGCGGCCTGTTCCTTTCATAGGAAGGAACCGGGCTCTGAGCCTATTACGATCTAGGGGTTCGAAGGCTGGACCCCAAAAGGGTTTCGACAGCTACCCCAGGATAACAGAGTCAGGGGCGACTGCGGGCGAGCCTATTCGGGGCCGAGACCCAAGCGAGCGAAACGCTTGGGACGCCCAAAGTCGTGTCCGAGACCGGCAGGAAAGTATCCGAATGGGATCCCACCATAGGGAGGCACCGAGCCACCGAGGCCCAACGAACGGCCTCGGCACCCACTAGAGAAATCCTCTGGTACTCTTGGAGTGTGTCTCTGGACCGCTAGCCGTCCCCTAGCGAACGGGGTTCGGGCCTCCACTCGGACTACCCGATAACAGCTCACCGGAAGTGCCACCGCTCGTGCCCATCGAGGGTAGCGAGGCACGTTCCACCCCTCCTTCCGAGCGAAAAGGAAGCGCGAGGGTCGCATAAAAAGTCAGGGGAACCCCTGACAGCCTTCTCGCCCTATGCAGAGGCTAGGGGGCTCCTCCTGCAAATATCCCGAGACCCCATGACCCGGGCTCGTGCCCAAAGGGGCCTCGGCAAACAAACCCTCATGCGCGAGGGGCGTATAAAAAGTCAGGGGAACTCCCGACGGCCCTCTCGCTCTGCGCAGAGGCTAGGGGCTCTTCCTGCGACCTTGCCGAGACTAGAATGGGCTCGGCAAACAAACCCTCACGCGCGAGGGGCGTATAAAAAGTCAGGAGAACTCCCGACGGCCCTCTCGCTCTGCGCAGAGGCTAGGGGCTCTTCCTGCAACCTTGCCGAGACCAGAATGGGCTCGGCAAACAAACCCTCCGTCCAAACGAAAAGGATATGCGAGGGGCGAATGAAAAAGTCAGGAGACCCCCGACCGTCCTCTTGCTCCAGGCGGAGGCTCGGGGGCTCCTCTTGCACCCAAAAACCAAGACAAAAACACGATAAAGGGCACCGAGCCCGTTACAGTCCAGGGGTTCGAAGGCTGGGCCTCCAAGAGGTTTCGACAGCCGCCCCAGGGCAACAGAGTCAGGGACGACTTTGGGGCGAGCCTACGAATGGCCCAGGCCCGAACGAGCAGTCGCTCGGGGCGTCCTAAGTCGTGTCCGAGACCGACAGGAAAGTATCCGAATGGGATCCCACCGTAGGGAGGCACCGAGCCACCGAGGCCCAGCGAACGGCCTCGGCACCCACTAGAGAAATCCTCCGGTACTTTTGGAGTGCGTCTCTGGACCGCTAGCCGTCCCCTAGCGAACGGGGCTCGGGCCTCCACTCGGACTACCCGATAACAGCTCACCGAAAGTGTCCACGCTCGCGCCCATCGAGGGTAGCATGGCACATTCTACCCCTCCTTCTGAGCGAAAGGAAGCGTGAGGGACATGCCCAACGTCAGGGGGACCCCTGACGAACCTCTCGCTCCATGCGGAGGCTAGAGGGCCTCTTTTTGCAACCTCGCCGAGACCCCCACAACCCGAACTTGTGCTTATGGGCTCGGCAAATGCAATAAGAACTGATCACTCAAACGCGAAAGTGGAGAAAGCCCCTGGAGGGTAACTTCACTCCTCCAGAGCTCTGGGGCTACACTCGCCCAGAGTGCTTCGCTGTGCACCCACCGGAACCTCGAAACAAAACCAATTCCTACGGAGCGGGCATAAACCCAGCCTCGACGAACCCTCGGGAGAGTGCACGCACTCACCCCGAGGCTCGAGGGGGCTCTTGTCGGGTACCTTAGAATGGGGTACCCCAAGCAAACATCAAAATAAAGCTAGAAGGTAAGCCATGGGCCCCTCACCTGCCACGACCGAGCCCTCCTCCACCTCGCCTCGAGCCTCGAGCCTCAAGCAGGGGGTCTCAGAACAAACTCTGCCTCATGAGGCTCCCAGTGGTAGGTCTTGGCGGGGGACGCCGAGCCTCGGCAGGGGCGCGTCTCCGCCTCGCCCGAGGCTATCCAGGGAAGGCCTCGGCGGGGTACATTCTCCGTGTCATGAGGCGTCTCGCGCAAGGCCTCGACAAGGAACCTGATCTCCGCCTCGCGCGAGGCCTCATTCTCCGTGTCGCTCGAGGCCGGCTCGTCCGCGGTCCATCGCCCCCCGCCTCGGTCGACCCTCCCAACAACTCGTCATGTCTCATTAATGCTTCAACCACTCCCGCAATCTCAGCCGGACGGTGGTTCAACGCCACAGCATGGCCGACGCGACCCGAGGTCGCATCAGCACCATGCTCCATATCGGCTGGGACAGGGTACGACGGGGATTACCGGCCACTGTGTCCTACCACTGTGTCCACGATCAGCACCATACCGGCTGGGACAGGGTACGACGGGGATTACCGACCACTGTGTCCAAACGCTGTACCCATGATCGGCCGCCCGCTCAAGGCCTCGGCATTGTACACCGGGGCCTCGGCGATCTTGGGGTTCATGCCTGCCGAGACCCCCCACCAGCAGATGCCCGCCCTCGGCATCGACCAAGTCTCGGCCTCGCGCACAGTCCGTCCACAGTGGCTTGCACGGTCGCCGCCGTGACCACTCCGAGGCATTCCCGGGGCTCCCACGACGCACAGGATCTGATGGGATGACCACGCCGCCCCAGTACTCCAAGGATGGACCACTCCGACGGCCACACCGCCACAGGAACAGGCTACAGGGCCCGGACACGCCGCCTCTGTTCACACGACGCCGTATAGTCAGCTCATGTACCACCCTAGTCCTCCCTTCATGCTATAAAAGGAGAGGACCTAGGTTGTTTTAAGGGGGAGGGGACACCTTGTAACACACACACACACTCCTACCGCCGGAGAGCAACGTCTCAAGTGGCCCGCACGGCACCCTGCCGAGACCTAGGACCATCTCCTTCTCTCCTTTAGCTTGTAACCTCCTACTACGAGCACCTCGGTGCAAGGAATACAAGATCGATCTCTCAGACTGGAAGTAGGGCCTCGATTGCCTGAACCAATATAAACCTTGTGTCTCTTTGCATCATCATCCGGATCGGGAGCACGCAGAACAAATTCACTAGTTGGTTGAGGACCCCCTGGTCCGAAACATCGACACATATGTTGCTCACACAGATGTACTTGTGGACTAATCACCTGTATATCTCACTCAAACGCATATTAATACATCTAAGGTTGTCACTCAATTACCAAAACCAAGCAAGGACCTTTCAGCCGGCTAATCGAAACAAGTGCAAAATTAAAACTATCGATCTAGCCAAGACTACACCCCTTTATCTAAGTTATCAAGCACCTTACAAAGATCTTAATTAGACAACAAAGGTGTCGGGCTAGCTAGAGCTCACCTAACAATTCTAACTTTTAAGGTCACACAAATATATGCAACTAGTACTTCATGCAACGGGGGAGCTCCTATACAATTCTAGTAAGCAAAAGCACAAAACTCGTAAGCTCACTAGCAATACTCAATAACAAGGCTACACAAGCCAAATTAGAGAGCAAAAAATACTTAGCTACACAAACTAAGCAATGTAACTAACTAGATTACTAAAATCAAATTAGTTACGCAAGGGAGCTACTTCTATGCTACACAAGCACGAAGGTAACCAGTAAGCTACACAAGCTAACTAATTACAAGAGCAACTACACAAGCACAATATATATGAAAGTAAATACAAGCTTGTGTATGGGGGTTGCAAACCAACGGGAAGAGGATGACATGGTGATTTTTATCTCGAGGTTCACGTGCTTGCCAACACGCTAGTCCCCGTTGTGTCGACCGCTCACTTGGTGGTTTGGCGGCTAATTGGCATCACCCACCAAGCTTGCACGTCGGGCACCACAAGAATCTACCCCAAAAGTGAGGGTAGCTCAATGACACGCTATACTAGAGTTGCTCTTCGCGATCCCCGCAGGGTGAGTACAAATCCTCCTCTGGAGCACCGTACAATCTTCTCGCGTGCTTCAACGGAGTCACAAGCCATCTAGGAGGTGGCAACCTTCAAGAATAACAAGCACCACCGGCTTGCAACTCGATCACCTAGAGCCTCTCGATGCAACCTCACGATGCAATCGCACTAGAATCACTCACTCACTCGATCGGACGAACATTACCAAGCATGAGTGAGTTAGAGAGCTCCCAAGCACCACCACATAAGCCACCAAGGCTCTAGTGTGCTCAACAACCAGCCCAAGGCCGGCTAGTGCTTGGTTTTATAGCCCCCAAGCGAATAGAGCGGTTGTACCTCTTCACTGGGCACAAAACGTGACCGTCGGACTCAGCTGGCACGGGTCCGACGCCCCTTTTTCAACTCCTTCACTTCTCAAACTTCGCCACCCTTGATCAAATGTGCCAACCACCAAGTGTATCACCTTATGCATGTGTGTTAGCATATTTTCATAAATATTTTCACATGCACCAACCTTATCAACAAATGATATGATCCACTTCATATCATCACGTGACCTTGTTGGTTCATCAATCTTGACCTCACTCGCTCTTCACCGTTGCCTTCGTCCATCGGCGCCAAGTCTTTCTCAAGCTTCACCGCCACGCGGTCCATCGCTCCAAAGCCTCCAACTTGCCCTTCACGCTTGCAACCGGTCCATCAAGTCAAGTCTTGTCTTAATCTTCTTTACCTTAGTCACATGATTCCATGTGATGTCTCATATGCAATGAGCTCCTTCATCACTTGTGTGAGCCTTGCACTATATCCAAGCCATTTCACCTCTATGGCATAGGTTGCTCACACATGATGTACTTGTGGACTAATCATTTGTGTACCTTACTCAAACACATATTAGTCCACCTAAGGTTAACACTCAATTACCATAAATAAACAAGGACCTTTCAGTGGTCTAGTGGTAGAGCAGCTGAGTGACCAAGTTCATATGTTGTACCATTAGACCATTAAGTTTTATATGTTTTATAAATGATTTTTTGGCTACTATATTATCCATGGTTGAGTGGTTGATTGACCGAGTGATAGAGAGACTGAGTGACCAAGTGTATATAATACCGTCGGTCCATTAATAATGTATACAATCTATATATGTACCTAACATTAAAAAGACAAAATTTCTCGTCACCTATTTTTTTGTCCATCTCTTCCTAACTACTTGCACAGTGGAGAGTTTCCTTCGTATCTCATATGTGATCCGGGTTTATGACCAATACTCATACGAGTTAGGACTCCATCTAGGAATGATGAATACGGAGTCTGATTCTAATATATATTGGGTTGCGCCCAACCGTATCTCGTATGTGAACTAGACTCATGACCTACGTTCATATGAGTTAGAATAACTTACATTTAGCGATATACATAGTTCTATATATTCCTATACGTATTGGATTCTGTTGCAACGCACGGGCATATTTACTAGTCTAATATTAAAAAGGCAAAATTTCTCTCTGTCCATTTTTTTCGTCCACCTCCTCCTACCTAACCAAGCAGCTCTCCGTGTCTCATATGTGACCTGAATTCATGATCCATACTTATATGAGTTATGACAACCTCCGTCTAGCGATGACAAATACGGAGTCCAATTCCAATATATACTCGTCACGCCCTATAGGCCAGTTTGGTTCGCTTCCTATTAGGCACCAACTAGTATATATAAACTCGTATGCATATGCAATATAATCATGTCTTAATTTCCATACCACGTGAATATATTAATTAATTACAAGTTACCTATCATAACCATAAATATGTGTGTGTCGCACACGCATGATGATTACTACTAATCTAGATGTGACGCGTACGTAGTTCATTGTTTTGAGGTTCTCTTTCTACCGTGGCACCAGCTTTTTAGATATCAAAGCATTAAGACATTTCCATTACCTTTCTACGCACATAAAAATACTATAATGGTAAGCACTGTGTACGAGTTTGAATTACCCGTCTACATTCAGGCGATAATTGCAGATGCATGTACAGTGCTCCGGTCACGTACGCCTGGTCTGTGAACATTGCCCACTTTCTAATCAAAATGTGTCAGGCACATCTGGCACAGAGTTTGTGCTGCTGAATTTGGTTCCATGTGCTCAATGCTTTGCTAAAAATAGCAAATGACCTGCGTCCATATAAATTAGAAGTCATTCCCTGTCCATTTGTACCCAGTACCCACCACTGATACTCTCGTCCTAGCTGGTGCAGTTGTCGCACAACAATGGCATCCCCCTCGTTTACGTGTCTACTGCTGCCATTTCTCTTCTCCACCATCCTCCGTTTTCCCGCGCCTGTGCTGTCCTACGTGACCCCTGACACGAGGCTCCACCATGTGCAAAAGGAACCCTCTAAATACCGGGTCCACATAGTGCTCGTCGAGCCGCCCCCCGAAACAGACACCCCACGCCATCACTGGGAATCCTTCTTGCCGACCACCTTGACGGACTCCGGCGAGCAACCCCTGGTGCACTCGTACACGGAGGTGTTCAGCGGGTTCGCCGCGAGGCTGACCGACTCCGAGCTGGACGCGGTGACCAAGAAGCCAGGGTTCGTGCGCGCGTTCCCGGACCGCACGCTGCAGCTCGCGACGACACACACGCCGGCGTTCCTGGGCCTGACGCGCGCGAGGCGCTGTTAGGTTCTGGAACAGCTCAGGGTACGGGAAGGGAGTCATCGTCGGGCGAGCAGCGGCATCCACGTGGCGCACCCTTCCTTCGACGACCACGGCGTCCCACCGCCCCCGGCTCAGTGGAAGGGCGCGTGCGCGCCGGGCTCCGCGGCCCGGTGCAACAACAAGCTCATCGGCGCCAGGTCGTTCGTGGGGTGCGGAGACGACGGCGTCAGCGACGATGCCGGCCACGGGACGCACACGTCGTCCACGGCGGCGGGGAACTTCGTCGATGGCGCGTCACGAGAAGGCCTCGCCGCCGGCACGGCGGCGGGGATCGCTCCCGCCGCGCACGTCGCCATTTACAAGGTGTGCGTCCTGGAGGGGTGCGACAGCTCGGCCATACTCGCTGGACTGGACGCGGCGATCAAGGACGGGGTGGACGTGCTCTCCATCTCGCTAGGCGGCAGCGTGAGCTTCCCGTTCGACCAGGACCCCATCGCCGTCGGCGCGTTCAGCGCGGTGTCCAAGGGCGTCGTCGTGGTGTGCGCCGCCGGCAACAACGGCCCCGCGCCATCGTCCGTCGTCAACGACGCGCCGTGGATCCTCACGGTCGCTGACGGCTCGGTGGACAGTACCCTCGAGGCGGACGTGGAGCTTGTCAACGGCCCCCACGTCGCTGGAGAGGCGCTGACTCAGGTGAATAACTCAAGCAGCCCCAACAAGCAATATCCTCTCTTCTCCTAGCAGCGGCGCCACTGCCTGTACGGTGATGATAGCAGCATCGTCGCTGGCAAGATCCTGGTTTGCGAGGCCACCGACTTGCCGACCGAGATGTCCAACATCCGTGACCTGCTGAGCGCTGGCGCGGCCGGCGTGGTGCTGACTAACTCCAACACCAGTGGCTACACCATAGTCGTCCGGGACTACGGCCCCGGCGTCGTGCAAGTGAGCACCGCCGCTGGAGTCAACATCACGCACTACGCGACGACATCCACAAGGAGAAGGAGTTCCTCTGCCGCCGCCGCCTTCTTCACGTTCAACAGCACCGTGGTCGGTGCCCGTCCGTCCCCAACCGTGGCCTCGTTCTCCGGCAGGGGCTCGAGCGCGGTCACCCCCGGCGTGCTCAAGCCTGACATCCTGGCTCCGGGACTCAACATCCTCGCAGCATGGCCACCAGCACTGGGCGAGACGGAGACCAGCTCCAGTAGCAGCTCCGGCTCCGGGAGGTTCAACATCATATCCGGCACGTCGATGGCGACGCCGCACATCAGCGGCGTCGTGGCGCTCGTCAGGAACGCCCACCCGGACTGGTCGCCAGCGGCCATCAAGTCATCCATCCTCACCACGTCCGACGCGGTTGACACCAACAGCGGGCCCATCTTGGACGAGCAGCATGACAAGGCCGGCGGACACGCGACAGGAGCCGGACATGTGAACCCCACAAGAGCCGCCGACCCCGGCCTGGTCTACGACCTCAGCGTGCCTGAGTATGCCGCCTACCTCTGCGCGCTGCTCGGCGACCGCGCCCAAGCAACCATCGTGCGGAACGCGAGCCTGAGCTGCTCCAAGCTGCCCGAGACGGCCGAGGCGCAGCTGAACTACCCCACCATCACCGTGCCTCTGCAGCCGACGCCGTTCACGGTGAACCGGACGGTGACCAACGTGGGGCCACCGTAATCCACGTACACGGCGAAGGTGGACGTGCCGGGGTCGTTGAAAGTGCAGGTCTCACCGGCGACGTTGGTGTTCTCCAAGGCGGGAGAGAAGAAGACGTTCAGCGTCACGGTGAGCGGCCAGGCAACCGGGGGCCAGGATGTTGTGCAGGGGAGTTTGAGCTGGGCCGGGTGTCTGGGAAACTTGTGGTGCGTAGCCCGGTCCTCGCCGTCGCTGGCCTCAACAGATCCTAGCTTTGCTCTCGTGAACAGTGTTTGTACCGAGAGCACTATGTATGTAATAGTAATAATAGCTTACGTGTGCATGTCATGTGGAACGATTTCAGCAGTAATAACTTACGCGTCTATAGTATCCCATGCACTGTTCTGCGTCACTTCTGTATCGTGCTCTCCTAAAATCTGCTCATCTACTTTTCAGCCGGCTTAATGCTTATTTCGGCTTATTCTTTCTCACAGAAACACTATTGAATCAGCCGAAATACCACCGGCAGAACATGGTGAATGTTCGCACCAAAATTAACCAATCCTGAGTGTTCTAGGAAAACCGACCTAACTGCCTTCTAAAAATTACTTCGCCAAATTACAAAATACTCCTAGATTTCACCATTGTGTTCCTCTATGTGACATCAGATAGAGCTCTGCCAAAATTGGGGAATTGTGTAATTACAATAGTGCTGATACAAAAACCGGAAATCCTGGATGTTCAAGAAAAACCGGAATGGCTGGTTTTCCTTGTGACTTTGTCAAATTCTGAATTGGATTTCATCATTGTGTCTTTTCATCGAGAAAATTGAAGTGCATATATAGAATGTCAATTTGAATCCTAGATGAGAGAATTACGACTTTGGCAAGATAGCCATGGAAACTAGTCAAGTCGATTTTGGTAGTTTATTAAATAGAGTTTGAAGTTGTGTTTGATATGAAAATTATAAAAGTTTCAACTCCTCGGGGCAAAACCTCTCCACCCCATTAGATACTTTGGTATTCCCATGCATGATCACAAGCTTTTGAACAAGGATTGTTTGGTCATTTATAATTTTTTTTAGAAAAAGCTAGGTAGTTGGAAAGGTAAACTCTTATCAGCTGGAGGGAGACTAGTGCTGATTAATTCAGTTTTTAACTAGTCTAGCCATGTACATGCTCTCCTTTCTTTGAAGTCCCCATGGGTGTGTTAAAAAAATTAGACTATTACCGTTCCAAATTCTTTTGGCAATGTCATGAACATAAAAAGAAATATAGATTCACTAAGCGGAGTAATCTTTGTAGGCCTAAAAAATTTGGAGGATTGGGGATCCAAAATTTGGATATCCAAAATAAATGCCTTTGGACCAAATGGTTGTTTAAACTTACTAATGAAAAGGGTGTTTGGCAAAGCCTTATTAAAAGGAAGTAATTGTCCAATAAAACTCTTACCCACAACCAGGGGATTCACAATTTTAGTGTGTCCTTAGGAAGGTCAATGATTAACTCCATGCATGTGGTCATTTCCGTGTTTGTGATGGGCCCCGAACTAGATTTTGATAGGATACTTAGAAAGGTGACAAATCCTTTAGTGGTGCACACCCCACCCTCTATAAAATTGAGAGGAGAAAAGACGCTACAATATCACATATATTAGGCTCTATACCGCCTTGGTTGACTGTAATCTATATGATTGGCTTGATTTGTTGACCAAAATAATTTCATTAAAGCTTACAAGTGGAGATGACTTTTATTTGGGATTTGTGTAACAAGGGTACTTTCACTTCGGGCTAGGTACTTTTTTTTACCGAAAACAGATCACGGAACCGAACTTTCGATCTTTGTTTTTGGCTTTGGTTTTTATCATGGAAAACTTCGGTCACCAGTGTCGGAGTGTCAGCTCCGGTTTCCATGGCTCCTACACCGAAGTAAGGGGTGTTTAGGACAACTCCACTCCACGTTTTTTCAGCTTCGCTCAACGTTTTTAGCAAAATATATATGTTCAACTGCACGCACTCTGCTCGAGGAAAAAAAGTTGGAGTTGTGAGAGCACTCAAAGGGATAATTCACAAACTCTAGGTTTTTTGTGGAGCATCTCTCCACGATGGAATTTAGGTTTTTTTGGAGCTACTTCACGGTAGAATTTGTGTAGCAGAGTTCGTGTATCAATGCCAGACACGCGCCTAACCCAACCCTTGAATTCCGCAATTCCCCGTCCGCATTGGCATTATACTTGGCCATAAGGCCCAAGGCCCGATGGCCCGGCCCATAGCCCGCTCTTTTGGCTCAGCCCAGGCATGGCATAGCCCGGTGGCCGTTAGGCCCAGGCCCGCCCGACCCGACCCTAGGGCCGTGCCTGGGCCACTCCCTCAGACCGTCGTGCCGCCCGGGCCGACCCGATCTGGAGAAGGTCGGTTAAGGCCTTTCGTAGCCACCTTCATCTTAGTATAAAAACTAAACCCTAATTCCTAATCACACCTAGCCGCCGCACCCCGACTCTACTCACACGTAGTGTAACTCCGCGCGCACCCCGCCGCTACCTCCTCACTTTCCTCTGACTCCGTATAACGCTCTGTCTCTCTTCCTTGCTTTTTTCTGCTCTGCACTCAACGGCTAGTGCCTGGCGGCGGTGGCTCCTCTCACGGCGGCGCAGCAGCACCTCCGTTCGATGGCCAGCACCTGGCGGCGGCGAAACAATAGCTCCCTCGATGGCGGTGGCCAGAGCGCTACGTCGATGGCAGCGTAGCAGCTCGCCCCTGGGCCGACCGGCACAACATGCTTTGGCGTGCCAACAAGCCGACACGGCATGACACAAGGCCTTTAGGGCGGTGCCTGGGCCATTGGTGCAGCCCGTGGGCTAGCACGGCATAACACGATAGCCCTCACGAGCCAGACCACCTTCGAGCCGTGCCGTGCCGTGCCGGGCGGCCCGAATGGCCATCTTTTGGCATTCCCGTCCGCTCACCTCAGCCAGCAGGATCCAGTTTCCTCCTTTGCAGCCCCCCAAAGCCTAGTACCGAAGGCCCAAATCAAACAAGCTAGCTAGCCACCTAAAAAAAAAAAAAAAACTATTCGAACCGGCATCCACTCAAAAAAAAAAAAAAAAAAACTATTCGAACCGGCATCCACGAACGCACACATCTCTCAGCCTCGCACCTCTCTCGAGCTGCCGCCGCCCGCCGCCTTCGCCGGCGTCGACGATGAGCGACTATGGCCACGGCGGGGTGCAGATGCGGGGCAACCCGGACTCCCGCCCCAGGGGCCAGGGCCAGCGCCCTCACGTCCAGCAGCTCAAGCTCGTAAGCCACTGATCCCCTCCTCTCTGATTCGTCTCTGATCCGAGGTTTGGTTTCGCTTCGCTCGCAGATGGGGCAGATCCACCCGACGACGGGGCTCACGCCCAACCTGCTCAAGCTCTTTGAACCGCGGCCGCCGCTCGAGTACAAGCCCCCGCTGGAGAAGCGCAAATTGCCGGCCTACACCGGTGAGTCGACGGATCATGGGATTGTCTATCAGATGTTTTCAAGGGTTTGCTCACTGACTGACTGATGTGGCTACTAATTTGGATGCAGGGATGGCACAGTTTGTGTCGCACTTTGCTGAGCGCGAGGATCCAGAGTATGCTCCGCCGGTGCCTAAGTGTGAGACCAGGGTATGTTTTTGTCTATATGCTGAGTGTCCTAAGGTGTGCCTGCTATCATATCTGTACAGTTTTCTCTAATCAGATTTTGTGATTGGGTTTCTGAGGTAGCCGATTATGCTGCAGTGCAAGTGCCCAATTGTATGGTGTGTCATGTATTTTGTTATAATAAAGGATTGCATCTTGTTGAAACAGTAGCTTCCGAAACCAGCTTGTAGCACATGATACTTAGGGCATTACCGGTCAACTTTGGTAGTTGCTTCCGCTACAAAAGCATGCGTGGTTTGATTATGTCCCAGATATTTTAATGTTTTGAGATTTGAGATGATATCATGCATCCAACTGTGTGAAGGCACTGTCACACTTCTTTCTGCTGAGATCACATGGGCCTAAATCATTCTTTCTCCATTTTGGGGCATATCATAACATTGTTCTACGCTTTTACTATTTTATTTTATCTTGTACCAGATTATTATATATGCTCTGTATACAGGCTGAGAAGAAGGCTAGGATTCGCAATAATAAGCTCGAGCAAGGTGCAGCTAAGGTTGCTGAAGAGCTTCAGAAGTGTAAGTTCTTACTTAAGGCATGGTGTCGCTCCAATTCTTTTAAAATGATGGATGTAATAACATCATTGTTCTGATTTGGTTTTATGCAGATGACCCACAAAGTGATCCCAATGCTACTGGAGACCCATACAAAACACTCTTTGTTGCTAGACTTGTAAGTAACTTTGCTTGAAATCATTGGCACATTCCTTAGTCTGTACTCATAAAAATGAGATGGCAAGTTATCTTTGGAACACCAAGATAATTGGCTTTGCCATTGTTGCAGAACTATGAGACGTCTGAGCAGAGGATCAAACGGGAGTTTGAAGGTTATGGTCCTATTAAAAGGGTAAGTAATGTGGTAAATTCCTGTGCAGGTGAAGTTATTGCACTTTGGTAAGGTTTTTTCAGTTATTCTAAAATGCAAACATTCATCGGCCAAAACTGTGGAAAGGTTGCCTCTCATTAGTTTATGGCTTCCTTTTAAGCTCCTCCAACAAGTGTTTGCGACACCAGGGGTCCTTATAATTGCTCTGTGTCTCCATTTCATATCTGGAATCAAAAGTTGCACTTCTTCATTTTCTTTCTGGTTTCTGAAAACTTACTTGGAAATGCTTTCAAAGAAACTGGGAACTCTGTTTCCATTTTCGTAGTCATTTTTGGTAAACTTAGCATCAATGTTTTAATTGAACTTTGGGTTTTTTGGAGCCAACAACTTATTTGCTCTGTTTCATGCACAGGTATTTAGTGTTTGCTCTTGAATGTATCCCATGACAACTTTTTATGGTTTTTGAGCTGTGAATTTGATCATTTCTCTGTACTTCATTTTACTTGAATACTTAATTATGAAATTGGTTATAGAATAAAATATTTTCAGTAGTTTTATACAGTTCAACACAATGATGTAAAATGTTAGCTAGTTAAGGGTATTTAAACATCAGACAAGAAAATTTTAGTGGGGAGGGGGGTGGCGTAAATCTTGTCAGTTGTGTTGTGCTAAACTAAGGAAATATCAATCATCTCTGTGAGCACAGAAGGTCTACAACTCTACAGAGTCTCTTTTTAAGCAATCTTTATACCTTTGGGGGCTTAGATGGAATACATTTCAAATGAAAAATTATATAGGGTTCAGTCATATGTATGCTCGCTGGTAATTTTGTTAGACTTTTGCTCTGAATCATTGGAAAGCCGTTTTAATATGTGCATGGTTGGTATAACCAATTAGTGACAAGGCATCTCTGGGAACACAAATACGCTTAAACAGGTAACTATGTCTGCACCTGTCTATGGGGTTCTCTATTTCCTAGTACTTTTTTGTTGTCATCAAGAAATTTCTTGAGGAGAAGAGCAAATTGCTTCTAACAAAGGTAGCAAATGGTTGAGTTGTTCACTCATTCGACAAATTTGCATCTACCATATTGGTAAGATTGAAAAATGCTGACAGTGGCACAAATTAGCATAGATCACTTTGTATTTTTCAAAAAGCAGCTTGTCTGCAGACAGGGATTTTCTACGGTATGTAGGCTTAATTGGGTAGTTTTGCTGGTGAGTATAGTATTTATAGTTCCTTCAGTTTAGCTATTAACAGATCCGTTGATTTTGTCCATAAGGGGTATACATCACTCACTTGGTATTATCACCTTTCTGTTAACTTTGTTATCATTCTGTTCGTTTGGTAAACGAAGGCTGAACAAATTTCACCGATGGAGGGCAACTTGGTATAGTATTTAGTTCTATTGTACACCCTTTTTCTTTAGTAAAATTCCCTGGTAAGGGGTTATCCAATTTATTTCCCAACGCATGCCAATCAGCCAGACAGCGCTTTTCCTCCAACTGTGTTGATCTGTGCTGGATTTCACTCCTCGTGTCGAAGCTCTACATGTGCAAGGTTAGCATGGCTGTTTTAGGCTTTATGCCTGTCTGTCGTGCACCACTAAAAATTAAAAGAACAGCAAACACAATTACAACTAATAATATATCATATTCTTAAGTTCAGTGGAACTTTCGTATTGAATATTATTTGATTACTATATTTGATCTTTGCAGGTTCGTCTTGTAACTGAGAAAGATACAAGTAAACCTAGAGGATATGCATTCATAGGGTATGTGCACGCACGTGACATGAAAAGTAAGGTTCTCTTTTTTGTTGCAAATTTCCCATTTGGTTTATTTTTGACTCTCCTTATAACTTACATTTTCTCTGCTAACTTGGGTTCTCACCAGATGCTTACAAGCAAGCAGATGGGAGAAAAGTGGACAACAAGAGGGTATTAGTTGATGTTGAGCGTGGTAGAACTGTTCCAAATTGGCGTCCCAGGAGATTGGGTGGTGGGTTGGGATCAAGCAGGATGGGTGGTGCTGATGCTGACAAAAAGGATTCCGCTAGGTACATCTGTTTTCTCATTTTGATCACCTGTAAAAAGTTATTGCTTTTAGAAGGAGGCACTGGAGTCAACTTATCACTAATGCTTATATGTGTTTGCTTTGCTTCTACATGTTTTTGTTCCTTTTGTCTTTGATATGCTTTTCTGTATGAAGCCTTCTGTACCATCTGATACATTGACACGTCATTGTTGATGTTGAAAGTTGCTACATTTATGTTAACACATGTGCATATCTTATTACTAGGGAGCAACAGCATGGTGGACGCCCTAGATCAGAAGAGCCTAGGAGGGATGATCGTCGTGCCGATAGGTAAGCCATGCCAAATTAAAGGGATTGTTGCATTAATGTCATAGTTTTGATGCTTATTAATTGCTTGTTTCTGCAATTATTTTCACTCAAAGGGATCGTGAAAAATCTCGTGAAAGGGTACGTGAAAGAGACCGTGAGGAGAGGACCCGTGAACGCTCACATGACCGGACTCGTGATAGAGATCCACGAGATGAGAAGCATCACCATAGAGACCGTGAGAGGACTCGGGACAGGGAGAGGGGAAAGGACCGCGAAAGAGACCATGGCCGTGACCGTGACCGTGATCGTCGTGACAGGGACAGGGATCGTGGTCGGGACTATGATAGAGAAAGGGACCACGCTCGCTCTCATGATCGCCATCGTGAGAGAGGCAGGGACCGTGGTGAAAGAGATTATGAGCGCACCAGTCATGAACGCGTCCGTGGTCACATGCATGAGAGGGATGCAGACTATGGCAATGGTGGGACAAAGCATGACAAAAATCTGTCTAGTTATGGGCAGGATTATGGCTATGGTCAGTATGAGCAACACAAAGGTCATGACGCATATGGTTATGGTCAAGATGGACGTGGGCATGAAACTGAACACTCAAAGCGGCATGAGCAGGAGTATTATCGTGTTGACTCATATGGTAAAATGGAAGGCAACTATCAGATGCAGCCAAACAATGCTGAACCAGAAGGCCCTGAGGAAGGTGAGGCATACGAGGAAGGCCACTACCAGTATCACCGGGCTGGTGAATCACATGAATGAAGCTTGATTGCAGCGTTGAGATTTGCCTGCAGCTTTATACTGATACAATACAATGATGATTTCAAAGTTGGTTCTTTGTATGAATTAGTTTCAGCTGCATAGTGCCTGTCAGTTTGGGAAATTCTCAAAAGAAAGCAAAAGCATGCCCAATTTTGGAATTTGAAGCCTGTGGCTGCCAATTTCTTGTGGAATAAGATGTTAGTGTAATCTGGTTGTGGAGATTCATATCATTTGCCCTCATCCTTGTACTCTTTTGTTATCTGTTAAAAAGTTTTGTATGACAGATCCTTTAAATTATTTGTTCCAACTTTTTGCAGAACATCAGAAATGCTGTTCCATTTCGTCTTCTAACAAAATGGCACATAATGTATCAATCACAGGGGGAATAAGGTAGCTGAGAGCTGTACAGTCCGGCATTTCTTTTTTTTGCTGACACGTACGCCAAAGAAAAGTCAATAACAATTGCTGCAACCTCTGTTCCCTACACCCTAGCACATAGGTCTCATCAATAAAATCCACTTCTTGATGTTTTGTTGGTTTAATACATTGTTTCTATTATGTATCGTATCTAAGTGAAACCCTATGTATATCTATAAATAAAAGCCACAGTATCTAGTAGGCACCCTATCCAGCCTCCTAAACTCAAATGTGATGGCTTGGGTAAAAAATGTAGCTCTGCTCTACTTAAGCGCTCAAATTAGGGAGTCGTCAAATCTTACCCTCTCTCCTATTCCATCCGGCTTTGTTGGGGTTGTTTCTCACTCGCCGTGGGGCACCCCTTTCCCGCTAGATCTGGCTATACGACCTCTCCTCTCGAGCGAGGGTGAGGTCCCTGGTGTTCGGCCTCTTTTCTCGGGCGAGGGTGAGGTCCTGATGAGGTGGCGTCTCTGGTGTGACCTTGACCGTGTAGCCTCTCCTCCCGAGGTCCTGTCAGGCTGTCATGACAGGCGAGATCTGGTTGGGTCCCCGATATGCGGTCTCTGCTCTTGCGGCTCCTCTCCCTTCACTAGCGCAATGGGCGAGACCCATCTAGGTCTCCGTGCAGCCTCTTCTTCCATCGACATGACAGATGGGCGAGATGTGGGCGGGTCCCATCCTCGTCGCGATGAGCGAGATGCACACGGGTAGCTCAGTCAATAGGAGTGAGGAGAAGGGAATGACCAGTGGGTCCCATGTGTAATTATATTTAAGATGAATTTGAGAGCTTGAGTAGATGTAAAAAAAACATGACCTAAGATTCAAATGAAAAGTAGATGCATTGTTTTGAGGGCTGCTGGTGGAGTTACTCTTTATAATTTAAAATCAAGGGAGTAGAATCTACTCTCTCTTTTTTTGACAACAAACAAATTTTATTTCAACAACATCTAGCTGTTAAGATTGTTACAGAGTTTATGGCTACTGATTATAATGCAGCCATTAGTGGACATTGAGATACATGAGCACTGTTGGAACTGGTAGAAGATAAGTTCAGAGTGGTGGACTCTGAGTCTAAAACAGCCTGTCTAGCTAATGTATCTGCAGTCTGATTGAGGTTGCGACTGATCTTGAAAATCTCTGTTCTTCTTTGCTTGGTATAGTTGACGAAGAGCTGTGTGAAGTGCTTGATTCTCCAATCCGGAGGGTTGGAGTGGTCAGAAGCATCGAAAAATAATACCAGTTCTTGGTTATCTGTTAAAAAGTTTGTATGTTGCAGATGTAACCGTTCAGTGACAGTCGCAGCCAGCGCCAAAGCTGCAGCCTCAGCCATAAGAACTGAGGTTGAATCCAACATCGTGGCTTTGATGTAGATATTCTGTGGTGGCTGAACCTGCATGTTCATAATAAAAACTCCAATTCCGGCTCTCCTGGGCACGGAAGAGGCTGAATCAGGTACGGTGGATGCATCAGTGTAGCATCTTGAGCCTTGTATCTGTCCACCGGCCTCACCGGCGTCGTTCCGTGCCTGTGCGCATGGCAAACTGATGGATTAAGACCTGCAATAGAATTGTTCGTACCTGACGAGTCAGTTGCTATGTTGTTCTGTGGTTGTTGTCCGTTTATATACACTCCTGCGTATATCTGTTCGCGCTGCTATCCTGCCTGATTGAGTAGTACGGTGACCTGCAGGAGTGTATTCTATACCTTGCCTTAGAGTGGTCGTATGATTGTGTGCAACACCTGCTGGGAGGGCATCGTGGTGCAAACATCCATACCTTGGCTTGAATTGATCATGGTACTGTGTGTGACTGCAACAGCGTGTTGTCCCTGTGTGAGTGAGTTTCCTTGATGTTCCTGTTCATCTGATATATGTGCTTCTGAGGTGGCTGTTGTTATATGTGCCGCGACCGCACGGTGTACCTGCCAAATAGTCCAAATTTTTCTTGCAAATCTTTTGTCATTTCTTGCTTTCCAAATATGCCACAGAGTAATTAGTATTTTCTGCAACAAAGTGTTTTCAATTGAATCAGGGATAAAAGTTGAAAGAATCAGCTGGACACCATCATCCTCGTGAGGCAAAGTATGAGTTTGCAAAGGAGGGTGAGCTGAGAACCATACCGCCCGAGCAAAGTCGCAGTGGAAGAAGAGGTGAGCATCATTTTCTACTATGCCACAGTTCGTGCAGTGTTTGTTGATACGAGTTGAATATCTTGCTGCTCGTTCCCCAGTTGCGAGGGCCCTCCTTATGAGCCTCCAAGTGAAAGTTTTGATCAGTGGAGGAAGGTCCTTGAGCTTCCACATTCTCTGTAGTATTTTATTTGCTTGTGGAGTGATGCTCCTAGAGCCTCGCTGGGGTAGTTGTACCTGCATTTGGGAACTTAAGTGGCGATAAATATTCTTAGTGGTACATTCGCCTTTTTTTGCCGGAGACCATCTGAGAGTGTCTTGCTCTTGGCTGTGTACCGTCTTAACCTGTGAAATAATCTGAACACCATTTTGATCAAAGATGTTAGATAAAAGATCCATATTCCAAGAGTGAGTGTTAGGAATCCAAAGATCCGACACCACACTTGGCAGGGGAGATTGGGTAACCGGTAACAAAAGATGGTCGTGAATATTTTCCCAGATTTGGCACCAAGGAGAGGACCAAATAGAACTGTTACCAGCATGAAGCTGATAGATAGAGTTTTGGGTCAGATCCTTTTTGACCCGAAGAATAGAAGACCAGAAGACAGATCCCGGGCCATCAGCTTTTGCCGTCCAAAAAGAGGTATTGTAGAAATATTTAGCCTTGAGGATGCTGGTGAGAAAGGTATTTTTGTTCGTGGCAATGTTCCAAGCCGCATGGGTGATAAGGCTTTTGTTAACAGTATAGAGGTCACGGATACCTAGCCCGCCGTTCCCCTTAGGTTGGCAAATGTCTTCCCAGGAACGGAAAGCAATAGGATTTGAGGGATTGTCGTCCTGGACACCAGCCCACTAGAACCTACGAATGATAGCGTTGATTTTCTCCACGAAGGTCTTAGAGAAGAGAACCGTGGACATATAATAAACAGGAATGGAGGCAAGGACAGATTTAATATAAGTGAGTCTACCAGCATGATTAAGTTTGTTAGCCTTGACAGTAGTAAGTTTAGCCCGGAATTTATTGATGATGAAATCATAGGCTTTGTTTCTATCCCTGTGATTGAAAATCATAGGATGGCCAAGGTGCATGGTATTTGGCAAAAGATAAGGAACAGGAAAGATCTCTTTAATATGAGATTTGGTGTGACTGTCAATATTTTTGCTGAAGAGGAAATACGATTTCTGGAAATTAGGAACCTGGCCCGAGAGATGTGAAAACTCCTGAAAAATACGCTTGATCGTCGCCGCCTCATCAACAGAGGCACGGCCACAGAGAATTAAGTCATCAGCAAAAAGGAGAGAGTGGACGGGCGGGCAATCAGGACCAAGAGTGATTCCCGAGAGATTTTTATTCTGGATCTCAGTCTGCAACTGAATGGATAGCTCATTAATAGCAATTACGAAAAGGTACGGCGACAGATGACAACCTTGGCGTATCCCACGCTGAGAACAAAAGGTGGCAGAGGGTTCGCCATTAACCAAGACAGAGAAAGTCGGAGTAGAAATGCAAGCATGGATGAGGCGGATGAAGTTCCCATGAAACCCCTGGCGACGAAGAGCAGCCTCGATAAAATTCCATTCAAGACGGTCAAAGGCCTTAGCAAGGTCTAATTTGAGAATGAAGGCCTTATGATTCCAGGTTTGTAAATTGAATGAGTGGATAATTTCTTGGGTGATAATGATATTAGAAGAGATGTGCCTATTTTTAATGAAGGCAGCCTGCGCCACATTGATGGAGTGAGGGAGATGAGATTTTAGCCTATCAGCTAAAGATTTGGCTATGATTTTGTAAATTACATTACAAAGACTAATTGGTCTGAAATCCTGAGGAATCAGGGCCTGGTCTTTTTTGGGAATGAGCGTAATAAAAGTATGGTTGATTTGGTCAGGTAGTTGAGCAAAGGAGAAGAATTCAGTTACCAGTTTGTGGACGTCTTGCTGTACCCAAGGCCACGCCGTCTTGTAAAATGCCGCGTTGAGTCCATCCGGTCCCAGAGTAGCATTGTTCCGCATCTGTTTAATAATGGAATGCAATTCCCGTAAATTTGGTACAGAGTTAGTATTAGGGATCAGTGAACGGCAAATTTACAGTAGGTTCTGCCAAGATCCCTGCATTGTCGTCATTAGTAGTGGCTGGCTGCAGTTGCATCTCCTGAAGATGGCTGTGCGAATTCTGGGTGGTAAAGATGGTTTGGAAATAAGTAGTAAGGGTGTGGGCAAGCTGTTCAGGAGTGGTGGAGTGAGAGCCGTCAGGATTCTGCAGGTGGGTAATACGGTTCTTTCTATTTCTTTTGATAATGGAGTGGTGGAAAAAGGTGGTGTTCCGATCACCTTTGACAGCCCATTCTTTTTTGGCTCGCTGGATATGGTAGGTTTCATCTTTATTAGCAAGGAGTTCATGGTGCTGCTGGGTAAGATGGTTTTGCACTGAGTAATCTTGAAGGTTGGGAGGCTTGCATTGCTGCTGAAGAAGTTGATCCTCGATGAGTGCTAGTTGATCAGAGATTCTCGGCTTGCTTTTTCTCCACCTGCGAAGGTCAGGGGCAAGGAAACTTGTTTTTTGAGTAAACGATCTAGTAGCTGATCGTTGCCAACTATTGTGAGCAACCGTGTGATAATCCTGTTCCATGATCCACCATTTTCAAAACGAAAAGGCTTCCTAGTTCGAAATCTTCTTAAGTTTAGTAGGAGCGTGGTCGCTGCGAAACATCGGTACGTGATAGATCGTCGTGCCGGAAATGCCATACACCATTCTGCATTACCTAAACAGCGGTCAAGCCTTTCATATGTAGGATTAGTGCTAAAACGTTTATTAGTCCATGTGTAAGCAGGGCCACTACTGTAGCACAAATCAATGAAACCACACTGTTTAACATGAGCACAAAAAGCATTAATACGTCTAACATCAGCTCTTATAGGACCTAGCTTCTCGTTAACATGCATGATGTTGTTCAGATCCCCATACAGAAGATAGGCAAGTTGGTGTTATTAACAACAAAATTGAGCACTTGAGTCCAAATATCAACAGTGGCTCGGTGACGAGGATCACCGTAGATGCAGATGAGACCGGCCTGTTCGCTTATCTTATAATCTGTCTTTTTCAGCTTGCTTTTTTTAACCGGAACAATATTTTTCTCTCACAACAAATCAGCCAGATATAGTGGTGACAGTGGTCTACTGTAGTAAATATCTACTTCATCGTTCCATATGAGCCAAAGGCCACCCGACTGGCCTTGCGCTGGAAGTGCGCTACCTACTTGGGTGTGGGTCTATATAATCGGATGGATACTAGTTACACCATATTTGTTTTTGTATTTTCCCTTTGAAGTTGGTGTTGGATACTAATATGAATGCATATTTGTCTCGGTCACAAATACAAATATGGAATACGGGACAAGTTGGATCCGGACAATATTACTCATGAATATTTCTTCGGATACAGTGAGTAAAGGCAATAGCAATATGCATTACATGTTCTCAATCTGTAAGGCACTTTAGTCAAATACCAAAAAATATATAAATTACATGTCTAAATTTTTTAACTTTTGCAAAAAAAAGTGTATTAACAGCACATTTGTATTTTCTTAGTTCACTTTGAGAGCATTAAAATATTTTAGTGAAGTTGAATTTAAACTTAGGTTAGAACACACGTCCGCGCACACGCTTTAGAAAAGATAATCAAACCTACTTCATTTAACTTTTTTTTGAGCTAAAATTTATCTTAGATTTGCAATCTACTCCCAATGGATATACAGTATAACTAGTCCGAAACTAATATCTTACTTAACTAATATCTGACTTATAGCTATCTAAATTATCTGATCGGATATCCAATATTTGATGAATACCACCCTCGTTTCGTGTAAGATATTGAAAAACCTATCCGAATCCATATTCAATATATGAAAAAACCTATCCAAATCCATATTCAATATTCGAGAAAATATCCGGATAACCAAATCACTATATGTCGCTCCTCGGTTGATTGGAATGGATAGTTAGAAAATATCCGTACCATTTAAACTCCCCACCTACTGCTTCCTTCCTTTTTTGCGTGACCAAATACACCTATACATATGTATGGGATATGACCAGGTGCACCTATATGTGACAGAAAATGTTCAACGTAAACTTTAGTGGAAACATGAAAACCCTATAAAAAACATACATAGTTTTTTTAACAAATTTTAAACAATGCACATCCATAGTGCATATTTTGTCTTCTAGTGAAAATGCATATAAATTTTTTTATTTTGTAAGAATTTATACAAAACAAGTTACCATCTCAACATGTGTGACAAGGTACATCTGTAGATGGAGCACCTAGTTTTAAGGACAAAACCAGATATACACCATATGTGTGTCCAGGAATTCAATTCACACATATAGCTATAAATGAAGGGGTAATATCAAAGACAATGCCTTTATTACATAGCGCATAAATATTCGTTATAAAGACATAATCTTACTTTACAATATATACTATAACTCTATTCTTCGGGCGAAGCCTCCAACACCACATGAACCGTCAACTGGTTGATCATAAGCCTAATACCTCTTGAGAAACTCCATTGAAGAACCTCCATCTGGTACCCATCTGGGATTTTGCCAAAGTATTGAAATAAAACAAGCGTAAGCTACTACCGCTTAGCAAGCATAACATGAGGGGATGCAGGCTCAAAAGGCTTGACACGACTAAACTGCGGTAAACACTTTTAGTTGATCATATTTTATTATTAATCATAAGTTGCTAAGTTATGCTTAGGCTCCTAAATATGAATAGTTAGAGATATCGTCAATTTTAGTCATAACCCAAACCTTCCAAGTAACCAACTATTCAGTAATAATCCAGGCCGCTCTTGTCTGTGAGCACGGCTGATATATCAGTTTTACACTCTGCAGAGGTTGTACACTTTCACCATGAGTCGTGTTGCCCATATGTCCGGGTTAATTACTCCCAAAAGACTTCTAAGATGAGCAGGCAGGGAACACTACGAAGCTTTTCCCTAGTCGTTCTAATAAGAAGCAGCCGCTAAGGGTTCCATCTCCCAAGTGTTATGGAGTCATCTCCAGAAATGGCACTGATACTCGCAGCATAGTACACACCCTGGGGATGAGGGCCATACCCAGCATGGTATGCCCCTCTTGCCCTTTTGATAAGCTGCTATAAACTAGAAAGAGCAAGGTACTAGACTAAGACCAGAGCCATGTAGTCCTCATGGTTGTACTGTAAGTTCTGGGGTGTCACTTAAAGATGAGTCCTTATGGAGATAAACTAGAGCACCATAAGAAAATACACAATGCTCTAGCCCCTTGGTTCCATGTTGCTAAAAAGCATCTTTTAATACCATATTGCATATATCTTTAAATATATTCTTTAATCAATATCAGTTTGAGCAAACTAAGCATACTACCCACATGCAAAACCCATAGATAAATCAAGGATAAGATAATTAATATCAAGGTAAGTAGACTCCAAGCAGTTCATTAACATATGCATATGAATTGAGATTGCATTATAGTGAATAGGTAACAAGGAGCCTCATATTATACTTGCCTTAATTCAAAGTATCGCTGCTGGTCTTGATCTCCAAAGAGTTGCTCCAGATCAGCAACATAAAACTCACTGTCTACTCGAGAGCAAACAGCACCACACAGACATCCATACATACATGCATAGCAAACAAACATAAGCTAATTAGAACAGTATACCAAATAGTAGAAATAGAAGTTAAAAAGGTTTTAAAACTGTTTGACGCGATGCTACGAACACACAGACACGAGAATCACTCAAATCGGAGTTAAAACGGAGAAGTTATGAATTAAACAAGATTTCCTTTTGTAAAATAATAGATCAAATCTAACCTCAAATTTTAAAAGTTGAAAACATACCTAACAATAGTATGAACACATAGATTATGGAATTACGAACCTAACACAAGTTGAATGGATCAAGTCAGAGTTAAAACGGAAAAGATATGGCCTACAGAAGATAGTGGCAATTTTGTAAATAGATAGAACTTGATTTCCGAATTGAAATAAATAAAATCTGATTTTTAAATCTGGCCAAGGACCGCGGACCCTATTTTGAAGAAAGATAGGGGCCCTTTTGAAAGAATCTAGGGACGGTGGATTTATACTTAAAACTTTACGGGGGCTCATTTGCAAATTTGCCAGCGAAGAGGTATCTTCTAATCTGGATCGTTGATCGCGGATCGGACAGCTGTGGGCGAAAAGGGGGAAATGAGGTCGCCGGCAGCTGCATCTAGACGGCGGTGCCATGGCCGGAAAACCGAACTCCTCGCCGGTGATTTGTGAAAATGACATAGAGCACCCGATTCTCTACGGGGAAGACACGGGGACGTAGAGAGGACTACCGCAAACTCACCTAGGCACTTTTCTTGAGCGGAGATGGCTTGGTGATAGCATAGGGCACGGCGGGGCGGATAGCCACGTCCTGCAAGGCAACGACGACGATGAGCGTTCAACAGAGAGGAAGGAAAACCAAGGAAAGAGCTTCTTCAGCTTCGTCACCCTCGTACCAACTGCGATGGAGGGATGGGAATGGAGGGGAAACAGCAAACGTCGGGCTTGGTGAGATTCGTCGAGCGCAAGATGGTGAGGCTAGGGCTCAGACGACGTTGCGCTACGGTTAAGGGAGGGCGGCGGCTCCTGGGCTTGCTATTTATGGGGCGGACGGCGTGGGCAGCACGCCAAGCGTGGCGTGGCGAAGGCGGTCTCGGTAGCGGCAGAGTCTGTTGCAACAAAAGGAGGAGGAAGACGCACGGTGCTAATGAGCGGGGTCAGCATAGCAGTCACAACGAAAGAGGGAGAGCGTGGGCGGCTTCGGCTTGGGCCAAGGTGCTGCAGGCCCACGCGGAAAAGGAGAACGGGCCAGCGCTGCTTGCTTGGGCCTGCGCGTGGGAGCGGTTGGAGCAGGCCACGGGGGAAGAGCAGGCCGACGCTGCTGCGGCTGGGCTGAAACCAAGAGAGAGGGGAAAATCCATTTTCTTTTTGTCTCAAGTGTTTTTCAAATGCATTTTCAAATCCATTTTCAAATCTTTTTGAATTAGTTTGAAGTTTGGTTACAAACCACACAATGCAAAAATAATGTGCAATGGCATGAATGCACAAACAAGTATGTAGACCATATATTTGTTTTTAACTTAATAAAAAATATTACTTTTCTAAGTTTAAATGCTCACCAAGATACATAATTAAATCACAATTCACCTACTTTAAAATATTGCAAATTTTAGGGTGTTACAATTCTACCCCCCTTAAAATGAATCTCGTCCTCGAGATTCGGACGATGCTTACTCAAATAACTGCGGGTATGTTTTCCTCAAATCCTCTTCTCTTTTCCAAGTAGCCTCATCTTCAGTGTGCCGATTCCACAGAACCTTACACATCCTTATAACTCGGCTCCTTGTAACTCTTTCTGCTGTCCCCAAAATTCTTACCGGAAATTCCTCATAGGTGATATCTTTCTTAACTGTAAGCTCCTGTAATGGTATCTACTCCTCAGGTACACGCAAACACTTCTTTAATTGAGACACATGGAACACATCGTGTACACCTGACAAACTCTCAGGCAATTCCAACTGATAAGCTACTTCTCCACGTCTCTCTAAAATCTTGAAAGGTCCAATATACCTTGGTGCTAACTTTCCTTCATATTAAACCTTCTCACACTTCTCAGAGGTGACACTTTTAGGTAAACATAATCTCCTATTTCAAAAACCAATTCCCTTCTTCGAGTGTCAGCATAACTCTTCTGTCTAGACTGTGCCACTCTTAAGTTTTCCCTATAGTTTGTACTTGCCTTTCAGCATCCTTGAGGATCTCAGGTCCAAACACTTGACTTTCTCCGGTCTAATTCCAGAACAATGGAGTTCTGCACTTTCTACCATATAATGCCTCAAATTGTGCCATCTTGAGACTCCTCTGGTAACTATTGTTGTAGGAGAACTCAGCATAACACAAACTCTTATCCCAACTTGTACCATAATGCAAAGCACAAGCTCTCAACATATCCTCTAAGATCTGATTGGTTCTCTCTGTTTGTCCATTAGTTTGTGGATGGTAAGCTGAGCTGAAGTTCAACTTAGTGTCCATAGACTCATGCAATTTCTTCCAAAAGTGTGAGGTAAACTGAGTACCTCTATCTGACACAATCTTCTTAGGAACTCTATGTAAATATACTATCCGTTGCATATATAATTCTACCAACTTTGCTCCCGTATATGTAGTCTTGACCGGTATGAAGTGAGCAACCTTAGTCAACTGATCTACTATTACCCAAATTGAGTCATAACCACTCTGTGTTCGTGGTAATCCAACAATAAAATCCATACAAACTTCTTTCCACTTCCACTCAGGTATCTTCATAGGTTGAAGTAAACCCTCTGGTCTTTGATGTTCTGCCTTAACTCGCTGACATGTGTCACATATTGCTACATACTCGGCCACATCTCTTTTCAAACTATATCACTAGTACTTCTCCTTTAGGTCTAGGTACATCTTAGTACTACCTGGATGGATAGACTGTGCTGAGTCATGAGCTTCTCTTAGAATCATCTCTCGAATGGACTTTATCTCTAGCACACATATTCTCTTTCCGAACCACACTATTCCCTGATCATTCAATCAAAAATCCAATGCTTTGCCAATTGTGATAAGTTCTGCTATCTCCTTGATTTTCTCATCTTCTAACTGACCCTTGCAGATTTCTTGTTCAAGTGTAGGTTCCAATTCCAATTCCATCGCATTAGCAACGATTCCCAAATTAAGATGCTCGAATTCAGCACATAACTCCTTAGGTAACTGTGTCACTAGAGCTGCATTAACATAGCTCCTTTGGCTCAGAGCATCAGCTACAACATTTGCCTTGCTAGGGTGACAGTGTACCTCCAAATCATAGTCCTTGATTAGCTCTAACCAACGACGTTGCCACAAGTTCAAATCTAACTGAGTGAAAATGCACTTTAAACTCTTGTGATCTGTATAAATGTCATACTTATGTCCAACAAGGTAATATCTCCAAATCTTCAATGCATGAACCACAACTGCTAACTCCAAGTCATGAGTCGGATAATTTAGTTCATGCTTCCTTAGTTGCCTTGACACGTAAGCCACTACTCGTCCTTCTTGCATAAGAACACAACCCAAACCAAGTCAAGATGCATCACAGTAGATGGAGAAACTCTTGTTCAGATCTAGTAGTACCAGCACTAGAGCTGTAGTCAACCTTTTTCTTCAACTCTTCAAAACTAGCTTGGCATTGCTCAGTCCATATAAACTTAGCATTCTTCTCAAGTAGAGATATCATAGGCTTGGCAATCTTAGAAAAGCCTTCAATGAACCTTCGATAATATTCAGCCATTCCTAGGAAACTCCGGACTTCACTTACATCTTGAGGTGGATTCTAACTCAACACATCACCAACCTTCTTGGGATCCACAGCTAATCCACCATTAGAGATAACATGCCCAAGAAAAGAGACTTACTTCAGCTAGAACTCACACTTGCTTAGTTTAGCATACGGTTGATGTTCTCTAAGTTTCTGTAGAACTAATCTCAGATGCTCTTAACGTTCTGCTTCTGTTTTGGAGAAGACTAGAATATCATCAATGAAGACCACAACAAACTTGTCGAGATATTCCATAAACACCTTATTCATCATATACATGAAGTATGCAGGGGCGTTAGTCAATCCAAAAGACATAACCGTATACTCATATAATCCATATCGAGTAGTAAAAGCAGTCTTGGGAATGTCCGATGAACGAATGCTCAACTGATGATAACCAGAGTGAAGATCAATCTTGAAGAACACACAAGCACCTCATAATTGATCAAATAGATCATCAATTCTAGGCAAAGGATACTTGTTCTTAATGGTTACCTCATTGAGAGAGCGATAATCCACACACATCCTCTACATCCCACCTTTCTTCTCAACAAATATAACTAGGGCTCCCCATGGTGAAGAATTAGGATGTATGAAACCTTTTTCCTGTAGCTCCTTTAATTGTTTCTTAAGTTCTTCTAGCTCATTGTCTCCCATCCGATATGGTCTCTTGGCTATAGGTGCAGTTCCAGACAAAAGCTTAATAATAAACTCAATATCACGGTCTGGCGGCATACCCGGTAAATCATTCGAAAAAACATCTAGAAACTCATTAACAACCTTGGTCTTATCCATGGTGGCACCCTTCATCTGATTAACACTGCACACCTCTCTTGTCATTGTGGTTGCCTTGCATATAACTTCTTCTCCTAACTTGGATGTCAAGTGTATTGTATCATTCTCACATTGGATAATAGCCTTTCGTGGATTTAGCCAATCCATTACAAGAATTACATCTATGCTTCAAGATTTCAGCACAATTGGATTTGCCAAAAACTCTACCCCCTTATTTCAACTCTTACACTGGGACACATTAGAGTAGCTTGCATATCCCCACAAGGTGAGTCAACCAACATCTGTTTCTTCATAGGACACTTTGGTATATTGTGCTCCTTAACAAAACGATGTGCAATGAAGGAATGTGAAGCTCCTGAATCAAACAAAACTGATGCAGGGCTAGAGTTCACTAGACACATGCCAAACACAACATCTTGGGCTTCTTGTGTAGATTCTATCTTCACATAATTGACTCTGCCTTGCACATGAGTCCGTTGTTTATGGTTTCCATTGCGGGATTGTTGCTTGTTCTGCTTCTTTGGACACTGACTCGCATAATGACCGGGCTCACCACAGCGGTAGCACTTCTTGCATGAAGAGGGGGTGTTGGGCACACTATCCTTCATTAGGGAGTTGATGAGGGGTTCTTGGGGTGGACTATGGTTCACATACTGTTGCTCTTGCTGGTGTTGAGGGAGTTGTTGAGGAGGATCAAAATCCCACTGACTAGTTGGTTCCTGGTATCTCTGCTAAAATTCTTGCTGGGGAGTGTAGCGGGGGCGTGTGTTGCTACTTACATATTGGCTTTGAATTCTCCTTTTCTTCTCTTCCATTTCCTGCCACTTGTTCTTAATCAAAATGGCTCTATTGACCAAAGTTTAGAAGTTAGGGTACTCAACAGTCATCAATTGCAGTTGAAGTCCATCATTCAATCCTGTCAAGAAGCGTTTTTATTTCTTGGCATCATTAACCACCTCTCCTGGAGCATAACGTGACAGCTGAGTGAATTTGTTACGATACTCACACACTGTCATGGAACCTTGTTTCAAGTTGAGGAACTCCTCCTTGATCTCCACCAAAGCTTTTGGAATATGATAAGATCTAAAGGCAGTCTTGAAATCTTCCCAACAAATCTGATTTACATCTTTCTTAATCTGAAATAATTCCCACCAGTCTGAAGCTGCTCCTTGAAGTTGATCGGAAGCATAAAGCACTTTCTAATGGTCATTACACCGAGCTATGTTAAGTTGTTGCTCCATAGCTCTAAGGCAGTCATTAGCTTCCAGTGGGTCACTTGCATGAGAGAATGTCGGCGGATGTCCCTTCATAAATTCACCACGCTTATCCCTTGGTGGTGCTTGATGTGGGTTGATGCATACATTCTGAACATAGGTCTGTAACAATTGAGTCTGTATCATCATAGATTGCTCTATAGTCGGAGGATTTGGTGGCGGTGGATTAGCATTAGGGGCATTCCTTCTGACATCACGTGAAGCACTTCTCTTGATAGAAACCATCTGTTTGGAACATTTAGCATAATTATTGGTTGTAATCCATGATCCAGAAGTAGTTCACATGGTAAAACAATCAATTTGAAATTTTCTGGATGAGGACTACCAGTAGCAGTTCAGAAAGACAACCATATCTCAAGTTCTAGAAATCCTATGAAGGCATTCCTTATTTGGCTAGAAAGCTTATGAAATTCTCTACAACTTTTGTATAGACCACCTTGCCAGATTCTGAGGTTAATTTAGTCAGAAACAGGGCACAACCGAAACTATTTGGACTCCCAGATAGTGCCAAAACTTATACTTGTAGAGATCATAACTCCCAACTATAATAGATATGAAGGTGGTTCTAGTGGCATATGAAAGATACAGAAGTCTACTTTCATCCATAAAACTTTCATGACTTTTGGGCATCTACCTTTGGAGATATAACCCGATGAACACTGACTGCTCAGAAAACAGCACACGCAGAGACGAGAAAAACCAACCCAACTATCTAATCATTGATGCTTATACCTTAGCATATAAATTAAATGAAATTGTGAGCATAACCCACAAAAATCATTGCAATCATTACAAAGATCCAAATCAAGCATGAATATCAAGACAACCATTCAAACACTACAGGTTCACAATTCAAGCATTAGGACTTAATGACACTACTCCCGTTACTAGCATTCTTGTTGTATCAAGGGCTCAAAACTCTACAGCTTCACCTTCATGTTGCGTAAGAATGTGGTAAGTGATAGCTCTAAAAGCAACTCAAAGCACGGGTGAGGATAGGAACAAAATTTATAGCAACAAGGAGGAGATGAACAGCAAAGACAAGAATATAGTATAGGAGAAAATAGCAAGGTTTATAGACCAAGGATTTCATAGCAAATTCTGAATCTTAAGACGACCATTTTCTAACTAGGCTTGCGTCCTACAGTCGACTTAGCTTCGATACCACTTTGTAGCACCTGGTTTTAAGGACAAAACCAGATACACACCATATGTGTGCCTAGGAATTCAATTCACACATATAGCTACAAATGAAGGTGTAATATCAAAGACAATGCCTTTATTAGATAGAGCATAAATATTCGTTACAAAAGACATAATCTTACTTTACAGTATATACTATAACTCTATTCTTCGGGCGAAGCCTCCAACACCACAGGAACCGTCAACGGGTTGATCATAAGCCTAACACCTCTTGAGAAACTCCACTAAAGAACCTCCATCTGGTACCCGTCCGGGATTTTGCCAAAGTATTGAAATAAAACAAGTGTAAGCTACTACCGCTTAGCAAGCATAATATGAGGGGATGCAAGCTCAAAAGGCTTGACACGGCTGAACTGCGGTAAGCACTTTTAGTTGGTCATATTTTATTATTAATCGTAAGTTGCTAAGTTATGTTTAGGCTCCCAAATATGAATAGTTATAGATATCATCAATTTTAATCATAACCCAAACCTTCCAAGTAACCAACTATTCAGTAAGGATCCAGGCCGTTCTTATCCGTGAGCACGACTGATATATCAGTTTTACCCTCTGCAGAGGTTGTACACTTTCACCATGAGTCGTGTTGCACATATACCCAGGTTAATTACTCCCAAAACACTTTCAAGGTGAGCAGGCAGGGAACACTATGAAGCTTTTCCCCAGTCGTTCTAATAAGGAGCAGCCGCTAAGGATTCCATCTCCCAAGTGTTATGGAGTCATCTCCAAAAATAGCACTAATACTCACAGCATAGTACACCCTGGGGATGAGGCCCATACCCAGCCTGGTATGCCCTCTTGCCCTTTCGGTAAGCTGCTATAAACTAGAAAGAGCAAGGTACTGGACTAAGACCAGAGCCATATGGTGCTCGTGGTTGTACTGTAAGTCCTGTGTTGTCACTTAAAGATGAGTCCTTATGGAGAGAAACTAGAGCACCATAACAAAAAGGCCCAATGCTCTAGCCCCCTTGGTTTCATGTTGCTAAAAAAGCATCTTTTAATACTATATTACATATATATTTAATTGTATTCTTTAATCAATATCAGTTGGAGCAAACTGAGCATACTACCCACATGCAAAACCCATAGGTAAATCAAGGACATGATAATTAATATCAAGGTAAGTAGACTCCAAGCGGTTCATTAACATATGCACATGAATTGAGATTGCATTATAGTGAATAGGTAACAAGGAGCCTCATATTATACTTGCCTTAATTCAAAGTATCACAGCTGGTCTTGATCTCCAAAGAGTTGCTCTAGATCACCAACACAAAACTCAGTGCCTACTCGAGATCAAACAGCACCACACAGACATCGATACATACATGCATAGCAAACAAATATAAGCTAATTTGAACAATACACCAAACAGTAGAAATAGAAGTTAAAAAGGTTTTAAACTGTTCTACGCGATGCTACGAACACACAGACGTGAGAATTACTCAAATCGGAGTTAAAACGGAGAAGTTATGAATTAAACAAGATTTCCTTTTGTAAAATAATAGATTAAATCTAACCTCGAATTTTAAAAGTTGAAAACATACCTAACAATAGTATGAACACGTAGATTATGGAATTACGAACCTAACGCAAGTTGAACGGATCAAATCGGAGTTAAAACGGAAAAGATATGGCCTATAGAAGATAGTGGCAATTTTGTAAATAGATAGAACTTGATTTCCGAATTAAAATAAATAAAATCTGATTTTTAAATCCGGCCGAGGACTGCGGACCCTATTTTGAAGAAAGACAGGGGCCCTTTTGAAAGAATCCAGGGACGGCGGGTTTATACTTAAAACCTTACGGGCGCTCATTTGCAAATTTGCCAGCGAAGAGGTATCTTCTAATCTGGATCGTTGATCGCGGATCAGACGGCTGTGGGTGAAAAGGAGGAAATGAGGTCGCCGGTGGCTGCATCCAGACAGCGGCACCATGGCTGGAAAACCGAACTCCTCACCGGTGATTTGTGAAAACGACATAGAGCATCCGATTCTCTACGGAGAAGACACGGGGATGTAGAGAGGACTACTGCGAACTCACCTAGGCACTTTTCTTGAGCGGAGACGGCTTGGTGACGGCACAGGGCACGGTGGGGCGGATAGCCACGTCCTGCAAGGCAACGGCGACGGTGAGCGTTCGACAGAGAGCAAGGAAAACCAAGGAAATAGCTTCTTCAGCTTCGTCACCCTTGTACCAACCACGGCGGAGGGATGGGAATGGAGGGGAAACACCAAACGACGTTCGCGGTGGCGGTGGGTGACGTCGGGCTCGGCGAGATCCGTCGAGCGCAGGATGGTGAGGCTAGGGCTCGGACGGTGCTGCGCTAGGGTTAAGGGAGGGCGGCGGCTCTTGGGCTTGCTATTTATGGGGCGGACGGCGTGGGCAGCATGCCAAGCACGGCGTGGCGAAGGCGGTCTCAGCGGTAGCAGAGTCCGTTGTAGCGACGGGAGGAGGAAGACGCACGACGCTGATGAGCGGGGCCAGCCTAGCAGTCACAGCGAAAGAGGGACAGCGCGGGCGGCTTCGGCTTGGGCCGGGGCGCTGCAGGCCCACAAGGAAAAGGAGAACGAGCCGGCGCTGCTTGCTTGGGCCTGCGCGTGGGAGCGGTTGGAGCGGGCCTCGGGCGAAGAGCAGGCCGACGCTGCTGCGGCTGGGCCGAAACCAAGAGAGGGGGAAAATTCGATTTTCTTTTTATCTCAAGTGTTTTTCAAATGCATTTTCAAATCCATTTTCAAATCTTTTTGAATTAGTTCAAAGTTTGGTTACAAACCACACAATGCAAAAATAATGTGCAGCGGCATGAATGCACAAACATGTATGTAGACCTTATATTTGTTTTTAACTTAATAAAAATTATTACTTTTCTAAGTTTAAATGCTCACCAAGATACATAATTAAATCAATTCACCTACTTTAAAATATTGCAAAATTTACGGTGTTACAGTAGATGTACTAGGAAGTTTATTTTTTTTAAAAAAGCACCTAAATATGTTTTGAGGATGTTTTCATGTTCTCGCCGAATTACAGGTTTACATTGAATATTTATCTATAGGTTGGGAGTTAAGTTTTTAACCGTCTATTAGAGTACCTTCAAACCCTTACAATTATAGCTTCCCCGGTAAGATAATATTGAGGTTGCTCCAAAACTACCTTTGGAGGTTAGGTGTTGGTGGGTGTGTGTGTGGGGAGGGGGGAGGGGTGTTAGTGGATAATTTATTTTTCATTTTTATACTCAACACTCATCTCTCTCTCTTCCTTTTGTTACCGCATCTTTCTCTGCTGCTTCTACTGCCACCGCATCTTCCTCCCTCCTCCATCTGCGCGAGCTCAAGGAAACTATGCCTCCACTGCCAATGAGCTCCTCCCTACGGACCGGTGCGAGTTCGAGGAAGCTGCATCTCATACCTCCACCGACGGGAGCTCGAGCAGATGTGACTGACGCGAGCTCGAGCACCTCCATTGTCGGCCATCCCTTGCTAGACCCTTCCCTGTCCATCGCTATCCCGCCCCTCCCTTCCTCAACTCTATTCAATTCTAAGATAGGGAAGCCATTGTATATTAGAAAGATGGTACAAGGTTTCATTTTATGTATTTGTATTTGTATTTCGAATGATCCGGGCCACTTTATCCATTTTACGGGCATTTGGGGCCGCCTTCCTTGGTCTTCAGGTTGTCGTAGCACGGGCACTCTTCCTTGTTGCCGTATGTACCAGATGGGACACACAGGCACTTCTGGCAGCAATAGTTGCAGAAGAAAAGGCATGGCTTCTTGTATGCTGTAGCCGAGCACCGGTAGTCACATTTGTCTGGACATTCTGTACATGCACGAGATATAAATATTAACTGAGAAGGATCACTGCCATCACGCCCCATTTGAGAAATTGATTTTGTAATCTGCTCTCTGAAACTTCTTTCTAAGAAAAAAAAAATCCAAGGCGGTGCAAAACTGAGAGTATGTAGAGAGCACAGAAGATTCATTACGTTCTATGGGGACAGAGCCTTCTGCACCAGCCTGTATTACAAATTCACACGCCAAATCAGTAAAATGATGCAACACTCAAATACTCGAAGCAGATAAAATGATTGCTCTTTCATAGCATCCACAAAAACAGAGTCATGCTACAGACTTACAGGTTTGTAAAGCTCTCCATTTGCGCTTCCAGCAGAAACCTCAACCTGAAAAATCAACAGTTTTTTGTGGTAGCCACACACGTACATATTGGATCATAGATTCATTATTCATATTCAGGAAAGAAAAACAATTTGTTGGATACCAGGCTACGGTCTATGAAATTCCAAACGAGGAAAGTAAAAAACAAAATGGTGCAAAACTGAAAACTTTGCGAAAACTTCAAGCTCACAAAAACTAGAACATTAAAATGAAAAAATCATACCACAAATACTAGTGCGAGGAACAAAAGAACAATGGAGAAAGAGCTCGACGCTTGAGCCATCCTTTCTTCCTCCTCCTTTGTGCACCTGTGAAATGATAACAATTGTTGGGCAAAGCCTTAATGGTGACCAATTTATTTATAGTATGTTGCAGAATACAATCATTTGCAGCTGTAATACTCAATGTACTGCATGCCGAATATCTGCAATCTTTGCATTGCACAATATGGTACAGTTGGCATGCATGCCGCAAGGTGTGAACTGTTTGTTTGCCTCCAATACTTGCACTACAATTTTCAGTAGTAGCAAGTAACGGCTACTACTGAAAACTATAATGCGGTGAATCCGAAAAAAAAAATCAGGTTTGGTGACTGTTGGGCTCTTATTCAAACTTTTTAGCAGGAAACGAAAGGCCCCGTTCGGTTTACCCAGAAACCGGCTTGTTCGGCTTATTTTTTCAGCTGGAATAGTATTTTTCTCTCATACAATTCAGCCAGAACAATATTTTTCAGCCAGTTTCAACCAAGTTTTAGCAAGCCGAACGGGCCAATGGCAAAAATTTGAGCACAAACAGATATTGGTAATGTTTAATGTTACCAAATAGCTCCCTTTTACACTAATATTTGCCAAAAAAAAAACAGTCCACCAAATTTCCATCAGATAGTTTTGCCAAATATTACCGATATGAAGTAAGGAGGGATTTTTTCCCTCAAATTCTAGAGCAATAGAATATTACTACGCAAAATGTATTTTATGCTATCTGCTAAAAACTGCACTTCAAGCAGTGGCACAGTACCAATATACCTTAGTATAGCTGTATCTCGCTACGCTAAGCATTGGCACAACACCAATATATCTGTGGTATAGCTGTATATCTCTAGTTTTTTTTTTGATAAACAGTTGTATATCTCAAGTGACTGGATTGTCCCATGCATGCATGCAGAGCTAGCAATGCGCCATAGCGCCAGTGCTGAATTTTTCTTTTTGAGAAAGACACTCAAAAGAGTGTCTCAGATATATATTAAGAAAAATAATAGCTTATACAAAATGATAACTTGACATAAAATAACCTCTAAAAAATAAAAGTACATTGAAGATCAAAACAATCATGTTCTTCCTTTGATCGTCCATTACTCGTCGAAGATTGAAGAACATGCTGAAAAGACAGCAAAGAAAAGAGACACCTACAAACACCCTCGCCATACAAGGCTTTGAACACCACAAAAACCACTAGTTGCTAACAACGAGATCTAGTACCCACAGGCTTATAGTGCTTCACCATCACGACAGAGAATTAGAGATGCACGTTGGTATTTATTAACTTGTCACTTGTTTTAGTAGCTACTTAATGTTGTTAACATTCCTTAGAAAACTTTTACTAAGCTGTCATCCCTAGCGATGATGCCAGAAATGCTTGTTGGTACTAGCCAGTGTCACTTCTAGAATGACACTAAGAAGTACTTTAGTATTTCATATGACTAGAAAGAATATATATAAATGAAACGAATTTGCAAGCGCACAGATAATATATCATTGTAGCACTTCACCCGGGAGTATTCCATGTATCATTATTTATATTTTTACCGCAGGGAACGACAGACAGTTGGAATATATTGATAACTCGTATGCACGATGGAAAGATTAACCATAACCAACTTTTACTCATAACAGGAGTAAGTTAAGACATAAATATATATGAATGGTAAGTAATAACTAATCATTGATCACTTAGAGTACTCCTTTCTATGGCATTAGCATGGCTAAGTAGAATATTAGAGGAATAATTCCTAAGTCATTCTTAATTACAAGTCAAGCATACGTTGATTAGTGCAATTACACTTAATAATCATGGTTAAGATCAACTTCATATCTACACATAAGGGATATTACTAAAGAAAATTAATAACAGAGCTTGTTTTCCTTCGTAAGTAGATCCTACTTGTCCTATATTTGGGGAGTGGACTACAAAGAACTTAACGGGAGTGTCACATCCACGATCTACTATATGACCCTAAATATAGGGTGCATCCATAGGTAAACAACGTATAAGCACCACGCTTACACAATATCGACCACTCACCCCTGGATCCATGGAGCGAGCGCTATATGAACTTATGATTGAATATGATGATAATCTAACTATACTAAGCATATAATCAAAGTAGACGATGAATATTATAACTAGGAACATGAATGATATGAAGAACAATGTCATAACAACTGTAGCAAACATATAAAGGTAATGAGAGTTACAAAAGAAAGGGTACAAAAGCTATACCAATCCATGCTCTTGACACGATCAGGAATCCAAGCGAAGCTTTCATCCCTCTAGACCTAGCCTAGCTAGCTATGTCCTAAAATATGGTGGAGCTCTACGGATGATTAGGGTTTCTGTCTTCTCAAATGACTTGATCAGGGTTTGATGATTTAGGGGGTGGTAGGGGTTGATATATATAGGACGGAGCGTCAATCCTGAGCCCTCGGATTAAACCGACTTGAATGAATGACATAGATGCAACCTAGAAGGCGGTGGAGAACCGACGTAGCAACGAGAGACTGAGCGGTGGGCCCACGGGGCCGGCCAATCTGTAGGTGGGACTGGTCGGTCCCACCTGGCGGCCTCTCGCCCTCCACCGCTGTGTGGTGTCTTCTAGATCCTTCTAGTGCTGTTATGCCGCGAATAAGCGTGATTAATTCTGATATATAGGTCCACCTTGACGGTTTTATGAATAGACCCCGCTGAAAACACATATTCACCAAAATTCGTTGAATTTATTAGTTTAAACCCGTAAACCTTGGTCGGTGATTATATTCATACCTTATACATGTTACATTGACGGTTTATAATGTTTGTTAACTACCGTCAATAATGCCAGACCTTGCAATAGAACAAACCAAAAGAAGATGTCGAAATTGCCATGTAGAAAGCCATCTAACTGTTTCCCCTGATAAACACATCATCTGCCACCACAACTGCCACTAAGATTTGAAGAGAACAAACAGATTTGATAGACCAAACTCTCACTAGCCCTTCGTCAACACCGGATCAAACATCGATGAGGTAGGGAGAGGCTGGAGAGACCTTATTCCAATATGTCATCGTCGTCACCATCTCATCGATGATGCCAGAAACCAAATCCTAGAGGAACCGGGATCAACAAAAACTAAAAAGCTATGGAGGGATTGGGTCCCCACTCCTCTAGCCCCCAACGAGGTCGCCAGATGGGAGGGAGGAGGGGACCCAGGTGAATCGTGTGGGGAAGGACGATGGCGGCAGTGGTTGTTACTTTTAGTGACTAGCAATTGTTTTGTTGTAGCGGTTCCAGTGCTGCATTTTTCTTTTTACCTCTACAAATGAGCTGCTATTGGCGTGCGGGAAGAGGCTCCGCGATAGCAAGTAAAATTTAGGGCATCCAATCCTGTTTTAAGGACTAAGATTTACCTCACCATCCCATAGCTATGTAAGCCCCAGACGTCAATCTATAATTGGTCATTCATAAAAATATCTCCAGAATCTGATGATTCTATCCATGTGTCGCATCGTATGCTCCACTTCACCTCTGGCGACCTTTCGACGTTGCTTTCTCTCTCATCTCGCCTCCCTCCCTCTCTCTCTCCTTCCCTCTCCAACCCAGATCTCTCTCAGCACCCGGGGAACATCCAAAAGCTAACCGTAAAGTTATGTGTGCTGGCAATCTTGCACAAAATCCCCTCTTTTAATTATTAGCAATGAGCCCAAGATGACTGGTGGGCCTGAGACATCTGCAAACCACTCAAAATAGACTCCAGGATCAAAATCGAATAGTTTTGATAGTTGAGGTGCTAAAATTACTTGGTTTTATAGTTTGGGGTTAAAATTGGACAATGGAAGAGTTGAGGAGCCCAAGATGGACTAAATTCTTTTTCCCCTTACAAAGATGCACATAAATACAAAATGGTTCCCAACAGTCATTATCTGTTATCGGTGAAACGGTCATGACTTCACAATTACCATATAATATATACAGCACCTGAACGCCGTCATCATGTAATCGAAATTAAGGAAGTCATCGGGAGATATAAGAAGAGCACCAGTGTCGACGGCAACGGTGTATTACGTTCTGGGTCAGTTGTCTTCTCGAGGCTTAGAAAAGAGATTCTAGGGCTGCTCGCTTATTCAGCAAAATCACAAACCATGGCCTTGAGGGCCTTATTTGCTACCAATGTATTATTGTAGAATTTGCATGTGTTACCGGTACTTGTGCGTGTAAGTATATATAAGATTTTTTTCTAGAGATGATCTTTTCCTCATGTAATAACATCATATAGAAATGCAGTCGCAAGTTGTGGCAAAGCTCGTGAAGTAAGCGCACTTTAGATGGCTAGGATATTCACCACCTCTGTTTTTCTTCATTTTACGTTGACACTAAAGTCAAAGTGCCTTGCTGTGAAACCTCTCAGTGGTGCAAAAGAAGATAAGCCCATATGTTTTTGGAAGATAGCATGCAGTTGGTCAATGTTTAGAATAGCACGCTAAGCCTGTTAGCGGATGGGTTCCACAAAGGTTATAATAAAGACTACTTAGCGGTTTAGCAAAAAATACATGTAGATTACTCAGAATGTAATGTTTTATACACTAGCATGCATAGAATCAGATACATTCTAGCATGACAATAACTTGGACCTAATTCAATTTTGTAATATATGAGCATCCTTGCAGTAACATGCTAGCCATTGAGAGTTTCAAACTAAACCTCTAGACCTCTGAAGTCTGAATGGAGCAAAGGGAAGGAAAAAAAACTAGAATAGAGAAGAGTAAAAGTGTAAAACTTCCCGCACTGTTACTCTGTCCCAATTCAGTTTTCCCCCTGGTTAATGGGCTAAATAGGCTGCTAGTAGCAGATTTAGTGGGCTAAATCCAGATAATCAGGAAAGAAAGATAATGAGGAAAGAAAGGTTAAGAGCATCTTCGAGAGATTAACTATCTTTGTCTAGGAGTCGAATTTTAGTAATTTTGGGAAGAAATAGACCTCCAACAACTTTTGCATCTGGTGAGCCAAAATAAGAAGTGATGTATCCCGTGCTTCTCGCTAGCTAGATATAGCACTCTTCTTTTTGAGGTGATTTTCTATTTTACATAATGGCTAAATCAAATGATTTTGCATCTATTTTTAGCTTATCTCTTGGAGACTCCAACAAGTGACCCATATGCGCACCCATACCTAATGGGTAGTTAGAGACCTAAAATCAATCTCCAACAGACTATCTATATGGTAGATCCATTTTGGGTTGTCTGAGAGACACAACCCAAATATGAGCATCCTCTCTCCTGAAAATTCTTTTGCAGAAATGATTTTTTTTTGGGTCATGTTGTTGGAGAAGATGTTGAATGGGTATTGAACCCTTTGCCTGTAGTACTACTCAAAGATTGAATGGGTCTTGTATTTGTGGTGTTGTTGTTGAAGATGGTCTACGACCTAAAACTGGATTATCTTAGCCCAAGTCTTCCCAGAGGCTAAATCTAGCAATTTGAAACATCGCACTATGTTCCCATTGTTATATGATGATGATGTATGAGCTTATTCCCTTCCCTTTGTGTTTGATTCAATTTTGTTATATATATACTACTTGTAGCTTTGTAGGCAGCAATTGAAGGTTGGCAGAGCTTACAGAGGAGCACACGCTGTAGCTACACTACAAAAGCCTAAACATCTCCATCTTCTCGCGGAACCGGGTTTCCAGCACCGGCAATGGTGATTAGAGACAAATAAACCTGTTTTGTGGCCATCCCATGATCCTGTCACGGCATGAACTTACAAGGCACGATTGTAGTAGCTGCAGCAATAAAAGGATAGAAACTGATGCTGAGTGAGCACACCAGCACATAAATCAACAGAGAAGCAGGTCTCATTCGAAAGGAGAAGACGCAGTGGCGGAACCAGCAAAATGATAAAGGAAAAGCTACAAGCAGTCTGGACAGACAAATACGAGCAAAATGTTTATGTATATATAATATAAATATTCATATAATCATAATGTTTGTTGGAAGTGGCCCTTTTAGAAAAGAGGATAAAAGAAACTTACTTTTTTGAGCCTCACTTTGCACGTCTTCGTGGCATAGAAATCATCTATAATGACATCCGTTGTGAATTGTGCTGCAAGTTCTTTCTCAGTATAGATTACCAAACAATCTCTCAAAAACGCATCTTCCATTTTATTTCGATGCTGAAAATGCCTGATGTGATGTTGCAGTTGAAACCGGAAGGGACAAGTCCAATTAACCTAGAAATTAAAAAGAAAGGGAGAATGCATCTTATTATTTCTACAATAACAAAATGATAAATTGGCATAAGCATACAATGATGCAAACTGAATCAAAAATTTGTACGGACGATCATTGCAAATTAGCAATTAAAAAACTAGAAATAGTATCATTTAAATTATATTTACTTTGCAGCTGCTTCCACGTGCTGCAGACTTGCTCGCTCGGGCTCGGCTGCTGCCTGCTCGGCGCTCGCCTGCTCCAGCGGGCCACGAGCAGCGAGGCCGCGACGGCCGACGGGATGGGCGATGGGCGGCCAGACGCGGGCACGCGGCAAGCCGGCGACGCCTCTGCCGACTGCAGCTCTGGTCTCCGCCTGTCCGCTGAATCGCTGATCACGCAGGGAACTGGAAGCGACACGAGTGGCGGCGAGTCACGCGAGGCGCCTGAGTCCGCTCGTTGGTTTCAGCCAGCCCAAACTAGCCAGCCAACAGTATTTTTCTCTCACAATAAATCAGCATCAGTCAGTCCAAATCAGCTCAGAAAACAACCAGCGAACACGGCTTACGATGCTTCCTCTCTGCGACGTTTCTGCTTCCATTGCTGGGCTAGCCCTCCCCACCCTAGTTCCGCCTCTGAGAAGAGGAACTGAGAGGCAACAAAGATCTAGCTCTACTGTGATTGACCATGGATTTTGCTGCATTCGCGTCCTTTTTCTCCGTAGGTACGCCAAGCTATGTCTATTGATCTCTTATTTGTTTCAAATAGAAGAGGATAGACATACTGAATTATTTCTTCTTCTTCTTCTTCTTCTTCTTCTTCTTCTTCTTCTTCTTCTTCTTCTTCTTCTTCTTCTTCTTCTTCTCATTTGTGGCACTCGATCCACCATTCATTCCTGTGTGTTGTGTTATCGTTTTAATTTGAAGGGTTGAAACTACTTTCTTCTGTGCGTATGCTGCACTGTGTACATTTCTTGTTCAAAGGGCCAGGGTAGAGACAGAAATGGCAGTGTGCTCGTAGGGATAGGGAACCATGCATGATATATTTATTGAGATCTGACAATCAGATCTTTGGGAAAAAAAAAATCTTTCAAAAAAGACATCTGACAATGCAATTGAATATTTTTCTGTATATCTATATCTATATCTATCTTAGTAGTCCACTAGTCATTCTATCTTGACATGCAAGCAGTCTATCTCAGCAGTCCACTCTCACATGCATTTAATTATCATTATTAGTATGCCACACCATCCATTATAATTAATTTAATAATAGTTTATTCCTTCATATAAGTAATTTGATCTAATTTCATTTTAATTCATGTGAGGTATACTTCTAGTTACCTACATCCCTCAATCCACTGTTGTTGAGATCACCAACGATTGTGTCTTAGGCCTTCGAGAGTACAACACATTGTGTCGGTGCAAAAAGTGATCAACAAATAAATATTTGTAATTTTGTCGTACGTTGTGATCGGAGATGGCCTAGCACTCAGTGACATAGGGTTTATACTGGTTCAGGCAACGTGCCCTATGTCCAGTTTGAGTCGGTCGGTGACTTTATTCCTGAGCCCAGGTGCTCGAAGTTTGTAGTAGGGTTACAAATGAGAAGGAGAAACATAGGGGGTACAAGAGGTCCGGTCGGACACCGGTCGGAAGGGCCGAGAGTGACAAGAGCTCCGCTATGAGCTAAGTGTTCGAGCATGTGCTCGTGGTTTGAACCTAGTGGTTCTGCTGTTGTGTGCTAGTGAACTTGATCGATCTAATGAATCTGGAATGACTTAATGAACCTGAATGTTGGGAGAGAGCGCATCCCCTTTTATAGATGAAGGGGATGGCCTTACAAGTGTGTGTGTGAGAGAGAGTACGTATGCTTCTAAGCCTTGTTGCCCACGTCGACGGGTACAGGATGATGGTAGGTGTCCACAACACTATTGGATGTCAGATGCACGTGGGAGGTTGCGTCGTCTTGTTCAGGTATGGCAGATGTCGGTACCTGCTATACTGTTGATGCCCAGAGGCATGTGAGGAGTTTCACCATATTCACCCGGTACGGTAAATGCCGGCGCCCACAACACTGTCGATGCCCAGAGGCATGTGGGGGGAGCCTTACCGTATGGAAGTTAATGGCGCCTACAATACTGTAGGGAAAAATGTCAGCGCCTACAACACTGCTTGGGTTCTGTCGTACCAGGGAGGTCGCAGAGCACTGTTCCTGCAGGTGTACAAGATACGGTCCCCGGTATTGTGGTTTTGACTTGTGTGCCTTACCTTACTTTCTCCGTTCGTTTCCTGGTCTTTATTGAGCGGGTGTCCCCGGTCGGTTGGTCCCAGTCGGCTCTGATCGCGCCAGTCGGAGAAGAGCGATGAGCAGGGGTTTGGCGCATCCCCGATCGGAGACATGGGTCGGAGTCGGAAGTAGTGCCTTGGCCAGACCTTTCGGTCGGAAAGGCCATCTGGAGGCGGGCTAGAGACCGAAGCGAATGCTCCGGTCAGAGAGGCGGGTCAGAGTCGAAAAACGGGCGTTGTTCCTCCTTGGCCAGGCCTTCTGGTCGGAGATCCGATCGCTCCTCTGGCCTGTCATTTAGGTACTTGGGCCAGCCCATGAGTTGTGCATTTGTCTGCTTGGGCCGAGCCTTTGTTGGGAGGCTGGTCCGCGAGGGACCCCAGGTTTGTGAACCCGACAGGAGCCCCTGAGCCCCCGAGCGATTCGGGTTGAATCATCTGGGGGATTTTTGTCTTGGCTGCGGGTGAACGCGAGCGCACCCATGGGTGTAGCCCCCGAGCCCCCGGGTGATTCGGGAAGAATCGTCTAGGGTTTTTTCGTGTTACCAGCGGGGGAAGTTTCGTTTTGTCGGCGGGTGCGCGCGACCGCACCCGCGGGTGTAGCCCCCGAGCCCCCGGGTGATTCAGGCAGAATTGTCTGGGGGTTTTTTCAGCGAGCGTGTGTGCGTGTTTTTTAGTCGAGACAGAGTCATCAACCAAGGCATCGTTGCGCAGCCCAGGCGTTTTAGTTTTGGGATCAGGCGAGGTAGAGCTCGTGGATCTTAGCGTCGGTGCGCGCCGTGGGATCGGGTGAGACAGTTAGTTTAGGGATTGGACGAGACGGAGCTCGTGCGTCCTGGCGTCGATGCGCGCCGTGGGATCAGGCGAGTCGGAGTCATGGATCCTGGCCTCGGTGCAGCCCGCGCAGCCGAGGTAGTTAGTTTGTTAGTTTAGGGATTAGGCGAGCCGGAGCTCGTGGATCCTGATGGGGTGAGTTCGGGGTCGCAAACCCAGGCGTTTGGTGTGCAGTCGAAGCATAGCCGAGTGGATGGGGCGAGTTTGGGGTCATAGACCTAGGTGTTTGGTGTGCAGTCGAAGCGTAGCCGAGTGGATGGGGCGAGTTCAGGGTTGCAGACCCAGGTGTTTGATGTGCAGTCAAAGCATAGCCGAGTGGATGGGGCGAGTTCGGGGTCGCTGACCTAGGTGTTTGGTGTGTAGTCGAAGCGTAGCCGAGTGGATGGGGCGAGTTCGGGGTCGCAGACCCAGGTTTTTGGTGTGCCTTGAGCCCCCGAGCCCTGTTGGGCTTTTGGTAGGGGTCGGTTTGAGTTGTGTACGTTACCCTGTCCTCAATTTCTCACAACCAGAGGGGCTGAGTTTTGTCACTTGTCCCGATCGCTCGGGCTCGAGTGACGCGCTCGATGAGCTTGCTAACGGGTATGATCGAGTTGAATCTGGGTCCGTCGTTCGTGACGGGGTCGGCATAGCCCTCTTGTGACATTCCACTGCTCCTTTACCTGTAATCCGGCAGATGCCTAGGTCATTCCGGAGACCGACCCGGGTGGCCTAATGGCCCCCCCTCGATGGAGATTCTGTGGGCTTGGTAGAGGTTTAGGATCAAACGAGAAGGTTGAGATGACCCTATCTGCTTTGGGGCAGACTGGGCGAGGGCCGCACGGGGCTCATCTACATTTTCTCCCCTGGCTCTGTTTGACGTGGGGCGGCCTCGAGCCCTTTGTGGGCTAGCCTTCGAACCCCGGTCAGTCGTTGCTCATGTTCGAATGAGGCAACTGCCGCTTCGTGACGCAACATGGAGCGTTGTGATGCATTTCGCTGCATGTGCGATGCTTAGTTCCTGAGCCCCTAGGCGGTTTAGGGCCCAAATCGTCCGGGGGCATGGGCGTATGGAATGAATGCGTGTATGGATGTATGAAATGATTATAAAGAAATAGCGGGGGTCGGTAGTGTTACCTTGATGACTCGAGTGACGGGGTTTGAAGAGCTCCAGTCGGAAATGTCCGACCGGGACCCATGCTCGTCGTTCGTGACGGAGTCGGCATGGCCTACATGGGGCGTCTCTTTGCTCCTTACCTGTCTCTTGGTATTTTTCCTGAGCCATTGGATTGACTTTAGGAAGCCCGATGGTTTCTCCTGGCGGAGATCCCGTCATTTGGGTTTTTCCAAGTCCTGCCTAGGGAGGCGGAGAGCTACCTGCGTGTGGTGACGCTTTGGTTTTCGCGCCCGGTGTGCAGTAGTGGTGGGCCATACCCAGACCATGTCCTGTCTTACCAGGCGGCGTTCTATCCGACCAGGCATCGTTCCATCGGTCAGTGTGCGTCCCATTGTTTCCCATCCGTATTGAATGGGGGAAGGGAGAGAGTTTTTCGCTCTGATGTTTTGCCCCTCTTCAGCTGTCGCGTTTCCTCCTTAAATAGGGGGAGGGAGAGGGCTTTTCATCGCAGTCCTTTGCCTGTTCTCCAACTATTGTCTCTTCTCCTTCTTCTTCCTCACTGAGAGTGCCTGTATGCCGCGACAGTTCCTAAGTGAGAGAGAGGGTAAGCGAGAGGGAGGACTTACAGATCCTTTCGTGAATCCAGAGCATGATGTCAAGCTAGAGGCTGCCTGGGGTAGTGCTGACTGTCTTTGCCTGAGAAGGGGTGGCTTCTGCCGAAGGAGGTGGCACGCTGGATTCATCTGCGTGGCCTTTTTTGGGATGGAGTCGTGTGTGGATTTTCTCCGGTGGATCTTCATCGGGCAAGCTTTGTCGGAGGGGAAGTTGCCCAGGATCGTGCTAGTGGAGGGTTCCGTGCTTGCAGCTGCTCAGGTTGGCCAGTTCATAAAATTCGATGAGATCTCTTCCAGCCATGGCGGCCTTACCTCAGTAGCAGCGTCCCTGCCCAGGAGCTGCCTCGGCTGCATGAGAAGGTTTGGAGCTCTATGCTCTTCTGCTGAGCATTTATGGGTGCGACGCCCTTGAGGTATCCGTTGCGCTCGCCGAAGTCGAGGGAACAGAACTGTGCGGGCCCCTTGAGGTACCTGTTGCACTCGCCGAAGTCGAGGGAGCGGAACCGGGCGGGGCCCGTGTGGTGGTGGTTATGTCCGGCGGCATGTGCCGTGTCCTCTTCTTTGGCGTCAGGCGATGTCATCGAGCAGTAGTATTTGGATTAGAAGTAGTTAGAAAATATAATAGTTGAGTTCGTGGGTGAGCCCCCGTGTGAACAGTTTTTGTATCAATGAATCCATCAGTTCTGTTCTTGTGATAGAACCACTATCCATTCCTTGTTTTTTATCCTAGCATAACGTTTGTTTTTATCCTTCCTTTTTCGCACCTGCCCGTTAGTTCCATAGGCTGCAGCTATTAAGAACCTAGGCATGGCCCGCGGGGCTCGGCTGCTCATACCCATAGGTCGTGGCGGGGTGCGTTCGGTTAGGAGTAAGAACAAAGTTACGTAGGGCAATCAAAGGAAATGGAATGCGCTTCTGTTCAGGGATGAAGTTGTTTACCAAGTGATAGAAAAGAGATGTAGTATTCAATATTGTATCCTCATGGAGCCCCCGAGCGACCCGGGCTGAAAGTGCTCTGGCTGGGGTGCTTTATATGAGCAAGTGTTGACTAAAAAGCGGTAAGACCAAATTTAGGGGAAAAACGACGAGCTGTTCAATGTTCCAAGTGTTGGTGAGAATGTTGCTGTTGTTGTCCTCCAGTCGGTAGGTGTCCGGTTAGATCACTTTGGTCACCGTATAGGGTCCTTCCCATGGTGGAGAGAGTTTGTATTTTTCTTTCGTTGATTGGGTCCTCTGGAGTACGAGATCACCGACTTCAAGGATCCTCCCCCTGATCTTCCTTTCGTGGTACCTGCAGAGAGTTTGCTGATAGCGAGTGGAGCGGATGACGGTCGTTTCACGGGCCTCCTTGAGCAGTCGACTGCATCTTGCTGAGCCTCCGCGGCTCGGTCATGGTCGAAAGCCTTCACTCTTGGGGCGCCGTGGTCGAGGTCGGAGGGCAGTACTGCTTCAGCTCTGTAGGCCAGGAAGAAGGGTGTGAACCCTGTGGATCGGTTCGGGGTTGTTCTCAGGCTCCAGAGGATCGCTGGGACCTCTGCAACCCATCGCCCGGCGTACTTGTTGAGTCGGTCAAAGATGCGTGACTTGAGTCCTTGGAGGACCATGCCATTGGCACGCTGGCCCTGACCGTTAGTACGTGGGTGTTCGACTGAGGCCCAATCGATTCTGATGCCGTATCCATTACTGAAGTCTAGGAACTTCTTCCTGGTGAAGTTAGTCCCGTGGTCAGTGATGATGCAATTAGGAACGCCGAACCGGTAGATGACGTCGAGGAAGATTTTGACCGCCTCTTCCAAGCAGATGTTGGTGATGGGCTTGGCCTCTATCCACTTGGTGAACTTGTCGACTGCTACGAGTAGGTGAGTGAAACCGCATGGGCCCTTTTTGAGGGGTCCCACCATGTTGAGGCCCCAGACCACGAATGGCCAGGTGATGGGGATGGTTTGGAGCTCCTGTGTCGGCAAATGGGTTTGCCGTGCATAGAACTGGCATCCTTCACACCTGCGGACAACCTCCTCAGCATCTCGTAGCACGGTGGGCCAGTAAAAACCTTGGTGAAAGGCTTTTCCATCCAGCTACCTTGGGGCCACGTGATGTCTGCAAATCTCAGCATGGACCTCGAGGAGGAGCTGCTTCCCTTGGTTGGTGGGGATGTACTTCATGAGCACCCCTGATGGACTCTGTTTGTCGAGTTCATCACCGAGCACGATGAAGGTCTTAGCGCGTCGAGCGATCTGTTAGGCTTCAGTGTTTTCGGGTGGGAGAACCTCCTCGAGGAGGTAGGCGAGTAGCGGTGCTCACTAGTCGGTTTGATCGAGTGCCAATACGGCGAAGCTGGTGGGTGGCGTCGTCATGGAGGTACTAGGATCGGAGCCCCCGAGCACTGGCTTAGCGTTGGGGTTAGAGCCGTCGGGCGCTGGCTTGGCATCGGGGTCAGAGCCCTCGGGTTCCGGCTGGGCGTCGGGGTGTGTCTGGACCGGACCTTCCAGGATGCGGCCGGACGGCTCATGGACGTCGTTGATGAAGACCCCGCTAGGGGATGGATCCCGTTTGGCGACCAATTTTGCAAGAAAATCAGCGGCATCGTTGTCCTTTTAGGGGACGTGATGCAGCTCGATCCCCTGGAATTTGTCCTTGAGCTTACGCACCTCTTGGTAGTATGCTACGATGAGGGGGCTTTTGCAGGAGGACTCCTTCATGACCTGATCAATGACCAGCTCCAAGTCACCGCGAACGTAGAGTCGCGTAGCACCAAGCTCGATGGCGATGCGTAGTCCGTTGATGAGGGCCTCGTACTCCATGGCGTTGTTTGAGGCTGAAAAGTGGAGGCGGATGGCGTAGCACAGCCTACTCCCATCCGGGGAGATCAGAACCACTCCAGCCCCCGAGCCGTGAGCCATTACGGACTCGTCGAAGTACATTGTCCAATACTCATGGGTGATGTCCGGGGTCGGTAGCTGCACCTCTGTCCATTCGGCGACAAAATCCACGAGAGCCTGAGATTTAATGGTGGTTTAGGGGATGTACCTTATGTCATGGCCCATGAGTTCGAGTACCCACTTAGAGATCCATCCCACGTCGTCGTGGTTGCGGATGATGTCCCCGAGTGGGTATGAAGTGACAACCATGACTTCGTGGTCGGTGAAGTAGTGCAGGAGCTTTCGGGTCGCCATCAGCACGGCGTATAAGATTTTCTGCACCTGGGGGTTCCAGACCTTGGGGTCAGTGAGTACTTCACCATTGATGTATATGGGCCACTGGACCTTAAGGTGGTGTCTCGGCTCCTCCCTTTCGATGACCAGCGCGGCGCTTACCACATGGTTGCTAGCCACGATGTAGAGGAGAAGGGATTCTCCCTGTTCGGGAGCGACAAGGATCGAGGCAGACATTAGGGACGTTTTGAGGCTCCCCAGAGCTGCTGAGCCTCCTCAGTCCAGACGAAAGTGTCCGTCTTTTTGAGGAGTTTGTAGAGTGGCATCCCCCGTTCGCCAAGCCAGGAGATGAATCGGCTTAGGGCAGCCAGACAGCCGGTGAGCCTTTGCACGCCCTTGACGTTGCGTATGGGGCCCATGTTGGAGATGGCCGTGATTTTTTTGGGGTTGGCCTTGATGCCGCACTCAAACACAATGTATCCCAGCAGCTTCGCCTTCGGAACCCTGAAAACACAATTTTCAGGAGTCAGCCTGATGTTGAACCTTCAGAGGTTCGCGAATGTTGCGGCCAAGTTTGCGATCAGGTCGCAAGCTAGAGTCGTTTTGACCACTATGTCATCAGCATAGACGGCGATCGTTGGTCTTGGCCGCTCAGTTTGATCAGGCTTATCTAGTGGGTCGATTTGGTCGGTGAAGCATTGCTGCATGCACCTTTGGTAGGTGGCGCTAGCATTCTTCAAGCCGAAAGGCATGGTTACGTAGCAGTATGAACCATATAGGGTGATAAACGAGGTTGCGAGCTGATCAGACTGTTTCATCGCGATCTGGTGATAGCCCAAGTAGGCATCCAGAAAGGAGAGGATCTCGCAACCCGAGGTGGAGTAGACTATCTGGTCTATGCACGGCAAAGGAAAATGATCCATTGGACACGCTTTGTTGAGGCTAGTTTAATCAACGCACATTCCCCACTTTCCGGTCTTCTTTTTAACAAGAACGGGACTAGCAAGCCAGTCGGAGTGGAATACCTCTCTGATGAATCCGGCTGCCAGGAGTTTTGCGATCTCTTTGCCTATGGCCCTTCGCCTCTCGTCGTTGAAGCGGCACATGCGCTGCTTGGCGGGCTTCGAGCCTGGGATGAGGCGCAGTGCATGCTTGGTGACCTCCCACGGTATGGTCGGCATGTCAGAAGGCTGCCATGCGAAGACATCGTGATTGGCGCGCAGGAAGTCAATGAGCTCGCATTCCTATTTGGTCGGGAGCTGGGTCCCGATCTGCACCATCTTGGTTGGGTCGGTGAGGTTGATTCCCACGGCCTTGGTTTCCTTGAGCAGGCGGAAGGACGTCGAGGAGGTTGGTTTGTTACAGTCTGGGACTATCGGGGTCAATGATTCCTCGAGCCGTGGGAGCTCGTACGAGTTGATGACCGCGGTGGTGAGCTCGAAGTGCTCGCGGTCGCACATGAAGGCATGTGAAAAGGCGCTGCTCACGGTGATGATGCCATTCGGTCCCTGCATCTTTAGCTTGAGGTAGGTGTAGTTGGGGATTGCCATGAATTTGGTGTAGCATGGCCGCCCCAAGATAGCTTGGTAGGACCCTAGGAAGTCTACTACTTCGAAGGTGAGGACCTCCGAGCAGAAGTTGGCTCGGTTGCCAAACGTGATGGGCAAGTCGATCTGCTCGAGCGGGTATGCCTGCGCTCCCGGGATCACCCCGTGGAAGGGAGAGCCCGCCAGGTGGAGCTTCGACCGGGGGACACACATGGCGTCGAGGGTATCGATGTAGAGGATGTTGAGGCCGCTCCCTCCGTCCATCAGCACCTTGGTGAGGTGCTTCTTGCGGACGATGGGATCGACGACGAGTGGGTAGCGTCCCGATCTCACGTTGTGGGAGGGATGGTCCCTCTGATCGAAGGTGATTGGGGATTCTGACTAGTTGAGGAAGGAGGGGACAGCCGTCTCGACGATGCATACCTCCCTATAGCGCACCTTGTGCTGGCGCTTGGTCCAGATGGTGTCGGATCCGCCGAAGATCATGATGCATTCCTCAGGGTTGGGGAAGCCGTCCCCGTCCTTGCCCGCTGCACCTCCTTTCTTGGCTGCCGCCTCTTTGCCGTCTCCCTCTTTTGGCCTGCCGGCCTGTCGTAGGAAACGTTTGAGGAGCTCGCAGTCCTTGTAAAGGTGTTTGACGGGGTAGGCGTGGTTGGTGCATGGGCTATCCATGAGCTTGTTGAAGTGGTCAGGTAGTCCCTGTTGGGGCTGCTTGCCCATGCGATCAACCACGGTGACCAATGTGATGTTGTCTGATCGGCGCCGATCCTTTTTGTTCTTCTAGCCCCTCTGTGTGGAGGGGCCCTCGTCTTGGTCCATGCACTTGGCCTTGCCTTTGTCCCGGCCCCCGTTGAAAACTACTCCAACTGCCTCCTCGCTGGAGGCGTGGTTAGTGGCGATGTCGAGCAGGTCGTGGGTGGTACGAGGCTTCAGGCATCCAATCTTGTGGATCAGGGACTCGCAGGTCGTCCCGGAGAGGAATGCGCTAATGACATCAGCATCGATGACATCAGGGAGGGAGTTGCATCATTGGGAGAACCTACGGATGTAATCCCATAGGGACTCGCTGGGCTCCCGCTGGCAACTCTTGAGGTTTCAGGAGTTTCTAGGGCGGACATACGGCCTCTAAAAATTTCCGACGAAGACCCTCTTGAGGTCCGCCCAGTCGCGGATGCTGTCGTGTAGGAGGAATTCAAGCCATGCCCGAACATGTTCCCCTATGCAGATGGGGAGATATTGAATGATGAAATAGTCATCATCCACCCCTCCGGCTCGGCAGGCGAGCCGAAAATCTTTGAGCCAAATACCGGGGTTTGTCTCCCCGGTGTACTTGGTGATGTTGGTGGGCAGTCGAAAGCGCCGTGGGAACGGCGCTCTCCGGATACACCGGTCAAAGGCCTGTGGTCCCAGGCCCTCAGGGCTAGGACTCCGGTCGTCTGGCCGGCGACTATGCCTAGGGTGCGTTTCACCGCTCCCCTTGATGGTTTGGCCGGGTCCCACGTCGCCTGCCCTCATCGCCGCCCAGTGGTCGTCATCATCATGTCGGGCCTGATGCCGGTTGCTGATGATGCTACGAGTGTCTTGGTGCGGACCGGGGCATCCGTGTACTGGCGGTCGGTGTACAACAGGCACTAGGTCGGACCATGGGGCGGCTGCTGCCTCCCGAGCCACACTTGGCGGCTGTAGCGGTGAGCGAACGGAGCGATCCATCTAGCACGTCCCCACTCCCCCAGTGGGGATAGAGGGCGCGTGTCGGAGTCACGATGCGGAGCTTTCCGCCTATTGAACGGCGGCGGCTTCTACCAGCACCAGGAGGTTTCGGTAGACCACCCGCTCCTAGGGGTTGACGGGCTCGGGAACGCCACGCAGAAGCATCGTCGCAGCAGCGATGTTCTGGCTAGCCCGAGCGAACTATGGGAGATCATTCCCCTCGTTCATGATGTCGTGTTGGACCTGGCGCGCGTGACCCTGGGCGCCGCCCGCCGGGTCATGTGCATGCGGCGCAACGTGCTGTACCGAGCGCGCCGACGCAGGTGGCGGCTGGTTCTACCGCCGTTGTCGTAGTTCTTCGGTGTGCACTTGTGCAAACGTGAGGGCCCCCGCACACGGGTCCGGAGGGGTGTGAGTCTGCACAGACTCCGCAACGACCGGCAGTTGTCCTAGAGCGTCCGTCATAGCGCACTCCTAGGATGGACAGTGGCTAGGTGCTACGTCGCCGATGCTGGAGCCGTTGCTCTCACCCTCGTCATCCAGGAGTTCGTGGAAAGTGGTAGGAGCATAGATCGCCATTCCCATGAATTCGGATGTGAGAGGGGATGGCGGCAGCGTCATTCAGAGCCCCCGAGCGCACGCGTCTATGGGGGACGCGAGGCCATAGGGGAACTGGTCATACGGTGTTCGTGGTGCGGTCAATATGGTCCCTCCGGATAATCGGTGGGAGATAGTAAAAAAAGAGTAAATAACAGTCTGCATATTACTTACAGCGGGGTTTGAGCAGAGAGTTTGCTCGGAATGAAGTGTGGATGCCTCATCATTGAATTCATCGTGCGTCCCAAAGCCGATGGAGGGCGCCCCTCCGACGGGCGCCAGAACGAGTGCCTCCTCGCGGAGGTGTAGTATGCCGAGCCGGTCGGCGACGAAGTCTTGGCTTCTGAAGAGGAAGGCCTGGGACAGCTCGAAGACAGGTGGAACCCACATCCCAACAGGTGGGAGTGCGGGAAACCCTAGTGAGCCGAAGTGAATCGTATCGCCTAAGCCCGCCACGGTGGAGGTGACAGAAAAGTGGGCATCCTATGTCCAAAAAGTGTTGAACGTACAACATCTTCCCCACGAACGGCGCCAACTGTCGGTGCAGAAAGTGACCAACAAGTAAATATTTGTAGTTTTTCCATACGTTGTGATCGGAGGTGGCCTAGCACTCAATGACACAGGGTTTATACTGGTTCAGGCAACGTGCCCTACGTCCAGTTTGAGTCGGTCGGTGACTTTATTCCTGAGCCCTGGTGCTTGAAGTTTGCAGTGGGGTTACAAATGAGAAGGAGAAAGATGGGGGGTACAAGATGTCCGATCGGACTCTGGTCAGAAGGGCCCAGAGTGACAAGAGCTCCGCTATGAGCTAAGTGTTCGAGCGTGTGCTCGTGGTTTGAACCTGGTGGTTCTACTGTTGTGTGCTAGTGAACTTGATCGATCTAATGAATCTGGAATGACTTAATGAACCTAAATGTTGGGAGAGAGCGCATCCCCTTTTATAGATGAAGGGGATGACCTTACAAGTGAGAGGGAGAGAGTACGTATGCTTCTAAGCCTTGTTGCCCACGCCGACGGATATAGGATGATGGTAGGCGCCCACAACACTGTTGGATGTCAGATGCACGTGGGAGGTTGCGTCGTCTTATTCAGGTATGGCAGATGTCGGTACCTGCTATACTGTTGATGCCCAGAGTCATGTGAGGAGTTTCACCATATTCACCCGTTATGGTAAATGACGGCGCCCACAACACTGTCGATGCCTAGAGGCATGTGGGGGAGCCTTACCATATGGGAGTTAACGGCGCCCATAATACTGTAGGGAAAAATGTCGGCGCCTGCAACAATGCTTGGGTTCTGTTGTGCCAGGGAGGTCGTAGAGCACTGTTCCTACTGTTGTACAAGGTACGGTCCCTAGTATTGTGGTTTTGACTTATGCACCCTGCCTTACTTTCTTCGTTCATTTCCTAGTCCTTACCAAGCTGGCATCCCCGGTCAGTTGGTCCTAGTCGGCTCTGTTCGCGCCAGTCGGAGAAGAGCGGTGAGCAGGGGTTCGGCGCATCCCCGGTCGGAGACGCAGGTCGGAGTCGGAAGTAGTGCCTTGGCCAGGCCTTCCGGTCGGAAATGTCGTTCGGAGGCGGGCTAGAGACCGAAGCGAGTGCTCTGATTGGAGAGGCGGGCCGAAGTCGGAAAGCGGGCGCTGTTCCTCCTCGGCCAGGCCTTCTGGTCGGAGATCCGATTGCCCCTCTGGCCTATCATTTAGGTACTTCGGCCGGCCCATGAGTTGTGCGTTTGTTTGCATGGGCCGAGCCTTTGTTGGGAGGCCGGTCCGTGAGGGACCCTGGGTTTATGAACCCAACACATTGTATCTTCTGTGCTTTGCAGCTGCCATCTCAGCCCTTCTTTAGTCCCTCCTAGCGATTTGTGCCTTGCTCATATGTGGCAGCAAGAGAAATACATGAACTCCCGGAAGTGATCGACACTGAGCAGCCAGTGGTGTCGCCATCTAGTTTTTGCATCCATCATCTTCATGGTCTTGAGATCATTGTGCGTAGGGGCGGATCCAGAATCGAAATCTAGGGGGGCTCAAGATCAAACTACTAGGAATGCACGCTCTACCTAGTCAAAAAAACTCCAGGGGGTGCTAAGGGGGGCAGCGTGGGTAGGGGGAGGGGGGCTCGAGCCCCCTCTACTCCACCACTAAATCCGCCACTGGTTGTGCATCATGTGGATCATGCATAGCATAATATTCCTTAGGGTGGTGTTGTTCCATTGCCTAGGTGGCTGGAGGTTGCTATCTTGGTGTTTTGCTTGGTGACCTCCTTCGTTGTCTTGTATGGGCCTTAGCCATGTAGAGTTCTATTATTTGACTTATGAGTGTGTTGATCATGGACCTCTCTTACTTTTTATGCTACTTCATGTTATATGACATATCTACTATTTCCACACATATACATGTTTATGTCCCTTATTAGTTAGTCTTAGTCCCTATGTTCCATCTCCGGATCATCTCATTGTTCTATCCCATGTTTAGCATATACACAAATAATTAAACATATAAACAAGATCTTGATTTAGCTCCAGAACATGATTACTAGTTGAACATAATACATAATTGACTTAGATATGAATATGACCAAAGCCTTGTGACGCCATGTATGCCTATGTCATGGTGTAGAAGTTGTCATATAGGTGTTTTAGTATTCAACAATCTAAAGGATAGAGGTCCTTAGGTGATGAAGATCTTGCTATTCCTGATATATAGTCATTCACTAGGGAATCTCCTTCTGCCACATAGATGGAAATGTGCATCCAATTCATCTTAATCTCTAATTGACAGGTTCTGCTGTAGATGTACATGGGTGAGCCACCACTTTGGTTCGAGTTCCCTCTTATTTATAGGCTTTGTGAGACTAAGGCTAGTACAGTGGACTTTATCTTATGTCTCAAGTTAACATTCTAAAATTTTCCTACTTGATCGAAGGACGACTAACAATACTTATATTCACTTTAAACTTATGTTCACACTCGAAACAATAGTAAGACTATAAACCAATGCGTCATCGGCTGCAGTTAATTGCTATCATGACCTTTTTACCCATAGTTCTGTATGATACCTTGTTAGAACCCTTATTTACTCATTAGGTGTTAATTATATGGCCTTGTATCAAACTATAACTTTTGTGGCCTTCTATGGCACTTCATTTTTGTCATCAAACTTCAAACGTGTCATAGCACAACATATAGGACACAAGTGTAAGGTAAATTTATATGTTACCTATCATCCGTCTCTAATCATATGACAAAAACACATTTTACGTCACTAATATAATGACATTATTGTTACTTTACAAAGAATTATGATGTTTGTTTTTCATCACAAAACATTAAACCTTGCCATGTAGGAATAAAAAAGTCATAAATAATGACTTGGAACCGATGTAGAAGATCCTCAAAACATCTTAAAAATGAATTATGGCATATTAAAACCCATATAGCATGCAATCATTTCATGGGCCAAGCCCAATTATAGGGCATTATTCTTGGGTCAAGCCCTTATAAAGCGTATATTTTTAAATACTAATTTATCCCATTTGCATTTTATCCATTTCCATTTTGTGATTTTAGTAAGGCAATGCCCATCTCAACCGCTCATATGGAACAAAGATAACCCATCCCATATAACATATTGAGGCCCAAATCAAATATAATGTTAGATCAACGATTTCAAACATATCATTATCCATATCTAGTCAGAACCAACAATGTATGACCATATTCTATTATCACTTCCTATAATGAAGCACTTGTAGTGATCTTCATTCTTCCATCCTTGGTAGTACATGAACCACGACATCAAGGTGGGCATAATCTAGAGTTTTGGATTTCCATGAAAATTATGACCATAAAACATAATAAAAAGTACCACAAGTGGTTGATGCAAACACATGGAACTACATTTGAAATTGAAGTTAACTTACGAGTTCAAGTGGAACTAATTGCAATGAAACAAACCAACAAATTGTAGCCTAACAAAGAGCATATGAGCCTTTTGAAAGTCCTGTTTGGTTTTGGTAATTGAATGACAACTAGTAGACTAACTTTTCCCTTACAGTTGATTAAGCTAGGTGATTTCCACATCGAGGTTGAGCTAGATGGCATCCATGATGAAGATGGAGAAGGCCACATGATGATCAAGGGCTCAACATTGGAGAAAAAGAAAGAACAAGGCCAAAGGGAAAAAGTATATTTGATAGGGGTTTGTTTTTGCTAGCCGAGAGGCAATATATATAGTGTGTGGTCTCTAGTTTAGGATATATAGTCATACTAGTAAGAGGGGAAATCTAAAGCAAATGTGGTTATCTAGTGTCACTAGATGTTGATTTACATGCATTTGCATTAGACCTAGTGACGTAGTGAGTTGCAAGCAATGCAAAAACATTTTTGAAAACACTTTGAAAAATGCTAACTTGGTGCTTCAATGTTTGGCAAAATATTTTGGAATTAGCACCCTTGCATAGAGGGTGAGAAGTGCTATTGAAACAAAGTTTTAGCACTCACTAGATAGGTCTAGTGCACCACCGGAGCATGCACCAGAGCTTATCCACAGTGCACTAACTTGGACACAAATTTCAACATTACACATTAATATCTAGTGTGCAGCGGAGCGGTCACACCTTGACATCTCGTGGAATCATAGTCAAGTGTGGGGAAATTTAAAAGGACTCATTGGAGTTGTCCGGTGTGTCACTGGAGGTGACACCGGACCTACGGTACAAAGACCATGCAAATTAGGGTGTTGGGCGTTGCACACACGGGTGTTGTCCGGTGCTTCACCAGAGAATGAAACAGAGTGACCATATAGTGAAACGGCTAGTTCTCCAGGCAATGCAAACGATCTCTGGTGCCCATGAAAAATCTAAGTGCAGAAGGTAACCGTGGGCTCTTTTAGTGGGGCTATAAATACCCCTTGTGGCTGGGCATGGCCACTTTATTGTACCTCATAGTTGATGCCCACACCCTTGAGAGATTTAGAAACACACTCCACTCACTTGACTGCATTAGATCACTTTTGAGTGAAATTGAGAGTGCTCTAGTGCGTTTGCATCATCGATTTGCATCTTGTGGCACTAGTTGTGCATGGCGGCTTTGGTTTTCTTGTTACTCTTGGTGATTGTCGTCCCCTAGCTAGCTTGGAGCACCACATGGTGAATGTGTGGGGGCTCTGGTCGAGTTCTTATGAGGGGTTCTTGAGCTTTGCCCCACGAGGGATTCACCAAAAGCTACTCTAGTCAAATGCTCATGGCTATTTGGAGTGCTCCTAGTGATTGATTCTTGCAACACCCAAGTTATGGGTCTAGATTGAGCGGCTAGTTAGTGCACGAATCAATCCTCTGAGGCTCGCCACAATGAGGACATAGGTTGCCAGCAAGCAACCAAACCTCAGGGATAAATTGGTTGTGTCTCTCTTGCCCAATTAGGTATTGACCACTACACTTGTGCTTTCATACATACATATAGCTTGTGTAGTTCTTGTTGCTTGTATAGCCTTGTTAGTGATATCTCTAGTTGTTAGTTGTAGTAGTAGCAAGTAGAGGAACTGGTTTAATTGCTTCTCTTGTTTAGGACAACTAGAGTAGAGCTAGCCCTTGTGTGTTTGATGCTTTAGTGGTAGAATCAATTGCTACTAGAATTGTGTACGAGCTTGCCTTGGGTGAAGTAGAGCTAAGCAAAGAAATGACTATTAGGATTGTGTTTAATATAAACTATATTGCTCTAGTGTTTGTGAGTTTGTAGATATATTTTTTATAAGCTATTCAACCCACCTCTAGCTATCTAGATCCTTTCACCTACAAGAATCACTACTAGAAATAGTCAATTTGCCGAGTGCAAGGGGGTTTGCTGAGTGCAATCCTTCGAGCACTCGGCAAACAAGCTCTTTGCCGAGTGCTGTTCGAAAAACACTCGGCAAAATAATTACACGCGGCAAAAAATTTGGTTTGCCGAGTGCCAAAAGAAACACTCGGCAAAGAAGGTGGTTCGCTGAGTGCCAAAAAAAACACTCGGCAAAGAAGGTGGTTTGCGGAGTGCCAAAAAAACACTCGGCAAAGAAGGGGGTTTGCCGAGTGTTTTTTTGCACTCGGCAAAGAAAAAAGTTTTTTTTCTCTTCTGACCTTCACACTTTTTCTACTCTACACATACATGTGGTACTCCATGTTAAAATTTGGTACATTTCTGGATCTGTTTGCTATATTTAATTAATTTATTGTATTTCAAGAAATTTTTTGGTTTAAGTCAAATTTGAACTACAAGTGATTCAAATAATAGAATAAAATGAGTAGAAAAATGATAGTCATGTTATTAAGTCTAGTGTGAGGCCTTACCTTGGAAATGAAAAGAAATTCTGAACATCTCCTTCAGGAAACACGACCACGAACATGTGGCCGAATAGTTTTTAAATTCTAGAAAAATGCAAATGAAGTTTGAAAATCATGAGATTTGTCATGATGTGATGATATCATACGTAGAGGTTGTGGAAAAAATTTGATAAGGTTTCACACATTTTGTCACATACGATGTTTACAAACCAAAGCATCTTAAAAGAAGAATCGTAGCGGTGAGAAGGATTCGGTAAGATTTGGAGTCAAAGTGACGGTCCAATTGGGGTTTGACTTCAAAACTTTTTATAGGCAATAGAGAACATAGATTGTTTCATATGAAATTTTGATAATTGTTTGGATCTATTTGATAATTTTAATTTATTAAGTGCAATTATAGAATTTTAATTGATATAAATTGAATTTGAGCTATAACTGCATGAAATAATGGAATAATATTCGTAGAAAAATCAAATATATATTGTTGAGTGAATTTGACAAGGTATTTTTAAAATACATCGGAATAAATTTAGAAAAATACGTTATGAAAAAGAAGGAAAAGAAAGAAAATAAAAAAATACTGGATTTGCCGAGTGCCTCTGGTCTGACACTCGACAAAGAAGGGGTTTGCCGAGTGTCAGATCTGGGACACTCGGCAAACCCCCACTCATATACCCCGCATCCGACCGCACACGCACACACCCACCCGCGCCACACACGCACACAGGCACACCCGCCCTGGCCACCACCGGCGCCCCCTGCCCCTGGCCCACTCGCGTGAGTTGGTTGAAGTTTCTGTTCCCTTCATCCGGTCTCCTTTCCGCATTGCTCTTCACGAGCAGACAAGGGCGGCGCATCCAGATCTCGTAATTCCATCGATTCACCGCCGCCCGTTACTCCTCTGCTGCGCTACTCCCCTTCCTCTTAATCCGGTGCACCTCACCTCCCGTAGTTGCCTCGTCCCTCTGCCATCTGTGCCTGTTGGGCCTCAGTGGACTCCAGCGGCCGGCCACCCATTGTATGAGGTTCGCTCAGTGCTCGGCGCTCGGCGCGCGGGTGACCCATCTGCGGCGGCGCGGTGAGGCGCGGAATGCCAGTGGAGGGCTGCTTCAAGGAGCAGCTCCATGTCGTGGTAGGCTACCTACATGGAGGCCGATTTACTAGGTTCGATTTATGCATGCGTACCAAGCCTTTGATTTTTCTATATTAATTTTCCTACCTTGATTTTGTATTTGTAATTTTTTTCACCACTACTAATTTTCATGTGTCTGTACATCAGATGCCCTTTCTGTAAAGGATCCTCAGCTAGCAATGGGACTGCTCAACTAGAAGGGCCTTTCTTTCACTATATGCTTAATTAACTGCAAATTGTGGATTATCAATTCTGGATTTGTTAATTTTTTGAGATCCTGTTAGTGTCATTATGAATTTGTCATGCCTTGGTAAATTGTGTATATTGAACTTTTAGTTAGGTACTATTTTGTCTTGGATCTCTCAACTAATCATGCATGGATTGCTATATCTCTGCAACAAAATTTGCTCCTCTCTTGCTTATGTAGTTTTTACTTAGCTATCCATTCAAGTCCACAGTTTCAAGAATGTTACTCCTGATTCAGTTCAGATCTTACTAGGTGCGAACAAAAGTGGTGACTAGGGAACTGCTGCCCCATTCCCAGGACGTCCATGATGAGCTCTCCCTCACAATTCTCATGTCTCTTATTCTGCTGCTTTGGATGTGCGCGTCTTGATGGATTGCTGCAAAGATAAAAATACCTATATGGTGTGCGAGAACCGGCCATGTAAAAAATACTCCTTTAGTTCTTTTGGATGTCGAATTCTTGGCAAACAATTTCTTTCAAGTTTTCAGTGTTGTATGGGTCTATGTGATTAGCCTAGTCTAGGGTTCAGTTTCCACTGGTAACTGGTTTTTCCATTGGATACCAGGAGAACAAATCCTGTCCAGGAAATTCTAAATTTAAAATGTAAGTGTAAATTTTTAATTTGAACTGATTAACAGTAATCTGTTGAGGACTTGGTGGGATCCTCATTTATAGTGGTAAATTGGAGGAGCTGGTAAAATTCAAGCCCAACATCTACATTTTCAAATATCAACAAATACCAGTACATAGTTCTAAGAGTTTCATTTCATTTAATGCATTTATGCCCTAGGCAGTGTCAAACATAAGTATTTGAACACATTATCGATTTTGTATAAGCCTTTGATTATATGATTATATTTGTTTCATCCAGTAGTAATAGGTTTTTGTACCTACTACTGTACATGTACCCTTTTTCTTTGGATACAACATTTGTTATGCTGAACATTTTCAAAAAATCTATAATGTTCCACTATCTGGTTGTTAACCAAGCTTTTTATCAGTGTGGCTTTGATTGTATTTGGTGCATTTGTTGCTGGAGCTCGAGACTTGTCATTTGATGCTCGTGGGTATGCTATTGTCTTTGTGGCCAACATTACGACAGCTGTTTATCTTGCTACTATCAACCTCTGTTCCCCTGGGTTCATGGTAACACTAGATTCATGGTTAAGTTAATTTGTGCATGCTTTTGTCAGTTTTAGTAGGCATTTAAAGACTGTGGATGCACATCACGAAATTCAAAAGCCATGAGTCATGTTAATTATCTTCATCGGTGTGCTTGTACTGTCAATTAGCCAGTTAGCCCTTGGAACTCATGCTGCAGCTGGAAGTTTAGTTTCCAAGACATTGTTCTGTTTGTTTCACTATCTTTGAGATCCGGTCAAGTCTAGAAATTAGCTTGGCTTGCACATGTTACTGAAGCACATGAGCACTACCTTGTGTGTAGTCACAGAGACTCACTCTCACCCAAGTCAAGTTTTGCTGGTGCTGATAATTTTGATAATACCACCCTCTAGTCCTTTAATATCATTTATCATGTTCTAATTTAGCAACAATTATCCATAATACTATTACGATGACCTATTGATAGTGCCTCTAGTTTGAAATCTCAAAATTCTTTCATTCAGTCCAATTACTAGTGTATAGTATAGCTGCTGTAGATGATCTTCAGGTCACTTTACATGATAATTTGTTTATTTTTCATACTAATTTAACACTCAAAACAGGTAGACAACGAAATAGTAAGTAATGTCAAGTAGTATTCCATTATATCATGTAATGTCAATAAAGTTATGAATGTCACTGATAATGAAATTTCACTTGTAGGTTGTGCTGCTATTTTCGTGCATCTTAGCATTTCTACTGAACTACACTATCTTCTGGAACACAATCCTGAATTCTGCACTTAAACAATCGATGTGTGGAAACTTGAAGGTACAGCTGCCATCCAGTTATTCCACTCAACCGTATAGGCCAACATACAAACCATTTTTGAGTAGTGATATTCATGTTGCGCTGTTTCGGCAGGATTTCTTCACCGTTGGAATTGGTTGGGTGCTATTTGGTGGCCTTCCTTTTGATCTTGTAAGTTTTTGGGCTTGTTTCTTATGCGCCACTTATGTTTGTATAACCTCCCGTGAATACTGAACCCCAGTTTCGTATGCAACTTAATGTTATCAGTCTGGGATTAGGGTTTCTGGGCTCTGGATTGTATGCCTACTGCAAGATCAAAGGAAAGTAGATGATGATGTCTAGTGGGATCGACTAGGAGTAGACGTTGGTGTGACTTATTTTGTTCTGTTTGCCGGAGTAGAACTTCTGTACTAAGAGTGTTTTGTATGACAGCTATTAAACTGAAATATGTTGAGAAAAAATATATTATTTGTCTTTGGAAAATAGGTTTGTCGAGTGTAATTCTCAAAAACACTCGGCAAACAATAATGGTATGCTGAGAAAAAAATTATTTTTTCTTTGGAAAATAGGTTTGCCGAGTGTAATTCCCAGAAACACTCGGCAAACAATAATCCTTTGCCGAGTGTTTTTCCAAAATACACTCGGCAAACTACTTTTTTGCCGAGTGTCAAATTTGACACTCGGCAAAACATTTGCCTAGTGCATGATAAAAAACACTAAGCAAATAGCTATTTGCCGACGCTGTAGATGTCGTGTGTTGTTTGCCGAGTGTTACACTCGGCAAAGCCTTTGCCGAGTGTTTTTTGGTCTTTGAAGAGTGCTTGTGGCACACGGCAAAGTCACTGTTTTCAGTAGTGAATATGTGATCTGACATGGATAACATGGGACAATACTTTAGAATTATAGGTAGTCCAGCAGCATACATTTACCATTATAATCAGTACCTATGAGGATGAAATAGACAAACATGTCTACATGCTATGAAATAGTCATTGAATAGATCACGATAGCATTTTTTTATTGGTACTCTAAATGCATTGAAGTGATAGTTGTTGACACCTAAAAATGTCCCAAGGTGGATTATCGGCGTCTCCAATAAGTTGTGTACTTCATATACATGTTGATGGCCAAATGGCGCGAAAACGCGCGGAGAAGACGGCGAGCCACGGTGAGCCGCCCTAGTAGACTTGTCCGACCCAGCAGCACCAGTCAGCTAAGCCGAGTTCCCCTGATAACCGGACAGGGCACTTGCCCAGACCCATGAAAGTCGGCTTAGCCGATTCATATTGGATTCCGAGTCAAGTTGGTTTTCAAATCGATTTTTGGTATGTTTTTTACGTGGGAAACTTGGAGAACGCATTTTGGAGTTGTTTTCTACTGGGATAATACCACCCCCATCTATATATATGAGAGGATCACGGCCGATTGAGTTCCCATCTATCGAATCGACAAAAATATAATCTACAAACCCCTTTATTCCTTTCCGAGCCCCCTCCAGCTGTTCAGCACGTCTCCTGGCGAGATTTGTCAGTGTTCTAAACGGCCTTGCTGGTCCTAGGACACCCTCCACGTGCTCCTCCCCGACGGGTCTTCCCGGGAGAAGTTCGGGAGTCTATCCGGCCAAGAACGAGCTCAACATCGGCCTAACTAGTCTCTAGATCGGTTTCGTTGACTACGCTGCATTCTTGCTATATTGCAGGTTATGTGCAACCTCTTGGACGTGCTAGCCCCCTCTGGTATGTGATCCGGACACTCTCTAGCGTCAACAATAGTATTCAAGATCTCACATAGCATTCAATTAGATTTTTTGAGATATTTTAATCAATATTTTAAAAATAATCTACCAAAAAATAGTTCTAAGTCTATCCTATTTGGTCACGCTAGAGCATTTGGCGCAACTAAATTACATGACGCGCCATATGCATTGGTACAATAAGGGATCCCATGCTGGGTTTACGGTTTGACATGGGTGCTCCTATTGCGCCATTCCCTTTGGTGTGACAAAGCTCCGTTTGGTGCAACAGCGAGGCTGCCTATCCCAAACTAGTTTCCAAATTATCTTCTCTATCCATTTTAACAATTAATTTATTAGGATGTGATAAAAAATAAACTTAACATGTGTGGTGAAAACAAACCATTCAATGATCTGTTGGATACCCCGCTTCCTATTTTACGAAGCCAAATAATATATCCTTTGAGCCTATTTTTTCTGCACAAATTCTAAAATAGCCTCCATAACATGAATACAACATCTGTTGGAGTTGGTCTAAGATATACTTTTTCTATCATCTAGCAATGATCTTGATTTTCTTCGCCTTGTGAAAAAAGGGCTATGTACTGAGTATAAAAAAAGGGACTACGTACTGTGCTTGTAAAATGGTGGAAATCAGACCAAAGATTGCATAATAAACAGAACAAGCCTGCAATAATCTAGCTGAAACCTTGTTCTGAGTTCTGACTGACAGGTTATGTCTGGAACTGGAAGACAGGCGGATCATGAGAGGAGATATTTGGTTGTCTGCTTAGTTCACACAAACAACTCGTGTCGTGAAACATTATTAGGTTTCTCATCAGAATAGGTGACGTGCAAACACAACACACATACATATAGGAACACCAAACATTAATTGAGGACCGCTTTGAAACAATCCAGCTGGAGTGTACAGTGTGTTCGAAAGCATATATCCTGGTTTTATTACATACCACCTTATGTCCAAAAAATACTTAATATTTTAATTATAAACTTCCTAGAGTTTGGGCAATTTTTTTTGCCACGAAATTTCCTCAACAGAAAACAACAAATAATGTTTCAAATAAGGTGTCAACGGTGGCAGCAACGGGCATCACGTCTGTGGGCCTATTGTGATTTCAAGATCATGGTTTCACTGTTTTCTTTTGCATGTTGTGTCAAAGAAATTTCCTAGTCAAACTATCTAGAGCTTAAGCTCAGTTCGTTAGAAGGGGAAGCCTTAATAAATTTCATATACCAGGATTAAGAGCATGTAGGTTACGATAACCTAGCCACTAAGGGCAACCTGTCGAAAAATGGGACTGTGTAAACAGTGAGATTTCAAGACCTAAATCATACTTCTCTCAGACAAACGATGGACTTGTATACGCTATCATTCACCCCTTTTTTTAGACAAAAGAAGAATTGTATTAGATAAAAGCTGGGTACATCAACACATTACAAGCACTCAGAAATGGATTTTCATCTCAATTGTACCCACGTTGTGAATAACTCCAGATCTCAAACCCAAACCTGTATGACGCTTTGTATATATGATCGTATAGGTAAACACTCGGCAAATGGCCTGATAACAAATGCCCAACGAACGACGGCCAATATTCCAGCAAGCAGAGTTGAGAAACTTCTTCTTTCTTGTGTCTTCCGTCTTCTTCTTTCTGTCACTGAAGAATGAGGAAGCCTAATCTAAAATTTATTCTCCCTAGTCCTTCATCGTGGCCAGATCTAACCACAACAAAACGGAGAAGAGACTGGAGAAAATTATTCTATGACGGCGACATCATCTCCGCCTTGATGTCGCCATCCGGAAAGAAAAGTCTCCATGTCGTCGTGCCGATAAAGTTGTTGACACCGTAGTTGTCGTACTCATCTTCAAAAGCGCCGCCATGGAGAAAACGATTCTACCTTACCCCTGCGCCGTTGCCGAAGAGGAGGAGGAGGAGGAGAAAAATCTCCAATACTAATAAACTTGGCATGGAGAGACCCTAACCATAAAGACTCGATCTACTAAAAAAAACATAATAAAAACGATGGATCCCCGCTCCCTCCAGCCTCCGGTGAGATGCCTCGCCGGAGGAGAAGGAAGGGGGACCAGCGGGGGATGGCGGCGGCGGCACTAGCCGAGTCGCGAGGCCGAGGGGGCGAGTCGCGAGTCACAGTTCACGGGCCTCGTACCAACTCCTAACCGCATCTTTCTGCTGCGATCATTCACCCCTTAAGTGTCAGCATATGTGTCAACATGTAGTAATATGGCTGGAGACATGCGCACATCGAATCTCGTTTTAGAGCAAGTTTAATAAGCTTGGCTATAAGCCAAGTCAACTCAGTAAGAGACTAGCATAATAGTCAAGTGATACAACAATCTAGTCTACTCTCTAATCTCAGATATTATCTTTTATAATGTGTGGGGTCCACCACTCTTCCCCTTCCTTTCTTCCTCTTCTTCCATCATGGTCGCACGTTCCATCTGCAGTTATTGTCTTCCAAGCTCTTCCCTTCTCTACGCTCTGGAGGCAGTAGCTTTCCCATCCGGACACGGGCGACAGCGGCCAGAGCACGGACGCGGCGACAGCAGCAGCCGGCGTGTTGCGCGGACGGCGGCTGCGGCGAGCACGCAACTGGCACGCGAACTATGGCGGCCGCACGCAGACGGCGGTTGCAGCGACGACGACGAGCGTGGCGCGAGGACGACGGCTGCCGGCCCGAGGGTGCTGGCCGCGAGGGCGTGGCTTGCTAGGCTCGGGGATTGTGCAAGCGCTCGGCGCCAGATGTTGCGACAAGCAGCTTGGCTCTTCCAGTCTCTCTCTTCCACGTACAAATTTGCATATGTTGCTTGGAAGACAAGCTGACGTGTATTGTTATACTTGCCCTTAGGGCCAGGAATGGGTTGGTTTGGTCAAATGGCCAAATTAATCATGCACGTTGGATCGTGACCAAGCCAGTGACATGTGCAGAGATTGAGAAGGCTTTTGCAAGCATGATACTAAATAGTAGTTGTAGCGGTCACTATAGCATCCGTAATAGCGGTACCTGTCTCCTACCACTACCGGTATGACATAGCCGACTTGATTCAGTAAGTTGGAACTTAGCGGATGCTATTTGAGTTAGCGTGCCGCTATATAGCAATCCGCAATTCTTCGTAGCGGACCACAATAATGTGGTATGATATGTAATAAGTAAATAATCCTGGTCCACTTAAGAGCAACTCCAGCAGAGTTCCTACTTGAGCCCCCATAGCTAAATATGGGGGCTCAGGTCAAAAATCCAACTACAGCAGGGCCCCAACTACGAATCCTAAATTTGTGGGGGCACCAAAATCCTCTCACCAGACCCCATTCTGGTTGGGCCAATACCCCAACCCTCATCCCTGTCCACACGCATCTAGCTCACGTAGTCGCACACAGCCCCTTCCCGTCTGCCTACGAGCAGGAAGCGACGAACGCCAATCCTCCTCCGACGAACGCGCGGCGCCTTCCCTGCCTGGTGCGTCCATTTGCCCCGTAGGAACTCCTCCCAGCGTGGCCCCTCCCTTGCCTGGCACGTGTGTTCCGACGCGACCACCTTCCCGGCAGGAGCTCCTCCCAGCACGGCCCGATGGCACGGCCTCTTCCCGGTGGGAGCTCTTTTCGGTACACGGCCCGATGGCGTGACCTTCTCGGCGCGGCACGCCCCTCGCCAGCGCTTCCTCGATGTTCCTGCTCCGCCTCCTGCTCTTCCCGATAGCCTGACGAGTGGAACTCCACCTCCTGCGCTCCCCGACGCCCCCACGAGCTCTGTCGCAATGTCGCGGATCTGGCGCCGCTTTGCCGCTTCCCCTCTACTGTGGCAGAACTGCCTAATCTAATGCCTCCTAGGAGTATTTGTCTTCCATTAGACACTAAGTTTCCAAGAGAGGACACTAAACTACGCAGTTCCGTCGAGCACACCCCAAGGGAGAATTCGAAAATCCACATTTTTCGATCAGTATCATAAATGAGAGAATAAAGCCTACAACATTCTTAAGTCATTTCTTACATCACTTTATTACAATACCAGAATATTACCTCAATTGATTATAACAGCAGAATATAACAATGTTATCAGAGTTACAGAGGAAGCATGATTAATTTAATGACATGGTGGAGCATTAACATAGTGGACATTTTTATACAAGAGATGCTAGCAGGTTTTATATTTTTTCTTATAAAAACCTTTAGTGAGGGTTATAAATAAACACTATGGCTGTAGCGGGAAATGAATCCTCTCTGAGCCCACCAGGAGGTTTTCATATACAAGAGTCAGCTCTAAGCATCCTTCGATCACCTTCAACAGGGGAATAAAACCCTGAGTACTCGATTGTACTCAACAAGACTTACCCGATAGGAGGAAAATAAAAGACTCTAAGGATATGCAAGGCTATCTGGCTTGTGGGTTATTGCATCTGTGGAAGCATTACTCAACGTGCGTCCTTATATTCAACTTCATTAGCAGTCATCATTAGTTCATTAACTAACCATTCTATGTAAGCACCTATGCTACTTTCAAGCAGGTGGTAAGCAATCAGAACCATTTTACCATATTTCATATTCTAGTTCTTACTACAGTGCTAGACCATAGCAAAGTCAGTACCGTCTCACAGAAACAGCGATTCGTGAACCAATGTATCCCAGCTGGGTACCCCGAAACACACGCCCCGTTTGTATCCCAGGCATGAACAAGACCAACCCATTCCACTCCTATCAGGGGGTCCAGATCCCTGTCCAAACTTGGACTCCAAGCCCCCACACTTGATACCCGGTCTCAGTATGGTGCTTAGACCTCCACCTTTTCCCGCCTTCAATTAGTCGGTCCGAAAAGAGCCAGAACCCACGACAAGAGCGTAACGAGCCTTCCCGCTCCCATAAGCAAGTATGTGCTTAGGATAATAAGTCTGTGACCTGACTACCATCCACAGCAACAGACGGTCCTCAATCGACACAGGCAAAACAAGTGCAATCCGAGCCTTGCTCGAATGCCTAACTAAGTCCAGATCCAAAGTACCATTCCGCCTGGTCTCCAATTATCATTCATATATATTTCATGTGACAGTAATATAACAACAACAATAATATCTTTCCTATCACTCTCGGGTGATAGGTAATCACTCGACTTCTATCGGATCCTATAGCTTAGCAATCTACATGATCCTGACATACTAGTAGGACTCATAGGATAAGGATATATATATGCAAGTGGTTTTCATTCAACTCCTTAAAACTTAATGCACAAGCATAAGATAAAGTGCAGAATAATAGGGGTTATGCACCGGGACTTGCCCGGATAAGATATAACCAAAAGTTCGCATTCCATCATAGTGACACGATCATCAAAGGCATCATCTTTTCTGCTACTTCAGTCGACTCCATGATCCATCGTTGTTCCTATTATGATATACATGGATACAATGCAGAGACGCAATTAATCAACGGTACCCACAACTCTTAAATATGCAATTACGCTCCATAAGCTAACGAGCTAGATTTACTGAGTAACGTACTGATCTACGTATCCACGTTGTCAAGTAAGGCTTTGTCTCTGAAAAAATGTTCTAGTTTTAAAATCCCAAGGTGCTTTGGCATTTTATTGATTAAATATATATTTTCGAACTAGAGCATATTATTATGGAGCTATAAAAATTACCGTGAGCACCAAATAATGTTAGGGATTTACTATAAAAGTTTTAGAGCCAACACTATCACCAATTCATCACAAAAAATCCTACAAGTTTATATCTTACACTATTAAGCATCTTAAATTAATTAGATAACTCCTGGAATATTATAAAACTATGTGAACAACATATACTAGCAGATAGATCACAATTTTCGGAACCTAACAAAATTTGTTTCACAATTTTTGGACACCTACATGATTTTAGATTAATTACACAAAACTGGTTCTTAAATAAAAATACAAAACCATTTCTAATTCTTTACTAAAAAGATGAACCAAACTGGCCCAACGCCGCCCACGCACGAAGACGGCCCATGGCGGGGAGCCCGCGCGCACACTGGTGTTTTAGTGAAAACGCCCCGAGCTTCCTACTATTCTCGCAACCACTATTCGTCCTATTTACTCAGTTAGCACTTATGCACGAAAGACCCTGAGAGAAGCTGTCTTCGCATCGAGGAGGTCCCCGCGACCCCCGCGCTCGCCAGCGCGGCATGGACCGGTACGGCCCTGTTATGCTAGCCAATAGGGACCCTTGCAAACCTCGCTATAGGACCGACACTCGCCTATGGGCCGACGCGTGACGATGGGCAGTGGTTTCACGAACGGAGGTGAAGCAGAGCGAGCTCTCCCCGACGATGGGCAACCAGCGGCGGCGACAACCGCGTTCCGGTGAGCCACAATGTGCAACGGATAATAGAAGTGACGGGTAAGCATCAATGATGCACCATGATCCTACCCATGGCGGTGGCCTGGCCGGAGACGCCCGAGCAAGTCTGGCCGCGTGCGCGTGGCGAGCTCGATGGTGAACCGCAGCGACACGGTCATGTCAGCGGCGTGGAGGCGGCTATAGGGTTGTGACTTGGGTGCGCACGAATAAGAGGAGTTTTAGGCAGGGCTAGTGGTGCAGTCAATTCGACATGCGATAGTGAGGTTGGAGCTGGCCACGGTGAGGCGGTTTTGGCCTTAATGGCTCGATGGCTGGAGCAAAGCTCCAAAATTGGAGCTCGGCCTAGCCGTAATCAAGGCGGGGTGGGGCGGTTGATGATAGGCTGTGAGGACAGAACTTTGGGTACATGGAATTGATGGGAGACGACCCCTCGCAGGCAGGCGTGTTGGCGTGGCTCGGCGGCAGAGACGGAAAGAGAGAGAGAGACGGGGTGCAGCTAGAGACTCGAAGAGGCGAGCCTTGGTGGGACACGGATGATGCGACCAGCGTGGTCCATGGCCAAACGCTAACCGACAGGCACACATGCTTGCGACCGGCGTGGCCCGCGCACCGTAGTGCCATAAATGGCATGGCGACGGTGGTCCGGCCTCATGCGCGTGGCATCAAAGCGGGCCAGCGACGCAGCGCGGTGCAGTGGCTGGCGACGCAGTGCGAAGCAGTGGGCAGGCATGAGCGCGACGTGATGCAACAGTAGCAGCAGCGGCTGCGTCGTGGAGCGAGGTGGGTCGGCGGCGCGGCAGCGCGTGGGGTAGGGGCAGCGCCACTCAGCCGGGCAAGCCATAGCAACGGCGGCCAAGCACGGTAGCCCGCGTGCGCACGCAGAGCACGCCAACGCCATGACGGCACGCCCCCATGGCCTGGTGACCGCGCCTAGCCTAGAGGGCTAGCTCGAGAACATGCTGTGCACGGATTTTAAAGCAGCGACTACCACTAAACCATTGCCTCGAAACCGAAACCGACTTCACCATGATCAAACTGATACATGAGGCTGCTTAGCCGAGGTAAAACACCGCATCACCCTCCAACTGAATCTCTCTAAATAAATTGCTAAACTTAGCAATGTCTAGCTGTTGACAAACTTAGAAATTTTCTAAGTTTTGAGCTGAATTTGATTTCAATTTGTGATTTCTAAGCTATTGGACAGCAAGCTATTTGATTTCAATTTGATTTCAATTTGTGAATTCGACAGCAAGTATTTCACTCTCATGTACAAAGTTCATATTTCAAACTTCATTTAAGTGTCACATGTGTGTTCTATAGTGTTTTTGCTCAATAAAAAATGATTATTTTAGGCTACAAGAAATTTATCAACACCTTCTATCACATACATTATTACACAAACACGATGCTCGTGACATGATTTAGTAGTTGGTTTAGGGTGTAACACCGAAGGTGTTACATCTACTCGTGTAGCTCAGTAGATAGAGCGTGAGAATGATGAGCGGGGCCCTTTCGTCAATGTCTACCTAAATGGATTTGGGGGCCTAAATTTGGTTGCTGCTGCTGGAGTGGAAGTAAAAAATTGGGCCAACAAAAATAGGGGAGAACACCCAAATCAAAAGTAGGGGCCCTGATTTGGGTGCCCCTGCTGGAGTTGCTCTAAGATATGCAGGTGGTTCAAGTGATCATGAGAATGATGATGTTGCTAATTTTTTACAGTAGTAACCAATGATGTTCTTATATATGAACTATTTTTGGATCTCATACTCTATTTCTTTATAAACTATTACAGATGATGACTTATATGTAATTTGTGGAACACCATATTTTTTTCTTAATTTAAGTATACGAGACATCAGTTCTTTAAGTACCAATAAAACGTATATTTACACCCATTATTCACGGATATACATGTTTAAATTTATACGTAACTATCATATGCCGCTATTGGAACTTAACATCTGCAATAACGCCTACTATTTACGATCCACTACCTCAACATTGGTCCGCTACCAACCCGCTATAATGCAATTTAGCAAAAAAAGATCAGATGAATCAACGCCACCACAAGCTATCACAAGGTTGTCCTTGCAAGTGAATTTGCATCGTATGGTTAAGGAGCTAAATTATTTACTTGGAATTAATTGAACTAACACCACTGTCACATATTAGCTGGTAAAAACCATATGTTAGTACACAAACTAAGGTCTAGTTTGGATCCATTAGCTACTATGTCAGGCCCCTAATTTAGGGTTCTCTGTGCATCATGTATCAGTCCCTGGATCAGTAGCTGATACGCATAATTTGAAGAAGATTAATATAAAAAACCATACTTTAATTGCTAATGGGGAAATCATATTGCATGGTTCGGGTTTACATAGCTTGGGCCATTGGCTTTATATCGTATATCAGAATTCTAAGACAGCAGTATCATATGTCACCGTGGCTCCATTCCTACAGGCAACTTAGAGTGCGAACGTAACCCTAGCCTTATTCCTTAAGCGCATTCCTATATCTCAATCGTCGTAGTCCTAGCATAGCTCCTTTGTGTAGTCGTACGGCTCCATCTTTGAGTATACTCTGGTTGTGCTATCCTTGCACAGTCCTCGATAGCTCCATACTCATATGTTCTCCTATTGTCCTATCCTCGCGTAGCTCCAGTAGTTCCATCCTGATATGTGCTCCTGTAGCTTTACTCCTAAAAACATAGAATGGAGGGGGTTGAGTACATAATGTACTCAGCAAGCCCTAAACTTTAGGTGGAGGTTAGGTGGAAGGGGAACGCTAGATGTGGAGGTGGTTAAAGTCGTTACGATAAAAGTGGTAGGGTGAAGTAATTACAATTATAGGTTGGATCCTGGCAGAGTATTACCATTCTCACCAGTTTTTGGGTTAATTATAGTTTACCAAATTAGTAAAATACATCTTACCAGATTATCGCACTTGTAGAAGTCTAATCATAGTATCCCATCCTAGCATCTACCCATTCCAAGGATGTGGCTATTAGAATATATTCAATAAACTCTATAGAGGTGTACAAATTTCTCCACAAGATAGACACAGCCCGACACCATTGTCATGGCTTAGACAGGTCTAATGAGACCCCGTACTCAAATGTACGAGACCTTAGATTTTCATATAATTCTACTATGGCTTCTCAGGGGTTGGAACACACTAAACTTGGGAGGATACCTAATCATCCCAACATATAGTGCCGATGATACCTAATCATCGTAATCATTAACAATAACATGGGCTCGAACACGGCCAAATCTCAAAGGGCTTAACGTGGAGGATCACATAGCAACCGCGCCAACCAAACCATGGAAGATCACCTAGCATCCGTGTCTGCTCCTGATATTCCGCTGCCTACACCTGCCTCCTAGTAGAATTATACTTCTATCTAACGCGGTATGAGATCAAGTCTACCCATATAGACATGTGGATGTATGTAATATCTCACTAGGCGAGAGGGACTACGAACCAGTTTTTATGTGACCGAGGCGAGTATCTCCCACTGGAACCCTCACCAGGTGAACCTGCCAAGGTAACTTGTACCACACAAATTACCCCCACTCGCCCCCTGTCGGGGTTTAGTCCAGTTTTACAAGTTTTAAGTTCATAATTATTATCCTCAGGTTCATAGAGCTCATCTCATATCAAGGTAACCATTACCTTATCTCAATAACATAGTCAACTTATATCATATCAATATAATTATCATCAATATTCATATTATCATAACCGAGCTCATGACCCATTATAATTCTATTAATTCATAAAAGAAAATTTAAGTAATATAAGTTAAGTTTATTGATTAGTGGAGATGGAGGGTGGAGGGTTTATGGTGGAGGCTAGCAAGATGTGGTGGTGGTGGAAGGGGTTGTTAAGGGATGGCATGTAATGTAGAGGGAAGGAGTAGGTGGGTGTTAGGACTTGCCTCCATTCGCTGACGATTATTTCCTCACTTCAAGACTCTGATTCCTGTGTCTCCTGCTCCTGACTTCTGAGACTCCATCAGTTGTCTCCATGTCTTCTATCCTATATGGTGTAGCATCGACAAGCAAGAAAACACAAACAAGGAAAATAACAAGCAAGGCATGTAAAACATGCATAAGCAACAAAGGTGAAGGCAACGATCCTAGATGGGTTAGTCCTATTAGGTCGGTGAGTTGTTATCTAAGGTTATCATTATTATGTCAATTTGAAGTAAGGTTTGGATGAAGGGATTTCATCCAAAAGGTATGGTTCCTACGGGTCAAGTTAGAGTGGTGGTGGTCTGGTAGAAAACCAGACCACATTATTATTAGGGTTCACTATTATGTGAACCTGAAAGAGAAAGCCTGACCAAGTCATCATAGATGACTCATCTGACTTCTACAGGTCCACCGGGATAGTGGCACATGTGCACCTGCATATGTATGTGCCTCAGTGAAAGCTCTAGTTTGGTTTCGGTGAATTGATGAAACCCTAAGTGCTCACCTAGTTTATCAAAGTAATTATGCGATAGGTAGCACTACTCCAAGTGATGAAGTAAATGAAGATGATGACATGATGATGGTGATGGCATGGTGATGATCAAATGCTTGGACTTGGAAAAGAAGAAAGAAAAACAAAAAGCTCAAGGCAAAGGTGAAATTTGATCGGAGCTTTTTCGTTTTGGTGATCGAGACACTTAGTGAGTGTGATCACATTTTGGTCCGATAGCCGTACTATTAAGAGGGGTGAAACTCGTATTGAAATGCGGTTATCAAAGTGCCACTAGATGCTCTAACTCATTGCATATGCATTTAAGATCTAGTGGAGTGCTAACACCCTTGAAAACATTTGTGAAAATATGCTAACACGTGTGCACAAGGTGATACACTTGGTGGTTGGCACATTTGAGCAAGGGTAAAGAAGATAGAGTTGAAAATGAGTTGAATGTGCTGGTCACAGGGTGACCGGACACGTCCGACATGCAAACCGAACGTGTCCGATACTGTCTCAGGCGGCAGTGTTCCTGACATGACCGGACGTGTCGATATCGATACCAAACGCGTCCGGTATTCTAGCCAGGCGTGGGCAGAGTTACCGAGGTGACCGGACTCTGGCTCATAGCAGTGACTGGATGCTGAGCAATCACTGTTTAGCGTCAGGTCATGGTGACGTGGGGCGCGGGTGTTGGTCCAGAGAGGACCGGACACAGGGGCGTGTCCGGTCATAGTTGAGCAGCTCTGGGACCTCTCTGGACTTGACCGGATGCTGCCCCTCCTGTGTCCAGTCGGCCACACCAAACGCGTCCAATCATAGTTGAGCGGCTCTGGGAGCTCTCTGGACTCGACCGGACGCTGCTCCTCTTGCGTCTGGTCGGCCACACCGAACGTGTTCGGTCACAGTTGAGCGGCTCTAGGAGCTCTCTGGACTCAACCGAACGTTGCCCCTCCTACATCCGGTCGGCCACATCGGACGCGTCCAGTCGTAGTTGAGTGGCTTTGGGAGCTCTCTGGACTCGACCGAACGCTGCCTCTCCTACGTCTGGTTGGGCACTACAGTGCATCCGATGCGTCGCGTCAGAGCATGTCAGAGAGGGCCGTTGGGTGGCAATGGTTACTTTGTTTGAATGGGACATGTGGCGGTCAAGCAGTGACCGAACGCAGTGACTAGACACATCCGGTTGCCACACCGAACACGTCCAGTGCACATGACCTGAGCGTCCAGTCGTCCCGCAGTCAGCCCAATAATTGAGCCAACATCTCTATTGTTTGGGGTGTCTATATATATCGTTTGGCTGGCTCCAGCTCACTCTCTTGGCTATTTGCATTGACATAGCAACCTTGTGAGCTTAGCCAAAGCCCTCCCACTCATCTCCATCATTGATTCATCATCTTTGTGAGATTGTGAGTGAATCCAAGTGCATTGCTCGAGTGTTTGCATCTAGAGGCACTTGGTGTTCGTGTTTCGCTGCGGGGTTCTCTTGTTACTCTTAGTGGTTGCCGCCACCTAAACGGCTTGGAGTAGCGAGGATCATCGAGTGGAGGTTGGTGATTGTCTCCAGCTCCGATTGTGGTGATTGTGAGGGGTTCTTGAGCTTTCCACGGCGGAGAGCCAAAATGTACTCTAGTAAATTGCTCGTGGCTTGTGTGATCCTCATCTTGTGTTGGTTATGTGGCACCCTATTGAGGGTTTGGCGTGTGATGCCAATTAGCGCGTGAACCTCCAAGTGAGTGAATCGCCACAACGAGGACTAGCTTGCCGGCAAGCAAGTGAACCTCGGTAAAAAAACATTGTGTCATCATTTGATTCTGAGGTGATTGTTCTTCATTGGTATTCATTCTTGTGATTGATTGGTTCATTCCTCGACTCAACGGTATAACCATCTTGCTCTCTCTCTCTCTTTACATTACCGTAAACTAGTTGTCAAGCTCTTTAGTGTAGCTAGTCGTGAGAGCTTGTTAGTTTGGTTAGTGTGGCTCTTTAGTTAGCCTTTGAGAGCACACTAACTTAGTGTAGTGACATAGCCATTATGTGGATAGAGACTATAGAAACTAGAATTGTGGTAGGTGGCTTGCATTTTCAGTAGGCTAGTGCAACACTCGCTTTGCCTCATATTTGTCTAACCGGTTTGCTAAGTGTTATTGTAGAAATTTTAATAGGCTCTTAACCCCCTCTAGCCATTAGGACCTTTCAAGTGGTATCGGAGCCATAGTCACCGTGATTTGAGGCTTAATAACCTTTGGTGTCAAAATGGCTCAAATCAACAACACCAAGAAGCCACCCCAATTTCATGGCTCCAACTATCCCTATTGGAAGGCTAAGATGACAAAATATATATCAAGTCAATCAATAGGAAGGTTTGGAAAGTGGTGGAGACCAAGATTGAGATTGATGATGAAGAGGCTCCCACCGCCACCGAAGAGATGCCACTCCAAAATAATGACATTACTCTTAGTGCCATCCATGATGCTTTGGATGAGAGAACATTTGAGCAAATCAAGAACATTGAGAGAGCTCATGAAGCATAGAAGAAGTTGGAGGAATCATTTGAGGGCACTCAAGCCGTGAAGGGTGCAAAGGCATACATTCTCAAGGAGAAGTTTGCAAGCTTCAAGATGAAGGAGGATGAGAGTGTGCCGAAGATGTTTCATAGGTTACAAGTGCTTGTCAATGATCTCAAAGCACTTGGTGAGAAGGTGGAGGACAAGGACTTCTCCCATAAGTTCTTAAGATGCTTACCCTCAAGATTTGGCACATTGGTCACTATTCTAGTGAGGAGTGGTTTGGACACCATGACACCAAACCAAGTATTAGTATTATGAGATATAATGACCGATGATACATATAGAGATGATGATGAGAAGGAAGAAAAGAAGGAGAAGAAAGATGAGAAGAAGGATGAGAAGAAGAAGAGTGTGGCATTCAAGGCAACATCATCCAAGGGCAAGGCAAAGCAAGAATCATCAAGTGAAGATGAAGACTTGAGTTTTGATGAAATGGACGATGAGAAGATGTCTCTCTTTGTTAAGAGATTTGGCAAGTTCATGATGAAGAAGGGCTACCATGCTAGAAGAAAGAAGTCTTCATCCAAGAACAAGGAAGAGTCAAGAAGGTGCTTCAATTGCGGAAGCAAAGATCATCTTATTACTCAATGCCCATACAATAGTGACAATGATGATGACAAGAAGAACAAGAGGAAGGACAAGAAGGAAAAGAAAGAGAAGAAGGACAAAATGATCTTCAAGAAGAAGAAGGGTGGTTCATATGTGGTCACTTGGGATAGTGATGCTTCCTCAAGTGATGATGATGATAGCGATGATGACAAGACCACCAAAAAGAAGGCACTTGCAAGCATTGCTATCAATGAGAAGCCTTCTCTCTTCGACACTCTGTCATGCTTCATGGCGAAGGCCACTAAGGTACGAACTTGTGATGATGGAAGTGATGAGGAACATGATAATGAAAATGAAAATGAAAGTGATAGTGATGATGATGAACCTACTAAGGATGTACTATTTGACATGCTAGAAGATGCTAGAGAACACTTTGTTATCAAGAGAAGGGAATGCAAAAGCTTGCGTAAGGAACTAAAAGCCCTTAAGCAAGCCTTTGATGAGCTCAATGCATCCCATGAGAGGCTAGAGGATGCCCATGAGAAGCTTGGCAAGGCTCACAAAAAGGTTGAAAAGGCTCATTCCTCTTTGCTTGATGAGCAAAATAAAAAGAAGCATGTTGAGACATGTAATGTAGGCTTAACTTGTGACTTAATTGATGATTCATTCTATAAGCCTATCTTTGTTGCTCCCACTAACCCTTCTTGTAGCACTTCCACTTCTACCTCATCTAGTAGTGATGGTTTCACATATGATGCCTAACTAATGGTTGAGAATGAGACCCTCAAGAAGGAGGTCAATGAGCTCACTCATACCTTGGCTAAGGCATATGGTGGTGAGGACCGCTTGCTTATGTGCTTGGGTAGCCAAAGAACTTCTCTCTACAAAGAGGGATTGGGCTATACCCCCAAAAAAAGGCAAGGCGGCCTTTGCTCCTCACAAGACTAGTTTTGTGAAGAACAATGGTCGGTTTTGCACTAGTTGAAAGCAAGTTGGTCATAAAGAGCATGAGTGCAAGAATAAGAGCAAAAATGCTAATGTATCCTTAATTAAGATTGATTCTTTCTTTGTGCTTACTAAGGGTACAAATGGTGTAAAAGCTAAGTTCATGGTACACCATGGATGGGCTCAAGGAAGAAAGCCATTTGGGTGCCAAAGAGCTTGGTCACTAACCTTCAAGGACCCAAGAAAATTTGGGTACCTAAAAAGAATTGATCTTCCTTTGTAGGTCAATTACAAAGCCAAAGGAAGGCATTATGTTCTTGATAGTGGATGCACTCAACACATGACTGGTGATGCAAGAATGTTCAACTCAATCAATACCAATGGCAATAATGGTTATGATAGTATCACATTTGGTGATAATGGCAAAGGCAAGGTCAAAGGGCTTGGTAAGATTGCAATATCCAATGACATGGGCATATCCAATGTGTTGCTAGTAGAGAGCTTGAACTTCAATTTGCTATCCGTGGCTCAATTGTGTGATCTTGGATTCAAATGCATATTTGGGGTAGATGATGTAGAGATAATAAGTGTAGATGGCTCTAACTTGATCTTTAAGGGCTTTAGATATGAGAATCTATACTTGGTTGATTTCAATGCTAGTGAAGCTCAATTATCTACATGTTTGTTCACTAAGTCTAGCATGAGTTGGTTATGGCATAGAAGGCTTGGTCATGTTGAAATGAAACAACTGAATAGATTGGTCAAGCATGACTTGGTTAAAGGCTTGAAAGATGTAGTGTTTGAGAAAGATAAGCTTTGTAGCTCTTGTCAAGCTAGAAAACAAGTTGGAAACACCCATCCTAAGAAAAGCATGATGAGCACTAGTAAAGCATTTGAGTTATTGCACGTGGACTTGTTTGGGCCAACTCAATACACTAGCATTGGTGGAAACAAATATGGCTTTGTGATAGTGGATGATCATACTAGATACACTTGAGTATTCTTCCTAGTGGACAAAAGTGATGTGTTTGCAATATTCAAATCATTTGTCAAGGGCATTCACAATGAGTTTGAAACAACCATCAAGAGAGTTAGAAGTGACAATGGTAGTGGGTTCAAGAACACTAGAATTGATGAGTTGTGTTATGAATTTGGAATTAGACATCAATTCTTGGCCAAGTATACTCCACAATCAAATGGCCTTGTTGAGAGGAAGAATAGAACACTCATTGATATGGCAAGGTCCATGCTTAGTGAGTACAATGTGAGTCAATCTTTTTGGGCCAAAGCTATCAACACAGCTTGCTATTGTACTAACCGCCTTTATTGTCACACATTGAAAGAGAAGACACCATATGAGCTCTTGAATGGTAGAAAGCCAACATTGCATATTTTTGGGTCTTTGGTTGCAAATGCTATATCTTGAAGAAAGGCACTAGATTGGGCAAATTTGACAAGAAATGTGATGAAGGATTCCTACTTGGATGCTCAACTACTAGCAAAGCATATAGAGTTTGGAATTTGGTTAGTGGTACTCTTGAGGAAGTTCATGATGTTGAATTTGATGAAACCAAGGGTTCATAAGAAGAGAATGAGAACTTGAAAGATGTTAGAGGCATTCAACTTTCAAATGCCATGAAGAATATGGATGTTGGTGAATTGAGGCCTAGGCAAATGAATGATGATGAAGATGATCAAGTGCAAGTGCTCTCTAACTCAAATGTGCAAGATGACACAAATCAAGCTAGTACAAGTGACTCTCATGATCATGAACAAGATCGAGTAGCTAGTGCATCATCTCAACCCAATGATCAAGCAAGTGCAAGCAATCAAGTTCCAATCCTTGAACCAACCAATATTACAAGGGATCATCCATTGGACACTATTATTGGTGATATTTCAAAAGGTGTGCAAACTAGATCAAGATTGGCCTCATTTTGTGAGCATTTCTTATTTGTGTCATCCTTTGAACCAAAGAAGATAGATGAAGCATTGAAGGATGTTGATTGGGTGAATGCTATGCATGAAGAATTGAATAACTTCACAAGAAATCAAGTATGGGAATTAGTAGAGAGACCAAAGGGACACAATGTGATTGGAACCAAATGGGTTTTTAGAAACAAGCAAGATCAAGATGGGACAGTAGTAAGGAACAAAGCAAGATTGGTAGCACAAGGATATACACAAGTTGAAGGTATTAACTTTGGAGAAACATATGCCCCTATTGCTAGATTAGAAGCAATTAGAATCTTACTAGCCTATGCTTGTGCCCACAACATCAAACTCTATCAAATAGATGTTAAGAGTGCATTTCTCAATGGTTACATCAATGAAGAAGTATATGTTGAGCAACCTCCTGGTTTTGAAGATGACAAGAAGCCCGACCATGTGTACAAGTTGAAGAAGGCATTGTATGGCTTGAAGCAAGCACCTAGAGCATGGTATGAGAAATTGAGGGACTTCCTACTCTCTAAACGGTTCATGATAGGCAAGGTTGGCACCATTCTTTTCAACAAGAAGATTGGCAAAGCCTTATTTGTGTTGCAAATCTATGTTGATGACATCATATTTGGATTAATCAAGACTTTTGTGAAGAGTTTGGAAAAATGATGGCTAATGAGTTTGAAATGTCCATGATTGGAGAATTAAGTCACTTCCTTGGTCTTCAAAACAAGCAATTGAAGAATGGTATATTTGTGAGTCAAGACAAGTACATCAAAGACATGCTCAAGAAGTTTGGCATGAGTGATAGCAAAGCCATTAGCACACCATTGGGGACAAATGGCAACTTGGATAGTGATGCAAGTGGTAATATGGTGGATCAAAAATTGTATCGGTCTATGATTGGAAGCCTACTCTATGTGACCGCATCAAGGCCGGATGTCATGTTTAGTGTATGCATATGTGCAAGAATTCAAGCCTCACCAAGAGAAAGTCATTTGAAGGCTACAAAAAGAATATTGAGGTACTTGAAGCATACACAAAATGTTGGTTTGTGGTATCCCAAAGGAGCAAAGTTTGAGCTAGTTGGTTACTCCGACTCGGATTATGCGGGATGCAAGGTTGAAAGGAAGAGCACCTCGGGCACATGTCAATTGTTGGGAAGATCACTTGTTTCATGGTCATCAAAGAAGCAAAATAGTGTTGCATTATCAACCGCCGAAGCCGAATACATATCCGCCGGTAGTTGTTGTGCACAAATACTTTGGATGAAGGCCACCTTAAATGACTTTGGAATCAAGTTCAAGAAAGTGTCATTGCTATGTGACAATGAGAGTGCAATCAAGTTAACCAACAATCCGATTCAACATACAAGAACAAAGCACATTGATGTCCACCACCATTTCATAAGGGATTACCAACAAAAAGGGGACATTTGCATTGAGAGTGTGGGCACCGAAGATCAACTTACCGATATATTCACCAAAGCCATTAGATGAGAAAAGGTTTTGCAAGCTAAGAAATGAGTTGAACATATTGGATTTCTAAAATATGTGTTGATGCACCTCCCCACTTAGATGACATGCCAATCCTTCGAGCAATCCAAGGTAAAAGTTGATTGGCATGGCATACATCCTTGCTAAGGACATGTTTAGTGCATCTAGTCATTTTTCACATTTAATAGGTTAATTCATGAAAATCAAATGATTTTGATGTTTGTATGGTACCACTATTGCGTCTATGCTTAATTTGGTCTAGTGGTAGCATAGGACTCATTTGTGGGTTTGTAAACCTAGTGTTTGATCTAGAAAATGAGCTCTAAGTGTTTAACTCAACATGGTATAAGGTAACCCTTATTTGGAGGTGTGAAGAAGCTTGTCCTTGGATCAAACTGAGTTAAATATCTTTGGCAAATGATCTAGATTGGACCAAATTTGGGAAAATGATCCTCACCCCATTGATTGACATTGATAATTCTAACCTATCTATAATTTAAGCCTTTGAGGTCATTGATGACAAAGGAGGAGAAAAACAAAGATCTGATAGGGGGAGAAATAAAGATATAAGTGATAGGGGGAGAAATAAAGAAATAGTGAAAATTGACATAGGAGGAGAGATATGACAAAGAAAGGGATCAATTAAAATTTTGAGCACACAAGTAGGGGGAGCAAGCTTATGAACTTGTATGGTGCACTTGAATTTGCATTTTATATGTTTGCTTGCATGGCACAAGTTTTAAATTTCAAATATCCATGCGTGTGTGGTGTATGCTAGTTGTAGGTTTGAATGATGAAATAAAAAACTAGCATGCATAGGTTAAGTAACTAGACTCATGCTCATATTATGAAAACTAGATCCTTACTTCTAATGTTGATTTCACAGGGTATTCTAGTTTTTGTGTATGTCTAGTTACTAATGGTGGTAAGGATGGTATATTGGTGCACTCCGATTGATATCACACTTCAAAGATCCATCTTTTATACCTTAGCATCATTTGGTATACATTGTCTACTATATTTCCTATCTAAGCATATGTGCAAGCTACAATCCAAACTCCTAGCACATATGTAGGGGGAGAAATTGCTACCATTTGGAGTTCATAAAACTTGTCCATATCCTTTTACACATGGTAAATATGCTTGGGCAAGCAACATGGATTCAATTGAATTTCAATTCATATCTTTGTGAAAGGGTTGTCATCAATTACTAAAAAGGGAGAGATTGAAAGCTCTAGTTTGGTTTCGGTGAATTGATGAAACCCTAAGTGCTCACCTAGTTTATCAAAGTAATTATGAGATAGGTAGCACTACTCCAAGTGATGAAGTAAATGAAGATCATGACATGATGATGGTGATGGCATGGTGATGATCAAATGCTTGGAGATGGAAAAGAAGAAAGAAAAACAAAAAGCTCAAGGCAAAGGTGAAACTTGATAGGAGCTTTTTTGTTTTGGTGATCGAGACACTTAGTGAGTGTGATCATATTAAGGATCGATAGCCACACAATTAAGAGGGGTGAAACTCGTATCGAAATGCGGTTATCAAAGTGCCACTAGATGCTCTAACTCATTGCATATGCATTTAGGATCTAGTGAAGTGCTAACACCCTTGAAAACATTTGTGAAAATATGCTAACACATGTGCACAAGGTGATACACTTGGTGGTTGGCACATTTGAGCAAGGGTAAAGAAGATAGAGTTGAAAAGGAGTTGAATGCGCTAGTCACAGGGTGACCGGACGCGTCCGACATGCGTACCGTTCATGTCCGGTACTGTCTCAGGCGGCAGTGTTTCTGACGTGACCGGGCGTGTCCGATATCAATACCGGACACATCCGGTATTCTAGCCAGGCGCGGGCAGAGTTGCCGAGGTGACCAGACTCTAGCTCATAGCAGTGACCGGACGCTGTGCAATCATTGTTTAGCGTCAGGTCATGGTGACGTGGGGCCCATGTGTTGGTCTAGAGAGGACCGGATGCAGGGGCGCGTCCGGTCGGCCACACTGGATGAGTCCGGTCGTAGTTGAGCGGCTCTGGGACCTCTCTAGACTCGACAGGACGCTGCCCCTCCTATGTCCGGTCGGCCACATCGAACACGTTCGGTTGCAGTTGAGCGGCTCTAGGAGCTCTCTCGACTCGACCGGATGCTGCCCCTTCTATGTCCAGTTGGCCACACTGGACGCGTTCGGTCGCAGTTGAGCGGCTCTAGGAGCTCTCTGGACTCGACCGAACGCTGCCCCTCATGCGTCCGGTCGCAGTTGAGTGGCTCTGGGAGCTCTCTAGACTCGATCGAACGCTGGCCCTCCTGCGTCCGGTCGGCCACACCGAACGCGTCCGGTCACAGTTGAGTGGCTCTAGGAGCTCTCTGGACATGACCGGACGCTGCGTCTCCTACGTCCGGTCAGCCACTATAGTGCGTCCGATGCATCACGTCAGAGCGTGTCAGAGAGGGCCGTTGGGCGGCAACGGTTACTTCATTTGAATGGGACACATGGTGGTCAAGCAGTGACTGGATGTAGCGACCGGACGCGTCCGGTGCACACGACCTGAGCGTCCGGTCATCCCGCAGTCAACCTAATAGTTGAGCAAATAGCTCTATTGTTTGGGGTGTCTATATATATCGTTTGGTCAGCTCTAGCTCACTCTCTTGGTTATTTGCATTGACATAGCAACCTTGTGAGCTTAGCCAAAGCCCTCCCACTCATCTTCATCATTGATTCATCATCTTTGTGAGATCGGGAGTGAATCCAAGTGCATTGCTTGAGTGTTTGCATCTAGAGGCACTTGGTGTTTGTGTTTCGCTACGGGGTTCTCTTGTTACTCTTGGTGGTTGCCGCCACCTAGACGGCTTGGAGCAGCGAGGATCATCGAGCGGAGGTTGGTGATTGTCTCCAGCTCCCACTATAACACAACATACCTTTGTCGACACTTTTTATAGTGGACAAAGGGTACCTTTCCCGACAGATAACCTCTCGCGAAAGGTTTTGCTGACAGTTTAGAAACAGTCGCGCTATAAGCTGTGGGCGAAAGTTTCGCCGATAGTTAACGGAATCGCCGACACTTTTTGTGTTGCCAAAGGTGGACCTACGCCGACAGTTGAAACCTTTGCCGATAGTTAACCCTTTGCCAACTGTTAAGACCTACGCCAACAGTTTGAACCTTTCCCGACAGTTTGTGTGTTGGCGAAACCATTTTCAAGGTATTTTGTGAATCATGCCCTGTCCAACAACTAAACTATCGGCAAAACTGTACTGCAGATATAGATATAAATACAATTTGAATAATTTGACAAATCCATTGTTATTCATATAGAAGGAAAATCTCAATTCTTAGGAGCTAGATAGAGTTGATTCATTTTCGGAAAACAGTGTTCTCATCAGGTCTGCAAAACATGACATAGACGTTCTGAACTTGAGACGACTAACAAAAAAAAAGGCAGAGTAATATTTAATAGGCCACACATTTTCACGGAGGACCATCCATGAGAATGCTTTAAGCTGCAGCGCCCTTGCCCTTCTTGCGCTGAAGCTTCTTCATGTAGAACTCAAGCTCTTTACCCTCAAGGATGTACCTGTTATACAAAAAAGAAAAGTGTATTGTAAGGAGCTGCCAGCAATATAAGATATAAGTGAAAATAAGGGGACAACTTCCATTCTACTTGAAGCCTAGAAGGATAAATTTGTGAAAGCTCCCAACATATCTAAAATGTCTAGACTCACAGTGATTGTAACATAAAGAGTATAAATAGTGAGACGCTGTGTTGTAAGAAATAGTGAGACGTTGTGTTGCAAGAAATAATACCTCAGCAGATTCCTTCTTTGCAGCAGGAGCCTTTTTCTTCCTACAGATGTCAACTCCATAGTGAGTGAGGTACCACTGCTTGAATGGGGCAGCATCAACTTGCACAATGGCACTCTTCACAAGGGTTTGAGTCCTCACAAGCTCATTGTTTGATGCATTGTAGACCACGTATCCAAGCGAAGAGCCCTCCACTTCACATTACCTCCACGAACACGAACCCTCGTCACTGTCTTGTTGCTTGACAACTTGGTGTTGGCCGGCTGGCGCCCAAGCTCATACCTTCAAGAGAAGAGTTCAGCTACATTATAGATGTATCCTACCAGAACAAACTAAGAATCATTTTCGTTAATCATTGTTAAGCCAACAATATTTGGAATCAACAGTTCATGCTGATTACTAAATAATTACAACAAAATATTACTTAATGATTCTTTTCTAGCACATACTGATAAAAAGGAAACTATTTATCTTGGCAAATAAAGTGCACATAGCGTGATTCAGAGTTGTTGCACTCATATTCCAGCACTAATGAAAATTAACTAGCTAACAAATTTTGGTAGTGAGGCTTATAAATTTGGGAAGGTATAATACTAGAATAGGTGCACTACCTTCTCCCATTTGCTAATACCCTGAGTCCCTGACCAATATTCTCCCATTTTCAGAGAAGGAAATGGTACAGGACCAAACAAAAAACACATGGCCCAGAACATGTGGAAAACTACAAATTATCACCCTAGAAGCACAACATCGCCATCCCTAAATTCTAAAATTGATATGTTCTTACTTAGCTGTTCCATTGAGCCATTGACGCTTGTAGATCATCTCAAGTATTATTTCCATGTATATAAAAATAATCAAGATGTGAGTGCAGCCAAAAGTATGAACAGCATAGTATCCAATGATGAATAATATGAATATTCTGTTATAATTAACATCAAGTGAAAGTAACACGTATAGTTTCACATGGTAGTATGTCACTGGCGCCATGACTAGAAACGGGAACCAATGCAATGTCAAGAGGAAAGAAGCACATAGGGCCACTTGGAGTGCGTATTCTATCAGCACCACAGCATTGATGCAAGATGACGAATCATATGGGTTGATATAGTCATACTCCAAATCTGACAGACAGATAAGCTGGTATAAAAGCAGAAAGGCAAAATCAGTTGAACAAATCAACAAGAGTGGATCAACTAACAAGAGCGGACAGTCATTTAATTGATATGACATCTTGACATTTTATAAAATGAAAACTGGGAAAGTTCCTTTGAACTCAATATTGCTTGAAGTGACCGATATAAGCAATGGCTGTTGTCAGCTAAGATATAAGCCATGGCCCTGTGTCATTGTACAAGCTGCTACAACCCAATAGCCTTGCCTAGCAAAGTAGAGGAGAAAAACGCATGAAGCTTTGTTTGGTTTGAATTTGGGCAAGGTGGGGATTCCCTTGCTTTTGAGGGAGAACCAGATTGGCTCTCCTCGCCTAGCAAGGTGTGCCTTACCTAACCTTTGCCAAGCAAGGAAAGTGGGCAAGTTTGTGCAAGACAACCAAGCATAACCTAACTCTCATAGGTATTTTGCAAATTTTGTCATAATGACAGCAAGTATGACCTGCTGGAGTGGTTTTAGTACTATCTGGTAGTTGGTATTAACTAATATCATAGAAGTAAAGACCACTGATAGAAAGGTCAGGCCAAAGATACATAAGTTTATGCTTTAATGTCAACTACTAAGAGGCAAGAATGCAGCCAACACCAGCACACACTTGTAATTGCGTCAGGTACTTATGATAGATATTTTGGTACATGTCAGCTACGAAGAAAGGGCAATAGAGTGTTGCAGGAAGTTCAGGCACTTGTCTCCATAATAAATTTCCAGAAAAAACATTTTACTAATACCCTGAAGTAAATTATGGAACATACACAGCCATCTCAATGCAATTTTAGTAAAAGAGATATCATGTGGCTTGAGATACCTTACTCGACTTTGCATGTGAAATCAGCACCTGTTGATCCTTCACAGTTGGAAATGTCCAATCAGTATTTCCATCCTTGGACTCAATGTAAAAAAGGAAATTTATCAGCAAAGTAAACTTAACAAAGTTTGATTACTTCATACAAAGTTCCATGAGCATTAAGGGCTCACTTTGTCATACACGTACAGATTTCCATCAGCATGACTAACAACAAAGATTCCTTCACGCTCTGGAACCCATGCAACACAAGTGCACCGACTACAATAGATTGGTGTCCAAAGATCAATATATATACTTACAATTTAATAACTGTGTAAAGAAAAGCATCCATCTACACCACAAAAATAGTATCTTCTCTTTTAACTGCAGCCTTGTAGTTGCCTTTGAACTAAGAAAATACGTTCAAGTAAACTCTCCCAAAAATGATTCCAGCTAAGATCCCTGAAACACATTGGGCAAAGATGAGAACAAAAGATAACTTGCCAAATTCTCATAAACACCATGTGCAAAAAGCCAAAAAACTAATACCTTTTCTCCTAATAACAAAAAAGGGTAATTTCTTTTCCTAAAAGGTGATTATGAAGTATAGAACTTTACACATACAAGTAGCCAAGTTGGGGTATTCCACTGATGTCAGGAATAGATCCTTCCAAGCTGCAGTTCCTCAAACTCCTGATTGTGACAGTATCAATTAGATTAATATAAACTGTAATAAACGCTGCAGGAAAAAAAAAGAGTGCAGCCACTTTACGATAGATCACATGAATCTAATGAACTTGTTTCAAGGCATGCATTACAAGACTTGAAACTAAGCTGACACTGCATGTAAATAAAGCTAAAGACATGAAGAGAAACAAAGATTGTTACACTATAAACTCAACGATATACAATTCTTATTGTTGACTAAGATCAAAATGATATAGTTCACAAGAAATTATGTGATCCACAGACCGCAATTACCAAACCAAGTTCCAAATTAGTTCACAAGAACTACCACTTTTAATCACACCATACGGATTAGTTCACAGCATTGTCACATCTGGCATGCATCATGATAACTGAAAAAAGACTCCCCCTGTTCCAAATTATAGATTATAGATCACTTTAGCTTTGTCCTAATTCAAAATTCTCTAACTTCGACCAGGTTATAGAAAAAATACATTGATGTATGCAGCACAAAAAAAGAAAACTATCAAGAAATATTTCATGGTGGATTTAATGAAATGATGTTGGTGCATTTTCCTACAACGCCGAAGTGACCTATAATTTGGAAGGGAGTACAACTTTATAATAGCAATCATAATTCAATTGAAGAATAAGCCTTTACATTCAAGCTGACAAAATGTCCAACAACAGCCAAAGATAATATCAAAGTAACACAGATGACGCATTGCATAAACCGTAGCTGACCACTACAACTACTTGCCAGATCTGAACTGGCACCACTAAATTAGCAACCTAAAACTGAGATGACATCATCAAGACAAGTTGCCTGATGATGGATTAATGGAGCACACATAAAATTCCAAAAACCCTAAGAAGCAAAAAGAAAATGAAAACATGGTTCAAAACATACTTACAATGGATAAAATCCACTGCCCGACAAATATGCTCCAGGGAGGGGGCAAACAGGTAGTCCCTTGTGGGAATTTCGAGATGATTGATTCCATGAGCCTGAAAAATAGAATTATATGATTATTTAGACATAAGTTGTAAAACCTGCCATATATGGTATGGTACCATAACACTATCTTGCTTGCTACCTGCCTACCTCTCTATCTCATGTGCACCAGTGCCAACCTAACCAAGTGATTTTGTTGATTGCACAATTCGTAAGGAGGCAATGAAATGATGTACATCATCATAATGCAAAGACGAGGATTTTTTTTGCCTACTTCTACAATGGCTTAAAAAATAAGTGCCTCCTAAAGCTGGATCTACAGCTTCCCAACTTAAGTGTCAGTAAGTTCACGATGTACATACTTATTAGGTTAGAATATAACCTGTAGTTCTCTTGGTCAAGTAATAACATTATAAGTTCAGAGACAAATAAAGTTACTCCTACAGCTACGAGAGGTAAAGGAACATCTACCTGGTATAGGGATGTTGGAACCAGAGTTTCATAGGCTTCATTTAGTGTAACAACACCTCTTACACAAAGTTGCTTTAGGCGCGGAACATCGCTAGAGAACGGAACAGCACCTAGCAAAACATACTGAAGATAGAGGGGGTTAAGGATATATCAGGCTAAAATGTATATTGCACATTAAGAAGGAATGACTATTATTATTCCATCACCAATTTAACTGATCAGCTCTTACACCTCAATAATAATAAGACTGCACGTATATTTGATGAAATTTAACCGGGCACACAACGCTAGGCCGCTAGCTGTCCCCAAAAACATGTCTCAAAATCGCACCCCCTAAACACTAATAATGAAACCAGAACATAAACTTGGAGACAGGCAAAAGATCAGCACCTTGTTGACGCGATCCCACCAGCGGAACTCGCCATCGAAACGGTTGCGGAGCACATTGTAGAGAAGCGTCGGATAGAACAGGACCCTCGCGCCGGCGCCGACGAGCACGCGCTTCGCCCGTAGTCGCACAACCGCGACCACCTCCCCGTCGCCGCCGCCACCCCACGATCCCTCCTCCTCCCGCTCATCGTCCTCCACCTCCAGCCCATCCCGGAGTTCCCGAATCCTCATGCCCGCACACCCGGATCGGAGCCCCAATCCGATCAGCAAACCCTAGGAGCCAACGCGCTCTGCGGCGTCCTCCCGCGCTCCTCAATTTTAGGGAGCGAGATGGAGAGGGGAGGGATTTGTGGATCGAGAGAGGATTAATCGGAAGGGGGGCGGCCACGGCTCAGCGAACAACCCAGCTGCTAGCCTCCGGCACCGGCTCCTAGAGGCGCCCGACAGCGAAGCCCTGCTAGCGAGGTTTTTCTTTTTTTTTTCTAAAGTCTACGTGAGTGGAAAGGGAGTAAGGAATGAAGGGTGGGCCTCCTGTTTTAGTGGCTTAGCCCCTTCGCCGACACTTAGATAGTGGTTTAGGTAGGCTACAGCGACACTTTTTTTGTCTAAAAACTTTTGCCGACACTTTATGTGTTGAAGGAGAAACGCCGACATATAAGTTGTAGCCTTACATTACTATTGCCGACAGTTTAAGTGACGCTAAAAAAGTAAAGAATTGCCAACACATTATGTGTTGCCAAAACCCTTGATTTACCAACACATAATTGTAGGGAAAGGTGGGTTGTGGTGTAGTGTTCGATCGTGGTAATTGTGAGGGGTTCTTGACATTTCTTTGGCGGAGAGCCAAAAGGTACTCTAGTAAATTTCTCATGGCTTGTGTGATCCTCATCTTGTGTTGGTTGTGTGGCACCCTATTGAGGGTTTGGCGTTTGATGCCAATTAGCGCGTGAACCTCCAAGTGTGTGAATCGCCACAACGAGGACTAGCTTGCCAGCAAGCAAGTGAACCTCGGTAAAAAATCATTGTGTCATCATTTGATTCTGAGGTGATTGGTCTTCATTGGTATTCATTGTTGTGATTGATTGGTTCATTCCTCAACTTGGCAGTATAATCATCTTGCTCTCTCTCTTTACATTACCGTAAACTAGTTGTCAAGCTCTTTAGTATAGCTAGTCGTGAGAGCTTGTTAGTTTGATTAGTGTGGCTCTTTAGTTAGCCTTTGAGAGGACACTAACTAAGTGTAGTGACATAGCCATTGTGTGGATAGAGACTATAGAAACTAGAATTGTGGTAGGTGGCTTGCATTTTTAGAAGGCTAGCGCAACACTTGCTTCGTCTCATATTTGTCTAACCAGTTTGCTAAGTGTTGTTGTAGAAATTTTAATAGGCTATTCACCCCCCCTCTAGCCATTAGGACCTTTCACTCGGGTTAGTCAGGTAAGAGAAAGGGCGAAAGGTAAAGTTAGCCATACATAGGCGTATACCAGGGTATCGGGCATCTCCTTGTATGTATATATATCCTATTATTTTAGGTGATTGGCTATGGATATATTCAAGTATGTGTCATGGTGTACACACATACACGAATATATGGGGTTGACTAATACTACGGTGATGGGCTACTACTATAATTAGTATTAATTTAAATGTAGAAAAGAAAAAGTAATCAAACTAGAATTTAAATGGGAACCAATAATAGGACAAAGGGTATGAATAAGTAGAGCTTGAATTTAGGAGATTTTTGGTGAAAGAATCAAGTAATTTGGAGTTAGGATGAAGAAGATATGATTTATCAAAGATTTAATAGTAAAAGGATACATAGAATATATTTTGGGAATTAATTCTGGAAACTAGAATAATGGAAATTGTGTGTAAACACTTGGGTAGGATCTGGGGTGTACCTAGTTTATTTAGGAATTTTCTGAGAATTTTTTCATGCAAGGAAAATGCATTTATACTCTCCTGTGTACACTGCTCGAGTGCTCCTAGAAATTCCTCTCTCGATCAGGGACACGGGCGGGGTCGGCTGCTTCTACTGTGCTATGCGCCGGGTCTTCCACTGTGCCGTGAACTCACTCACTCACTTCTCGGGTTCATGTAGACCGGGTCTACGGAAGAAAGGGAGAGGAGAGGGAGTGCGTTGCTGTCGCTGCCACGTGGGTCCAGAGCGTCGGCGTCATCGTCTCCTCCCATCTAACGGAATGGACATCGTTCCGACTCGGGCCTATGGACAGTGGGAGAGGGAAAGGATCGGAAGAGAACGACGGCGAGACAACGGCACTCGATGTGGCGACGGGAGCAGAGCAACGGCGGAGAGCTTGCCAGAGTTGGCGTCTCTGGCGGTGCTTTCGACCGAAGCTCACCACGGCTAGGTGGACGATGCTCCCAAGTCTATCCCGCAACGCCTGAAGCAGTTGGCGATGATGGCCAGTGCTCGAGGCAAACGTGGTGGCTTGCCGAGGTGACAGCGGCGGTGCAGTGACGATGCCTTCGCCCTCTGGTGTCATTTGAGTGCACAAAGGCATGTGCGTCACGATTGGGATGCAAGAAAGAGCACACAGGATCCTTGTCACTCTATTATCGTGCCTCAGCGGCGTCAAGCAGCGGCAATGGCAGCTCGGCGGTGGCGCTTCATGGTAGCGGGGCGACACAAGGAACTAGAGAGGACTAGCGGTGGCGCATAAGACAAATGGGGACTCCAGGAGCTCACCTACTCGCCTAATTGACCTATGGTGGATTAGGGAAAACTAGAGCGGAGCTCAGCTCCCATGGAGGCAATGGCGCCCAGATATGGGGAAACCGAGCTAGGGCTCAGAGAAACTAGGAGGGAGATGGAGTGTTCCTAGACAAGGCGAATCTCATGGAGGTGATGGGTGAGGCGGGGAAGCTCCGATCAGGCCTATTTATAGGCGGCGAAGGTCGGTTCGCCGGTAAGATATTTTCTCGCCACGCCTGGGTTCCGCGCGTGTCACGTTTCCTCCGAGATTGCGTCCAAGCTACAAAGGCGGTGGCGCACAGTAGGTTGGTTGCCCAAGAAATATCCCCGGTGGCCATGTTCCACGTGCTCGTACTGTCGTGACTCCATGGCCGGTGTGCGTGCGTGTCGACGGGTTTCACGGAGGGCGACGCGGAAGGCGACATGGGAGTAAGGCGGTTCGCGGGCGGAGCTCTCGTCCTTATCCACTCGGGAAGCTGGGCGAGGCAGCAAGCACGAGGCGGCGTAGGCAATGCGGTATCATTGTCGTCATCTCCAGGTAGGAGACGATGATCACGGGTGGGGCTGTCGTGTCAGTGAGGGAAATGGAGAGGGAAGAGGTGCGGGCTCATGCTAGGCCATGTGGCCGGGTCGGCCCAATGGAGAGGAGAGGGGGACGGCGCGGCCCTTTAGCTGGGCTAGCAGCAGCGGCCCAGTGCGGGGAGGGAAGCAGGCCGTGGCGTGGGCCAGAGAGGAGGGAGAGGGAGAGGATTGAGCCCGAGTGCCATTTTCCAATTTGTATTCCTATTTCTATTTCCATCAAATAAACTAGGGCACTATTTAAATGGAATTTGAATTGGATTTCAAGAAATTTGGTGGATGGGTGGTTGGGGTAATTCAAGAGGAGGTCAAGGGATGTATGTCAAGGAGATTATTTAGTGCCAAATAAATTCTAGAGCATGCAAGCAACCAAGTATGCAAACATTTGAACAATCATGCATTCAAGCACTTCAATCAAACAAGCATTTCGTCACTCAAGCATTCTAACCTAAATGCATATGGTGGATTTTGATACATAGTTTTGGAAAACATTTTCTTTCAGAAGTGGTTTTGCGGAAAATAAACTAATCAAGTTTTAATTTATTATAAAGTTTTAAAAATGTTCAAAATTTTAGTGGATTTTTTTATTATGATGCAAAAACAAGGGTGTTACATACTAACACTACCCCAGATCTTACATTCATTGCAGGTTTAAAACCCCCCTTCACAGTCGGATTTAGAACCGACACAACTAAACCAACAGTGATGGGAGGTACACATAACTATTGGTTGGTTTTCTGAAAATGTAACACCCCGGTATTATGCCAGCATTTAGGCACTGCAAATCATGCATATTGTGCATCAACAAGCATCCTAAGTATCCATGCCTAATTATGTAAATAATAACTAAAACCATGCTTCGAAACATATGAAACATGCTCATGAAACATGAATGTTGCATACACTTGTTTAGAGTTGTTTTTGCCCTAATTATGCTTGCTAGGTTAGTAAAACATGTTTGGCTATAATTGTAAATCATCTAGAATTATTTAGCACAGTTTTTGGAGCAAAGTTTGTATTTAAACTTTTGACAAAGTATGCATTTGAAATTTTTATTGAAAATGGTCAAAAATCCTCCCTATTTAGCTTTTACTTCCCAATTCAAAATCTATGCAAAATTTTTAGTTGGTCCCTAAAGCAAAGTTGTAGAGGATTAAATTCTAAGCAACTTTTACTTTTGGGACATTTTCAAAAGAAGTCATTTTCTTGCTCAAAAGGGTATTTGAAAACTGATATTTGAAAATTCCTCGAAAATAGAATTTGAAAAATGGTTTCTCTCCTTTACTGGGCCGCCGCCTCGCTTTTGGCCCAGCCGCTCAGGCCGGCCCGGCCTGCCTCCGCGCCGCTCCCCTGCTCCCGCTCGCTGCACTCGTCCACGCGCACGCGCCGACCACGTCAGGGCGCGCTCGCCGCGTGGCCGCCATGCGCCGGCGACGCACGCCGCGCGACAGCCCCGGCCTGCCTCGCCCTCCATGCGCTCGCCTTTATCTGCTGACCCCGCTGCGCTCCCCGCTCCACTCTCTCGCTCGCTCAGCAGCAGCAATAGCAGCGGCGCACGTCCGCCTTCGCCACCGCGCGTCGTGCCTCGTCGGAAGTAGCTCGCCCGGCCGTCCTAGCTCGCCGTTGAACCCTCCATCTCGCCCGCAGCTCCGCCTCCTCCTCGCGCACCTCGTGCTCGCCTCGGTAAACCGTGAGAAGCTCCCTCTCCCTGGGAATCTCTCGCCGGAGTTGTGGCCCAGCTCGCTGGAGCACTCCGCTCCATGGACCTCGCCCCTCCGTCCTCCTTCTCGCTCTCCCTTCGCGCGCACGAACACCGCACGAGCTCGGTGAAGCTCCCACACCACCTCTCGCGCCCTTTCTCGGCCGGAGATGGCCGGCCGTCGGTGAGCCGCGTCTCCGACCCGCCATGCGCGCCGCCGAGCTTCCTTCCGAGCTTCTCCCGTGCTCGTTCTTGGCGCATCGGGTCCGCCTCGTCGCAAAGAGCCCCTGATGGTGACCTCACCGCCAGCAAGCTCACCGGCGGCGAGAGCCGGCCGGTCAACGACGGCCCTGCCTCGGCTCCGGCTGACGCGTGGGTCAGCCCCTCTGGGTACAGTGCACCGGGTGCACCTAGCGGTTTTGGGTCGGTGGCATTTCAGTATTAAAGAAAATGATTTCAGAAATTGATTTACAAAGCTTGTAAAATGTATATCTCCAGTTATATTGCTCCAAAAATGGTGAAACAAATTTTGTTGTGCTTCTTGTCACCAGATCTACATGATAAAAATATTGCATGTCATTCTTGAGATACTTTTCTGTGGAGTTTTATTTAATCATTGAAATTGCTGTTTTCTTGAGAAAGTCATAATAAATCATAGAAAGATCAGAAAAATATGATTCGAAGTTTGTTACTCTTCTTGTGTAATGTACTTTCTGTGAAAAATATATTCCATGCATGTCCTGTAGAAAGAGTATGAGGTGTAGTTCAAGTGCCTTTAATGGCTGATTTTTGTTATTTTTGCTAGAGAGCAAAATTTGTATAAAACATGCATGTGATAATTTTTGTACAGTAATTATTTGCTGTGTAGAACATAGTAAAATATTACATCTGTTGTTTGACACTTTTCACAGTACAATGTATTTTCATATTCATAATTATGTCATAGCTTGTCATTTTTGTGTAGGCTATTCCACTTATCCAAATGCCATAAAAATCTGATGGTAGACTACTTATGGTAGTACTGTGCTATGGTAATTTTCTAAGATTTTTTCTAAGCTATAAAAATAGATGTTGCTATTCAAACCTATTATTAATTAGGGTTTAATCAAATGATGCTTTATGCATGATTAAGGAATTAGTGAAGCTTTGGTGTATCTTTGAAGCATTTAATGAGATGTGTTGACTTAGCATATTAGTAGTAGAAGAGAATGCAGTAGATGACATGTGCTTGTAGTATATGTTCTTAGATGATGTTGACTACCTTGCATTCAAGCATATCCATTGTGCTCATTTCATCCGATGCGCCTTTTGCATAAGCACTTACGCACCTGCATCATACAGGATCGCAAACCGAGAGCCCAGTCGTCATACCCGAGGAGCCCGAGGAGAAGCTCGAGGTGTAGCCGCAGGAAGTGACCGAAGCATACGAGGAGGATGTTGAGGAACTTCCAGAGTGCCCCTATCATCGCCCGAGCTCCTTCGAGAGAGGCAAGCCCCGGAGCATTTTTTCTCCCCAGTTTGCAAATATTAATTAAATGCTTTACTTTAATTGATGCATTACGTTTAGGAATTGTTTGCAACCATTGCTGCATTATACCTTGTCTACCTTTGTTATACTATATCCTTGTTACCCTGGTATCCGCAGTCGAGTCAATGCTTAGCTGGCTTAGACCGGTAGAAGTCAGGTGATTTCCTATCACCTGCGAGCTATAGGTGGTTACCTGGATCTGCTTGGAGAACTATGTAGTCATGGTATAACTAAGTGTTAAATGAAGTTGAGACCGGAAGACTTACAGAGTTTTGGACTGTAGTGCTTTCCATCTGTGTCGATTAAGGACCGACCGTTGTTGGGCCTCAGGTCATGTTGAACGCATGCCTTACATTTAGCTGGCCGAATAAAGTACCTTTCGACCGTGAAGCTAGGAGATTATTCGGGCCGAGTAGATTGCCCGCAGCGCACTGTGCCAGAGCAGGTGTGGTAGGACACGGGGGCGCAAAGATAAGACCAAAGAGCAGTCGGTCAGCCCCCGGGTACATGTGGTTCCTGGCAAACTCAAGATTCCTGGATAGTTGACTCGGTGACCGATACCTCACTTTAGCGGGTGAGTGAGGTTTGTGTAAGGAATAAATCACCAGCTGGTTAGGAATCGATTCGAATCGCCATCGCTCCTGGATAGTGAGCACTTGACTTGAGTGACTTCATCGTAGTAATGTTGATGGAACACTTGGACAGTTATAATGAATATGACCTTATGAAAGTTGTTAATGATCATTGGTTATCATTATTTGTTTAATCACATGTTTGCTCTAGTATAGGTGCAAATGTAGTCGACAGGTTAATAATAATTAACTTGACAATAATGCTTTTGGAAAGGTTCTTGAAATACTAAAAATGCCGCTTTTTGCAAATGAGTCAGCTACCCTACTATAAAGCCCTTCATAATCCTTGGTGTCAGTTTATTTTCGGTTATGTCGGGTAAGTCTAGCTGAGTACCTTCTCGTACTCAGGGTTTTATTCCCACTTGTTGCAGATGGGCAGATGTATTACGGCTACTGTATCAACTGCCTTTATCCTACGATGGGTGATGCTTAGGACCATGGGAATGGTCATTCCTTACATCTCGTCTGATGCTTTTGTTGGAGATGATCATTAGCTGGCACTGTATTTGAACTCCGTGTGAGTGTGTGTGGTTTTGAACAAATAGCTTCCGCTACTTCTATTTGAACTCATTTTGTAATAACTATGTTTAAACTCTGATGTATCTGAGATGCGAACTTTTATGTAATATGTGATGGTGACCGCTAAACTTATTACGATCTTGGCTGGTATGTGAGTTGCTTTGAAATCCTTTGTGATTTCACGGACTACCAGGTTATACGGGCTTAAGTTTGCTAAATCGTCTGCTCTGACGGATGATTTTCTTACTTAATTTCGTATAATTGGTCGGTTCTGTTATAGAAAACCTGAAAAACAGGCTAAAAATAGGGATTTTTTTATTACAGGTAGAGACCCCACTGGATAGCCACATGATCACGCATCCCAAGTCACAAGTCACGTGATTTTTTGTGTAAAAAGGCGCGCTTTCGTGGCCGTTGGTGCTTGAACCCCCGACCTCCTGCTTTACGTGTTCATCCCCTAACCACTCCACCTGTAAGACGCCTGTGTCCAATTGAGATATCCGTCCTAGCAATTTTATGTTCATCTGATTTTGAAATGAGCATTTAGGACCCTAAACGAATTCAAATAAAAAAGTTGTCAACTATAAAGTTGTATAACTTTTCGAGATCTACAACTTTTGTTTTGGTCGCTTCTTGATCCGAGATCCTTAAATACCATTACACGCTCACTTATGACTATGGAATATATGGCTTTAGTTGGTATTAACTTATATGAAATCTTACTAATCGAATAGAGGGACATCATAATGATTTCAAATAAAAAAACTTGTGAACTAAGAAGTTGCATAACTTTTAGACATCTACAACTTTTGTTTTGGACGCTTCTCTATCCAAAATCCTTAACTACCACTGCACACTCACTTATGACTATGGAGCATGTGATTTTTAACTTTTTGCCATCCTTATGAATGGCACTCCTTCGTTTGCCAGCTTTAGAATGGCACATATAGAATTTCCATCCAAAACAATAAACATCTTACGTATTTGCCATTTTTGCTGATGTACGCCATGTAGGCATGCCAGCATAGCAGTGTCCCTGGCAACCTCTATTGGGCATGCAAAATTACTTGTTTACCCCTACTATTTCTCTCTTCCTCCACTTGCTGACGCGTGGGCCTTCTCCCTCCACTCGCTAACGTGTGGGCCTCACACTTAGCTTCTCCTTCAACCTCTAGCCATCTCTCAGTGCTCGCATAAGAGGAGGGGTCGAGGCTGCACTGCCTCCCTCGAGGCCAGAGCTCGTGTTGTGGGCCATGGGGTCGTGCAAGGGGTCGTGGGCGAGCTACGCCATGCGTGAGCCGCTGCACGCCAGCTCAGCCGTGGGCGAGCTCCGTCGCGTGTGATCTCCATGCCCAAGCGCCCACCTCGAATCCATGAGACAACACCTTCATCCCCAACGGGTCAAAGGAGACAACCGCAACCTGCGTGTCGCACTGGCCGACGTCCACTAACACGACGTAGGTGGGTCCCCCGGTGCCATCGAGGTCAGAGCGGTAGAGGCCGTAGCCAAGCACAGTGGCGGCAAGGTTGTGCATGAGGCAGAGCGGCCTGAGCCCCGCAACGACGGCAGCATCGAGGTAGGCGCGGCGTTGCACTTGAGTGAAGTACCTTGCACGAAGATCACACAGTCAGCGACGGGGGCACCGCCGAGGTCAGCCTCCGCCACACGCGCATGAGCCACCGAGGCGAGCTCTGCCATGGGCACGTTTCTTCTTCTGGTCCAGATCTGGCGTTAGGGAGGCGTGGACACGTAGCTCCTTCCCTAGCTCCGACGTGCACGACCTTGGCTCCAGCGATCGCAGCAGCTGGGACCCACAAGCTCTTCCCCTTCCCCTAGCTGTGTGGTGATGGCTGGATGTTAAAGGAGAAACTGGCACGTGGAGCCCACGCATCAATGAGTGGTGTGAGAGAAATAGCAGGGGTAAATGGGTCAATTGGCATGCTCGGTAGAGGTTCCCCGGGACACTGCTACGCTAGCTTGCCCACGTGGCGTGCTACGTAAGTGAAAGTGGCAAAAGCTTAGGAGGTTAATTGTTTGCGATGACAATTACGTAGGAGCATGTACAAAGTTGGCAAATGAAAAAGTGCCATCCGTAAGGATGGCAAAAAGTTAAAAATCCCATGGAGCATAAAAGCAGTCTCAAAGGTGAAACCACGTACACTATACAAGAGAACCACATCGGCAAAAATCATGCGTAGAAACTATCCTATCATTCTCTCCCAGACATGTGATGCTGGAGAACGCATGCGGGAGTCGCAAGAGAGAGAGAACACACATGGCGATGCGGGCAAGGGGCCTGTGAGGCCTGCACGGCCACGCGGCTGAGCGCGAACCAGAGTGGAGGCGCGTGAGGCAAGGATCCCACGGCAGCGCGAGCTAGCGCAGTGGCTCGGCGAGCTACCGCGATGCCGCGCCCAGTAGGACGGCATGGGCAAGCAGGGCTCCTGCGGCTGTGTGGTCTAGCAGGGAGGCGCGCGAGTAGCGCGGCGGCTCGGCGAGCTCCCTGCGACGTCGCGGTCAGCAGAGCAGCACGGGCGACCAGGGCTCCCGATTGGACTCCCCTCCGACGGTGCGGCGCGGCCAGCAGGCCGCTGGTGCGAGCAACGGCGAGCGAACGCGGCGACACGGCCGAGCGCGAGCGGCGGGCAACGGCAAGTGGGCGCGGCGGGCCTGGCCGTTGTGGCAGAACCTCCTAAATTATAGGGCCCACATGCACTTGTCACTATCCAACGACCTTTGACATCTATACATATGTTCCCGGTAACTTAAGAAGACTGCCGGGTGTCCTCGGGGAACCCCGAATCATCCACGATTTCCGAGTAGGATCACATTATAGAGTCATTGCAGTATTACAACAGTTTATTCAAATAGATACATCAGAGTAAAAGTAGCGGAAGACTTACAATAACATAGTTTACAAACCATTTGTTTCAAACCATACAACTAAGTTCGATAATAAAACAAACTAAAGTAGTGGAGTGGCATTATAATATATTACAAAACACACAACAAAAGCTGCCCTGCCCAAGGGCCACACATTTAATTATCGTCATCGCACTGAACAACAGTCATGCAGCACGATCCAAAACAGATCTGCTCATGAGCCTCACCTGCAACAAGGGTCAATGAACCCTGAGTACAAAAGTACTCAACAAGACTTAACCGAAATAAGAATTAAAAGAACGCAGGAATGCAGGCTCATGAGATTCAAGGTATGGCTTTAGCAATAATCAAGGTTCTTTTTGCGTAAAAGCGTTTTTAACAAAATTCTTTATATCAACGTTTAAAACTTCATAAAGAACATATACAAAGCTAACACGATCCGTATTGAGATCATGAAACTTCGTAACCAACACCTTCTCAAACCATCCTCAAGTTCCAGTTATTAATTACTACGATGATGAACAGTGAGTTGAGTCTCCATAACCGAGGAGCAACGACGATTCCAACCGATTATAACCCAGCTGGGAATTCCAGACCACATGACATATGTAGGTCCCCGACCTACATATACCAACCTACCCTCGGATCCTCTAAAACAAGAACGGGTCCGCGCCACCCGAGAATACAGTACTCCACCAATCCAGCCCATTGCCACGTGGGTACACGCTATTCCCGCCATCTCTCCACTCCCAGTGCGCAAGTAGCCATTCTCATAATAGAATAACCAAGTTAAGGCTTACCGAAGTATGTGGTTAGTACTACAAAGTCTCACCTCATGCAATTCAACAACGGACGGGCCTTAATCGACACAGGCGAAAAGAACCTGCTCACAAGACCTCCATGTCTTGTGGCTCACACACACCGAGTCCGCCCGGTCTAGATTTATTACTCCACATTCTCATATAACATGTTAACATAATTAACCAAAGTTCCATTTAAAACTTGCAGATGACAGGCAATCACCCGACTTTCACCGTTCTAAGCATAGCTAAGCAAAACTGGCATATACGAATTTAAAATTGGTAATATGGTAAATATGGAATAACAAGGTTGGTAAGGTACCAATTTGGTTTTCACTTGACTCCTAATCACTTAATGCAGTAAAAAGAAGTAAAAGCAAAATCAATTTGTAAAATACAAGGTAGGGTTGTATGCATCCGGGGCTTGCCTTCGTTGACGGAAAAGTCCGGGTCCGGAGTCGCTCCACCGATATCAACTCCAACTTCCACAAACGGATCAACCTCCTCAACTACTTGATTAACTACCACATGTTCACCTTCGTTCACTACACGTAGTAACAATGCCATGCTTAACATGATGCGGATACAAAATATGATGCTCGATGATGGATGCAAAATTAATAACTTGAATACAACTTTCCTTCGCGGTACAGTTACAAGTCAAACTAACTAAACCATTTTCGCAATACTCACAACAATTGCCAAGGATCATTACCAACTAATGACCCAAGGACATCACTTAATCAAAAACTCAAACAAAACCTAAATCACTAAAGGTTACTATTTGCTTTTATGAATTAATTAATTAATTAATTAATAATTATGAAATAAATCAACTTGTTCCAATTGACCTAAAATTTTTGTTATATGTTCATCACATGATAACTAAGTGACAAAACAATTTTCATAATTTTTGGATACATAAATAAGCCTAGAAAAATCCTGAAAACTCATTTATTAATTAATTGAGCAATTTTTATCACATTCAAAAAGTACTGAAAATCAACATTTCATATTTTTACTAAATAATACACATCACAGAGAAGTCACACAAAAATTTTCATAATTTTTGGAGCTCTAAATAAATCTACACAAAAATAACAAAAACAGACACTATTCACTTATTTCAGAAAAATAGAAAATCCATTTTGAACGCTGAGTCACTGACAACCGGGTCCCACTTGTCATCTTCAACCTCCGACGTTGACCACGGCAGCGACGGCTCTGACCGGCGATTCCTCGCCGACGGTGAGTCCAACGGCGACGACCAAGGTACTAAAATGATCACCAAGACTAGGCGCATCGATTGACATCCCTATCTGTACTGATTATGGCCCTATACTAGCTCGACGGCGGCCATGGCGAACGCGGTGGCATGGCAGCGCTACGCTGGCGACGTGAAACCAGTAGAGCTCAAACAAAGGATCCAGGAAACACCAGTAGCTCACCACGAACGCGTTGAAGCAAGGAGCGAGGTCGGAGAAACAACGGAGGCGTGGATTTATTTACCACAAAGTGATCACAATGAAGCAAAGATCGTCGGTGAGGAAGAACCGTGACTGCAGTGGTCAAAACTAGCAAGCAACACAGGATTAAGCACCATAGCATCGAGACGAAGCCGTAGGTACACTGATCAAGGACAACGGCTCACCGGAGTAGGCTGGCCACGGCGACGCGCACACCACGGTGGTGCTGCCGGCCGCGAGGAAGAAAACAATGAACGGCGAGTTCACAGCGAAATCAAGCGACAAGGATGGTTCGACTGAGCGCGCAAGGAAGAGGCGAAGCTGTTGAGTGCTTTGCTACGACTGCACAGGCGCTGGTTCGACGGCGAGGACTCAACGGAGAATGGCGGTGGCGGCGGGAGAAAAACAGAGTAGAGGAAAGAACGATGACGACGGCGCCTCGGTCCAAATAACACGGCTCAGAAGCTCAAGGAAGCTGCGCTGTGGCCTTCACCGTGCCAGCGCGATGCCAAAAACGGCCACGACCGCTACTCGAAACAAACCCAAGATCGCCAAGGATGAGAGTTGGCTTCATGATTCTTGTTCATCGAAATTACAGAATTGCCATCCACCAAAATTCCCAAATTACTCCCAAATTTTCATAACAACTCAAAAATCTCCAAAAACAAAAGTTGTTCAAAATCAAAAGTTCTACCACTTTGCTTTTGAAACCATACCCAAATTCGGCCTACATTTTAAAATGAACTTTTGAATTTAAAGCGGGGATATTTAAGGAATTTTGCCTTTTTAAATAACTTCAAATTTTACTAAACAACTTGAAAAACTCCAAAAATAAACTTTGTACAACTTGACAAGCTCTACAACTTTGCTTTAAGACTCAACCCCAAAATGTGCTTCGATTTTGAAATGGATTTTTAGGGTCAGATGTAAATATTGAAAATCAGTGTTTTTGGAATTTCAAATCAATACAACGATTTCAAACTTGATTCAAACAATACCAAGCAATACTTATAACATAAATGTAAACTTGTTTTAGTGAATGCATAACAAAATTTGCAACATGACCAATGCCTTGCTATGCATATGATGATATGTCCGGTTTTTTTAATATTTAAACACCCGAGGTGTTACAGCCGTCACGAGCGGGTGCGGCGGGGTGGGCACGGCCTGGCCGAGCGCAAGCGAGCAGGAGGGGCGTGGCCAGCGCGACGCAGCACGGCCAGCGCGAGCGGGCGCGGCACTACCGGGGTTGTCGGCAAGAAATCGGTGGTTTCTTCCCAACGGTGAATTCGTTGTTTCTTTGAGCGTTGGGTGAAGAGAAGTCATTTCTCTATTAAGAAATTTGGCTGCCACCTCAGTATTTCATGGAATCTCATTTAATAGGAATAAAAACCACCATTAACGTTTCATTGGATTGCCCTAAGAACTCTTTTGGTATTAACTCTACAAAATCTTGTGGTGTGTATTTGGACATCCAAATGATCTCAAATCAAAAACGTTTGAACTATAAAGTTGTAGATCTCGTCGAGTACTGTAACTTTGATATAAAGTTTGTCGTCATCAGATATTATACGAGAAAGTTATGAAGTTTTTTTTTGCAGCATATAGTCTATTTAATTTTTAGTTAAATACATAACAATTATATAACTAGTTTAGCCAAATCAGCTAATAACAGTTAATAGTTAGCTAGCTAACATTAGCTATGAGCTATTAGTCATTAGCTAGCTAACTATTACAATACTACAAATTTGACATTCATTGCCGACTCCATCGCTACCGGTTTTTTGGTTAAAATCGACAGGGATAGGATCAACCGACACTAATATTGGATCATCACTGTCGGTTTTTAGCCAAGAATTGGCAATGATACTATTGGGTCATCACTGCCGGTTTTAAGAATGTGATCGGATGTGGTCTAGCACTCAATGACATAGGGTTTATACTGGTTCAGGCAACGTGCCCTACGTCCAGTTTGAGTCGGTCGGTGACTTTATTCCTGAGCCCACATGCTCGAAGTTTGCTGTGGGGTTACAAACGAGTGGGAATAAGATGGGGGTATCAGAGGTCCGGTCGGACTCTAGACTGAAGAGTCGAGAGTGATGGGAGCTCCTACGTGCGCTAAGTGTTGGAACGTATGCCCTGTGTAGCTTTAGATTGTCTAAAGCTAGCAGAGAGAGAGAGTCAGAATGATCTGTCTGTTGTTTGTTTTGTTCGTCGTCTGTCTTGTGTGTGAGGGCGCATTCCCTTTTATAGATGAAAGGGACGGCCTTACAAGTGAGAGAGAGTGAGGGTGTGTGAGCTACCTAGTCTTGTTGCCCATGCCGTCGGGTACAAGACAGTTTATCGGCGCCCACAATATTGTTGACGCCCAGATGCATGTGGTAGGCTCCATCGTGTTCTTCTGGCATGGCAAATGTCGGTGCCTACCATACTATAGGACAAATATCAGCGCCTACAACACTGTTTGTGTTCTAACATGTCTGAAAGGTCGTAAAGCACCCTTCTGGCATGGTCAATCAGTACTGTCCTACAGGTGTGCAGGGTATGGTCCTCGGTATTGCAGTTGACATGATTGCCTCACCTTATCTGCTCCGCCTGATTTCTTGGGTCCTCACCGAGCGGACGTCCCCGTTCGATCGTTTCTAGTCGGCTCTGACCGCGCCGGTCGGAGAAAGAGTTGTAAGCAGAGGTTCAGTGTACATCCGGTCGGAGAAGCAGGTCAGAGTTGGAAGTGAGCGTCGTCCTCTCCTTGGCCAGGCCTTTTAGTTAGAGAAGCGGGTCGGAGTCAGAAGCGAGCGTCATCCCCTCCTTGGCCAGGCCTTCCTGTCGAAGAAGCCGGTCAAAGTCGGAGGCCTTCCGGTCAGAGACTGGATCACTCTTCCGGCATGTCGTTAGGTATCTAGGCCGGCCAGGAGTTGCGCATCATCTGAAATGTCGTCTGCTGGGCTGAGCTTTTGCTGGGAAGTGGGCCCATTAGGGACCCCGGGTTTGTTAACCCGACAGGAGCCCCCGAGCCTATGGGCGATTCGGGTAGAATCATCTAGTTGATTTTTTATTTTGTCAATGAGTGTGCACGGGCGCATCCGGTGGGTGTAGCCCCCGAGCCCCTGGGCGATTCGGGTAGAATCGTCTGGGGGATTTTTCGACTTGCCAGCGGGTGCGCGCGAGCGCACCCGGTGGGTGTAGCCCCTGAGCCTACATCCGATTGGTCAGTCGGTTGGAGGCTGAGTATCTTGGCACTCTTTCCGGGGCCTCAGACTCCTGTGTTTCTGCCGTTCAGGGTGTTCGCCTGTGTTTGTCCCACCCGTGACCTGCGCGGTCGGTTGATTTCCCGAGTCGACGTCGGGCGACCTGAGCCCCCGAGCCCCGTTGGGTTCGGTAGGGGTTGGTTTAGTTCCGTGTGTTACCCCATCCATGGTTTCCACAACCAGAGGGGCTAAGCTAACATCGGTTGCCTCGATGGCTCGAGTGACGCACTCGGTGAGCTCACTAATGGGTGCGTTCGAGCGGAATCTGGGTCCGTCATTCATGACAAGGTCGGCATAGCCCTCATGTGGCATTCCATTGCTCTTTAAACCACCTCCCGGTAGATGCTCGGGTCATTTTAGAGATCGACTCAGGTGGCCCGCTGGCCTCCCCTCGATGGAGATTCTGTTTGCATGGCTCGAGGTTAGGATCAAACAAGAAGGTTGAGATGACCCTGTTTGCTTCTGAGCATACCAGGCGAGGGCCGCTGGGGCTCATCTGTGTTTTCTCCCCTGGCTCTGTTTGACGCAAGGCGGCCTCGAGCCCTTCGCGGTCTGGCCTTCAAACCCCGGTCGGTCGTTGCTCATGTCGAATGAGGCAACTATCGCTTCGTGAAGCACCACGAAGCGTTGTGATGCATTAATTGCATATGCGATGCTTTGGATGTATGGGATGAATGAATGATTGCATGAATGAATGTGTGAATGCGTGCTTGAGAATGGATGAATGAATGATCATGCATTAGAAATTAAAGTAAGAACATTTGGTAAAGTTACCTTGATGACTCGAGTGACGGGTTTGAGGAGCTCTTATCGGATATGTTCGAATAGGATCTGTGTCCATCGTTCATGGTGGAGTCAACGTAGTCCGCATGGGGCATCCCACTGCCCCTTACCTGTCTCTCGACAGTCGCCTGAGCCATTTGATCGACTCAGGAAGCCCGTTGGTCTCTCCTTGATGGAGATCCCATCATTGGGCCCTTCCAAGTCTGGCTTGGGAAGGTGGACGGCCGTCTGTGTGCGGTTGCGCCTTGTTTCCTGCGCTTGGCATACGGTAGTGGTGGGCCATGCCCAGGCCACATCCCGTCTAACCAGGCGTCATTTCATTGGGCAAGGCACATCCCATCAGTCAGGACGCGTCTCACCGTATGCCTATCCGTATTGAATAGGGGAAGGGAGAGGGTTTTTCACCCCAATCCTTCGCCTTTCTCCAACTGCTACGTCTCCTCCTTAAATAGGGGAAGGAAGAGGGTTTTCGTCCCATTCCTTCGCCTATTCTCCAACTGTTGTTTCTCCTCCTTCCTTTTCGCTAAGCCCATTCGCACACCGTGGCAGTTCCTAGGAGAAAGAGAGTAAAGCGAGGGAGAGGAGAACTCACAGATCCGTTCGTGAATCCGAAGCGCAATGTCGAATTGGAGGCCATCCAATGTAGATGAGGCGGTGCTGGCCACCTTTGCTGAGAAGGGTTGCTTCCACCGAAGGAGGTGGTGCACCAGGGGAGGCTATTCTGTGACCTCGGTCCGACGAGGTTGTCTCCTTCCTCGCCTTCCATGAGTGTGGGCTAGGATATCTCATGCACTGGTTCTTGTGTAGGCTCCTCAATGAGTGGGGCTTGGAGCTGCAGCACCTCAATTCGACTAGGGTGCTGCACGTCACCGGCTTTGTCACCGTCTATGAGGCCTTCCTCGGGATGAAGCCACATGTAGACTTCTTTCGGCAGATCTTCACCGGGCGAGCCTTGTCGGAGGGGAAGCCACCTAGAACCGCGCTAGTTTGGGGCTTCGTGTTGTAGAAGAAGCCAAGGCCACCGGGCTCCTACCTTGCGTACTCCCCCTACGACTCCAATCGGGGGTGGCATGGGGAGTGGTTCTACATCAGGAACCCAGTGGAGGCACCATTCCCGCCATTCATCGGAAGGAGGCTAGAGAGGCAAGAGAGCTGGTCGTGGGGGCCCTCCAATGTGCAGAACAAGCTAGAGGTCATCGAGGTAGAGCTCTAGAAGCTGGTGCAGCATGGCCTCGATGGGCTACGGGTGTTCCACACCTTCTTCTGCCATCAGGTCGCCCCATTGGCGGAGAGCAGGCGGATGATGTGGAACTACTTGGGCCCAACAGATCCCGACCACACATCGTCGAAGGAGTTAGCGAAGGATGAGGTCTGGAGTTGGCTCGACTGGGTGCTGCAGCTGAGGGCCCAAGAGTCCCTCGAAGGAAAGCGCATATCCCTCCATGTCGTGAAGCTGTCCAGTTTGGTACGCTCCCCTCTCCTTATTCTGTGTTTTCCCCTTTTGTTCTCCTGTATTTTGACTTCGATTCGTCCGCTTCATAGGGACTTGCTGGTTACAAATCTCGGTCGCATCTCCTATGGGGGCCAGAGGGCGCGGCTCGGCAAGCTACCTAGAAGGAGGCAACGGACGCCAAGAAGAAGAAGAGAGCTGAGAAGGCTCAGAGGCAGCACGAGAAGGAGAAGGTGATTGCCCGACGGGTACGGGCCGGTGGGAATCGGAGCGACGTGGAGGCAGAGCTTGAGTCAGAGGAGCCCACGGAGATGGGTGGCGACATGAGCACCTCCGAGGACGACAGAGACCGGGGCATCACTGTGACCTCAGTGGAGTGTCGTGCACCTGTAGCCGCATCCGTCGGCGATGGGCAGAATACAGAGAGGTACGGCAACGTTCCAGCGTCAAGGAAGCATGCCCGAGCTCAGACACCACCAGCGAGCGAGAGGTGAAGCGGGCGCGTTCGCCACGGCTTTTGGAGGCATCGTTGGTGTCGTCCCCCCTCCCCCCCGCTCCGAGCGTGGCGGGGCTTGCTAGCCGATCGGAGGAGCATGCCCGTACCCCCACGTCTTTGGGGTCGGTGCATGCGCGCGAGCCACAATGGGGAGATGCCCCGTCAGCTGCCCCGGCGGGTGCACCAAGAGTCGGCGGTTGCGACGACTCACGGACCGATCGGGAACCGGTCGGGTCGACTCCCCCCTTGGTTGATGTGAGGGGGCGCGGGTCGCGACCCGTGAGCGGTCCTCGTCCGACGGGCTCATTGCTAGCGGGTCTGGGTTTCAGGGTCCTGGCGCTTTCGTCTAGGTATGCATCCGTGTCCCTTTTTGATCTCATAGTTGAGTTTTTGAGCACGACTGACCTATACTTTTTTTACAGCGGCCAGGGATTGTTGGGGTTGAGCATCGCCCCACCTCCCATGCGAGAGGAGTGGAGACCCAGCCTGCAGCGAGTTGCGATGAGCGGCAGGGAAAGCAGGCTAGCGGCGGTATGTCCTTCCCTACTAGGGGTTGCGCCCTCTCAGCCGGTCGCGAGCATGGTGGCAGCAGCAGCAGCGGTGATGGCGGCGATCCCCGTGGCGACGGAGGAGGCTGGGTCGGAGGTGACCCTTGTGATCCCCTCTGCACCAGCTATGGCGGAAGAGAGGAGAGAGACTGGGCTCCCTGCCCCATCCGGCGGAGGGATGCACAGCTCACCCTCCTGGTCGGAGCTAGAGGTGTTAGGAGGTGACGCGGCTAGGCTAGAGGCAGAACATCCGCTGGCAGGTCATGGGTTTGAGATAGTGGAGATCCCTTGCTCTGGCGAGGCAGGCACCAGGGTGGAGCCACCAGCCATCCCATCATCGCAGGAGCCGGCGGTGGTCCGATCATCGTACGATGTTGCGGTGGCTGGATCTTCCAGCGGGTTCGGGGTGACCTACAAGATGGTGTGGCCATGCACCGGTGACCCAAGGAAGGCTTGGTTCATCCTTTGCGATGACGAGGAGGTGGCGCTCTGGCACTTCCTGGAGGAGAGAGGGTTGTCGATGGAGTTCGATCTCGCCCAAACCAAGGCGAAGCTCAAAGAGGCCTTGGAGCAGGTTGAGCTCGTCCATCAGGCGTTCTCAGTCGACCTGTCGTGCGTCACCGAGGTAAGCTTTCTGTGCTTTTAGTGTTTGTCCTCAACTCCTTGGTCTTCCGCTGATTGTGTCAGCGTGCTTGCTTCTTGCTTTACAGGAGTTAGAGGCGAAGTCGATCCGCAAGTCCTGTTTCCTTCGAGAGGAGCACGGTCGGATGGAGCGGGAAGCCGCAATGTTGTGGTGGGTCAATGAGCTCGAGCGCCAGCTAGAGTCCACCCACCGTGAGTACCAAGATCGGGGCGGCGAGGTGACGGGAGCGCGGGCGGCGGAGCTACTCGCGGTGGAATGAGCAACTGTTGCCGAGCGGGAACTCACGGTAGCAAAGGTCCACCTGATGGAGACCGAGGTGGTGGTCTAGAAGTCCTTGGAGACCCTAGAGACATAGCAAAAGGCCCGGTCAAAGGTCGATCAAGAAGTGCTTGCGCTCTAGGGGCAAGTGCTTGGGGTGGAGGAGTCGAATGCTCAACTGCTCGAGAAGGTGACCCAGCAGGAGGAAGGACTCTCCATCCTTGAGAACACCCACCTCAGTACATACCTATTGTGCCTTTGGTTGATGCCTTGGTTTTTCCTTTTCTTTGCTTCTGAGCTTGTCATCCTTCTTCCAGAACTAGGCAGAAGGATTGGATCGCTGGAGCCAGAGCTGGAGACAGCCATGGCGGCGATTGGTCGGAGCGTGGAGGCGCTGGCCAAATCCCTTGAAGAGTGATGTGCTCTCAAGGGGGAGCTCGACCAAATCAGCAATGTTGGCTAGGTCATTGTTTTGGAGGTGTTCGGGTCGGCGCTGAGCACCAGCACACCCGCCATCCAGCTGGCGGAGGTCCCGAATGAGGTTTGGGTGCTCATCTCCGATGGGACATTCTACGGGACGTTGGGGGTGCTGACCTCAGTGGCGACGCACCACCCGGACCTAGACTTAGCTGCCATCTATAGGGGGATATGCCGATGGCTAGAGCGTGGATGCCATCCATGCGCTCGAGGAGAGCTAGGTGCCATGCGTGCAGATGGTTGCCAAGCAAGTCTCCACGCAGTGGATGATGGAGGCTCGCCGTGCGAGCGTGGCTAAAGGCGTGCGTCAAGAAGACATCATCTAGCATGCAGATGGAGTGGAGGCCAGGTCAGAAGCGAGCATCGTCCTACCTCCAACCAAACCGAACGTCACCCCTTCGGAGAGTGGGCAGACCTTATCTTCGTCAGTCGCGCTGTCAGCCGATGCCACCGAGCGGCCACAGTAGAATTTAGAGTAGAAGTAGTCAGCATATGTAAAGGATAAGTTCATGGGGAAGCCCCCGTGTGAACAGTTATATTCATGAATACATTAATTTTGTTTTGTGATAGAATCACTTCCTAAGGGGAAGCTTGTCACATCCGTTCTTTGTTTTTACCGTAACATAGCTCTATTTTTATCCTTTCTTTTTCGCACCTGCCCATTTTGACCCATAGGCTGCAACCTTAAGAACCCGGGCATGGCCCACGAGGCTCAGCTGCTCGTAACCATAGGTCATGGCGGGGTGTGATCGGTCGGGAGTTTAAAACAAAGTTACATTGGGTACTTTAAAAGGAACGGACTACCCTTTCGTTCGGGTAAAAAATATTTAATATATAATAGTAAAAAAAGAGAGGTGGTATCGCACCCTTGTGGAGCCCCCGAGCAACCCGGGCCGAAAGTGTTTGGGCTGGGGTGCTTGTAGGATCAAACGTTGAATGAAACAAAGTGGTAAGACTAAATTTTTAGGGGAAGAAACGACGTAACTGTTTGATGTTCCAAGTGTTGGTGAAAACGTTGTTGTTGTCGTCCTTCAGTTGGTAGGTGCCTGGTTGGACTACCTTGGTCACCATATAGGGACCTTCCCATTGGGGAGAGAGTTTGTGTTTCTCCTTGGTTGATTGGGTTCTTTGGAGTACAAGGTCTCTGACCTCGAGGATCCTCCCTCTGATTTTCCTTTCATGGTACCTGCGGAGAGTTTGCTGGTAGCGAGCGGAGCAGATGACAGTGGTCTCACGAGCCTCCTTGAGCAGGTCAACCATGTCTTGCTGAGCCTCCATGGCTCGGTCGAGATCGAAGGCCTTCACTCTTGGGGTGCCATGATCGAGGTCGGAGGCAACACTGCTTTAGCTCCGTAATCCAGGAAAAAGGGTGTGAACCCTATGGATCGGTTTGGGGTCATTCTCAGGCTCCAGAGGATTGCTAGGACCTCTGCAACCCATCGCCCGGCGTACTTGTTGAGTCGGTCGAAGATGTGAGGCTTGAGTCCTTAGAGGACCATGCCATTGGATCGCTCGACCTGACCATTAGTACGTGGATGTCCGACCAAGGCCCAATCGATCCTAACGCCGTATCCATCACAGAGTCCAGGATCTTCTTCCCGGTGAAGTTAGTTCTGTGGTCAGTGATGATACAGTTAGGAACACCGAAATAGTAGATGATGTAGAGGAAGAACTTGACCGCCTGTTTCGAGCGAATGTTGGTGATGGGCTTTGCCCCTATCCACTTGGTGAATTTGTCCACTGCTACGAGTAGGTGAGTGAAGCCACCCGGGCCTTTTTTGAGGGGTCCTACAATGTCAAGGCCCCAGACCATGAATGGCTAGGTGATGGGGATGGTTTGGAGCTCCTATGCCAGCAAATGAGTTTGTCGAGCGTAGAACTGGCATCCCTCACACCTGTGGATGACCTCCTCTGCCTCTCGCAGCGCAGTGGGCTAGTAAAAAACTTGTCGAAAGGCTTTTTCCAACTAGCGACCTCGGAGCCACATGATGTCCATAGATTCCAGCATGGACCTTGAGGAGGAGTTGTTTCCCTTGGTTGGTAGGGATGCACTTCATGAGTATTCCTAACGGACTTCGCTTGTATAGTTTGGTACCAAATGTGACGAACATCTGGGTGCGTCGAGCGATCCATCGCGCTTCAGTCCTTTTAGGTGGGAGAACCTCCTCGAGGAGGTCGGCGAGTAGCGGCGCTCGCTAGTCGGCTTGATCGAGTGCTACCACGGCGACGTCGGTGGGCAACGTCGTCATGGAGGCACCGAGGTTGGAGCCCCTGAGTGCTAGGTTGGCATTTGGGTGTGTCTAGATTGGACCTTCTAGGACGCGGGCGGATGGCTCATGAAGGTCATTGATGAAGACCCCATGTGGAGATGGAACCCGCCTGACAGCCAATTTTGTGAGAAAATTAGTGACATCGTTGTCCTTTAGGGGGATATGATGTAGTTCAATCCCCTAGAATTTGTCCTCGAGCTTGCGCACCTCCTAGCAGTATGCTGCCATGAGAGGGCTTTTGCAAGAGGACTCCTTCATGACTTGGTCGATGACCAACTCCAAGTCGCCACGGATGTAGAGCCACGTAGCGCCGAGCTTGATGGCGATGCGCAGTCCGTTGATGAGGGCCCCATATTTCACAGCATTGTTTGAGGCTGAAAAATGGAGGCGTATCGCGTAGCGGAGCCAGTTCCCGTTCGGGGAGATCAGAACCACTCTAGCCCCCAAGCCGGGTGCCATTACGGGCCTGTCGAAGTACATCGTCCAGTACTTAATGGGGACGGGGATCCTGATCTTCCGTCCGGTGGAGGTAACTATCGTTGTGGCGGAGAATGACACACCGATCTGGCTTTAGATCGAGAGATTGAACCCTGCAATCTTTGCACCACAGCTCCTCTAGTTATCAACCGAGTCACGGACCAAGTTGACCTCGCCAAGAAGGCTAATCCCTACCTGCGCAACGAAGAACACAAGCAAAAACAAGAAAGAACATAACCAAATTGCAGATGAATGATTAATCTCTCAAAGTTGGAGTCTCACAAACCGATGTACGGCGAAACTGTTCTTGACAGAATAATCTAAGCAAAACCTGAACCCTAATGGAGGAGCGGCGGCTGTTTATGAAGACTCTAGGGTCATGCAAGGCCCCTGGACACGCCCCTAATGGGCCCAAACACGATACATGGTCCATCGGACCAAAAGACAGTGTCGTAGCACCCTAGTAGATTCTGGACGCTGTCTTGTGACCACGATTCCCGTTGATTTTGAACAGATTTTGATGTCAGACCACTTTGATTGGCTTCCTTATCAAATTAGCTTTCCATCCATATGTGGATCGTCGAAAACGGAGTCCAGATGCATCCTGGATAACCAGTTTAAGGCAGACTGGTCCTAGAGGCCGAGGCAGACTCGAATTTGAGTTGCTTTGGGCCTCCACCTCGGGGACTCGAACCGAATTAGCCTCGGGCCTCCTTCTTGACTTGGACACCCTTGCTGGCCTCCTTCCCCTCCATAACATATGCCAAACATGGTCATATGCATGGGTGTCATGTCCTCATCATCCTCCCCTTCTTGATGAAAAGCCGTCCTCGACGTCGATTGTGCTTGAAACTGATCCTGCACAACATAAAGGAGAACGGGGTTGCAAAGACAAAGGGAACTAAAATAAATGTCAGAAGGAATATGACCATGTTTTCAAGTTTCTAGCATGTCATCTCGCATAAAAATTTTAGCAAGCATGTAGACTCCATGATCCAAATGCACATGATGTATGACAACACTATCTTGTAAAAGATTAGAACTAACCAAAGACAATGCAAGAATAGATGGTCTAGCAAACATAGGTAGCAACCAACAATGCTCCCCTTCTTGGAAGTGAACTTGTTTCTTTGAGGAACATGAGAAAATGTTTGTATTATTATAGCTGCCCTCTAAATGATCATAATCTTGTACAACAAAAGGAGAATTCATATTACTACGAATGTATACTTGATGTATCATATATTGTCCCTTGTTGTTATATATGCCTATAACATGATATGTGTGTTTAGAAAACCAAGGCAAATTAGCATATTTAAAAAGGCTCTCCTCCAAACAATATAGGTTACATAAAACATCGAATTCCATATAGCCCAAAGTATGTAAAGACGACAGCAGTTTGAACTCATTAGTTTTAGTAGCAATATGAATAACATGTTTATTTTCAGCACAAGTGACTAGTTCCAAAACATGTAAAACTGAAGCATCATCAACCAATTCATCTTTATCGCAAGGAACTTCAAGCAAATTATCATGGGACAAAGATAAATCAAGAGAGGGTTCCACTAACAATTGCTCTATGATAGCATGATTTGTGGAAAAATTTAATACATTAAAATAATTCTCACCTTCCGTGAGTGTAGCACCATGGGCATTACCTATGTTCTCAGCAAGAGTAATAGGTGCATTGTGAAGTGATGGTTCTAAATTTGCATATGATGTTGTGAGCTCCTCATTTTCTTCCATGTCATCCTCTCGCTTATGGATATTATCCTGCAGAAGGTTAGTCATAGCAAGAGGAATAACAACAGACTCTTCCTCTAAATGGTGCACCTCAGCATATGAAGTCAAAACAGGAGGTGGATTAACAAAGGTTTCCCACATAAAGAGTTTCATATCATTCCAAGTTTGAGGTTTATCAGAAGGATCTAAAGACTCCCAACAAGATAAAGCAGAATGTCGCAAAACACTAGCTGCATTTTTTACCTTCCTCCTTGGACACATAAAGCAAGTAGCAAATATGTTATCTATGGCAATTTCCCACTCCATGTACGCATTAGCACCTATACTATCATAAGTCGGTGGATACGAACAACCTGTCATTGTTAGAAGACAATAAAAGACAACACAAAAGTATTATCCCTATCAAATGACTACGTGGTTGCAGTGGTGTCACTTTTCACAGCAAGTGGAAGCATCTTACCAAGCTCTTACAAAGTTCTTACCAACGCAAGCAGTGGGTGGTACAACCGGCGGCTGGTTCGTGATACCTGTGAGGCAGTGATACCGAGATTACAAAGCCCTTTTTCTGTACTGATCTGAAGAATTTGTGGAGCTTAGAAGGCAAACAAAGAGTAATATGTATATCTGGCACACAAGTCAGTAACAAAAAGTAATGCTGAATTATAGTTCAAAATACTTGTTCTCGTTGCTGGTCTAAAATGTTCCAAGTACCAGGTGTGTAACAAACAAGTATGGTGGATAACAAGGTGACAGGGGTATGAAAAACAAGTATGGCGGATAGCAAGAGCAACAAAAACAAGGAACCAGATAGCACACACTAACACAGCTCACTTTGGCCTTCTCCATGTGCTCCTCTAGATATTGTTCCTCTTTTGCCCCTCTCTTTTTTCTATTTTTTTGGGTTGTCGTTGTTTTTTTGGGAAATTTTAATTTTTTCTTTTTATTTTTTTGATATTTTTTATTCACTTAGGAGCACAAAAGAAGTAACCACAAAAAATATGAGCTCAAACAAGTGTAAGATGTGGCCTGTGGAATTTTCAGAATACGTGCTCAAAATCGACAAAAACCTTGTGACCACGAAAAGAGGATCTTGTGACCAGTTTTTGACCAAAATAAAAATCTCTGACCCCAAAAGAGCAGGGGATGGACGGATCCGAAAAAATTTTCTAATCAATTTTGATATATGGAACATCGAAATCCGAGTTCGTATGCGAAAACTAGACTAATTTTAAGAATTGGCTCCGAATTAGAGGACAAAACGGGAACAATGTGCACAAAACTGGTCACAATAGCAAAGATTTGATGGAAACGATGGGGGAAAACACACGAACTGGACTCTAACATGACCTAACCAGCAACAAGACCTCGACTAGGACACAAACTCAACATGACGGACTCTAAAACTAAAATATGCAAAGGCTATGGCGCGGAAGGTTCTAGGATAGGAACAAAAATATGGCACTGGACTATGGGACGAATGCGAAACACTCAAACTAGGGAATAAATGTGAACCTGATAGTATACCTTAGCTCTGATTACCACTTAATTGGGACAGGGATCCCAATTTTCCGTCAGGTGGAGGTAACTATCGTTGTGGTGGAGAATGACACACCGATCCGGCTTCAGATCGAAAGATCAAACCCTGCAATCTTAGCACCACAGCTCCTCTGGTTATCAACCGAGTCACGGACCAGGTTGACCTCGCCAAGAAGGCTAATCTTTGCCTGCACAACGAAGAACACAAGCAAGAACAAGAAAGAACACAACCAAATTGCAGATGAATGATTAATCTCTCAAAGTTGGGGTCTCACAAACCGATGTACGGCGAAACTGTTCTTGACAGAATAATCTAAGCAAAACCTGAACCCTAATGGAGGAGCGGCGGCTATTTATGAAGACTCTAGGATCATGCAAGACCCCTGGATGCGCCCCTAATGGGCCTAAACACGATACATGGTCCATCGGACCAAAAGACGGTGTCGCAGCACCCTGGCAGATTCTGGACGCTGTCTTGTGACCAGGATTCCCGTTGATTCCGAATAGATTTTGACGTGAGACCACTTGGATTGGCTTCCTTATCAAATTAGCTTTCCATCCATATATGTATCGTCAAAAACGGAGTCCGGATACGTCCTGGGTGACTAGTTTAAGGCAGACTGGTCCTAGAGGCCGAGGCAGACTCAAACTTGAGTTGCTTTGGGCCTCCACCTCGGGGACTCGAACCGAATTAGCCTCGGGCCTCCTTCTTGACTTGGACACCCTTGCTGGCCTCCTTCCCCTCCATAACATATGCCAAACATGGTCATATGCATGGGTGTCATGTCCTCATCATCCTCCCCTTCTTGATGAAAAGCCGTCCTCGACATCGATTGTGCTTGAAACTGATCCTGCACAACATAAAGGAGAACGGGGTTGCAAAGACAAAGGGAACTAAAATAAATGTCAGAAGGAATATGACCATGTTTTCAAGTTTCTAGCATGTCATCTCGCATAAAAATTTTAGCAAGCATGTAGACTCCATGATCCAAATGCACATGATGTATGACAACACTATCTTGTAAAAGATTAGAACTAACCAAAGACAATGCAAGAATAGATGGTCTAGCAAACATAGGTAGCAACCAACAATGCTCCCCTTCTTGGAAGTGAACTTGTTTCTTTGAGGAACATGAGAAAATGTTTGTATTATTATAGCTGCCCTCTAAATGATCATAATCTTGTACAACAAAAGGAGAATTCATATTACTACGAATGTATACTTGATGTATCATATATTGTCCCTTGTTGTTATATATGCCTATAACATGATATGTGTGTTTAGAAAACCAAGGCAAATTAGCATATTTAAAAAGGCTCTCCTCCAAACAATATAGGTTACATAAAACATCGAATTCCATATAGCCCAAAGTATGTAAAGACGACAGCAGTTTGAACTCATTAGTTTTAGTAGCAATATGAATAACATGTTTATTTTCAGCACAAGTGACTAGTTCCAAAACATGTAAAACTGAAGCATCATCAACCAATTCATCTTTATCGCAAGGAACTTCAAGCAAATTATCATGGGACAAAGATAAATCAAGAGAGGGTTCCACTAACAATTGCTCTATGATAGCATGATTTGTGGAAAAATTTAATACATTAAAATAATTCTCACCTTCCGTGAGTGTAGCACCATGGGCATTACCTATGTTCTCAGCAAGAGTAATAGGTGCATTGTGAAGTGATGGTTCTAAATTTGCATATGATGTTGTGAGCTCCTCATTTTCTTCCATGTCATCCTCTCGCTTATGGATATTATCCTGCAGAAGGTTAGTCATAGCAAGAGGAATAACAACAGACTCTTCCTCTAAATGGTGCACCTCAGCATATGAAGTCAAAACAGGAGGTGGATTAACAAAGGTTTCCCACATAAAGAGTTTCATATCATTCCAAGTTTGAGGTTTATCAGAAGGATCTAAAGACTCCCAACAAGATAAAGCAGAATGTCGCAAAACACTAGCTGCATTTTTTACCTTCCTCCTTGGACACATAAAGCAAGTAGCAAATATGTTATCTATGGCAATTTCCCACTCCATGTACGCATTAGCACCTATACTATCATAAGTCGGTGGATACGAACAACCTGTCATTGTTAGAAGACAATAAAAGACAACACAAAAGTATTATCCCTATCAAATGACTACGTGGTTGCAGTGGTGTCACTTTTCACAGCAAGTGGAAGCATCTTACCAAGCTCTTACAAAGTTCTTACCAACGCAAGCAGTGGGTGGTACAACCGGCGGCTGGTTCGTGATACCTGTGAGGCAGTGATACCGAGATTACAAAGCCCTTTTTCTGTACTGATCTGAAGAATTTGTGGAGCTTAGAAGGCAAACAAAGAGTAATATGTATATCTGGCACACAAGTCAGTAACAAAAAGTAATGCTGAATTATAGTTCAAAATACTTGTTCTCGTTGCTGGTCTAAAATGTTCCAAGTACCAGGTGTGTAACAAACAAGTATGGTGGATAACAAGGTGACAGGGGTATGAAAAACAAGTATGGCGGATAGCAAGAGCAACAAAAAACAAGGAACCAGATAGCACACACTAACACAGCTCACTTTGGCCTTCTCCATGTGCTCCTCTAGATATTGTTCCTCTTTTGCCCCTCTCTTTTTTCTATTTTTTTGGGTTGTCGTTGTTTTTTTGGGAAATTTTAATTTTTTCTTTTTATTTTTTTGATATTTTTTATTCACTTAGGAGCACAAAAGAAGTAACCACAAAAAATATGAGCTCAAACAAGTGTAAGATGTGGCCTGTGGAATTTTCAGAATACGTGCTCAAAATCGACAAAAACCTTGTGACCACGAAAAGAGGATCTTGTGACCAGTTTTTGACCAAAATAAAAATCTCTGACCCCAAAAGAGCAGGGGATGGACGGATCCGAAAAAATTTTCTAATCAATTTTGATATATGGAACATCGAAATCCGAGTTCGTATGCGAAAACTAGACTAATTTTAAGAATTGGCTCCGAATTAGAGGACAAAACGGGAACAATGTGCACAAAACTGGTCACAACAGCAAAGATTTGATGGAAACGATGGGGGAAAACACACGAACTGGACTCTAACATGACCTAACCAGCAACAAGACCTCGACTAGGACACAAACTCAACATGACGGACTCTAAAACTAAAATATGCAAAGGCTATGGCGCGGAAGGTTCTAGGATAGGAACAAAAATATGGCACTGGACTATGGGACGAATGCGAAACACTCAAACTAGGGAATAAATGTGAACCTGATAGTATACCTTAGCTCTGATTACCACTTAATTGGGACAGGGATCCCAATTTTCCGTCAGGTGGAGGTAACTATCGTTGTGGTGGAGAATGACACACCGATCCGGCTTCAGATCGAAAGATCAAACCCTGCAATCTTAGCACCACAGCTCCTCTGGTTATCAACCGAGTCACGGACCAGGTTGACCTCGCCAAGAAGGCTAATCTTTGCCTGCACAACGAAGAACACAAGCAAGAACAAGAAAGAACACAACCAAATTGCAGATGAATGATTAATCTCTCAAAGTTGGGGTCTCACAAACCGATGTACGGCGAAACTGTTCTTGACAGAATAATCTAAGCAAAACCTGAACCCTAATGGAGGAGCGGCGGCTATTTATGAAGACTCTAGGATCATGCAAGACCCCTGGATGCGCCCCTAATGGGCCCAAACACGATACATGGTCCATCGGACCAAAAGACGGTGTCGCAGCACCCTGGCAGATTCTGGACGCTGTCTTGTGACCAGGATTCCTGTTGATTCCGAACAGATTTTGACGTGAGACCACTTGGATTGGCTTCCTTATCAAATTAGCTTTCCATCCATATATGTATCGTCAAAAACGGAGTCCGGATACGTCCTGGGTGACTAGTTTAAGGCAGACTGGTCCTAGAGGCCGAGGCAGACTCAAACTTGAGTTGCTTTGGGCCTCCACCTCGGGGACTCGAACCGAATTAGCCTCGGGCCTCCTTCTTGACTTGGACACCCTTGCTGACCTCCTTCCCCTCCATACCATATGCCAAACATGGTTATATGCATGGGTGTCATGTCCTCATCAGTACTCGTGGGTGACGTCTAGGGTCAGGAGCTGGACCTCTGTCCATTCGGCGACAAAGTCCACGAGAGCCTAAGACTTAATAGCGGTGCGAGGGATATACCTGATGTCATGGCCCATTAGCTCGAGTGCCCACTTGGAGATTCATCCTGCGGCATCGCGGTTGCGGATGGTGTCTCCCAGCGGGTATGAAGTGACGACCAGTACTTCATGTTTGGTGAAGTAATGTAGGAGCTTCCGGGTCCCCATCAGCACGGCGTATAGAAGTTTATGCACCTGGGGGTACTGAACCTTGGCGTCGGTGAGTACCTCTCCGACAAAGTATATGGGTTGTTGGACCTTAAGGTGGTGTCCTGGCTCCTCCCTTTCGATGACTAGGGCGGCGTTCACCACGTGGTTGCTTGCCGCGACATAAAGGAGGAGGGGTTCTCCCCATTCGGGAGCGACGAGGATTGGGGCCGACGTCAGTGACATTTTGAGTCTCTCCAAAGCCTGTTGTGCTTCTTCAGTCTAGACGAACGCGTCCGTCTTTTTGAGAAGCATGTAGAGAGGCATCCCCTGCTTGCCTAGCCGGGAGATGAACCGGCTCATGGCAGCCAAACAGCCAGTGAGCCTTTGTACACCCTTAACGTTGTGTATAGGGCCCATATTGGAGATGGCCGTGATTTTTTCAGGGTTGGCCTCGATACCGTGTTCGGACACGATGTATCCAAGCAGCTTCCCCTTCGAAATCCCGAAAACATATTTTTCGGGATTTAATTTGATGTTTAACCTTCGGAGGTTCATGAACGTTGCGGCCAAGTTTGCGATCAAGTCACATGCTCGAGCCGTTTTGACTACTATGTCATCAACATAGACGGCGATTGTTGGTTTTGGCCGCTCGACTTGATCAGCTTGGTCGAGCGGGTCGATTTGGTCGATGAAGCATTGCTGCATGCACCGTTGATAGGTGGCGCCAGCGTTCTTCAGACCAAAAGGCATGGTTACATAGTAGTACGAACCATATGGGGTGATGAATGAGGTTGCGAGCTGGTCAGACTCTTTCATCACGATCTGGTGATAGCCTGAGTAGGCATCCAGAAAGGAGAGGATTTCACATCCTAAGGTGGAGTCGACTATCTGATCTATGCGTGGCAAAGGAAAATGGTCCTTTGTACATGCCTTGTTGAGGCCAGTATAATCAACGCACATTCTCCATTTCTTGGTCTTCTTTTTTTAACAAGAACAGGATTGGCAAGCCAGTCGGAGTGGTATACCTCCTTGATGAATCCGGCTGCTAGGAGTGTGGCGACCTCCTCGCCTATGGCCCTGCGCCTCTCGTCGTCAAAGCGACACAGGCGTTGCTTGGCGGGCTTTGAGCCTGGGACAAGGCATAATGTGTGCTCGGTGACCTCCCGTGGTATGCTTGGCATGTCGGAAGGTTTCCATGTGAAGACATCGTGATTGGCGCATAGAAAGTCAGCGAGCTCGCATTCCTATTTGGCCGAGAGCTGGGTCCCGATCCGCACCGTCTTGGTTGGATCGGTGGGGTCGATCCCCACCGCCTTAGTTTCCTCAAGTGGGTGGAAGGCAGTCGAGGAGGTTGGCTTGATGTAGTCCAGGATTGCTAGGGTCGATGATTCTCTGAGCTGAGGGAGCTCGGCTGAGTTGATGATGGCAGTGGCGAGCTTGTAATGCTTGCGGTCGCACGTGTAGGCATGCAAAAAGGTGCTACCCATAGTGATGATGCCATTTGGTCCCGGCATCTTCAACTTTAGGCAGGTGTAGTTGGGAATCGCCATGAACTTGGCGTAGCATGGCCGCCCCAAGATGGCGTGGTAGGACCCTGGGAAGTCCACCACCTCAAAGGTGAGGACCTCTGAATGGAAGTTGGCTCAGTCACCAAATGTGACGAGCAGGTCAATCTGACCGAGTAGGTATGCCTGCGTCCCTGGGATCATGCCGTGGAAGGGAGAGCTCACTGGGTAGAGCTCCGACTGGGGGATGCGCATGGCGTCGAGGGTGTCGACATAGAGGATGTTGAGGCCTCTCTCTCCATCCATCAGCACCTTGGTGAGGCACTTCTTGCAGACAATGGGGTCGACGATGAGCGGGTAGCAACCTTGTCTAGCGATGTGGGAAGGATGGTCCTTCTGATCAAAAGTAATCGGAGATTCTGACCAGCTAAGGAAGGAGGGGATGGCCGTTTCGGCGACACATGCCTCTCTATAGCACTCTTTGTGCTGGTGCTTGAAGTAGATGGCATCGGATCCCCCAAAGATCATGAGGCATTCCTCGTGATCAAGAAAGTCGTCCCCATCCTAGCCCGCCATGCCTCCTTTCTTGGCTGTTGCCTCCTTGCCCTTTCCTTCTTTGGGTCCACCGGCCTGTCGTAGAAAGCGCTTGAGGAGTTCACAGTCCTTGTAGAGGTGCTTGATAGGGTAGGCGTGGTTGGTGCATGGGCTCTCCATGAGCTTGTTGAAGTGGTCGGGCTGGCCCTGCTGGGGCTGCTTTCCCGTGCGATTGGTCCTTCTTGTTCTTTTTGCCCCTTTGTATGGAGGGGCCCTCGTCTTGGTCCTCACGCTTGGCCTTGCCCTTGTCCCAGCCTCCACTAAAGACCACTCCGACCGCCTCCTCATGGGAGGCGTGGTTCGTGGCGACGTCGAGCAGGTTGCGGGTGGTACGGGGTTTCAGACAGCCAAGCTTGTGGATCAAAGACTCAGGTTGTCCCAGAGAGAAACTTGCTGATGATGTCCGTGTCGACGACTTCAGGAAGAGAGTTGCATCATTTCGAGAACCTACAGATGTAATCTCGTAGGGACTCGTTGGGCTCCTACTGGTAGCTCTTGAGGTCCCAGGAGTTTCTAGGGCAGACATGCGTCCCTTGGAAATTTTCGATGAAGATCCTCTTGAGATCCGCCCAGTCATGCTGTCATGCGGGAGGAATTCGAGTCATGCTCGAACATATTCCCCCACGCAGATGGCGAGGTATTAAATGATGAAGTGGTCATCATCCACTCCTCCAGCTCGGCAGGCGAGCTAGAAGTCTTCGAGCCATATACTAGGATTCGTCTCCCCGGTATATTTGGCGATGTTGGTAAGCGGTCGGAAGCGCTATGGGAATGGCACTACCTGGATGCGACGGCCAAAGGCTTGTAGTCTTCGGCCATCTGGGCTGGGTCTCCAGTCGTCCAGTCGGCGACCATGCCTGGGGTGCGTTTCCTTTCTCCCCTCGATGGTCCGGCTAGGGCCCATGCCGCCTGCTCTCATCGCCGCATGATGGGCGTCATCATCACGGCGGGCCTAATGCCAATTGTTGATGATGCTGCGAGCGTCTCTGTTCGGCCCTAGCCATTTGTGCATAGGCAGTTGGTGTGGAGCGGGCGCCGGGTCAGGCCGTTGTGCAGCTGCGTCCTCCTGTTCCGCGCTCGGCGACTGTAGTGGTGAGCGGATGGAGCGACTCGACTAGTGCGCCCCCATTCCCCTGGTGGGGAGAGAGACCGCAAGTCGGTGTCGCGATGCAGAGCTCTCCGACTGTTGAACGGTGGCAGTTTCCACCAGTGCCTAGAGGTTTCGGTGAACCGCCTGCTCCTGGGGGTCGACAGGCTCCATAAGTCCACGCAGAAGCATTGCCGTAGCGGCGATGTTCTGGCCAACCCGAGCGAACTATGGGGGATCATTCCTCCCCCGTCCATGATGTTGCGCTAGACCTGGCGGGTGTGACCCCAGGTGCCGCTCGCCAGGTTTCGCGCACGGCACGCGGCGTGCTGCGCCGAGCGTGCCGGCGTAGGTGGCGGCTGGCTCTACTGCCTTTATCGTAGCTGCTCGCCGTGCTCCTGCACGCGCACGAGGGCCTCCGCACGAGGGTCCGGAGGGGTGTGAGTCTGTAGAGAGTCCGCTACCACCGGCGATTGTCCTAGAGTGTCCGCCATAGCACACTCTCGGGACAGAGGGTGGCTAGGCGCCACGATGTCACCGATGCTGGAGCCGTCACTTTCGACCTCGTCATCCATGAGGTCATGGAAAGAGGCAGGAGTGTAGCCCACCATCCCCACGAATTCGGATGTGAGAGGGGGCGGCGTCAGCATCTTTCGGAGCCCCTGTGCGTACGCGTCCGCGGGGATGCGAGGCCGTAGGGGAACCGGCCGCATGGCGGTTGTAGTGGGGACAACGGGGTCCCTCTAGAGAGTTGGTGGAAGAAAGTAAATAGCGAGTAAATAACAATATGTACGTTACTCATAGTGGGGTTTGAGCCCAGCGTGGGCTCGGAACGAAGCACAGGTGCCTCGTCGTTGAGGTTGTCGGGTGGCCCAGAGCCCATCAGAGGGACAAGTGCCTCCTCACGGAGGTGAAGCATGCCGAGCCGGTCGGCGATGAAGTCCAGGCTTCCGAAGAGGAAGGACTAGGATGGCTCGAAGATGGGAGGAACCCACATCCCAACAGGGGGAGCATGGGAAACTCCAGCGAGCCGAAGCGAGTCGTATCGCTTGAGCCCGCCATGCTAAAGATGGCAGAAAAGTGGGCCATCTGATGATCAAAAGCGTTAACGTACGGCGTCCTTCCCACGGACGGCGCCAACTGTCAGTGCAAAAAATGACCAACTAGTAAATATCTGTCGTTTTGCCGTCCGTTGTGATCTGATGTGGCCTAGCACTCAATAACATAGGGTTTATACTGGTTCAGACAACGTGCCCTATGTCCAGTTTGAGTCGGTCGGTGACTTTATTCTTGAGCCCAGGTGCTCAAAGTTTGCTGTGGGGTTACAAACGAGTAGGAATAAGATGGGGGTGTCAAAGGTCCGGTCGGACTCTAGACTGAAGAGTCGAGAGTGATGGGAGCTCCTACGTGCGCTAAGTGTTGAAATGTATGCTCTGTGTAGCTTTAGATTGTCTAAAGCTAGCAGAGAGAGAGAGAGTCGGAATGATCCGTCTGTTATTTGGTTTGTTCGTCGTCTGTCTTTTGTGTGAGGGCGCATCCCCTTTTATAGATGAAGGGGGCGGCCTTACAAGTGAGAGAGAGTGAGAGTGTGTGCGCATCCCCTAGTCTTGTCGTCCACGCCGTCGGGTACAAGATGGTTTGTCGGCGCCCACAATACTGTTGATGCCCAGATGCATGTGGTAGGCTCCATCGTGTTCTTCTGGTATGGAAAATGTCAGCGCCTACAACACTATTTGTGTTCTGACATGTCTGAAAGGTCGCAAAGCACCCTTCTAGCATGGCCAGTCAGTATTGTCTTGCAGGTATGCAGGGTACGGTCCTCGGTATTACGGTTAACATGAACGCCTCACCTTATCTGCTCCGCCTGATTTCTTGGGTCCTCACCGAGCGGGCGTCCACGTTCAGTCGTTCCTAGTCGGCTCCGATCGCGCCGGTCGGAGAAAGAGCTGTAAGCAAAGGTTTGGTGTACTTCCGGTCGGAGAAGCGGGTCGGAGTCGAAAGCGAGTGTCGTCCCCTCCTTGGCCAGGCTTTTCGGTCGGAGAAGTGGGTCGGAGTCGGAAGCGAGCGTCGGCCCCTCCTTGGCTAGGCTTTCTGGTCGGAGAAGCCGATCGGAGTCGGAGGCCTTCAGGTCGGAGACTGGATCACTCTTCCGGCATGTCGTTAGGTATCTGGGTTGGCCCAGGAGTTGCACGTCGTCTGTAATGTCGTGTGCTGGGCTGACCTTTTGCTAGGAAATGGGCCCATTAGAAACCCCGGGTTTATAAACCCGACAGAACCTAAGCTAGCTCAATAGTTATATTTCTTATAGTCTAACCCACGTTTAATTTTGTGATATGTGCTATTCATTTTATGCTATGTTCCCCCTTAATAGAGAGGCACATGCATGGTTACATCATTAATATGGTATAGCTTAGTTGGTTAAGTTTTTTTTTATACAATCTATCTATCTAGGTTTAAATCATCGACTCTACATATGTGCTCGTACCTTCTTTGATTTATTTATTCTAGATTTTTCATAAGACGAGTATGCATGCTTATATGTGAGTGTGTCTATAACATGATTCAAAAAAATAATATAGATATTTCATTCTTTTAGAGGCACATATGTGCATCTGAGCGTTTCATCTCTGTTGTGTTTCGTAAAAAAGAGTTACGGCACACTAGACATGATATATAGGTAGAAGAATAGTGTCTCGAGGCATCATTGAGCATCTCTAAGATTTTCCAAAACACACTTCTAATCTTGGTTTTCTAGCAGGATTAAAAAAAACTCTCTCCAATAACTTTTCTGATCTTTCGGCATTTGGTGAAAACGGCTGGGACATGCAGAAAGATATGTGGGGGGCGACTCAGAATCAGCTTTGGCGCAACTTCTCCCGATGTTTCCTCCTTTTCCGGACTCCTTTTGTCCTAGCTTTTTTCTGGCATGCCCTAGTCAAGCTTGGAGGCCTCTGGCTGCCTACTACTAGAGGGCTATGAGCCTATGACCGCTGCTGGCGTGGCCTTCTCCTGGTTGCAGCTGACTGGGATGGTGCTGCGGTGGCCGAGGCGCCCAGAAACAAGCAGAGCGTCCTGCCGACCCGGGGTGGAGAAAAAGAGAGACGTAGAGAAGAATATGGAGAAAAGAAGTATAAAGCCGGATCGGATGATTTGAAAATAGTTTGCGGTTCCCAAGACAAAACTGTCGTCTAACTTTTATGAGCTGAGATATTAGAAATCGTTGAAAAATCCAATAAATATGTTCCTTGTTTTTTATGGCTTGAAAACTCATTTGTTTAATAATTCTTTTTTTAGGACTATTGAAGATGCTCTAACTTAGTTAGTATTGGACGTCCTGAGATGCCAAGCTAGCTAGCTAAAAACAACAAAAATAATCAATAATAAGAACACCCCTTGCAGAAAAGGGTTAGCTTTCTAAAAGAAATCATGATAATGTTGTTTGACCAAAGCTAGCAAGGTAATAAAGCAAATGTTTCCTTTTAGCTTTCTGTAATATAGTGTACTACTAGTAGCATGTAGATCGATGCGTGCAATAATCGAGTATGCATTGCGTGCGACACTCACATTGCATGGTGCACAGAAGTGCGCCATCAGCATAATGTTTTATTTTTCTGTTTTTTCCATGACATATATATATATATATATATATATATATATATATATATATAGAGAGAGAGAGAGAGAGAGAGAGAGAGAGAGAGAGAGAGAGAGAGAGAGACTGCTCTGCTAAAAGCTTTCATGCATCACGGTTACATAAAAGTAACAGAAAAGATCGATCTGTATTCAGAAGCGAACGCATCGAAGTGCACATGCCATGATGGATGCTGAGCGCAAAGGCGCTTTATTTCTAGGAACTGAATCGTAAAGGCGAGCATGAACTTGAGCAGTATACTACGCTAAGGAAAAGTTGAAGGCATCTTCGGGGTGTTTCTTATCTTGGAGAGGAAAAGGCAAATGGGTGAACCATAAAACCCAATGACGGATAGATTTTGGACCGTATCATTAACCTTCCGTGTCATCTTGACACGCAGCAACTAAAACTAGAGCATATCCGAGAGTTCCTAAAAATTTGTTTCCAAAAATCATTGAGTTTTCTAAGTCGCCACAAAGTACTGAGAGCAACGAAGAAAGGTATCGGTACAGAAAGTGATCAACTAGCACTAGTACAGAAACGATTTTTGATCCACTTCGAAATTTGGCAATAGTCCCGGTATTTTTCGTGTCCGGGATTAGAGAAATCTTTAGTTCCGGTTGATAAAGGTTCCTACTCAACGACTACTGTGGTAGGCTTTTGCTACAGGGGACCTTTAGTTCCGGTTAGAGCTACCAACCGGGACCAAAGGTTAACTTTTACCCCCGATTTATCCCTTCAACCAGGAGTAAAAGTCTATTCTTGACTGAAGGCTTCGTCCAGGACTAGAAAGGTACTTTTAGTCCCGGTTGCTATCTTCGATCGGGACCAAAGGTAAAAAAGGCTAGCTTGGCCGGACGGCCTGCATAGTGGGTGCGTGTCCGGATCGGAGGAGATCGCTGTCGTCAACAGTGGAGAGTAGTAGTGCTCGTCTGTTCGACGACTACAATGATAGGGTGGGTGTCCTGGTAACTAGTTGTACACTCTTGTACACGTACTAGTGGAATGCGCGCGCCCTTGCGCGCGTCAGGTAAGTGTATGTGCTGTAAATAGAAAACATGTCTTGGCAATGTTTACAACTGTCTTATCTTCTCTCCATACAACCTCAAAGACAACATGAATCATCAGATCGATATTTCACAATTCATTAAGGCCCAACTACAGCTTTGGAACAAAGCAAAGTAAATGTGGTCATTATGCGAACCTAAGGTAACAAATGCAGGTGTCTCAACTAATTTCAAAGTTACACATTCATGTACAATTATCATGTGCTAGATTCATGATCCAAAGAGTCCCTAGAGTTTAATCCCATACAAATCCAGACCAACGAAACGGGCTGTAGATGTTGGCGTTTGTTTTTTTTATGCACTGTTCACTGTAAGGAGCACATATTCTGGTAGGAAACAAAAGCAGAGAATGGGGGTTCAGAGGACCAAATGAAGTGGAATGCTGAAGAGACAGGCACACGCCTTCTGTTTGTGTGCAAGAGAAACATACCTATTGAAGTGGCACAGATGAAGGCTGGAGCCACACAGGCGCCTAGGATGTGGAAACAAAATGTCAATCAATCTGAAATCAACAGGGAAAATGGTTGCTGAAACATTAAGTTTGGATCTATCTACTGTTAATAAAAATACTTGTTTAAAAAGCACTCCAAATTATAGCAGAAAAAGTCACAGTTTTGCAGATAAATGTAGAGCATGATGACTGTTAGCCGTGTCAGTTTATGGCATGGTGAATGTACCTGCCATCCACGGTAGATGAGCCAATTCATGTTGTTTGCATCACGGTAACATCTCCAAGTCAAAGCTCGCTGCATGGAGCGTCTGCTGTGAAAGCAGATTTGCTTGTAGATTCGCTTTGCTTAAATGGATGATAAAGCTTTGGTGGTATATATGTTACCTTGAAAATGGCGACATATAAGTTAAATGGTACTGCAATCTCTTTTGCAATTTCATCTGGGTGCATGCTGTATGCGTTTAGTCTTCCAATGCCTGTGTATTGTTGATGTGTATCTGAAATTGGTTAATGGCGATGGTAATTCATGATGTACCCTTTGTATTGGGTACAGATAATTGGCATACGATGGTGACGTAGTACCTTTGCTGTTTTGTGGTGCTTCCACAGAGGACCGATGGATGTACCGTGCTTTGAACAGGTGTGGCTGAAGCCTGTAATATGCATTAGATATTATATGAATATGTCAATAGATGACATGTCAGTAAAAAAAGATCATATTTTTTGGGGGTGCAATGGTAATGGTTCACCTGTCTGGCAGCAAGACACTATTGTGTTTCAACCTATGTTCTGGAACTATAGTAATTAGGTGTGTTATTAGCAAGAAGGGAAGCCTTTTCTTTAAGGAAAGGGGAACACTATATCTTAACTGTAGAAGTATGTGGCCAACTGCAAACTATGCATGAAGATATGATCGGAGATACATGCAGTAGACGATGCATTTGTCTCAGTACTGTCAAGAGTGATTTGCTTGAATACAGCACTGAGACATGGATTCATTCTATGATAAGACAAAATAATTTTGATTGACCTCATTTGCTATCTTATTTAGTGAAGCGGAACTTTCCTCAGAAAATAAAAATAGCTGATGGGAGCATTTGCTTTAATTTCTAGCAGGTTATGCACTATGTAAAAAGAAAGTCAAATTTTGAATGTTTAAGGTTTAAATGAACCAGAAGTGTTCATTAAGCACATCGGTGACTTGGATTTCGAAAGGCATTAATATTAGTTGAAACTAATTAGAGTACCAGAACTGTCATTTGTCCAGTGCACGTAGCTCCCGCTTGCGCAGGGTCAGGGGAAGGGTCCGACCACTTGGGTCTTTTGTACGCAGCCTTTCCATGCATTTCTGCAAGAGGCTGTTTCCAGGACTTGAACCCGTGACCACTGCGCCAAGGCTCCCCTTCTAAGACAAGCTAACATTCACAAATCATATTCCATTCATCGTATATCAGCAGTTGCTTTGTGATATAGGATTATGGTTGTTCACTTCTTTTCCCATTTTTCAGATCAATGTAATCCTAGAATATATGAATAAGTGAGAAGCTTTAAAGATAATAAGAGTGCAAAAAATCTGTGTGAAGTTACTGAAGCAGCAAGTATATATTGCAGTAAAAAACCCTAACAAATTTACCTGAGCAACCAATATCCTAAAATCTCAAATCACAGGCATCCATCAGACACAATCATAGGAGGGTACAGTTAAGGATTTAGCTGCAGCAACGAATGAAAACAATTTTTGGATGCATTTACCATACTATATATGTCATCTCACTCGAAGAACAACAATTATTGATGCCTTTACTGTACTATTTATGTCATACATATCACTCGAAGAACAACAATTACTTTGGCAAAGAAGGAAACAATGGTTATCAGAAAAGTCAATAAGCTATGATGCCTTTTTCATTATCCTAATCAAGCATTGTATGTTTGAAAAGGACAAACGGATGTTGTAAACCGATAAATCTGAATAACAATAGTAGAATAGAATAGAACCGGCAGTCCGGCACGTGAACGTGCATATGAATAACCAGAGGTTACAAATTCAGCAAGCAACACTATGACTATAGGTGGAAAGTGCAACGTAGATGAGGAAAATAGAAAGAAAAGTAGGAGTTTAGCCCACCAGTCTGAACAACAGCAACCTGCGATTTGTAGGAGCAACAAAAGTGTCTGTTGGATCTTTGAAACAAATGAGAAGCATATTTCCAATGAAAACGCTGACGTAGGTTGCTGCTGTTCTTAGGTGCAAATGCTGACGTATCTTTGGGGTAATCACTACCTGCAAACACAAATAGTAATTAGATGTGTTTTCTGATCTGAAACATATTTCCAATGAAAACGCAAAAGGGATAAGCAGACAAGGAACTTCATTGGCACATATCTAGAATTAATATGGGGACATATCTCCAACTAATATGGCAAAGAGTTGAACATATATATGAGGAACTTTTACAGTAAACATTTTCAATGCAAATGTTCAAGAATCTGAGGACCGAGGGTAAACACTAATCGTAGCACAATAGGAGTTCAGTCAATGGCAGATGGAAATGGACATTCCATAGATGTCAAAACTCAAGAGGAGAGTTTGATTAAGCCAACTTAGATATGCATAAGAAAAAGTATATACCAGAGCTATCACCAAAATTTTGTGCACCATCTCCTAAAGGAAGCACTGGTATCAGACAGTTAGGATGTGACTACGGCAGCCTTTGAGCTCTAGGTGCCTGTAATCCTGGCAATCAAATAATCTTAGTGAGTATCCCACGTGTTGCCACTGGTCGATGCAGGGGCAGTATTTAGTGCTGAGCTTTTTTTTTTTGATAGCTGCATGTAGCATGCATATTTATTTCTAATATTATGGAAAACATATATTGATGGATATGCAGAATCGAAATCACCTATTTAAAAAAAGCAAACACAGTCACATGAGTTCCAGTAAAAGGCGATAGTTATTGCCATCGGAAATAGGATCAATAAAAACAGCTCCTTGTCCCCATTGTTTGCTCAGTATGAAATATGTGGCAAATGTGTTATATGAATCGAGCAAAAAGACAGTCAGTGTATGTAATTGTGGATGCTATGCAGACTGAAACACATATAAGAATTACCTCATGTGCAGTGGGTTATAAGAAATGGTCTTGCACGCATCTCAGGAAGTCAAGAAGAATGACAATTTAACTGTGCGAGAGAACAGTTCACGTTATCAAATTCAGTAACACAAGCCTCTATCTTCGAATGGCGAGAAAGGGCTCCAACCACCTCTTTCTGGTTCTGGTAAAGGCAGAGGTCTATAAGATTCTGGAGCTGTACAACAAAAACTAACAACTGAGTTAAATGAACCATCATTCTCACTAACATGTACTGTATAGCAATGTATAAATGACAACCACACCATTTTGTGAAATCTGTTTTCCCCCCTAGAAAATGGGAAATGTTGAAATGATGTAACAGTTACCTGCCAAGAATAATTAGAGGCTTTTCTCTTTAGACGGAGGTTCACTATGCAATTCTTTTTTCATGCAAGGAGTAACTGGTACAAAGGATGGAAATCTATTATGAACCAATTTAAACATAACCATGTAAGTAGCGGAGAATAAACACTATGGTTGCGAAATTTCTGACACATACCAGAGAAAATCTGCATGTGCTGGCATGGATTCAGAGAGGACTACAGTGCCATTAGTAGCTGATCTTAGCCACGCCACATCTCATACCTTGCTTCATGTACCTCTGTCGGCATGGAATCAGAAACTCAAACAAAAGCATCATATGAAAATAGGAAAGGGCGACTGAATAAGAGCAATAAGCCATACAGATTCAGTGCCACTCCTTGCTGTTTCTAGCACCTCACTCAAAAGAGCTATATCTGCCAATATGTATAGAGATAACACATTTGGCGTCAATTTTAGGCACATAACCAAGCAAGGAGCACAGTCTAACGAAATCAGGAAGCAGGATCTGGGGAAGAAGGTACCGAGCGGGAGAGGAGGGTCATTACCGGCAGATGGAGCCGCTGAGCTGAGCCGATGCCGTCTCCGCCGGCGATGAAGAGGCAACGCGCTAGGGTTTCCTGTAGCGCAGCAGACGTAGAGCAGAGGGATGAGGCAGCGCGGGGGGCAGCCATGTCGGCGACCATCGGGGGGGACCGGACGCGCGTCGCCATGGCTGGTGGGGGCCACCGCCGGTGGCCACGCGCGCACGGCGCCGTGCCGCGGTCAGGGGGCACCGTCGCGCGCTGCCAGCGCCTCCCGCAGGGAGCCGGCGCTACGGGGCCGTCCGGGACGACGCAAGGCCGGAGGAGGAAGAGGAGGGGGCGAGGCGGGAGGAGGAAGAGGAGGAGCGGCCGCAGCCACCGCGGCGGTAGGCCAAGGGCGCTCGCGCCGCCTTGCTCGCGTCGGGTCTCGGGAGGGAGAGGAGAAAACGACGGTAGAAGAAGAAACCTCTGGAACGACGAGAAGCTGAAGCCGAGTATTTATTTGTGTGGCTGGATTCTGAGAGAAGCCGAAGCAGGATGAGGGAAGGTGGAGAAGGTAAAAAGGAGCAGGTGGAAGCTGCTTTCAGTAGAAACTGATTCAGTAAATCATGGCCGTATAACTCGAGATCTGACGGTGGTAAATAATTCGGGCGACGTGGCCGACCCCTCCTTCGGAGGAGCAGGCGCCCATTGTCTTGGTAAACTTGCTACTATGGTAAAAAAATCATAAATGTTTAGCACTCCTGCTAACATCGTCGAGCACATCTGTAGTTGAACCTGCAGATTTACTCTTGGTATGCATGGTACAGGACTTCATCATTTGCGTTTACTACTCCTAATATATACTGTATCTGACACTGACAGGTGCCTAGGCTAGCCGAGAGCACACATGAAAACAAACCGTACCGAAGAGTCACTGCCGCGCGACAGGAAAACGTCCTTCAGATAACGCTACAGATGTGCTCGACGATGCATACCAAGACCTTTAGTCCCGGCCGCAAGTGACAACGCCGCGGGCAGCAACCGGACGGGTCCCTACATCTGCACCAAGACCTTTAGTTCCGCTGATATTACGAGCCGGGACTAAAGGTCTTTTAGTCCCGAATATTTACAGGAGCCGGGACTAAAGGTCCCTCCCTATATAAGATGGTCGTTTCTTCTTCCTCCTCACTTTTCGTCTTCGTCGTCCATCGCCACTACAGCACGCCAGTGGAAGCACGGCCGCACCTTCCCCGCGCCCGAGCTCGACGCCGCAGCGGAGGAGCCGCCCGAGCAGACGCACCGCCGAGGACGATGAGCCCCGGAGCTGGCAACGAGACCCCCTCCCGTCCCGCGGGTCTCATCTTCCCCGAGACCGGCGGACCCGAATCCAGCGCCGCCGCTGAGGAGCACGAGCATGTCTGTGTCGATCCGGACCCCGAGTTCGGCCACACGGCGCCCCGTCCACAAGCTGTCAGCTACCCCCTCGACAACTCTCCCGACGTCCCCGACGGTTAAGCCCGACGCCGAGGCGCATCATGAAATGGCAAGATCGCCTTAATTCGGCGACCAAACCGCGAATCTCCACCTCCCCCTACATCTCGCACCAAAGCCGCCACGGTGACCGCCTTTTCTTCTTATTACCCTTTTGTAATCGGATGGATGTGTGTCTTTGAGCCCTCGTCGTGCGTAATCTTGTAATAGGATATGGCTCTTGATTTTTGTTGCACGATTTTGCGCCGCCGAGCCATCGGGCCGACTCTTGTGCTCTTTACGCCATGGCCATGGCGTCTTTGCTCTTCACCGCCTACGATCCGTCTTCTTTCTTTGTGTATATGGGTACGCTGGTTGTGGAGCACCGCCATGGCCGAAATGTACCACTGCTATTTTCGAAACTGGATTGAATACAAACGGATAATACGAATATTATTAGCAGCGTAAAATACGTATTTGAAAACCAAAACCAATCATCAATTGAAAATAGAAAAAAAAAGAAAAAAAAAAAACCTTTAGTCCCAGTTGGTAATACCAACCGGGACTAAAGGGCCGGCCCACGTGGCCAGGCCGGGAGGCCTCTTTAGCCCTGGTTGGTATTACCAACCGGCCGGGTGAGAAACCGGGACTAAAGGAGGGGCCCTTTAGTCCCAGATTCGTGCTCCCGGTTGGGGAACCAGGACTGAAGGGGTTTTTCAACCGGGAGTACAGCTTATTTCTGTACTAGTGTAGTAAATATTTGTAGTTTTATTATACGTTGTGATCGGAAGTGGCCTAGCACTCAATGACACAGGGTTTATACTGGTTCAGGCAACGTGTCCTATGTCCAGTTTGAGTCGGTCAGTGACTTTATTCCTGAGCCCAGGTGCTCGAAGTTTACAGTGGGGTTACAAACGAGAAGGAGAAAGATGGGGTGTACAAGAGGTCCGGTCGGCTCTGGTCGGAAGGGCCGAGAGCGACAGGAGCTACGCTATGAGCTAAGTGTTCAAGCGTGTGCTTGAGGTCCGAACCCGGCGGTTCTGTGGTTGTGAGCTAGTGAACTTGATCGATGTTTATTAACTAAAAAGGGCCCTCCTTATGTTGGAGGGAGCGCATCCTCTTTTATAGATGAAGGGGATGGCCTTACAAGTGAGAGGGATAGAGTTCGAATGCTTCTAAGCCTTGTTGCCTACGTCGATGGGTACAGGATGATGGTAGACGCCCACAACACTGTTGGATGTCAGATGCACATGGGAGGTTCCGTCATTTTGTTTGGGTATGGCAGATGTCAGTACCTGCATACACTGTTGATGCCCAGAGGCATGTGAGGAGTTTCACCATGTGCACTTGGTACGATAAATCCCGGCGCCCACAACACTGTCGATGCCTAAAGGCATGTGGGGGAGCCTTATCGTATGGGAGTTTAATGACACCCACAATACTGTAGGGGAAATGTAGGCGCCTACAACACTGTTTGTGTCAGGACGGTTGCAGAGTATTGTTCCTGCAGGTGTACAGGGTATGCTCCCTGGTATCATGGTTTGACTTGTGTGTCTTGCCCTGCTTTCTCCGCACGTCTCCTAGTCCCTACCGAATGGGCGTCCTCGGTCGATTGATCCCAGTCGGCTCTGAACGTGCCAGTCGGAGAAGAGCGGTGAGCAGGGTCTGGGCGTATCCCCGGTCGGAGAGTGCGGGGTCGGAGTCGGAAGCGGTGCTTTTGGCCAGGCCTTCCGGTCGAAGAGGCCGTCCAGAGGCGGGCTGGTGACCGAAGCGAGCGCTCTGATCGGAGAGGTCAGCCGGATCCGGAAAATAGGCGCTGTTCCTCCTCGACCTGACCTTCCGGTCGGAGATTGGATCACTCCCCCGGCCTATCACTCCGATATTTGGGCCGGCGCATGAGTTGTGCGTTATCAGTTTGGGGCGAGCCTTTGTTTGGGAAGCCGATCCCCGAGGGACCCCGGGTTTATAAACCCGACAAAAGGTTTATCCAACGGTTTCAAAAAAAATCACTCCTAAAAAATATCAAAAACCTAGTCCCACACGAAACTTTCTTAGTGACGGGGTTTTCTTTCATGGGAGATCGTGTCGCCGCGATCTGCGTCGCGGCCAATAGCCAACCAGGTCCACGCTGCCAGCAACGACCATGGCCACGGCACGAAGGAGCAGAAGGTCTAGGAAAGTGTTTTTCGGTGTGACCGTGAGTGCACGTATTTTTTCGTGGGTGGGGTTCGGTTTTTTCAAGTGCAAGAAGATTGGGAGCTGGGGTTGAAAGTTGTTGGAGATGTGTTTTATTTAATCTTGCCAAAAATCATGGATTAGGAAGGTATTTTGGGAACTCTTGGAAATGCACTTATACTCCCTTCATTCCCCAAAGAGTGTCAACCATAAAACCCCATCACCGATGGATTTTGGCACCATATCATTAACCTTTCGTGTCATCTTGACGTGCAACAACTGAAAGTACTCCCTCCATTCCGCAAGAGTGTCATTATCACTTCCTCATAAATCTAATATTTTCAACTTTGACCAAACACATAAAAGAGACTATTAATATTTATGTACATAATAAGTACCAGTAGATTAATATTTAATATATTTTTCATAATAAGCTTATCTAGAGATACAAATATTATTTATAGTTTTTATACATCAAATCAAACTTAAGAAAGTTTGACCTGCACAAAATCTTAGGTGAGTTTCTTTTTTGGATGGAAATGATACTTTGTAGTTTATTCTTCTTCTTAAACCAGAATACTCAGGGACTGTCTAGCCACCGCAGATCGAGTTTTTTACTATATGTAAATAAATCAATTTGTTTCTTTAAACAAACGATACATTATGTTGCACCCTAGAGTATTATTTTGCTCTATTATATAAATAAACTGGCAAGCTGGTTTGCGCGATAAATAGCACGTGCACCTAACTTTTTTTCTTATTTTGTTACCCCTATATAAACATAAAAACCTTACTATCGTCGTTTTTTCAACTTTTTTTTTATCAAATTAAAACAAACCCTCTGCGTACTTTACCTTTTTTTACTACCAAATACGTCTGTACATTGCAATAGTATGTGCAGCTTGTTGATAGTCACATGGACCACCCTTGCCAAAGATAATGAGCTAGCTATCTTTGTAAGATTTAAGGAAAAAGTCTACTCCACCCCCCTAACTATGGGGGTGGTCTACATAACCCCCTCAACTATGAAACGGTCTGATTTACCCCCTGAACTTTTCAAAGCCGTCTATTTTACCCCCCAGGCCGTTTTCAGCGGCGGTTTTGCTACAGTAACGGCGGGTTTGCTACAGTAGCAGGGGTTTTGTCTTTTTCTTATTTCCGTTGAATCTTTGAAAAATCATAGTAAATCACAAAAAAATCATAAAATAGAAAATCTAATTTTGTTGGATCCACATGAGTGAACATATAATATAGTATGCTTTAGTACAAAGTTTTTGCTGTAGCTTTAGATTAATTGGAAAATCTAATTTTGTCTATAATTAATTAGAATAATTCATAGCTGCAGCTTCTATGGTCCAATGATGGTGAAATTTTTATGGTAGGTTAATTATTATATGCTTAAACTATAGTAAAAATTTCATACTCATTGGACCATGTATAACTTAGTTATAGATAAATTCCAATTAATTACAGACAAAATTAGATTTTGTAATTAATATAAATCTACAGTAAAAGTTTTGAGCTAAAGTGTACCATATTATATGTTCATTGTGTAGATCTCCTCATGTGGAGTCCAACAAAATTAGATTTTCTATTTTATGATTTTTCTGTGATTTACTATGATTTTTCAAAGATTCAGCGGAAATAAGGAAAAAAGACAAAACCCCTGCCACTGTAGCAAACCCGCCGTTACTGTAGCAAAACCGCCGCTGAAAACCGCCTAAGGGGTAAAATAGACGGTTTTGAAAAGTTCAGGGAGTAAATCAGACCGTTTCATAGTTGAGGGGGTTATGTAGACCACCCCCATAGTTGGGGGGGTGGAGTAGACTTTTTCCTAAGATTTAATTGAGCTTGACCTAGCCTTATTTCAATTAAATTGAGTAAGTTCAAATTTTCATAATAAATGCTAGGTGCAATAAAACATTAATCCCGCATGGAAAATTGATCAGAGATTGATTGAACAACTTACTGATTCTAGGCACACGCATGTCTAACTATGAACCTTTTGTGGGTTTTGGTGCACCCCGGCACACCTACAAGATCTGCCTCTGTGATCTGAATATTGTAGGGCTTTATGTTTCACTTGACTTGCAATGAGATTTTCACAATGTAGAGCTCTCACTGTCAGATCTCCCTACCCTTTGGATTTTGTTTAAGGGTGCAAATTATTGTAGCAACCATGTACATGAACATCATAAAGATGACCATGCTTATGTAGTTTATTCAATAAATGCTTGCATTTGCTAAAAAAAGTTACATGTGTGCGTCTGCAGGGTCTGAATCTTTTTTTTTTCCATTTTCTCTAAAAAGATACTCACAGCATGATAACTATATGTGTGCTTCTTCCACATCATCATCATCAGCCCCGACACTTAAATCATCACAAAGTTTGCAACCCAACATTGAAAATTAGATTTGGCAACCCTACTGCTTGCAGTGATAATTATGATTACACGTACGTGCGGCGCGCGCCAAAGCGCGAATGTGACATCGAGCACTCAACAAGACACAAATCCTATAGGTGCAGGTATTTTATCGCGCTACTTAGGACGTGGCAAGTGTATCCTCCTATTACCTACATATGGCATCTTCATATACTTTATTATCCTCCACCATGCATGCAAGTATGTGACACATCATCAGACCTCTCCTTTTGCATCCTCGTGCAAAAGGATATCATCAAATGATGTCGGCACATCGAGAAAAAAAGAAAGGATTTATTCTTTGTTGTTGACAGAAGACTAAATACAGTTAAGAAATTTAATTGGGGCTGTTCGCTTCAACTTATCAGCCAGCTTATTAACTAGAATCTACAGTATTTTTCTCTCACAACAAAACAGCTTCAGCCAGCTTATCAGCCGACTTTCAGATCTGCTACAGCTACAATGTGTATTGGAGTCATTACGACTGTACTTAATCAATAGGGCCTTAGAAACAGAGGAGAGTTTGCTGATCTGAGAGCCAGGAGAGGCGAGCATTATGACCTCCATAGATGGCAGTAGGAGAGGATCGGATGCAATTGAAATTGATGTGATGCTCCCCTTCTGTCGTCTGTGGTGTGGACCACTGCTTTTCACTTTTAAGTGCATGGGGCTCAGGCCTCCTCTCCTTTTGCATCCTCATGCACACACATGATTACTCCCTGTGGTTGCTGATCCCAAAGCAACGCAAAAGCAACCTTGGTGATCACAAAAATATGTGCAAAGTGTTCAGAACAATTTTCTTGCATCATATCTAAATATATACTTCCTATTACCCATCTCGTATTTTGAGTCAAAGAATCTCAATTTAGACCAAATATATACCAAAAGTAACTAATAGTTGTGATATCAGATAAGCATCATTAGATTAACCACGTCATATATTTTCATAGTAAATACGGTTTTGGAGATACAAAAATTTACATCTTGCAAGGCTAATATCATTTGACAATTACGTGTTTTGAAATCTTAAAATGATTGCACGCGTTATAAGCGATGAAGAGCTGCCTCTCTATGTTGTTGAGCTAAACAGTCCCCAAAGGCACACCAACACAAGCAAGAGAGCAGCACTGATTATATATGTCACTCACACTGATCCTTGCTTTCATTGGTGACTCTACATATATACTAATCCCAAACCAAAGACATGCATCATACTAGTTCCCAAAACAAAGAATTACGTGCACCATCTCTCTTGGGCCTCGGCTAGCTTTCTCACTCCTTTGTACAATGCTCCTTTGAACTCGATCGCTTCTCATCTCCCATCCATTTTCGATCGCCCAGCTTTGCTGCTATCGCCATGGACATGCTCTACCTCTTGCTCCTCATATCCTCCATCTACGCATCGTTACCGTTTACACCGGTGGCGGCAACTGACGCCGATGCCCTCCTCCGGTTCAAGGCCTCCATCAAGAAAGACCCTGGGGGTGTCCTCTCGTCTTGGCAGCCGAGCGCGAGTGACGGCGGCCCATGCAACTGGCACGGCGTGGCGTGCGACGGCGGCGACGGCAGGGTGACGCGGCTCGACCTCGCCAGCAGCGGCCTCGTCGCCGGACGCGCGTCGCTCGCCGCGCTCTCCGCGGTCGACACGCTGCAACACCTCAACCTGTCCGGCAACGGCGCAGCGCTCCGCGCCGACGCCGCCGACTTGCTCAGCCTTCCTCCCGCGCTGCAGACGCTGGACTTCGCCTACGGCGGCCTTGGTGGCAGCCTTCCCGGGGACCTGCTCACGCGGTACCCGAACCTCACCACTGTCAGCCTCGTGAGGAACAACCTCACCGGCGTGCTGCCGGAGTCACTCCTCGCCGGCGCGCCGAGCATCCAGTCGTTCGACGTGTCAGGCAACAACCTGTCCGGCGACGTCTCCAGGATGTCGTTTGCCGAGACGCTGACTCTCCTCGACCTGTCCGAGAACCGCTTCGGCGGCGCGATTCCGCCGGCGCTGTCGCGCTGCTCGGGGCTCAGGACGCTCAACCTGTCGTACAACGGCCTCACCGGGTCGATACCGGAGTCGGTGGCCGGAATCGCCGGCCTCGAGGTGTTCGACGTCTCGTCGAACCACCTCAGCGGCCCGATCCCCGACAACATCGGGAACTCATGTGCTTCGCTGACAATTCTGAAGGTGTCGAGCAACAACATCACGGGACCCATCCCGGAGTCTTTGTCGGCGTGCCAATCACTGCGGCTGCTCGACGCCGCGGACAACAAGCTGACCGGCGCCATACCGGCCGCCGTGCTCGGCAACCTGACGTCGCTGGAGAGCCTGTTCCTCAGCAACAACTTCATCTCGGGCTCCCTCCCGAGCACGATCACCTCCTTCACCAACCTCAGGGTCGCCGACCTCAGCAGCAACAAGATCTCCGGCGCGCTGCCGGCGGACCTCTGCTCGCCTGGCGCGGCGCTTGAGGAGCTCCGGATGCCGGACAACATGGTCACCGGCACCATCCCGCCGGGGCTTGCCAACTGCTCGCGCCTGAGGGTGATCGACTTCAGTATCAACTACCTGCGCGGCCCGATCCCGCCGGAGCTCGGCCAGCTGCGCGGCCTCGAGAAGCTGGTGATGTGGTTCAACGGCCTAGAGGGCCGGATCCCAGCGGAGCTGGGGCAATGCCGCGGCCTCCGCACGCTGATCCTCAACAACAACTTCATAGGCGGCGACATCCCCGTCGAGCTGTTCAACTGCACCGGCCTCGAGTGGGTGTCGCTCACGAGCAACCGGATCACCGGCACCATCCGGCCAGAGTTCGGGCGGCTCACGCGGCTCGCCGTGCTGCAGCTGGCCAACAACAGCCTGGAGGGAGTGATCCCCAAGGAGCTCGGCAACTGCAGCAGTCTCATGTGGCTGGACCTCAACAGCAACCGACTCACCGGCGAGATCCCGCGGCGGCTCGGCCGGCAGCTCGGGTCGACCCCTCTCAGCGGGATCCTGTCCGGTAACACGCTGGCGTTCGTGCGCAACGTGGGGAACTCGTGCAAGGGCGTGGGCGGGCTGCTGGAGTTCGCCGGCATCCGGCCGGAGCGGCTGCTGCAGGTGCCGACGCTCAAGAGCTGCGACTTCACGCGGCTCTACTCCGGCGCGGCGGTCAGCGGCTGGACAAGGTACCAGACGTTGGAGTACCTGGACCTGTCTTACAATGCGCTCTCCGGAGGCATCCCCGAGGAGTTCGGCGACATGGTGGTGCTCCAGGTGCTGGACTTGGCGCGGAACAACCTCACCGGCGAGATCCCGGCGTCGCTGGGGAGGCTGCACAACCTCGGCGTGTTCGACGTGTCGCACAACGCGCTCTCCGGCGGCATCCCGGACTCCTTCTCCAACCTCTCCTTCCTGGTGCAGATCGACGTCTCTGACAACAACCTCAGCGGTGAGATCCCGCAGCGCGGGCAGCTGAGCACGCTGCCGGCAAGCCAGTACACGGGCAACCCGGGCCTCTGCGGCATGCCGCTGCTGCCGTGCGGGCCGACGCCGAGGGCGACCGCGTCCGTCCTGGCACAGCCCGACGGCAGCCGTTCTGACAGGCGTGCGTTGTGGGGCGTGATTCTGGCCGTGCTGGTCGCCGGCGTGGTGGCGTGCGGTCTGGCGGTGGCGTGCTTCGTGGTGGCGCGCGCGCGTCGGAAGGAGGCGCGCCAGGCGCGGATGCTGAGCAGCCTGCAGGACGGGACGCGGACGGCGACGATCTGGAAGCTGGGCAAGGCGGAGAAGGAGGCGCTCAGCATCAACGTGGCCACCTTCCAGCGGCAGCTCCGGCGTCTCACCTTCACGCAGCTGATCGAGGCCACCAACGGGTTCTCCGCCGGCAGCCTGGTCGGCTCCGGCGGGTTCGGCGAGGTGTTCAAGGCGACGCTCAAGGACGGGTCGTGCGTGGCCATCAAGAAGCTCATGCACCTGAGCTACCAGGGCAACCGTGAGTTCACGGCGGAGATGGAGACGCTGGGCAAGATCAAGCACCGGAACCTGGTGCCTCTGCTGGGCTACTGCAAGATCGGCGAGGAGAGGCTGCTGGTGTACGAGTACATGAGCAACGGCAGCCTGGAGGACGGCCTCCACGGCCGGGGGCTGCGGCTGCCGTGGGAGCGCCGGAAGCGAGTGGCGCGCGGCGCCGCGAGGGGCCTCTGCTTCCTTCATCACAACTGCATCCCGCACATCATCCACCGGGACATGAAGTCCAGCAACGTCCTCCTCGACGGCGACATGGAGGCCCGCGTCGCCGACTTCGGCATGGCGCGGCTGATCAGCGCGCTGGACACGCACCTGAGCGTGAGCACGCTGGCGGGGACGCCGGGGTACGTGCCGCCGGAGTACTACCAGAGCTTCCGGTGCACCGCCAAGGGCGACGTCTACTCCCTGGGCGTGGTGTTCCTAGAGCTCCTGACGGGGAGGAGGCCGACGGACAAGGAGGACTTCGGGGATACCAACCTCGTCGGCTGGGTCAAGATGAAGGTCAGGGAGGGTGCCGGCAAGGAGGTCGTCGACCCGGAGCTTGTGATTGCTGCCGTGGATGGAGAGGAGAGGGAGATGGCCAGGTTCCTGGAGCTGTCGTTGCAGTGCGTGGATGACTTCCCGTCGAAGCGGCCCAACATGCTGCAGGTGGTCGCCACGCTCAGGGAGCTCGACGACACGCCGCCGTCTCATGAACAAGCGCCTGCCTCTGCTTGTGACTGATGATGGTGACGTTTCATGGCACTGTTGTGTACTGTTGATGCTCATTGCTCGATTCTGTGCATTCCTGCTCCGTAATTCTGTACTAATGGACTGATTTTGAAGTACAAATTCGGTGTCATCCTTCTTATAGTTCAGTGCAAATTAAACTGTTGCAATCAATCTGATCCCGGGGCAAGAATCTCATCTCATCTCACAATTATTGATTGGAGGCTCTACATTAAACCTTACGGTATGTGTTAGGAAAAAGAAAAGGATAAATCTACTGTCATTAAGCCGGTTTGGTTTAGCCGCCTCTCACGCCATCCACGTCGCCCGGAATTCCCTCGGCCATTCAATCTCGCGTTTCACGGTTCAGATCGCTTGAAGCGGATTCTCGTCTGTAGCTGCTTCTTCTACTTCTGGTTACCTTCTCCTCTTTCTCATCCGCTTCTCCCGCTTCTCTTCAGAATCCCGAGAACCAAATATATACCACGGCTCCTGCTTCTCCTTGCAGATTCTTTCCACTCCTCTCTCCATCTCTTCGCTCTCTCTCCGACTTCCTCCCGACGCGGACAGGGCCGACGACGCCGGGCGCCAGCGGGCTACGGTGGCAGCGTCTGCCCTCCTCCTCCCTCCCTCCCTCCCTCACCTGCCTCTGACTCCGTTTCTCCCTCACCTTCCTTTGTCTCTCTCTCTCCCCTTCCCTCCCGATGCGGCGGCAGACGCGACGCGCGGGCACGGCCCCTGCGGCCGGCACTCCTGCTCGGGTGGGGCCCGGTGGCTACCCTACCTCTTCCCCATCCTCTGCACGCGTGCTTCGCTCCTCCATGAAACCCTAGCTTCGTTAGGGTTCCTGCGTTGTTACTGTTCTTCGTTTACCTACGCTGTCGGTTAACTGTTCCAGCCTCACAGATAAGTGTGCTCCATCTCGAACCCCAGCACCCTTTATGTTTTGTTACATTTTGTACTTGATCTTAATCCCATGTCTCATGTTATACTGTTCAACAGCAAAATAAAGTTAATTGCTAAACTATTCCTTGATGATTGTCTTCTGCCTTAATCAATCAGCTACCGGTCTTGCATCTCATATATTGAGTAGCTGAGGATATGATTGTGCTCTGTAATGACACACGGAAAAAGTTCTATTCATATTTTACGTCATAGATGGATTGTCTTGTGTTTTAATTAATCAGATACATGTGTTGCATCTTAAATATAGAGTACCTGACGATATACAGCCTTGCCTTTGCCATCTAGATCATGATATTTTCTATTTTCCATTGGGAAAATACATGATCTCATCTTTGTTTCACCTCTTTGAACCTGAACGTAGAGCATAATGTTTTCTATTTTCCATTGGAAATACATGTGCTCATCTTTGTTTCACCTTTTTTAGCCTGATCTTTGTTTATCAAAAAGGAATATGGGGTCATGGTCTGATGGATCAAGAATATTAAAACATATGACCCTGCTTATTGTTTGTTACTGATAAAAATTTCTATAGATTTTTTAGCCTAGCATCCACAACCCCGCTATTTATTTGGTACTGATAAATGTTTCGTCCTCACATGTTTTTTGTCTCCAAATCATCCTGGTAGAAATACTTGCAATTATATATCTTCACCTTCTGTATTTGTATGGGTCTGTCAATAATACTGATGTCAGACTGTCAGCATAGATAGATTTCCTTTTAGAGTTTCGATTAGAGAACTATGAGTTTGCATCGTCGATTTTTTAAATCAGTTCTTGGGCCTTACGTACCTTGTTTTGGATTTCAGGGACCTGCTCATGCGGCAAGACATTGATGGGCTACCTGCGTCACTCCCGCCTGTATCTGCTTATGGTCTAATGTTTTCTTCTTTACAAATTTCTCCTCCTAACACACGCCACTGTTTGTTATCTGAAACACATGCCTACTATATGCCTGTGATGAAAATTCAGTATCCATTGCTTAGGGATACGATATAATGTTTGTTTGCCTGTGAGGTACTGGGCATGGCCTGTTACCTATATTATGGAGTTTTTTAGAGTGACCCAGCTGTCAGCATGCCCTGAAGCTCCAGGTTCACGAACAAATGATGATTGACACATTACTGAGGCCTTTAAGAATCTCTGCCAACTTTCTATATGGTCTAAGCCTATTTGCTAATAATCTCCTGTCCTACCCATTTGCCAATTCATCTCGTGCATTCCACATTCGTTAATGGTCTCGTGTTCTGACCATTTGCCATTTGCTATTTTTTTCTACTTCAGCCTGCTATGAAAATTTGGCATTCGTTACTTATGTTTTTTACTTTTATGCCTCTGATTACGTCATCTGACACAGTTTGACGGATTCCTGGTGGTCATCTTTCATGTTTTCTAATTAAAGTCAGTTGATTGGGTTTGATGGATTCTTGCTGCCATTGCTTATAGCATGTTGATCCCAGTTGCAAAGTTGTTTTCGTGTTTTTGGGTTCTATAGTCGGCCAACAAATGCTACTTACATTCTCTCCCAAATATTTTTAGATAAAGTACCATCAAGGTCTGTCCATAAATATTGGTAAGCCTTACAACCCTTACGTACTCTTATAACCCATCCAATATGTGGCCTTAATTGCTGGAGCATTTTCTATCTACATATACAAAAATATATTTACAAGTTACCGTAAAGAGCTCTACAAACAGGAAAAAGGAACTCTTCTTTTGTCAGGCTAATGATCCACTGCTGGTTCAAGGTTATAACCTCTGTATGTCTCAATTTAGTTCTATTAATCATTCTATATCGACAGGCATAAAAACCTAGACAATTTTTGCTTATATGTGAAGCTCTTTGAGTGTCAGCCCATGCTATGTCTAATTTTTGCTGTGTAATTAGTTCTCCCATGCCTATTTCGTTAGCAGTAAAGAATTATTACTCACGTCTTACATGTTACCTTTCCTGTTATAATAAATGATGAAATTCATAGCTAGGATCACGTAAAGTTAGTGCTATATCTACATAGTCTACTCTTCAAAATTGAAGCTATATCTATTTTGTCAGTCTTTAAAATTCCCAATGCAAACAGATTAATGAGGTCCATGCTCTACTCTTGCCATTTCAGTAGTTTCTTCTATAATTTCCATACCTAATGTGCAACTTACCCTACAACTTACATATTTGGTTAGTACTGTGATTTTTATAGCTGATACACACGCCTTCCTTAGAGATTTATTATAGCACTACCCTCTTTATATTTTTACCCATCAATTTATCTATTTGGTTTCCTCATCTAATGATGGCTGCTCTCTTATCTGTGCACTCTATAATCATAACTGACCACTCTTCCTTTTTCCCTTTTTTTAATATATAAACTGAATCCACCTGTATATGTTTTCATGCAGGACCTCAGGAAACATGCACAGGAGTATTGAAGCTCCGAGAAAGAAGATATTGCTTTAGACCTCATGCACCACTCACAATTTTAAAAGCAAAATAGCTTCCTATGTGCTGTATGTTGGTAATGTAATTCTTCCTTCTTTATTTGCAGATATACATGCACCTCTAACTAAGTTTGCTAATCTATCATATCCTCATGAAAAGTGAAGACAACCACTCCTTCAAATGCTTCCAACAATTATTTTTGTTCCTTTCCGCAGCTAAATCCTTAACTGTACCTACATCTCAGTCATTTTAATTATTGTGCTTGCTCCTATGATTGTGTGTGTGCACGATGCCTTTTATTTGAGATTTTAGGATCTTGATTTGTCAGGTAAATTTGTTTGGGCTCTTCACTGCAATTTACACTGATTTTTAGATGCTTAATATCTTTTTAGCTTTTCACTTATTCGTATGGTGTCAGTTAAATTGATCCACCAAATGTACAAAGAAGCGAGCAACCATAACCCAACATCACACAGCACCAGCTGATATATGATACAAGTAACTGCTGGCGAGGCACAGTACCAAAGTAGGTTCATCCATTTTTTCCCTTGTTCCTTTGTGTTACATATTTATGGGATATAAATATAACCAGTTTATTTTTGTTTAGGACCAGGCTGTTTATTCTTTCTTGCAATAGTTTTTCCTCTACTGTGGGTACCGACAACACCATATAAAATGTAGAGGAATAGTGAATTTTAAAACTCTCTTTCCAAATTCCTATACTCATGCTCAAGTAACTGAATGATCTAATGTTTCTGAATTAATGATCTGCTCCCTTGTCCTACGCTTCTAATGAAAAAATCTACGTGCTTTACTGCTGTGACAAAATTATTTACCAGAGTAAATGATATTTTATTTGATTTTATACAGCACACATGCCCTCTGTGTGTTGGTGTTTCGAACAAACACCGGTTAGTAAATTTATAATTGATGCGCGTTAGGCCCGGATGGTGCGCTAAAGGACACAAGGTTTATACTGGTTTAGACCGAATGTCCCTACGTCCAGTCTGTTGCTGCTCATTTTATTAGCACCGAAAAAGATTCCTAGTAGGGGGTACAAATGGTCGAGAGAGGGACGGGTCCCAAGTCTCTGATGGAAAAGATCAAAAGGATGCCAAGAGCTTGGTCCCTGCTTGGCTGCGTGCGTGATGTGTTGTGCCTGTGTCGAACTAGTCTTTTTGTGAGTTGTCCGTCGAAAGTCGGTCCCTCTAGTGGGGAGCCCTGCCCTCCCTTTTATAGACCAAGGGGGGAGCAGAGGTTACAGATGGGAGAAAGAGGAAAATACGAAGGGTATAGAAGGTCCTTTGAAGGATCCGAGTCTTCCTTTTTTCCCGCGCCTGCCCTACATAACATAGCAGACCGTGCAGAAGCGGCGTGTTTGTTGATCTTCGTAGGCCATGCCCTGGCCTCATTTAGCAAGTGGGTGCGTCCCGTCCCGCCCCCGTGGGTGGCGTGTCGGACAGGGGTGTCGATCTGCAACCCCGTGGGGAGCGGATGGCGTGGTGACTGCTCGTTCGCCACTGTAGAGGACGGGAGTCCCCCATTGGAACGTAGTGCTTGTCGTATGTCTATGTCGGGTTCTTTGCCTGAGGGCTGAAGGCGGCGCCTACAACACTGTAGGGTGAAGAGCACGCGCCTGCAACACTATTCTGGCTCTGCCACACCTAGAAGGGTCTAAGCGCCCGTCCCGTCGCGCCCTGACGGTACTTTCCTGCAGGGGCACAGGGCATGGTCCTCGATGCCGCGGTTGACCCGAACGTCTTGTCTTACCCTATGCCTATCATCATGAAGGAGCGGGGTGCGGTTGTCAGGCGAGGCGGAGCCAGCCTTTGGACATCGGGCGAGGCGAGGTCCATCCTCGGGTGTGAGGTGAGGTGGAGCCTAGACTTTATCCGTCGGGCGAGGTGGAGCCCAACCCTCGGGGGTCGGTTGACGCGGAGCCTAGCCCTCGGGGTCGGGCGAGGCGGAGTCTATACCTCGGGGATCGGGCGAGGCAGAGTCTTGCTTTTAGCCGTCTAGCGAGGCGAAGCCTGGCCCCGGACGTCGGGTGAGGTGGACCCCGCCCTCAGCCCTCGGGGGAGGCGGAGCCTAGCCCTCAGCCCTCGGGCGAGGCGGAGCCATCCTTCAGCCGTCGGGTGAGGCGGAGTTGGCCCACGGGCGTCGGGCGAGGCGGAACCAAACTCCCGTCGTTCGGGCAAAAAGTGCAGTAGTTCTCTTGTCCATCCGGGAGTTTTTAATGTTCGATGGTTATTAGTTCCACCTCCTTGGGTACCCCGGTATTAGGTCCCCGACAATAGTCCCCGAGCCCTCGGGTGGTTCGGATAGAATCGCCCGGGGGGTGTTTTGATTTCGTTGGAGTTAATTCACCAGAGGGTGTGAGCGAGCGCACCTGGTGGGTGTAGCCCCCGAGCCCCTGGGTGATTCGGGTGTTTTGATTTCGTCGGAGTTAATTCGCCAGAGGGTGCGCGCGAGCGCACCTGGTGGGTATAGCCCCCGAGCCCCCGGGTGATTCGAGTAGAATCGCCCCGGGGTAGTATCGGACCGTCCGTGGGTAAGGCCGTAAGACTTGGTTTTTTCGTCAACTGGATATTTTTAAGGGAATCGTGGTATCCCGTTCGTAGGGATTTCATCCAGGGCCGGCCTGGCTGGGGCTCGACTATGGATCGAGGCCCTGGTGATGCTTGCGTCCTTGAGTCCAGGTCGTTTTTTGTGGGCCCATCCTTCGTTGGGACGGCCCTTGGGCTCCGGGGCCCTAGGCGGGCCGGAGAGAAAGGCTTTGTGACCCGTGTTCCCTCGGTTGGAAGAGAGTCCTAGTCCGCCTGGGGAAGGCGAACCGCCTGGCGCGACTTTTGTGAGAAGGGATAGGGATCGTGTGCGCGTGTCCCGTGACGTGACGCGGCGGTGTGTCGTGGCGGGCTCGGAGATCGAGGTGGACCGTTGCCCTTCTCGCATCCGTCACCCCTATAAAACCACGAGGTTCGCCCCTAGGGTTCCGTACTTTGCCTCCTTACCCTCGCATTCTTAGCCTCCGCCGTTAATCGCCTGAGCTTCTCGCACCCGTATTGCTCCCTCCGTCAAACTCGCTGCCGCCTTCTTCCCCGTGCTGCTCCCGCCGTCGTAATGGACCCGGGGTACAGATCCAACATCTCCCCTTAGCGCTTAGAGGGCCTCGTCTGCCGAGGCCTCCTTCGCCCGTTGACTGTCGCCGAGGAGTGGTGGCTGCCCGGTGAAGAGGACGAGCCGTAGCCGCCCGAAGGGTACGTCATCTCTTTTGCCCACTTCCACGAGCAGGGATTCGCCATGCCCGCCCATCAGTTCCTTCAGGGACTGCTGGACTACTATCAGGTGGAGCTATAGCACCTTACCCCCAATGGGATCCAACACATTGCGGCATTCGTCACCCTGTGCGAGGGGTTCTTGGGGATCAGTCCCCACTTTGACCTGTGGCGGTATCTTTTTGCCGTCAATCTTCTGAAGAGGTGGGCCGGGAAGCAAGAGCTGCACGCGCCGGTGGGGTGCGCCGGCATCCACCTCCGCCACCACTAGGCAGGAGCGTACCCGCTAATGCGTCTATCCACCTCCAACAAGGGGTGGCATTCGCAATGGTTCTATGTCAAGAATGACGCCGCCGCCCCCTTGCCAATTTTCACTGGGCGCTACATCGTGGAGACCCTAGAGTCATGGGGGTGGGGTGTCACGGGCAAGGGAAAGAAGCATCTCAATGGCCTTCTCGCCGCCCTCCGAACTCTGAAGGACAGGGGCATGATGGGATCGAGGATTATCGGCGCCTACCATGCGAGGAGGGTTGCACCGCTGATGGCGCGTGCGCTTCCCCTGTATCAGATGGTGCCCGGAGCATCGTTCGAAGGGACGGCGCTTGCCGATGAAGTGCCCCCTCCCTCTGAAGTGGCATAGCGGATCAAGGAGGCGATGGAGCCTACAAAGGACTCCGTTGGCGCCATCCTTGACTTTGTGTACCCGCTGCCGGGGCATCCCCCAATGCGGCCGGAACCGGGGTTTGTTGACTTCGTAAGTTTTCTTTCCCCTTGCTCCTCCTTTCACTTGAATTTCTGACCCCCTGATGCTAACCTCAGGATAGCAGGACCAGCCGGGGGGACTATTCTTCAAGGATAGCCCAGCTCCGCTACCGAAGGACCCAACCTGGACGTCAGCGAACCACGCCATTTTCGGTTGGGACAAGAAGACGAGGGAGCACGTGAAGAAAAAGGTGATACGGAAGCAGCATGCTCGAGATCAAGGAGAGGAGACAGGCAGTGAAGATGATGATGATGAGGATGAGTCTGATGAGGCAGCAGCCGGCGTGGATTGGGGTGACCTGGAGGACAAGGACTTGCTGTCCACATAGGTACCCTTCCCGTTCCACGTAGGGGGAAGCGAGTCCACGAGGATGGTGGAGCTGGGCCTGCCCCTGGGTCCGGTGGGAGCCGGTGGATCCACCATCACCCTCGGGGTGCCGATGGGGGATCGGTGGATGGGAGGGGATGGATCCACGGCCATCCCCGAGGTGTTGATGGAGGGGGGCGGCTTCGATGCCGTGCCCCGTGAGCTAATGGAGAGGGGCGGCTCTAGTGCTGTGCCCCATGAGTTGATGGAGGGGAGCGGTTCTGGTGCCGCGCCCCATGAGCCGGTGGAGGTGAGCGGCCCTATTGCCGCGCCCCATGAGCCGATGGAGGGCAGCGGCCCTGTCGCTGCGCCCCATGAGCCGATGGAGAGGAGCGGTCCTGTCGCCGTGCCCCATGAGCCGATGGAAGGGAGCGGCCCTGTCGCCGCACCCTCGGGGACAAGCGAGATGAGCCCCCTGCCTCGGAGCAGGGGGCAGGCTCAAAACGGTCCCGCCCACATGAGTTGGAGTAGGGGTCCGGGGGTTCGTCCCCAAAATGTACCCGCCGCCCGAAAGCGCCAGAGTATACCACCGATTCCCCTCATTTTTCCCCTTTATTTTTCTGTTCCAACCTTATGCCTTTTTCCCTTTTGCAGATTCTTACGACGGGGCCACCCGCTGGGGCTGGCGCCCAAGAAGAGCCTTGCCCTTCAGGCGGGACGGATGGCGCTACCCGACGTCGCCCCTGTTTCGGGCAGGAGCGGCGCTGACGTTGCGGCCTCGTTGGCCGGTCCGGCGACATCCGTGGTGGCGCCCGTGCCCTCGGAGGTTGCCGAGCAGGCGGCCACGACCATGCCAAGCCAGGAGCAGCCGAATGTAGGCACGGTGGCGTCCGAGGGTGTGGTGCAATTTGTGCCCCTAGCGGCCCAAGTTATGGCGCCTGACGTGGGCTAGGCGGAGTCGGATGCAGCTGCGGTGGCGTCCGAGGGAGCAGCGCAGTCCTTGCCACTGGAGGCCCAGACGGAGGTGGACACAACCATGACAAGCCCGGCGGGGTCGGACACTGCCATGGTGGCATCCGAGGGGGTGGCGCAATCTGCGCCACTGGCGGCCCAGGCCGCGGCGCTCGGGGTGAATGGAGGAGGACATGGCCGAAGGGTCTTCGGGCATCGTGGCGGTGGTGGAGAGGACCCGCATAAGGTCATCCCCGGCCTTGTTGTCGGGCGGCAGCCGCTCCCCCGCGCGGGGCGAGCCGTTGCTCCAGTGGATGGCCGCTCAGGACCCAACGTCGGTTCTTTTCTCGCTCGACGATGCTTCCGAGAGCATGGAGCGGGAGAATCTTGACATCAGGTTCTCGGCTATGATGGATGCCTTGAGCCAGGCCAGTGGTGCCCTGCACGAGATCCTTGTTCCTACTAGCCAGGTACCCGCCTAATCCTCTCCCTTGTTTTCTTCTCTCTTCCCGTATTTTTGTGTTTTCGTATTTTTTATACCGGTCTTCTTTTCAGTGTATCGTTGCTCATAGCCGGAACAAATCGCGGTTCCTCCGTGAGCAAAAGGCGGAGTGGGACCGCCTTACCAAGGAGGCCTAGATGCGAGGAGACATGGGCATGCAGCTTGCTGCCGCCCAGCAGTGGGAGGCCGAGGCGAGTCGGGACATGGAGGAGTTCCATGGGATGTTCGAGGACTTGTCGGTGAGGGTGAAGCTGGACGAGGAGGCGACCGCCAGGCTTCGAAAGGAGCGGGACGAGCTGCTATTGAAAGATGCCGTGGCCAGCGAGTAGGCCGTCGAGTTCCTGGCAGAGCTAGAGATGGAGCGGAACCTCAAGCTGAAGGCTGAGGAGAGGTCCATGGCATTGCAGCAGAGGGTGAACCGGGACACCGAGGTGATCTCCCGGTTGCGCGAGGAGTGGGACGACCTACGTTGGACCGAGGAAAGACTTCGCTCGGAGCATGGCATAGCCCATGAGGATCATGGCCGGGCCATTCGGGAGCGCGACGAGGCACGTGGGGTGGTCGACTCCCTCCGGGCGGATCTTGGAGCCGCGGTGAACTGAAGGTTGGATGCCGAGAGCGTCGCTGCCAGGCTGGATAAGGAGCTTACCGAAGTGCGAGGGATCCTTTGGACCGAGAGTGATGAGCACAACCTTCTGCAAGCCGCTGTCGGGGTGGTCATCGATGCCCTGAGGGTGGCGCAGCCGGTGGAAACCAGCTCGCTCGCGGCTCGTGCCGCGGGTATCACGGCGCGGGTGGGCCAACTTGAGGAGGACGCCTTTCACGCTGGGATCACCCAAGCCTTTGCTGTCGCCCGTTCCCATTATGATCGGGAGATCAACCTAGAGGTAATGAGCCAAGGCTTCACACCTGTCTATGAAGATGCTGAGCTGGACGAGATGGAGAAGGCGGTGACACCCCTTGCGCGGAACCTAGCGAATAGGCTGAAAGAAACAGTTCTCCTTCCGTGGAAGTAGTTAGTTGAATTAGTTTGATAAACATTTGTTCATAATATGTGAACAAGTGTCGGTACTTTTGTGTCCTAGAAATGGTTTCGTGGATTCGTTTCATAATTTTGTTTTGTTTGATCTTACCTTCTTCCCTTTTTGCGATGAAAAAAGATTTAGGCGATCGACCCTTCTGTTTGTTAAGACCGTAGGGCCTAAGGTGTTTAGGGGAAATTTTGATTGTGCTGGTGAGCAAAATTACCGTAGCCGTCTGGGCGTGGGCATTTTACGGTCTTACCAATCTGTTCCCCCGAACCTTGCCGCCAGTCTTGATGCGAGGAAAAGGTCTGATGCAATGACTTTTTTGAAAAAAGAAAGGAGGTACCCGTACCTTTATCAGCCCCCGAATGAGATCCGACCCCTTGCGGTTGCTGGGGTCGAATGTTACTGGAAGCGAACTTATGTTTTGTATTCGCTCGTACCCCTCACTTGGGATTTTTGCGATCGCTGCGTGACCGTGCGTTCGGTCTTTACTACTGGCTCAGCCTTCCCCGAGCCCTCGCGTGTGGTGGGGATTTGGTCGAGGGTCGGTCTGTTTCGTAACGTTCGTCCCATCCACAATTCTTCGTAATTTGGAGGGATTGGGGCGGTGTCACTTGCCTCGGTGGCTCGAATGATGTGCCTGATGAGCTTGCTAACAGAGGTGTTCGGGTGAAACCCGATCCCGCTGCTTTGCGACAGGGTCGGCAAAAGCCCTCGGGTGGGGTTTCATTACTCCTTGACCTGCCTTCCAACAGATTCCCCCTCAATGGGGATTCTATGGGCTCAGTAGGAGGCCGGATTGAACTTAGAAGGTTGAGATGACCCCATCCGTATTGATGTGGGATGGGCGAAGGCCGTTGAGGCTCATCTGCATTTTCTCCCTGGCTCTTGTTTGACGCGAGGCGGCCTCGGACCTTTTGCGGGTCAGCCTTCGAACCTTGGTCTTTCGATCTCGGATCGAGCGGCTTGAGCCCCCGAGCCCTATTAGAGTCTGATTGGGGTCGACCGTGTTTTGCGCGTTACCCCATCCTCGGTTTTCGCAACTGGAGGGGCTGAGTTGACGACACTTGCCTCGACGGCTCGAGTGTCATGCTCAATGAGCTCGCTAATGGGTACGTTCGTGTGGAATCTAGGTCCATCATTTGCTGATGGGGTTAGCAGAGCCCTCATGTGGCACTCCACTACTTCTTAACCTGCCTCCCGGCAGATGCCCGAGTCGTTCAATAGGCTTAGGTGGCCCGCTGGCCTCTCATCGGTGGAGACTCTGTGGTTTTGGCTTGGGGTTAGAATCGAATGAGAAAAGGTCGAGATGTCCCTGTCTGCTTCGGAGCAGGGTCGGGCAGGGCCGCTGGGGCTCGTCTTAGTTATTTCTCCCTGGCTCTATTTAACGCGAGGCGGCCTCAAGCCCTTCGCGGGCCGGCCTTCGAACCTTGGTCATTTGTCGTCTCGTATCGAATGAGGCGACTACCACTTCGTGACGCGACACGAAGTGTTTGGGATGCAGCAACTGCATAAGTTTAATGTACGATTTAATTGAAACGAAAGCAAGGGTCAGTTATGTTACCTTAGTGGTATGAGGGACGGGAAGCTCTTATCGGATACGTCCGTGCGGGGTTCGAGTCTGACGCCTACAACGGGACCAGCGTGACCTGCATGAGCATCGTGATTTTTTGTTTCCGTTTCTCGGTGGTGATTCAAGCCATACGATTGACTTTTAAGCGATCTGTCAGCTTCCCCCTGAAGGGGGTTCTACAGGCGGACCCCTCCAAACTCCTTTCGGGAAGGCGGGAGCTAAGGTTAGTGATGTGGGGAACTGTGAATGCGATTATGCTGGTGAACAAAAAACACCATAGCCGTCGGGGCGTAGGGTTTGGTGGTTCGTCCAGTTGTATTCAATGTTTTATTCCCACACGCCGTGCTTCCGGTTTTTTAAACGTAAGGAGGGGTCAGGCAAAGGGGATGTCTAAATAGGTAGACACTCTCGGCAGCCCCCGAGGGATGTCCGTGCCCCTGCCGTTGCTGGGGTCAGAAACTCAGTAATGAAATGAACACGCAAAGTAAGGAGGCAGAGATGCTTATCTTTCAATGGTTTGTTCGTTCATCATTCTACTTGGGCCGTCCGCTCGACCCAAGAGCCCTGTTGGGCTCCCCCGGACAGGGGCCCAGTTGTCGGGTCGTTCCGCGGTCTTGCTTAGGGAAGCGGAGAGTCGCCTGTGTGCGGGTGCGCGCCGGTTCTCTCACCCGGTGTGTGGTGGTGGGCCATGCCTGGGCAATGTTCTGCTTGACCAGGCGGCGTCTCATCGACCAGGGTGCGTCCCATCGGTCTAGGTGCGTCCCCTCGGGTTCTTGTCAGCATTGATTTCCCATCTGCAGTGAAGAGGGGAAGGCAGAGAGTTTTTCGTCCCCACCTTTCGCCTTTCCTTAGCCGCTGTGCATCTTCCTTAAATAGGGAGGGGGAGGGGAGTTCTCGTCCCACTTCTTAGCCTGCCTCTGAGCCGCTACCTCTTCTTCTTCTCCCTTTCCGCCGAATCCGTCCGTGCGTTGCGGTGGTTCCTGAGTGAGGGAGGGTAATGCCAGAGAGAGAGAAACTCACTGATCTGCTCGTGAATCCAGAGCGTGATGTCAAGCTGGAGGTCATCCAACGCAGATGAGATGGTGCGGGTCGCCTTTGCCGAGAAGGGGTCGCTGCCGTCGAAGGAGGAGGGGTACTAGAGGGTGCCAAGTGTCGTTGGCCTCGCCGTCGTTTGTTGTGGCCTTCCTTCAGCGGCAGGCGCCCCCCGTTCAGACGCCGTTGTCGGGGTTGTGGCTGAGGACGATGGTGTAGTCCCTAGATGCCTCGGCGGAGGTGCTGTTGTCAGCGTTGCGGCTGATGACGATGGCATAGTCCTTGGATGCCTCGGCGGAGGGGCACCACAGTCACCGGTGTGGTGCTCGACGTTGCAGATGACGGCGCCTTCGTGGATCCTACAGAGCGGCGGGACGTCGCCGATGGAGAGCATGGTGTGGTGGCCACAGTAGACGAACTGGCCCGTGTACATGCCCGGACGTTGCCGATGGAGAGCGTGGTGCGGCGGCCGTAGTAGACGAACTGGCCCGTGTACATGCCCATACGTTGCCGATGGAGAGCGTGGCGCGTCGACCGCAGTAGTACTTGTAGTAAAGCTAGACAGAGACTGTAATTGAATAAGTTTTGCGGGGGAGCCCCTGAGTAAAATAGTCTTTTGAACTTAAGAGTACATTAGTCCTTTTCGTGATGAAATCACTTTGTAAGTGGTGAATTTGTGCAAAGAATGAACAAATTTTCATCTTTTGTTACGACAGACAGCTTTTCAGCTTCCTTTTTTTGTAGAAGAGGTTTCGGTGCCCTCCGACCCTTCCCATGGTTCAAGTTGTAAAAAACTAGGACTACGGGCGAATTGATTCTGATTACGCTGGTGAGCAAAGAGGTCGTAGCCGCTGGGGCGTGGGTCTCCCGTAGTCCTACCAGTTGTACTAAGAATTTGTTCCCGAAATCTTAGTCCTTAGGACTTGTTATGAGAAGAACGGAAAACTTAGAGAATGTTTGCAAAAGATAACACAGGAAGTGTTTGCAAGATAAACGTACTTGTATCATTTGTATCATCCCCCGAGTGAGGTCTGACCCCTCGCATTTTGTAGGGGTCGGATGTCACTAAAGGTCGGGGATTTGTAAAGACAAAAACTGATAAGAAAAAGTATGCGTTTATTTAAGGGTAAAAACAACATAGCTGTTCGATGTTCCAGGCATTGGTGAAGACCTTGCCGTCGATGGTTTTCAACTTGTAGGCACCTGGACGGAGTACTTCTGCGATGATGTACGGCCCCTCCCAGGGCGGGGAGAGCTTGTGGCGGTCCTTGTTGCTCTGTATGAGGCGGAGAACAAGGTCCCCGATGTTGAAGGCTTGGCCCCGCACCCGTCGGCCGTGGTACCATCGTAGCGCCTGCTGGTACTTGGCCGAACAGAGGAGGGCGATGTCGCGGGCTTTGTCTAGTTGGTCCATGGCATCTTGGTGGGATGCCTCGGCTCCCTGTTCGTCGTATGCTCTGATTCTTGACGCTCCATAGTCGAGGTCCGTCGGGAGGACGGCCTCGGCACCATAGACCATGAAGAAAGGCGTGTAGCCGGTGGCCCGGCTGGGAGTTGTTCTCAGGCTCTAGAGCACTACGGGGAGCTCGGTGACCCAGCGTGCGCCGAATTGGTTCAACTGGTTGAAAATCCTGGGCTTGAGGCCCTGTAGGAGCATGCCGTTGGCGCGCTTGACCTACCCATTCGTTCGGGGGTCCACGACGGCGGCCCAATCAACCCGGATGTGTTGTTCATCGCAGAATCGAATGAACTTCCTACCGGTGAACTGTGTGCCATTGTCTGTGATGATGGAGTTTGGTACTCCAAAACGATGGATGATGTCGAGGAAGAACAGCACAGCCTGCTTGGATTTGATCGTGGAGATTGGTCGAGCTTTGATCCATTTCGTAAATTTGTCTATGGTGACAAGTAGGTGGGTGAAGCCCCCGGGTGCCTTTTTGAGTGGCCCAACTAGGTTGAGCCCCCAGACCACGAAGGGCCACGTGATGGGAATCATCTAGAGTGCCTGGACCAAGAGGTGAGTTTGTCGAGCGTAGTACTGACACCCTTCGCAGGTGCGTACGATTTGCTCGGTGTCGTCTACTGCAGTGGGCCGGTAGAAGCCCTGTCGGAATGCGTTTCCAACCAAGGTCCTTGGTGTGGCATGGTGACCGTAGACCCCACCATGGATGTCGCTCAGTAGAAGTCTTCCCTGTTCGCCAGGGATACAGAGCTATAGGATCCCGATGTGGCTCCTTTTGTAGAGTTCGCCCTCTACAAGAACGAAGGACTTGGCGTGACGTGCGAGCCGTTGAGCTTCCGTCTTGTCCGTTGGTAGTGTGTCGCGGAGGAGGTAGTCGAGGTAAAGCGTTCTCCAGTTGTTCAGAGGGTCGGGCTCTACTGCTGGATCCTCTTCAAGCTCCATGACCTCAGGGTTGGACAGAGCAGTCGGCGGGTCAGCCCTCGGGGCCAGATCAGATGGGCCATCGTCGACCCATTCCGACCCCTCGTAGCGCACCGAGGCCTTGTGTTGATCACTAGCGAAGACACCAGTTGGCACTGTCTCTCGACCGGATGCTGCTTTCACGAGTGCGTCGGCCACTTCGTTGAGGCGCCTTGGGATGTGATTGAGTTCGAGGCCGTCAAATCTATCCTCCAGCCGTTGGACTTCTTGGCAGTACGCCGCGATCTTGGCATCATGGCAGCTCGACTCCTTCATGACTTGGTTGACGACCAGCTGGGAGTCGCCCCTGATGTCGAGACATCAGATGCCCAACTCGATGGCGATTCATAGGCCGTTGATGAGCGCTTCATATTCGGCGACATTATTTGATGAGGGGAAATGGAGCCGAACCATGTAGCTCATGCGGACCCCGAGGGGTGATACGAAGACTAGCCCCGTGCTGGCACCCTTTTTCATTAGGGACACATCGAAGTACATCATCCAGTACTCTTGACCGACGACCGCCGATGCCATCTGGACCTCGGTCCATTCTACAATGAAGTCAACCAACACCTAGGACTTGATCCCCGTTCGGGGTGCATATGCGATGCCTTGATCCATCAGCTCGAGTGCCCATTTTGCGGTTCTTCCCATGGCGTCCTGGCTATGGACGACCTCGCTGAGGGGGAACAACGTCATGACTGTCACAGGGTGTGACTCGAAGTAGTGGCGTAACTTCCTCTTGGTGATGAGTACGGCGTATAGGAGTTTCTAGATTTGGGAGTAGCGGGTTTTGGAGTCGGACAGTACCTCGCTTATGAAGTACACTGGGCGCTACACCTTGAGGGCGTGCCCCTCTTCTTCCCGCTCTACTACCAGGGTGGCGCTGACCACTTGCGTGGTGGCCGCTATGTATAGCAGGAGGGATTCTCCGTCGCTTGGAGGAACTAGGACCGGGGTTTTGTTAGAAGTAGTTTGACCATGTCGAGCGCCTCCTAGGCCTCAGCTGTCCACTCGATGCAGTCGACTTTCTTCAGAGTTGATAAAGGGGGAGTCCTCGTTTGCCGAGGCACGAGATGAATCGGCTGAGGGTGGCGAGGCACCCTGTGATCCGCTGAACCCCCTTTATGTTCTGGATCGGGCCCATCTTTGTGATGGCTGAGATTTTCTTCGGGTTGGCTTCGATGCCACGCTCGGAGACGATGAAGCCGAGAAGCATGCCCCTTGGGACCCCAAAAATACATTTCTCGGGATTGAGTTTGATGCCATTTTCCCGGAGTTTAGCAAAGGTTTGTTCAAGATCGGCGACAAGGTGGTCAGCCCATTTGGACTTAACTACGATGTCGTCGACGTAGACCTCAACGGTCCGCCCGATGAGGTCCCCGAAGCAGTTGAGCATACAGCGCTGGTAAGTTGCCCCGGCGTTCTTCAGACCGAATGGCATTGAGATGTAGCAGAATGATCCGAAGGGGGTGATAAAAGACGTCGTGAGCTGGTCGGACTCTCTCATCGTGATTTGGTGGTAGCCGGAGTAGGCGTCAAGGTAGAATCGACTATTTGGTCTATGCGTGGCAAAGGAAATGGGTCCTTTGGGCATGCCTTGTTGAGACCCATGTAGTCGACACACATCCTCCATTTCCCGCTCTTCTTTCGTATAAGAACGGGATTTGCTAACCACTCTGGGTGGTGTACTTCCCTGATGAATCTGGTGGCCAACAGTTTTGCTATCTCTTCACCGATGGCCCTACGCTTTTCTTCGTCGAAGCGGCGCAGGCATTGCTTCACCGGCTTGGAGCCTGGGTGGATTTTCAAGGTATGCTCGGCGACCTCCCTCAGGATGCCTAGCATATCTGAGGGTTTCCACGCAAAGATGACTTTGTTGTCGTGAAGGAAGTCGATGAGCACGCTTTCCTATTCGGAGGAGAGCGCGGTACCAATGCGTACCATTTTACCCTCGGAGTTGTTGGGGTTTACGAGGACCTCCTTGGAGCCCTCTGCCGATTCGAACGACCCAGTCGATTTCTTCACGTCGGGCGCTTCTTTGGCGACCTCTTCCCTGAGGGTGGTGAGCTCTCCAGAGGCGACGACTGCTGTAGTGTGGCCGCAGCATTTGACTTCACACTCGTAAGCACGCTAGAAGGAGGTGCCGACGGTAATGACCCTACGGGGACCCGGTATCTTTAGCTTGAGGTATGTATAGTTGGGGACGGCCATGAACTTGGCGTAACATGGATGTCCCAGGATGGCGTGGAAGGTTCCGGGGAACCCCACCACGTCGAAGGTGAGGGTCTCAGTCCTGTAATTGGACTGATCCCCGAAAGTGACGGGCAGATCGATCTGTCCTAGTGGTATGGCCTGTTTGCCAGGCACGACGCCATGGAAAGGCGCTCGGATCGAGCGGAGGTTCGTCTGGTCGATGCCCATCTCATCGAGCGTCTTGGCATATATGATGTTGAGGCCACTACCTCCGTCCATCAGTACTTTCGTGAGTCGCTTTGGGCCAACGATCGGGTCGACGACAAGCGGATACCTCCCTGGGTGTAGGACGGTATCCGGATGGTCGGCCTGGTCGAAGGTTATGATGGATTCTGAATACCAGAGGAAGGCAGGCGTGGCCAGTCCGGTCGTATAGACCTCGCGTCACCGCGGCATTTAGAGTCGTAGGCCGTTGATCCTCCGAAGATCATAAGGGTGTCGTTCGGTGTTGGGAAGGCGTTGTCTTTCTCCTTAGCGTCGTCTGTAGCGAGGGGCGGATCCTTCCCCTGCTCCCCTTTGTTGGAGCTTCTGGACAAGAATTTGCGCATGAGGCCACAATCCTTGTACAGATGCTTGGCCGAGAAAGCATGGTTTGGGCATGGCCCCTCGAGCATTTTTTCAAAGTGGTTCGGAGTGCCCTCCATGGGCTTCCGGCCATCCTTGCGGTCGGCAGTGGCCACGAGCGAGTCATCGTGCCGTTGCTTCTTATTCTTTCTTTTGGCGAAACGGTTGGAGGCGCCTTCGCCGGCACCCTCGTCCCACCTCGCCTTGCTGTGGGAACGGTCGAAGATTGCTCCGACCGCCTCCTCTCCTGAGGTGTTGCTGGTGGCGATGTCTAGGAGTTCCTTGGTGGTCCGGGGCCCTTGCGCCCCAGCTTGTGAACCAAAGACTCGTAGGTTGTCCTAGATAGGAAGGCTCCTATCACGTCGGTGTTGGCGACGTTAGGGAGCTCATTGCACTGTCGGGAGAAGCACCAGATGTACCCGCGGAGGGTTTTGCTAGCCTTCTGATGACAGTTCTTGAGGTCCCAGGGGTTCCTAGGATGCTTGTACGTGCCCTAGAAGTTCCCCACAAAGATCTCCCTCAGGTCCGCCCAACCTTGATGGAAGGTGCTCCAACCACGCTCGTGCCGAATCGGAGAGGAACAGTGGAAGGTTGTGGATAATGAAGTCATCATTATCCGCACCACCGGCTTGGCAGGCAAGCCGATAGTCTTCAAGCCAAAGCCCGGGGTTTGTCTCCCTGGAGTACTTAGGGATGTTGGTAGGTGGTCGATACCTTGGTGGGAACACAGCGTTGAGGATGGGCCAGCCGAAGGCCTGAGGGCCTGGCAGACTAGGGCTCGGGCTCTAGTCCTCGCCGCTGTCGTAAAGTTCGCCACGTCAAGGATGATAGCCACGACGGGCTCCTTCTCTTGAGTCATTGTAGGCACGTCTGCGGGCGTCGATGGTGCTGCGTGCGTCGTGGTTGTGACCGAGACGTTGATGCACCAGGACAACAGTGTGCTGCCTGCCGCCTGGCGGTGTCTGGTGAACCGATGCGTCCTTGGCGGGGTGCACCGAGGGTGTGTGCTGGCTGGTGTTGAGCTCGTGTCGCTGAGACAACGAGCTTTCCGCCTGCTGTGCCGCTGCACGCTCGAGTAACGTGCGAATTTCTCGGTGGGCCCGGCGATCCTCGGTCGTCATAGCCTTTGGGAGGCCGTGAAGCAAGGCTATCGCAATGGCGATGTTCTGGCTTGCTCGAGCGAAGTGAGGGAGGGTCCCGTCGTCGGTGAGGATCCTTTGGTGTACATCACGGGCCGTGGCGCACGCGTCCACCATTTCCACGGTGTTTGATCTCGCGATCGATCTCCGCGTATTCCCGCACGAGCCCTTGCCCGGCCTCATCGATCTCCCGCTTCTAGGCTCTCAGCTGCTCCTTCCTTACGCAAGATGGGGTGGCTGCCTCTCCTCCGGTCCTGCCATCGGGGTTGCCTACCGGGGTAGCTTCCTCCCCGGAGGTGCTTTCGACCTGCCCTTCGGGGGTTTCCGCCATAAAGCATTCTCGGGAAGGGTGATGGCTCCCCCTGCTGGATGCAGAGCTAGAGGACGATCCTAGCTCCTCCATGAGGAGCTTGTGGAGAGACTCCGTGTCGTGTTCAATTACCCCCACGAACTCGCTGTTCGCGGGTGGCTGAACCATGCATAGTGCCACAAGGTGGCCAGCGGTCGCCGCAGTGTTGCGGAGACCGAATGAAAACGCTGTCGGGGCGCTCCGCACGTGGCGTTCCGGAGAGAGAAGCCCCTCTCCAGAAGGCCATGCCACGTTGTTGTCGTCGGAAAGGGCAAGGCGACGCTGGTTCTCCCTGGACTGCTGGGGTCCAAGGGAGACGCCGAGCTGGTGCCCAAGCCTCTCGTGGTCGAGGCCGATGGAGGGGAGAGATTGGAGGAAATCTAGGCTCCCAAAGCGCACGTGTGCGCCTGGGACCCAGCTGACGTTGTGGTTAGCCATCCGTGGCCTAGTTTGGAATGCGCAAAGCCCCCTACCTGGCGCGCCAACTGTCGGTGTTTTGAACAAACATCGGCTAGTAAATTTATAATTGATGCGCGTTAGGCCCGGATGGTGCGCTAAAGGACACAAGGTTTATACTGGTTCGGGCCGAATATTCCTACGTCCAGTCTGTTGCTGCTCATGTTATTAGCACCAAAAAAGGTTCATAGTAGGGGGTACAAATGGTCGAGAGAGGGACGGGTCCCAAGTCTCTGATGGAAAAGATCGAAAGGATGCCAAGAGCTTGGTTGCTGCTTGGCTGCGTGCGTGATGTGTTGTGCCTATGTCGAACTGGTCTTTCTGTGAGTTGTCCATCGAAAGTTGGTCCCTCTAGTGGGGAGCCCTGCCCTCCCTTTTATAGACCAAGGGGGGAGCAGGGGTTACAGATGGGAGAAAGAGGAAAATACCAAGGGTATAGAAGGTCTTTCGAAGGATCTAGGTCTTCCTTTTTTCCCACGCCTGCCCTGCATAACATAGCAGACCGTGTCAGAAGCGGCGTGTTTGTTGATCTTCGTAGGCCATGCCCTGGCCTCATTTAGCAAGTGGGTGCGTCCCGTCCCGCCCCCGCGGGTGGCGTGTCGGACAGGGGTGTCGATCTGCAACCCTGTGGGGAGCAGATGGCGTGGTGACTGCTCGTTCGCCACTGTAGAGGATTGGAGTCCCCCCTTGGAACGTAGTGGTTGTCGTATGTCTATGTCGGGTTCTTCGCTCGAGGGCTGAAGGCGGCGCCTACAACACTGTAGGGCGAAGAGCACGTGCCTGCAACACTATTCAGGCTCTGCCGCGCCTAGAAGGGTCTAAGCGCCCGTCCCGTCGCGCCCTGATGGTACTTTCCTGCACAGGCGCAGGGCATGGTCCTCGATGCCGTGGTTGACCCGAACGTCTTGTCTTACCCTATGCCTATCATCATGAAGGAGCGGGGTGCGGTTGTCAGGCGAGGCGGAGCCAGCCTTTGGACATCGAGCGAGGCGAGGTCTGTCCTCGGGCTTGAGGCGAGGCGGAGCCTAGCCTTTATCCGTCGGGCGAGGCGGAGCCCAGCCCTCGGGGGTCGGTTGAGGCGGAGCCCAGCCCTCAGGGTCTGGCGAGGCGGAGTCTATACCTCGGGGGTCGGGCGAGGCGAAGTGTTGCTTTTAGCTGTCGAGCGAGGCGAAGCCTGGCCCCGGACGTCGGGCGAGGCGGACCCCGCCCTCAGCCCTCGGGCGAGGCGGAGCCGTCCTTCAGCCGTCGGCTGAGGCGGAGTTGGCCCACGGACGTCGGGCGAGGCGGAACCAAACTCCCGTCATTCGGGCAAGAAGCGCAGTAGTGCTCTTGTTCGTCCGGGAGTTTTTAACGTTCGATGGTTATTAGTTCCACCTCCTTGGGTACCCCAGTATTAGGTCCCCGACACTGTGATTTTGACAGGATAAAATTTGCTGACGCGCGCGAGGGCGCGCGTCACGGACTAGTTCTAAAAATTCTTAGAATCACAAACATTCAACCATCAATTTGGTAGACTCATGGTCAAGAATAGTCATTATAAAAAATACTCGTCTCTACCATTTTAAAAGATACATAAAGTGATTCAATATTTGCATCTAAATTACTCAAGTTTGTCACTACAAAAGATAATTTAAAGCGTCCACTTAAATTTGCATCTAAATTACACACATTTACTATTATATAAGCTATTGAAAATAACCCTCATTTTTTTATAAAATACCTTCCTCTACAATAATAAAGGATAATGTAAAGTAACCCCTAAGTTGACATACACATATGTCATTACAAAATATAATGTAAAGTAACATCTAGATTTATTCTAAATTACCCACCTCCATGGCTATGGCATTTTAAAAAGTAATCTAAATTATCTCTCAATCTACTTATATAAAGTAATTTAATCTATTATGATAAATAATTAAACAACCATAGAATATGTTACGGGTGCTTCTAAATTCCACACTTCTACACCACTAGATTAAAAATAAGCATAATGTTATGTGCCACCATGTATATACCAAGGCCATTCCCTATTTTTTTGAATTTTGAGATGTGAATAGAAAAAACTAGTAAAATAATGAGTTTCCTAATTTTCGAAAATTTTGCCAAATCTTAGTGAATATGTTGAGTTTTTAGGATGGGATTTTTTTCTAAATTAATGAAACATAGGATATAAATTTGTTTGTCATGTTGGTCGCATTTATATTTCATGTGTTTTTAAGGTTTCAAAATGTGTTTAGAGGCATACCAGTTTTCCCTTTAAATTTTTCATAGTTTTAGAATTTTTTCTGTAATTTCTAAATCAAAATCCAGTTTTCTGATGCTCTAGAAATTTTCTTCATGAACTCCAAATAATTATTTGGGTTCCCCATGTTTGAAATTTATATCAAAGAATTTTCTCTAAATTCTTAAATATTTCAGAAAAAAATTTGTGTTTCAAAAACCATTTCATCTTTTCTAGAATTTGATTTCGAATTGGAATACATTTCTACAATTCCCAAAACAAGAAAATAAAACCATAATTTCTCACAACCCAAAAACCTATCTACACTATTACACAAATAATTTTTAGCAATGGAAGTGTTTTTCAGTAGAGGCGACTTGATCAAAATCCGCCTCTAAAAATGATTTCCAAGTTGACATGTCGCTAGAAATATGTTTTTAGATGCTGCTCGAATTTACTGCCGCCTTTGGAAATGCCCCTATCTTTTGAAGTGGCTAGATCTAATGCCCCTATCTTTTGAAGTGGCTAGATCTAGAGCTACCTTTTAATATTGATTTCTAGAGGCAGCTAGATCTAGAGTCATCTCTATTGATCCAAAGAAAATTATGTTTAAATTTCTCACATTAAGTTTCCAAAGGACCTCGGATGTAGAAATGACCAAAATCAAAGTTGTAGCACTTGACAATATCTACAACTTTCAAGTTCATACCTTTTTCATTTCAATCGGTTTAGGGTCACAAACATTTATTTCAAAATTTAGTAAAGTGAACCCGCGTGAATTTGTTTTCTCTTGCTCTGTGACTTGGCGTCTTCTTCTTCTTCCTCTAAACTGCTTTCTTCTCCAGCATCAGAGGTAATTTAAAAAATTCAAAAAAAAGGTTTCAAATTATTTTTTTACCGGCGGCAGGTTAAGAAAACCATTAGTATAAATATATCTCTATCGATAGTTTTTCTAAAGTTACCGCAAGTACAAATCCTATATTTGCACTAGCGGTAGCTTAAAACAACCACCAATGTAAATTTAAGGAAACTGCCTGTGTAAATTTATCTCCACCAGCGATTCATAGCCTTGGGCCCATAGTTCTACTTGGGTCTGTTCTTTATGAACCGCACAGTGAAAAAATCCCTAGTATCAACAAAAGGCATTTCTGTACTAGTGTTTGCCCGACCTCTACACCCAAGTGTAGGATCAAGGAGACCAACTCTCTTAAAACTAATCATGAAGTCTAGCCGATAAATATGCGAAATTAAACCAACGGCTCAACCACGACTTCACCCCCTAGCACAAGATCACAAGCACACTAAATTATATATAGAAGATAAAGCAGGCTAGGGTGACAAGCAATCAAAGAGCACTCCTACAAAATTCTAATATCAGAAGATCAACAAGGTGAAGCAACTAGAACTGAACAATAACACTAGCAAGAACACCGGCAAAGATCAACGACACAAGATAAGGATACTAGTGAAACATATAGCAATAACAGACAATTTTAAGTTATATCAATACTCTATGATTATAATTTTTGTAAGTTACTATCTTTAATAAGTTTATATGTTTTCATAGAAACATTATGTCATATCAATTTTAGTAATTTAATTTAAGCATGATATATTTAATAAAACAATACTACTACACCTATAACTTTTTAATATGACAAATTCAATATTTTGAATGCCACGGTTCAAGTTGAAACAACAATTTAGGACATTATAAGAACTAGGGTAGGCTTGGTCATAGAATGTTTTCTTAATAAAATAAAATGAAAATTTTAGCACTAGTGTTTGAACTTAACACATGGATAAAAAATTGCAGCTACTAAAAGTTGAAAACTTGTTTTATGATGCCACATAAACGGATGCAACAAAAGTTTATATCACTTTAGCTTAGTATCCAACTAAATACATACCATGACAGAAAAAGATAAATTCTAGAAATTCTAACAGGAGATCTACGATGGAGCCTCCACTTTAAGCCTCATGAGACCTGCCATAATAAAAAAGAAAAATCCTAATAATTCTTACAAAAGTTAGAGACATCTAGCCATCAATTTAGTAGATGATAATCACCACGGATAATAATAACCGTTAGATCTATTATGTTTCTAAACAATTACCCACCTCTACAATTGTGTAAAACAACATAAAGTAACCCAGGAATCTTTATATAAATTATCCACCTATGTTATTAAAAAACATGATAGATAGTCTAAGTACCAATTGCTATTATAATGGATAATCTACATAACCTATAAAAATTGAATCTAATTACCCACTTACTATTATAATAGATAATCTACATAGGTGTTGTGCGAAGAAAAAAACTATAGATATTGACGAAAAACGTAGAGATCAGCAGTTGATAAGTTTATCGCATCTTTATAGAGACAACAAGGTGTCTATTATGCTTATTATGTTAAAAATGAACAAGGGAAAAAGTGCAATTTAATATAAATATTTTTTTATTAGTCAGAGATACTCTGTCCCAAATTATAAGTCATTCCAAATTTTTTGGAAAGCCAAAGCATCTCAAGTTTGACCAAATTTATATATAATAAAATAATAATATTTATGATATCAAATAAGTATCATTAAATTCTTCATTAATTATATTTTCATAGTATACCTATTTGATGTCATCAATCTTTATAATTCTCTCAATAATTTGGTCAAACTTGAGATACTTTGACTCTCTAAGAAAGTTAGAATGACTTATAATTTGGAATTGAGGGAGTAATAAATAATAATTACTATTTACCCTAGTTCCGATTAATTAACCAGCTGGTCACGTCTGATTCTCAACAGTATGGGAATTTTTTATATTGGATCCAGAGAAAAACTTGTATATGTAAAAACTGGATGTATCAATAAATCTCGAGCCAAAGGCATGGAGCTCCCTCTGCTTCTATGTTTCATTTCAGGGCTACAAGCCACGAATTCTCAATCTCTATCATGGTGAACACAAGCCAGTAATGAACCCTAACTCAAGTCCAAATCAATGCTGCAAATCCTTGAAGCGTTTGCCCGATCTAGAGGCCATTTCCTCGTGCTCCTCTTCACGAACTGTAGAAAGGAGAATTGGGAGCCAACACACCTCACCGTCAATGGAGGACGCGGGAGAGGAGGCGATAGAGGAAGCATCGGGGTTGGTGAGATTGACGTTGAAGAGGGGATTGTCTTCCATGTTTTCCATGGTGGGGAGGAGAGGGGAGACCACGGTGAGCGGCGGAGTTGAGCAGCAGAGCGAGAAGTTGGCGTCCAGCGGAGGAGGATCAACCCGCGCTGACTGATACCATGTAGAAAGGAGAATTGGGAGCCAACACAATTCTGTATTGATTTCAATTCTCAAACATATATGAGCTACAACAGGGGTTGCACAATTAGCAACCAATCCTATCTGGCGCACAGCGTGCGCGTCGTTGGAGAGTTGACCACACCCACGGTCTTGGCAGTTGCCGCAGACTACGTGTACAGAACTAGTATACACAGCTATCTCTCAACACGAACAACACCTCCGCTTGCAAGAATCGTGCCTACCATCGTCGGCTCCCAGCTGGCGTGCAAGAAGGTCCCGCGACCCCTCCGTTTTATGCCGAGGGAGGAGTTGAGCTACAGCCTGGGAGCTCTCCTCGCCAGCCAGCATGCAAAGGTTCTGTTACCGCTGCAGCCCAGGGCTCTGTGCACTTATCTGAAGATACTGAAGAAAGGGCGCCTGAAGGAGCTGGGCCAACCACTGTAGACCATCTGGCAACAGCCCACATACAGAGCTCACGCGAGAGGAAACCAAGTACTCGTGGCTACGGGCCACAGTGGGCTTGATCTTAGGAAGTAGAAGCAGCTGCACTGCTGGTAGGGATGAAAACGGTACGGATATTTCCGACAGTATTCGAGACCGAATCCGTTTAGAAGGGTTTAGATCTGTCTATATCCGAATCTGGATATTCAACATTTGATACCGTATCCGTATTTGAATACTCAAATCGCATATTTATGATGTCAATATTCAGTCGTATCCTATCCGGCATGGTTGACACTATCCGTATTCGAATCCAAATCCGGACAGAAATATGAAAACAAATGTAATATCAGTGATATACGTCCGTATCCGATCCGTTTTCATCCCTGGCTGCTGGACAACCCCGGGCACTGCCGATGTACTGTATAAAGGAAGAGAACATCTCGAGGGATCACAAGACATGTTGTAAATGATAGATACTTAGGATCAATAGGAGTAGATCTACCGGGTAATTTGACTTGCATTTGGGATAAAGTAACCTATAACATGAACAGGAGAAAGAGAGAGAGAGGGGATTGAAGTGGCTGACCATCGGTGGGCTTAGCAGAGGAGCTCGCCACGGCGATGGTGTCGGTGGTGAGGTTGGTGAAGAGGGTTGAGTGCAGTGTAGGGCGGTGGCGTCCCGGCGGTGGCGAGGCAGTGGGGTTTCCTGTCGCTGGCAGCGCCTCCCTGGATTGGTTAGGGTTGTGGGTGGGGTTACTGGCGGCGTGGTGAACCTCATACCGAGTACCCCGGCCCCCACCTCTTTTTATATGGCGCTGTGCAACGGGGCCCCACCAACCATGGCTCGGTTGGGCGCCCCCGATCAGGGCGTGGATCAAGGCTCCGACTCGGTCCAACGACCGAGTCAGGAGGAGATCAATCTAACATTCTCCCCCTTGATCTCATTTTTTAACTTGAACTTAAATACTTTATTTTTTCCCATTCCGTCATAGATTAGTGCATAGAGCGTGCCTCGTCACAACAGTTAGTACCATTGGATTAATAGCTATAATACACCTCTCTGTTTTGAAACAGATTCTCAACTAGGCCCTTATTGTCCATGGATCATAGGCTTTCATGTAAACCCATGCTGGCTAAGTGTTCTCTGAATACAATGGGCGGTAAGCCTTTTGTAAGCGGATCCGCAAGCATTTTCTTTGTACTTATATGCTCGAGACTAATTGAATGATCCGGGACTTTATCTTTCACAACATAAAACTTTATGTCAATGTGTTTGGCAGCACCACTTGAGTTATTGTTGTAAGCATAACATACTGCTGGCTCATTGTCATAGTACAACTTGAGAGGCTTATGAATGTCATCGACCACTTTAAACCTAAGCATAAATTTCTTTAGCCAGTTCACTTGCCCTGTGGCCTCATAACATGCTACAAACTCAGCACACATCGTGGACGATACAGTGATGGTTTGCTTGGAGCTTTTCCACGATATAGCTCCCCCTGTGAGAGTAAATACATAGCATGATATGGATTTTCTATCATCTACATCTCCCACAAAATCTGAATCTGAATACCTCTCTATACGTAGGGAATCAGATCTTCTATACGTTAGCATGAGACCTTTTGTGCCTTGTAAATAACGCAAAGCTTTCTTTACCATTCTCCAGTGTTCTATTCCTAGATTACTCTGATATCTGCCAAGTATCCCGGTAACAAAAGCTATGTCAGGACGTATACATACTTGAGCATACTATAGGTTTCCTATAGCTAAAGCATATGGAACCGCTTTCATTCGATAGATCTCATATTGGTTCCTAGGACATTGGAATTCCCCAAAACAATCGCCCTTGATTATAGGAGCAGGTGAAGGTTTGTACGCATGCATACTGTATTTCTTTAGAACCCCCTTTCTTCTATCTTGGTGAATCTCTATTCTAAAACAAACGAAGTTTCACCGAGATCTTTCATATCAAAATTTGAGGACAAGAACTTCTTCGTCTCTAGTAGTAGATTAACATCACTACTAGCGAGTAAGATATCATCCACATACAGGATTAGGAAAATGAATTTCTCATTCTTGAACTTTGTATAAATGCAATTGTCCTCTACATTCTCTTTAAACTCAAACTTCCTTATCGTTCCATCAAACTTTAAATACCACTGTCTAGAGGCTTGTTTTAATCTGTAAATGGATTTTTTTAGATGGTATCCTATACGTTCTTTTCTTTTTACGATAAAACCTTTTGGTTATGCCATGTAGACATTCTCATGTAAATCCCCATTAAAGAAAACCATCTTTACATCCATCTGATGTAATTCTAAATCGTAATGCGCCACAAATGCCATTATGATTCTAAAAGAATCCTTGCATGAGACTGGAGAAAATGTCTCATTATAATCTATTCCTTCTCTTTGCATAAAACCTTTCACCATAAGTCGCGCCTTAAATCTTTCCACAATCCCTTTGGAGTCATATTTAGTTTTGTAGACTCATTTACAGCCTACTATCTTGGATCCTTTAAGAATTCTTTCTAAGTCCCAAACACCATTGGTGCTCATTGATCTCATTTCATCTTGCGTGGCTTCAAGCCACTTTGATGAGTGAGCACTTCTTATGGCTTCTTCAAATGAGGTGGGATCACCCTCCATTTGAAATTCTTCACATTCATAAACTTCGTAGTCATCAGGAATGGCTTGTTTTCTGGCTCTTTGAGATCTTCTAGGGCCCTCATTAGTTGGCGCTGCTTTATACAAGGCTGTTGTTGTTCTTCCTCATGTGCGACAACTTGTTCTATAGGATCCTGAAGGGCAGGTTCCTCATGTTCATTTATTGTTGCCATGGGAGAACTAACAACAGGTGCTATCACAACAGTGTCATGTACTATTGGTGTAACAACAACAGGCAGCGAGAAAAATGGCTCATGAACCATCGGAGTGGGCACATATACTCGCTTCTCATCAAAGTTAATCTCTCGCACTACCATGCTCCCCATGACCATATCATCCTCCAAGAACACAGCGTGTCTTATTTCTACAAACTTCATATGTCTGTCAGGACTGTATAAATGATAACATTTTGACTTATCTAGATAGCTAATGAAATGGCAACTGACTATCTTGCTTCTCTCTAGTTGCAATACATTATCTATATTGTAACTTGTTTCTTTTGGCAAAAGAATGGAAAACCTCCTCACTAGTCTTTTGAATAAAGTTATGATGTGTTAGCTTGATACATTTTCTTTTCCATTACTTAGCCTTAAGTTTTAAATCTCGGGACAAGATTTCTTTAAGGGGAAGGGTTGTAACACCTCTGGTGTTTTGACCTAGCACTAAAATTTGACATGTCATCATATGTATTGTAAAGCATTCATGGAGTAGAAAATTTTGAATGCATTCACTAAATAAGCTTTATTTCATAATGTTGTTATTTCAAGTGATGTGTTTCAAAACCCTAAATAAAGATCATGACCACAAGGGTCAAATTTCATGTGATCATGTGAGGCCATGTGTCTTTTAACTGAAATAACCCTAATGGGCCATGTTACTGGTCAAAAATCAAAGTTAAAGTAAAAGAAAGACAAATCAAATTTGAATTCAAATTCAAATTATAAAAGTCCTTTTTGCCCCTTTTGACTAATTCAAACTCCATGTGGAATTTAGGGTTGAGGCAAAAAGCAAAGTTGAAGATTATTTTATGTGGATCAACTTTGGTATTCAAAGTTTTTCAAGTTTACATATAAAATTTGGAGTAATTTTGAAATGATTCAAATACTCAAATGCACCCCAAATTCAAATTTCAAAATGGAGGCAGAATTTGAAAATGTTCATTGAAGCAAAGTTGTAGAGTTTGAAAAGTTGAGCAACTTTCATTTTTGGAGATTTTCAACTTCTTTAGAAAATTTGGGAGTAATTTGAAAAATAGACTCAGTGGCAGTTCTGTAAATAATTCAAAAATCAAGATTTACATCACCGCTTACCGCCGGCGCCACGCCACTGCCGCCGCTGAGCATTTTGCGCCGCTTCCTCGTGCCCTGGCACGTCATCATCGCCGTGGCATCTTTGTCGTGTGCTGTCGAAGCCAGACGAGCTCCTCCCGGCTATAAATAACCGTACCATCGTCGTCCCTCTCCTCCTTTCCTGCCTTCGCTCGCCGCCGCCGACCTCACTGCGCTCGTGAAATTCGCCGCCGTCGTAGCATCCTAAGTCAGTAGCATCCGCCAGTAGCTCCGCCTCGTCTTTCTGCTCCTCCCAAGCCTGATCGTGTCGCCCCTGGAAGTCCAGCGCCACCGCGCAACGTCGTCTTCCTCAGGACCGGCCGGAGCTCCGCCACCATCAACCTCACCGTGGCCAGGTCATTCCAGAGCATCTCCGTCTTCACTGAGCACATCAACGTGTTGGTGGTGAGTCCCTGATCGTGTTAATCCCTTCGCTTTAGACGCTACCGTGTTGTAGTCGGTGTTCCACCGTGCACCGCCGCGAGTTCCCCGCTGTAGCCGCCATGGCCGGCGAGATACCTTCTCTGGTGTGCCCGCGACTGGTATGAGTGTCGAGATAGGTCCACCGTGTGATGTTGATCGTGTTGATGCCAACCGTATCGCCGGAGCACTCGCCGACGGCGCGAATTGGCCGGTCGGAGTCTGGCAGCGCCGCTGAGCTTGTGAATGAGTCACTGACGGGTGGGGCCGACCTGTCAGCGACAAAGAGAGAGAGAACAGAGAGTTTTTCTAATTTCTGATTTTTGAATAGTGCAGCAATTTTTCAATTTTGTAGGAATTTATTTACAGATCCAAAAATTCTGAAAAAATTTGTGTAGCTTCTGTACATGCTCTAGTATGGTTTAAAAATTTGAAACTTGAAATTTGAATAAATTTTTAATGTTCAAATATTCAGTCCATTGATTAATAAATGCAATTTCCATGATTTTTGTAGGCCACTGTACAGCTCCAAAAATTATGAAATTTATTATGGTACACTAATTTGTTATGAGGAAGCTTACATAAAATTTTGAGGTCATTTGGAACAAGTTTATTTTTGGGCTTATTTCAAATTAATTAAAAATTGAATAAAAGCAACCCTAATTGTTAGGGTTAGGGTTTAATTTTTGTTTGGGTCATGTTGTGTGACCAGTAGGGTTTCAAGATTAGTTTGGTCAAGTCACATGTGTGATCCTTGACAGTAGATTTACAAGTTGGTTTTGTTGGCTTGCAACTGTACCGTGAAGGAAAATCGTATTCGGGGTGTTGTTACATTTCATGTACCGTGAAAGCATCATGTTTGCATTATCATCATGTTAAAGCATATGTTATCATTTCGTGTAGAACCCAAGAGTGAAATGATTCTAGTTGAGCAAGTTCTGGAAGAATCCTCGGTTGTCGCGGGATTTGGTAATTGTGGTACTGATCCGGAACCTGAGATCGTCAACGAAGGCAAGCCTTGGTTTATGCATTAAACCATTACCTTGTTTACTTTGAAAAGTTTATCACTTATGTTACTTATTGCATTAAGTTGATTTACTTCAAATGTTACCTACTTGATGCATTGCCTACCTTGTTGATTGTTTACCATCCTTGACGATGATTTCTTTTACAAAGCCGTAGAATTGCTTAGTATGCTTTATGGTAGGTTTGCACAGTAAAAGTTTCGATAGAATCAAAGATGGCATACTGGCCAAAGAAAGAAAGAAAGAAGATAGAATGAACTAGAGACTAGTTGGGTGGCTTATCTTGAATGTTGGGTAATGTTGCCGAATATGTCGCTTAAAGGCCACTCATTGTGGATCTTCTGAACGAGACACTTTGTAGTACTGGTCATATACTTCGGTAAGCCTACTTCGGCTAATCCGATACTAAGACGAATGCCCACGCACTGGGAGTGGTGAGATGGCGGGAGTAGCGTGTACCCTCGTGGCTTGAATGTGGCCGGATTTGAGGCGTGCTGTGCTCTCGGGTGGCGTGGAGACGGCTTAGTACGGGAGGATCCGGTAGCGAGGTTGATATATGCAAGATTAAGTTCTACATATGTCGTGTGATAAGGAATCCCTAGCTGGGACTTGAATCAATTCGAATTGTCGGTGCTTCGCGAATATGGAGACTCGATTCATTACAGAAGCAATGTAGGACTGGTGAATTACTGAAACTTGAGAAAAGGAATGGAATGAGAAGGATTAGAACATGGGATATGAACACTTAGTTTGAGATATTGAACTAAAGTACTTAGGGGTAAAACTTGAAACTAGGATCAAGAATAGTAAGCTTTTGGCAAAGAACTTTTGAATCTTTCTACATCCTTACCTTGACCCAACACCTGCATCCCTAAGACCTTCACCCTTTTTGGTCGGGTTAGTCTTGTTGAGTACTTTTGTACTCAGGGTTTGTTAACCCTTGTTGCAGGTGAGTCGCATGCGCAGGCTTGTTTTGGTCCCTGCTGCATGTCAGTGTTTGAAGTCGATGACGATGTGGAATGATGAATGGCCTTTGGACAAGGCACTAGTTTGTGTGAAATAAATAATGTTAATGTAATATTATCCCGCTACTATGGTTGTATGACACTTATGGTTTTGTAAGTTTGAAACAACTGGTTTGTAATATCAAAACTTAAGTCTTCCGCTTTATAATCTCTGGTATGTATATTGAAAACTGTTGTAATCTGCAATGACTGTGATTGGGATCCTGTTTGGAAAAGATTCGTGGATGATTCGGGTTTCTCGAGGACACCCGATAGATCTGTTAAGTTGTTGGGAACTTGTGTACGCTATCTGAGGTCTGTTGAGACATCGATAGGTGCACGTGGGCCCGATTTCTTATGAGGTTCTGCCACAGCTGGTATTAGAGCAAGTCCTATCTAAGATCATTGTAGGTTGCTTTTGAAAACCTTCCAACTGATTTGGATCAAAGAAATTAAACTGGATATTTTGAGTTCAAATTTCTTTCTTCTTCCCTCTAATCTAGCCTCAATCTTATCTTATTTGAAAGTTTATGGCGGATAATATGGTTAGGTTTGTCCTATGTATTAAAAATCTAGTACTTCTGATTGTATAAATCTTTTGTACTCGGATTCGTAAGATCGATTCATGCATCATGCTTGAACACCTTGCATAATAATTCCCCTTAAAAGTGGTTGGGTAAGTAATGTCAATCCCATTCTTGCTAACCTCCATTATCCTCAATCTATCCTTATAGTCCTATCCTAAATTCTACAGGCTATGGCAAAGACCAAGATAACCGCACGCAAGTCCACTAGACCTCATGGAGTCCCTCGTCACCAGTTGGCACCGCGTAACCATGAGCTTGGTGAAGGAAGTTCCAAGACCCTAGGAGATGAAGGATCTTCAAGCAATCCTGCCAACATTGAGAACCTTACCAAGGAGCTCAACACTCTTCGTCGAGCTCATGCTAAAGATCAAGAGAAGCTGGCGGAAATGGAAAGGGACATCACCAAGAATACCGAGTTGAGGAATGAAGCCTAGACACGAGAGGATGCGGCCAATGAACGCGTCCATGAGTTGGAGTTCTACGTAGAAGACCTGGAGATGGACAATGCCATTCTTCATGAGAATGTCCACCTGCTGTACGCTCAACTTCATCCTCCTCATGGGGATGGTGAAGTTACAAATGAAGAAATGATTGTAGATCCAGGTGAAGTCGAGAATGAAGAAGAGGAGGAGGATCCTGAGGAGTTAGTGTACTTCTCAGATGAAGATGAGGTTTTGTCCGATATGGGCACGGATGCCGATGACTGAAAGCTCGGAGTAGTAATAGTTTCTTTACTGCTTTCCTAGTAAACCAGGGTTGTCTTGTGGGATACAAGACATGTAACATAAATAAGAAACCCTTTGTAGCATGAAACCTTTTAACTGCTTTCAATAAAATAATAATGTAAATAAACATGTCTCTCTGACAGATGCCTCGCATTAACACCCGAACTGGTGCTAGTACTTCGCAAGATAATGATGAAGTCCCAAATCCTCCACCAATGCCTCCGAGTATGGCAGATGCCATAACTGCACTCGTCTATGCAACGGCTGAGAATGCTAGGTTGTTAAGGGAAATGGCTCAGAACCAACAAGCAACACACCCTAATCATGACCGCCATAATAATGGAAATGATGAGACAACCTATATTGATTTTACTGACACATGTCCGCCTGTGTTCTCTAAGGCAGAAGAGCCTTTAGAAGCTGACGATTGGCTCCGGATAATGGAGCAAAAGTTTGAGCTGATTCGCTATACCGAGATTGAGAAACCAAGGTTTGCGGCATAGCAACTCGAGGAGAGTCTTTGGTGCACAGTGGGCAAATTTGGTAGTCAGACACAGCCCACCGGTCACCAAATCACCGGATGGAGTTTAAGGATGCCTTCAGGCACACTATATTCCGATGGTGTGATGACCATGAAGTTAGAAGAGTTTCGCTCTTAAGCAAGGGGAGCACCCTATGATGCACTATGTTACGCGTTTCAATCATCTCATCATAGTATGCTATAGAGTATGTGAATACGAGACAGAAGAAGAAGAAGAATCATTTCATGAGAGGTCCGAACACCAAACTTCGCACCATGATGGCAACTTGTGGCAACGCAACTTATCATGAGATCACAACATTGCTATCGCTTCAGAGGAGAATTACCACCACACAAGGAGGCGAAGAAAAAGAGAGCATTTGCTTCCGGATCGTCGAGTGGAAAGCGTCAAAAAGTGATCTACCATCCTCAGAATCATGGCCATGCACCATTCCGCCCACAATAAAGCCAAAGCAGGCAACAAATCTTTATTCGCCACGCAACTAATACGCCTTATATACTCATCAAAAGCAGCAAAGAAAAAAAACAATACAAATAATGCAAACCGCAATGCTACTCCCAAGAATCACAATTATCCATGCTATAATTATGGTAAAATCGGACACTTTTCCCGAGAATGTCCGTATCCTAGGAAGAACAATCCTGATGCACCAAAAGCCCCTGTTACTCAAGCTCAGAATTAGTACAAGGGCAATGCTCGTAATAATCGAAAAGGTCAGTGAGAAGAAATCGGAAGGGTCTTCTATACTCGTGTGGAATCTATTCCGAAGGAGAACCAAGAATGATTGGTATGTTTCCGTTGCTAAGCACCCTGTAATTACCTTATTTGATTCTCGTGCATCCCATACATTCATCAATCGTACATTTGTTGTGAAGCATGGGATAACTATTGGGGAAACAAAGAACCATATCATATACAAATGCTAGGGGGGACGACTCGTACAAGGGAGATAGTTCAAATGTACCTATTGATTTGGGAGGACATGAGTTCCCTACCAAAGATGCTAATATTAAAGGATCAAGATATAGATGTGATCCTTGGTATGAACTCAGTTAACTCAACACGGGCTATCATAGATGTCCCGCATAGAACCATAAGAGTAAATGTACCGGCAAAGAAAACCCAACTTCTCATCCAACTTCCCTTTCCTAAGAGTACAGTTGGAACAATCACATAACAACTCTGGAAGAAGCCGAGAACATTCCCTGTGGTATGTGAATTTACGATGTTTTTCCCAATGAACTGCCTGGACCGCCACTGCACCGAGATGTGGAGTTTAGAATTGACTGAAACCAGAACGACACTGTGTCCGTAAGAGCATATAGGATGCCACCCAAAGAACTAGCGAATTAAAAATGCAACTACAAGAGTTGTTAGACAAGGGTTTCATGCAGCCCAGCCATCACCTTGGGGATGCCCTCTATCTTCGTGAAGAAGAAGGACCAAACCTTAAGGTTATGTGTTGACTATCGGCCGTTAAATGAAGTCACCATAAAGAACAAATACCCTTACCCCGAATTGATTTGCTTTTTGATCAACTTATGGGAGCTAAGGTGTTCTCGAAGATAGACTTGAGATCAGGCTATCACCAGATTAAGATCGACGAGAAGATGTCTTTGAAGATAGCATTTACTACCCGATATGGTCTATATGAGTATTTAGTCATGTCTTTTGGGCTGACCAATGCCCCCGCTCATTTCATGTACCGATGAACTCGGTTTTCATGCCCGAGTTGGATAAGTTTGTAGTGGTATTCATTGATGACATTCTTATCTATTCTAAGAGCAAAAGAAGAACATGCGAACATCTCCGCATTGTTCTACAACGATTAAGAGATCACCAATTATATGCCAAATTCAGCAAATGTGAATTACGGTTAGAGGAAGTACAATTTCTAGGTCATGTGTTATCTGCTGAAAGGTATAGTCATGATCCATCCAAGGTAGGTAGAAGAAGTTTTTAATCGAAAGCACCTACCACTGTTCATCAAGTTCGTAGTTTTCGGGGTTGACAGTGTTATTACCGTCGGTTCATCCCCGACTTCTCTAGAAGTGCTGGCCACCAATCTTGGATCAATGAAAAATCAAACTAAGTTTGAATGGTCAATCGGATGTGAGGAGGCCTTTCAGACATTGAAGAAGTTCTTTACAATCGCACTCGGTTTTTAGCACAACCCGATATCGAGAGGCCATTTGATATCTATTGTGATGCCTCTAGAATTGGTATTGGCTGTGTTCTTATGCAAGAAGGCAGAGTCATAGCATATGCTTCCAGACAGCTCAAAAAGCATGAAGAACATTATCCCACCCATGATCTTGAATTAGCCACTGTTGTTCATGCACTCAAGATTTGGTGACATTATTTATTGGGCAATATATGTCATATCTATATAGATCACAAAAGTTTGAAATATATCTTCACTCAATCAGAGTTGAATATGAGGCAAAGAAGATGGTTAGAACTTATCAAAGATTATGACTTAGAAGTGCATTATCATCCGGGCAAGGCTAATGTGGTTGCCGATGCCCTGAGTCGCAAGAGTCATTGTCATTGCCTGATTGTAGAACCTATGCAATGAACATTGTGTCAAGAGATGGAGCATCTGAATTTACAAATCATAGAACAAGGTTCCCAGTCCAATATTGTAGTTGAGTCCACTATCAAAGATCAGATCATTGCTGCTCAACAGAAAAGTAAGGGCATAGCCCATATCAAGGATAAAATCAGATCTGGAAGATCAACATGTTTCAAGATTGATGAATCAGATGTCGTATGGTTCAAGGATAGATTGGTAGTACCCAAAAATCCGGAGCTGCGAAAGCAGATTCTTGATGAAGCTCATTCTACAAGATACTCTATTCATCTAGGTAGCAACAAAATATATCATGATCTGAGAACGAGATATTGGTGGACCAAAATGAAAATAGAAATAGCTCAATATGTGGCCAAATGTGATACTTGTCAGAGAGTCAAAGCGATTCACATGAAGACTGCGGGTCCATTACATTCCTTGCCAGTTCCATCTTGGAAGTGGGAAGATATCTGTATGGACTTCATAGTAGGGTTGCCTAGGACATTTGTAGGCTACAATTCAATATGGGTTATTGTTGATCGCCTAACCAAGATAGCTCATTTCTTACCAGTCAGAGATAAATATCAAGCGGAGCAGTATGCAAAGCTTTATCTTGATAGAATCTTCAGTCTGCATGGGGCACCCAAGACCATTGTCTCTGACAGAGGGTCATTGTTCATATCCAAGTTTTGGAAAAGTCTACATGAGTCTTTGGGAACTAAACTTATCCGTAGTTCTGCTTATCATCCGCAAACAGATGGATAGTCGGAAAGGGTGAATCAAATTCTTGAAGATATGTTAAGAGCATGTGTTCTCTCCTATGGTGCTATATGGGATGAATGCCTTCCCTTAGCTGAATTCTCATATAACAATAGCAATCAAGAGAGTATTAAAATGGCACCATTTGAAGCATTGTATGGTCGTAGATGCCAGACACCTTTACATTGGTCAGAGGTTGGAGAACGTTGGTTCTTTGGACCGGATGTGGTCAAGGAAGCAGAAGAGAAAGTTAAACTCATACAAGCTAATATGAAGGTAGCTCAATCCCGATAGAAAAGCTATGCTGATAAGAGGAGGCGACCGCTAGAATTCATAGTGGGAGATCATGTCTACCTCAAGGTATCGCCAATGAAAGGAGTTCATCGTTTTGGGATTCGGGGAAAGTTGGCGCCCCGTTATGTCGGTCCGTTTCAAATCCAACAAAGATGTGGACCAGTCGCCTATCGCGTCAAGCTACCAGATCACATGTCAGCTGTGCATGATATTTTCCATGTATCCCAGTTGAAGGAGTGTCTTCAAGTACCTGACCAAGTGATCGATTTTGGTGATGTAGAACTAGCACCTGATTTGACTTATGCCGAGTACCCCATTAGAGTCTTAGATCAGAAAGATCGAGTCACTCGAAGGCGTACAATGAAGTTCTACAAAGTACAATGGAACCAGCACACTGAAGAAGAAGCTACTTGGGAGTCCGAGGATTACTTAGAAGAAAACTTTCCTGACTTCTTTGCTTCTCTATAGTTGCAATACCTTGTCTATATTGTAACTTGTTTCTTTTGTCAAAAGAATGGAAAACCCCCTCACTAGTCTTTTGAATAAAGTTATGATGTGTTAGCTTGACACATTTTCTTTTCCATTACTTAGCCTTAAGTTTTAAATCTCGGGACGAGATTTCTTTAAGGGGGAAGGGTTGTAACACCTCTAGTGTTTTGACCTAGCACTAAAATTTGACATGTCATCATATGCATTGCAAAGCATTCATGGAGTAGAAAATTTTGAATGCATTCACTAAATAAGCTTTATTTCATAATGTTGTTATTTCATGTGATATGTTTCAAAACCCTAAATAAAGATCATGACCACAAGGGTCAAATTTCATGTGATCATGTGAGGCCATGTGTCTTTTGACTCAAATAACCCTAATGGGCCATGTTACTGGTCAAAAATCAAAGTTAAAGTAAAAGAAAGACAAATCAAATTTGAATTTAAATTCAAATTATAAAAGTCCTTTTTGCCCCTTTTGACTAATTCAAAATCCATGTGGAATTTGGGGTTGAGGCAAAAAGCAAAGCTGAAGATTATTTTATGTGGATCAACTTTGGTATTCAAAGTTTTTCAAGTTTACATATAAAATTTGGAGTAATTTTGAAATGATTCAAATACTCAAATGCACCCCAAATTCAAATTTCAAAATGGAGGCAGAATTTGAAAATGTTCATTGAAGCAAAGTTGTAGAGTTTGAAAAGTTGAGCAACTTTCATTTTTGGAGATTTTCAACTTCTTTAGAAAATTTGGGAGTAATTTGAAAAATAGACTCAGTGGCAGTTCTGTAAATAATTCAAAAATCAAGATTTACATCACCGCTTACCACCGGCGCCACGCCACTGCCGCCGCCGAGCGTTTTGCGCCGCTTCCTCATGCCCTGGCACGTCATCATCGCCGTGGCATCTTCGTCGTGTGCTGTCGAAGCCAGACGAGCTCCTCCCGGCTATAAATAGCCGTACCGTCGTCGTCCCTCTCCTCCTTTCCTACCTCTGCTCGTCGTCGATGACCTCACTGCGCTCGCGAAATTCACTGCTATCGTAGCATCCTAAGTTAGTAGCATCCGCCAGTAGCTCCGCCTCATCTTTCTGCTCCTCACAAGCCTGATCGTGTCGCCCCTGGAAGTCCAGCGCCACCGCGCGACGTCGTCTTCCTCAGGACCGGCCGGAGCTCCGCCACCGTCAACCTCACCATGGCCAGGTCATTCCAGAGCATCTCCGTCTTCACCGAGCACATCAACGTGTTGGTGGTGAGTCCTGGTCGTGTTAATCCCTTCGCTTTAGACGCTACCATGTTGTAGTCGGTGTTCCACCGTGCACCGCCGCGAGTTCACCGCCGTAGCCGCCATGGCCGGCGAGATACCTTCTCTGGTGTGCCCGTGACTGGTATGAGTGTCGAGATAGGTCCGCCGTGTGATGTTGATCGTGTTGATGCCAACCGTATTACCGGAGCACTCGCCGACGGCGCGAATTGGCCGGCCGGAGTCGAGCAGCGCCGCTGAGCTCGCGTATGAGTCACTGACAGGTGGGGCCAACCTGTCAGCGACAAAGAGAGAGAGAACAGAGAGTTTTTTCTAATTTCTGATTTTTGAATAGTGCAGCAATTTTTCAATTTTGTATGAATTTATTTACACGTCCAAAAATTCTAAAAGATTTTGTGTAGCTTCTGTTCATGCTCTAGTATGGTTTAAAATTTTGAAACTTGAAATTTGAATAAATTTTTAATGTTGAAATATTCAGTCCATTAATTAATAAATGCAATTTCCATGATTTTTGTAGGCCACTGTATAGCTCCAAAAATTATGAAATTTATTTTGGTACACTAATTTGTTATGAGGAAGCTTACATAAAATTTTGATGTCATTTGGAACAAGTTTATTTTTGGGCTTATTTCAAATTAATTAAAAATTCAATAAAAGCAACCCTAATTGTTAGGGTTAGGGTTTAATTTTTGTTTGGGTCATGTTGTGTGACCAGTAGGGTTTCAAGATTAGTTTGGTCAAGTCACATGTGTGATCCTTGACGGTAGATTTACAAGTTGGTTTTGTTGGCTTGCAACTGTACCGTGAAGGAAAATCGTATTTGGGGTGTTGTTACATTTCATGTACCGTGAAAGCATCATGTTTGCATTATCATCATGTTAAAGCATATGTTATCATTTCATGTAGAACCCGAGAGTGAAACGATTCTAGTTGAGAAAGTTCAGGAAGAATCCCCGGTTGCCGCGGGATTTGGTAATTGTGGTACTGATCCGGAACCTGAGATCGTCAACGAAGGCAAGCCCTGGTTTATGCATTAAACCATTACCTTGTTTACTTTGAAAAGTTTATCACTTATGTTACTTATTGCATTAAGTTGATTTACTTCAAATGTTACCTACTTGATGCATTGCCTACCTTGTTGATTGTTTACCATCCTTGACGATGATTTCTTTTACAAAGGCGTAGAATTGCTTAGTATGCTTTATGGTAGGTTTGCACAGTAAAAGTTTCGATAGAATCAAAGATGGCATACTGGCCAAAGAAAGAAAGAAAGAAGATAGAATGAACAGAGACTAGTTGGGTGGCTTATCTTGAATGTTGGGTAATGTTGCCTACTATGTCGCTTAAAGGCCACTCATTGTGGATCTTCTGAACGAGACACTTTGTAGTACTGGTCACATACTCCGGTAAGCCTACTTCGGCTAATCCGATACTAAGACGAATGCCCACGCACTGGGAGTGGTGAGATGGCGGGAGTAGCGTGTACCCTCGTGGCTTGAATGTGGCCGGATTTGAGGCGTGCTGTGCTCTCGGGTGGCGTGGAGACGGCTTAGTACGGGAGGATCCGATAGCGAGGTTGATATATGCAAGATTAAGTTCTACATATGTCGTGTGATAAGGAATCCCTAGCTGGGACTTGAATCAATTCGAATTGTCGGTGCTCCGCGGATATGGAGACTCGATTCATTACAGAAGCAATGTAGGACTGGTGAATTACTAAAACTTGAGAAAAGGAATGGAATGAGAAGGATTGGAACATGGGATATGAACACTTAGTTTGAGATATTGAATTAAAGTACTTAGGGGTAAAACTTGAAACTAGGATCAAGAATAGTAAGCTTTTGGCAAAGAACTTTTGAATCTTTCTACATCCTTACCTTGACCCAACACCTGCATCCCTAAGACCTTCACCCTTTTTGGTCGGGTCAGTCTTGTTGAGTACTTTTGTACTCAGGGTTTGTTAACCCTTGTTGCAGGTGAGTCGCATGCGCAGGCTTGTTTTGGTCCCTGCTGCATGTCAGTGTTTGAAGTCGATGACGATGAGGAATGATGAATGGCCTTTGGATAAGGCACTAGTTTGTGAAATAAATAATGTTAATGTAATATTATCCCGCTACTATGGTTGTATGACACTTATGGTTTTGTAAGTTTGAAACAACTGGTTTGTAATATCAAAACTTAAGTCTTCCGCTTTATAATCTCTGGTATGTATATTGAAAACTGTTGTAATCTGCAATGACTGTGATTGGGATCCTGTTTGGAAAAGATTCGTGGATGATTCGGGTTTCCCGAGGACACCCGACAGATCTGTTAAGTTGTTGGGAACTTGTGTACGCTATCTGAGGTCTGTTGAGACATCGATAGGTGCACGTGGGCCCGATTTCTTAGGAGGTTCTGCCACATCCTCCTCATATGGAATCATTGTAATGAATTTGCAACATAAATAGTTACACATGAATCAATCCACCAAGTAGATTTTGCAATACTTAAATATAAGGACTCATTTACAAATATAATAATGTCCTTACCTTTTATGATTAGGTGCTTCAGGAACTCTAGATAGTCTTTCTCGTAGTGTCCAGTCTTGTGGCACCATCTACAGGTGTCCTTGTCCACTTGAACATAGTTGGATTTTTGATGGTGATCTTTCTGTGGGGCCTTTCCTTGTTGCTTGGAGGTGCTATTGTCCCACTGAGGTTTCCCTTGTGGTTTAACATTCTTGTTATTAAAGTTCTTTTTTTTATTTTCCTTTACATGGTTGACGGAGTCACCATGTGAGCTCTTAAGCCTCTCCTTTTCTTACACACAAATGGCAATGAGCTTCTCAATATCCCACTTATCTGCTTGTAAGTTGTAATTAACAACAAAAGTCTCATACTCTTTGGGCAAAGATGCAAAAACCAAATAAATTAGGAACTCGTCCTTGAGCCCCAAGTCCATTGGCTTGAGCTTGGATACCGTGTTGCACATCTTCAATATATGCTCTCTAATCCCTCCACCAGAGTATTTCTCATGGACTAACTTCTTAATGAGAGTGCTTGCATAAACCTTTGAAGAGCCAGTGAACTGAATCTCCACCTTCTTAAGATACTCAGTGGTGGTGGTACATTCTGGGATTGAACCACTTATTGGATCCTTAATGGACCCCTTAATTATCATCAAACACTTGTGGTTTAAACTATCCCACTTCGCACGGTCAAGATCGTACTTCATTCTCACTTCTGCATTTCCACACTGTCAAGTAGCGAAAGTTGCATCAGTCTCATTTGCTTCCCTCACCGGGTCCACTGGCTCAGTGGGACACGGAGAGATAAGTGCTAGATCATTGTCGGACAGCACAAGTGCTATCTCAAGCTTCTCTAGCCATACATTATAGTTGCTTCCATTGAGAGGCGGAATGGACGAGATAAACGTCATTGGGTTGTAGCCTAAAACAACGACAGAGAAAGTGAGAAACAGTTGAAATAATAATTGCATGCCGTAATTTAACATTGGTCAAAATTAAAACACACAATATGCTTCTACATTAATTCTACATCACCGTTAGGCAGAAATAGAACTAATGCATAGAAAAACTCATGAATAAAAAAATTATAATATTGCTATTATCAATGTTGGTCAGAAAAATAACAAAATCATAATTTACTGAATACTATAACCACTCTTCAAAATTAAATTCTCTCATTGGTTCGAATTTAATTAGAAGATAATAAACATCAACTTTGCAGCTGAAACATGAAAATAATCTTAAAATAATATTATTCAGAAGCATTTTAAATTACTTATCTACTCTCTGAACAAATTTTTCCCATTGGTTCAAATTTGAGCAAAGATTGAATATTCAAATCTTAGCAAAATTCATCAAAAAATGCTTCTAGAAAATTAAGACTTAAATGCAAAACATTTCTGTTTATTCAGCCCGGTCTGGAAAACGAGGCTCGCGGCCCATCAGGCGCTCGTGCGCGCTTCTTCCCTCTGTGGCCCAGCAATGCACTGCTGTGCTCCCCCATGCCTATACCGCAACCTGGGCCTGGGCCAGGAATTCGTGTTCCCGCCTGGGCCAAATCCGGCCCATGCTCTATCTATCATCGATGAAGATATGACGGCTGACCGTGCACAGTGGTATATCAAAACTGTGCCATGGCCGTGCTCCCCTTAACCCTAGGTCTCATTCTCTCCCTCCCTTTCTCTTTCATCATCGCAATGAGCGACGACAGAGGAGCAGCGACGGCTACCGGTGGAAAGATGTCGGCGCCGCCGCGGGGCCCCTTGCCGGTGCACGCGCTTGCCCGAGGATGAGCGTGCCGCCATCGAGCGGCCTTGTGGTGACACCCTTGACTGCCAAGTCCGAGGCAGTGTGCCCCGCTGAAAGGTCCTAATGGCTAGAGGGGGGGTGAATGGCCTATTAAAAATTTCTACAACAACACTTAACAAACCGGTTAGACAATTATGAGGCAAAACAAGTGTTGCGCTAGCCTACTAAAAATGCAAGCCACATACCACAATTCTAGTTTTTATAGTTTCTAACCACACAATGGCTCTGTCACTATACTAAGTTAGTGTGCTCTCAAAAGCTAACTAAAGAACCACACTAACCAAACTAACAAGCTCTCCCGACAAGCTACACAAAAGAGTTTGACAACTAGTTTGCGGTAATGTAAAGAGAGTGAGCAAGATGGTTATACCGCCGTGTTGAGGAAGGAGCCAATCAATCACAAGAATGAATACCAATGAAGACCAATCACCTCGGAATCAAATGATGACACAATGATTTTTTATAGAGGTTCACTTGCTTGATGGCAAGCTAGTCCTCGTTGTGGTGATTCACTCACTTGGAGGTTCATGTGCTAATTGGCATCACACGCCAAACCCTCAATAGGGTGCCACACAACCAACACAAGATGAGGATCATACAAGCCACGAGCAATCCACTAGAGTACCTTTTGACTCTCCACCGGGGAAAGGTCAAGAACCCCTCATAATCAACATGATCGGAGCTGGAGACAATCACCAACCTCTGCTCGACGATCCTCGCTGCTCGAAGCCATCTAGGTGGCGGCAACCACCAAGAGTAACAAGCGAATCCCATAGCAAAACACGAACACCAAGTGCCTCTAGATGCAAACACTCAAGCAATGCACTTGGATTCACTCCCAATCTCACAAAGATATTGAATCTATGATGGAGATGAGTGGGAGGGCTTTGGCTAAGCTCACAAGGTTGCTATGTCAATGCAAATGGCTAAGAGAGTGAGCTAGAGCCGGCCATGGGGCTTAAATAGAAGCCCCCACGAAATAGAGCCATTGTACCCCTTCACTGGGCACAACTCGGGGTGACCGGACGCGCCGGTCAGATCGATCGGACGTAGAACCCCAGCGTCCGGTCTCCCGATGCTTGCCACATGTCATCAGCTTCAAATGCTGATCGCTCGATCTCAACGGTCATCAGTACATTTAAGTAGTGACCGGACGCACTGCTCAAAGTGACCGGATGAACCAACACCAGCGTCCGGTCATTTCTAGTATTGTACCAGAAGCGAAAAATCCCGACCGGACGCGTCCGGTCATGCCCGATCGGACTCACCCAGTGTCTGGTCACTCAACGTCTTCTCTGTGCACTGCCACATCAGTGGGACCAGACGTACCCACTCAGTGTCCGGTCGAAGACTGATGCCAACGTCTTCACTGCTTCTACTGACAGGACGTGCCGGTCCAGTTGAGGCCAGCGTTCGGTCCACTTTGTCAGACCCTGTCTTTTCTGTATAGGGCGCCAGTGGCACCATCGGACTGTTCGCACTCTACGGGCGGACACTCCACCGGTGAAGTTCCTAACCCTTTCTTAAATGTGCCAACCACCAAGTGTATCACCTTGTGCACATATGTTAGCATATTTTCACAAACATTTTCAAGGGTGTTAGCACTCCACTAGATCCTAAATGCGTATGCAATAAGTTAGAGCATCTGGTGGCACTTTGATAACCGTATTTCGATACGAATTTCACCCCCTCTTAATAGTACGGCTATCGAACCTAAATGTGATCACACTCACTATGTGTCTTGATCACCAAAACAAAATAGCTCCTACCACTTATACATTTGCCTTGAGTCTTTTGTTTTTCTCTTTGAAAGGATCAAGATGCCTAAAAGGGGGGTGAATTAGGCTAATTCTAAATTTCTTTGCAATAAATAAACTTTACGGTTAGCCCAATTAACCCCTTGTGCCTAGAAAGTGTTTCTATTAATCTAACGCACAAAAGTTTAGCACCCTAAGTTCCAATCCTACTCTAGCATGGCAATTCTAGGAATGTAAATGACAAGAATTGAATTGCTCAAAGTAAAGAGAGAAGGAGGAATGCGGCGATGTTTTGCCAAGGTATCGGAGAGTCACCACTCCCCACTAGTCCTCGTTGGAGCACTCGTGCAAGGGTGTAGCTCCCCCTTGATCCGCGCAAGGATCAAGTGCTCTCTACGGGTTGATTCTTCGACACTCCGTCGCGGTGAATCACCCATAACCGCTCACAACTTGAGTTGGGTCATCCACAAGCTCTCCGGATGATCACCAAGCTCCCAATCACCACCAAGCCGTCTAGGTGATGGCGATCACCAAGAGTAACAAGCACAGACTCTCACTTGACCACAACAAGCTTAATGAGAAGGGTGGATGCACACTTTGCTACTCTTGATCTCACTAATGGGGGCTCTCTTTGGGATTCTCAAATCTCAATCACCTCACTAGGACCTTGCTCTTCTTGGCACTCTCAAAGTTGTTTCTCAGCTGTTGGAATGAGCAAAAGTACCCCCACACACGAGTGGAGGTGGTATTTATAACACCCGCTGAAAAACAAACTATTATGTGCCTCTACGGGGTGACCGGATGCTCCGGTCAGTTCTCCCCGATCTCCAGTGTTTAAAGTGTGACCGGACGCTGGCCAACGTCCGGTCAGCACTGATCGGACGCGTCCGGTCGTGATTTTCCCTCTCTAGAACCTTACTGGAGTCGACTGGACACTGGCTCTCAGCGTCCGGTCACTTCATCTCTCGGCGTCCGGTCACACCAGACGAAATCACCTTGGTCAAATGAACTGATCGGACTCTGCGTCAGCGTCCGGTCACACCGAAGCCAGCGTCCAGTCAGTATTTGACCCTCCATTCACTTCCAACTCTCGATCATATGTGAATGAAGTTTGCTCCATTGGATCTAAGGGCTATTTTGGAGCTACCTAGTGCTAGTTTTAACAAGTGTGCACCACACCTAACTCACTAGACTCACCTAGGTCAAGCTACCCATCCATACTCCCCCTTAATAGTACGGCCAAAGGAAAAACAAAGTCCTAAACTACTCTAAGTGTCTCTTCAACTCCAAACGACACTTAGAACTAGTCCATCCTTAACCTTGTCGTCCATCCTTTGAAAACCGAAACGATTTCCATCATAGGGGCATGACCACCATGATTGTCCAATCGATCTCCATTACCATGACCTAACTTAATTGCCTCTGTAAAATACACGTTAGTCATAGTAGTCACGTATTGTCATTAATCACCAAAACCCAACTAGGGGCCTAGCTGCTTTCAATCTCCCTCTTTTTGGTGATTGATGACAATATCACCTCGAGTATGTGAAAGAGATGAGGTTTTTAACATGCTTGGTTCATATAAGCTTTTGGCAATAAGAACAAAAATGTTAGGCAAGCTTATATGACCCAAGCCAACATGATGTACTCAAAAGATATGAAATAAGTATGAGTACAAGTAATAAAGCTCATTTGCATTGGAGTAAAACGCGGAAGCAAAGCAAATGAGCATAACACACGTGATATGACATATAAATAATTCAAAGTAGAGAGCACACATGTCATACACCACGATCACGTAGATATCACTATCACATAAATATAGTTTGATGCATAAAAAGTAAACACACGACGAATGCATAATAGTGTATCACACATAAAAACTCTAAATGTAATAGATAAGCTAATAGATAAACTAGGCTCCCCCTAAATATGTTGCTCCCCCTAAGTCTAACATACTCGAACCCTCTCCCCCTTTGGCGTCAAACACCAAAACCTAAGGGTCGGTCGGCGGGGCTGCAGCGAACGAGCCGGACGCTGAGGTACGAGGAGCGAGCTGGAACAGGGTGCCATCATCATCTGACCCTGAGATCTGAGCAGTCTAACCCTCTGTAGCTGGAAGCGATGCTGAAGCAGACTGGGTCAGATCAGGGACTGGAGCTACTGTGGGCTATGCTGGTATGACTAAAGCAGCCGGCTCTGATGATGCCACTGAGGAAGGAAGCGTATCTGTAGTCCCGATAATAGGTGCAACGGTAGAAGGACCTGGGACATGTAGATATGGAGGAGTAGGCTGCCCTGTCAACTCACTGAAGGAAGCACCAAGGCTCCTGGATACTGTAGTCTTTGGCACTAGCAGCGCCATGGCAATAGGCGCGACCAAAAGTGTTAGTTTTGAAAGAAAAAAAACAGTGTTAGATTTAAAATTAGTTTTAAAAAGTATTAAAAAAAAAAAAAAATTCCGCAGGTACTACTGCAACCTCTTTCACGCAATGACGCAATGCTTTTACAAGTGAAATGTATATTGTGACCTTCTAGCTAAAAAATAGATTTAACAGTAAATTTATTTACTGTTACAATTTTGAACTTTAATTTATGAGCGAGGTGCAGGTGTGCATTCGGTGGGTTTACGAGCAGGGTGATTGCGTGATCCCCAAGAGCTTTAACCAAAGCAGGATGCGAGAGAACCTTGACATCTTCGACTGGGAGCTTACTGACGATGATCGTCGCAAGATTAGTCACCTCCCAGAGTCCAGGGGCAACTACGATTTCCTGGTCCATGAATCTGAGCCGTACAAAACAGTAGAGGAGTTGTGGGATGGTGAGATCAGAGCCGGCCAATCTAACGACCAATCGCCGCCTGTCTCCTGTGACTGATGACGGAGACAGGGATGAAAACGGTACAGAAATATTCCAAACCAATCGCTTTCGTTTTTCTATATTATGATACCGTTTTTTATATTATGATATCGTTTCCGAATTTTGCTAAACATAAAAAAATTTCATTTTCAATTGGTTTCGCAACCATTTTCAACCATTTTTTGTATTTTTTAATTGCTAAAATATATAAATATTCCGAACCGACCGTTTTCGTTTTCTATATTGTAATACTGTTTCCGACCATTTTCATCTCTAGATGGAGATAATGCACTAGGATATTTCCATATATGGTAGTGCTTTGTGATTTCCTTGATTATTGAGGCCTGGAGTCTATCTCGATCATTGTCAATAGAGAAAAGGCCAGGACGAAATAGTTGTGACATTAATGGCATGGAATATGGGTCATCTGAATCTTCTACAACTAAAAAGAACAAAGTATGGATATATTTTGGTACGACATTTGTTTTGATTCGTCATTCTGTCCACACCTGCGATCCCACGACATCTTAATTACTGATTGATCGTGTCATTCTCCTTGATTGAATATTGCCTGTCACGTGATAGAGGAATCACGACAAAATAGGATGTAGAAAATTATTGTGCTATCCATATACACATTGCATGTTTGCATGCACCAGCATACATGGCAACAAGCAAAAAGAAAAGAGAATTAACACGGAAGGAAAGAGAATTAAGACAAAAGGAACCTCTTTGCATTTCTGAGAACCTTGTCAAATCTGCCTATATTTAATTATTTCCCCTCTTTGCATTTGCAAAAGAGACATATTTTTCCTCTTTTCATTTGGTTTCACGCTCACGTGTTCCATCGTCCTCGCTTGCTGTTTTTTTTGCGTAAACTATAGTTGATGTCATCTGTCTTCCATGGCTCAGCCTCCCAATCCCAAGAGAAGATCCCTACCTCTCCCTGACTGGAGATCCGGCCTGTTAGAGGATCTCCTCGAGTCCATCGGGCAGCGTATCGCATCAGGCCACGACGCGGGGTCCTTCCAATCCGCCTCCTCCCCATGGCGCGCCGCCATCCCATTCGCGACCTTCGGGCCACTCCTGCTGCTCCCGTTCGACCCCGACTCGGACCGCGTCGGCTTCTACTGCGTCCCGGAGAAGAAAGTCTTGTCTAAGACGTTGCCCGACGTGCGCGGCAAGGTGGCGTGCGGCTCCTCGTGTGGGTGGCTGGCGCTCATGGACGAGGCAGCGTCCGTGACGCTGCTGAATCCATTCGCCGGTGCTCGTGCCCCCTACGTTGAGCTCCCGCCAGCAGGCGAACACGTCGCGGCGGCGTCCTCATCGGAACGTGTGTCTAGGGTCCATGGCCGATGGGTCCTCCGTTCCACCAATGGCTACGGAGACGCGGATGCCGCAGGCAAAGCCATCAAGCTAGAAGACATGAGGGACGTGTTCTTCCGTGAGATCGTGCTCTCGGCGCCGCCTGACGCCACCGGCTGCGAGTGCGTGGCCATGGCCATGCTTGGGTGCTCCACAGAGGTCGCGTTCTGCCGGATTGGAGTCGACGGCGCATGGACGCTGCTCGACACCAAACTGGAGTTCTCCATGGGGTCCATCGTCCACTGCCAAGACAAGTTCTTGGCGATCGACTGCACTGGAGAAATCTCCATCTGCAGCAGCAACGCCGCCGGCGCTACTCCAACCGCGATGCTGCTGCCATCGCTGTCGCCACCTGCGGGGCTCTGCCACCGCAGCTACCTGGAATCAAACGGTGAGCTGCACATTGTGGGTGCCATGGTGAGCACGTTCCATAAGACACAGAGCTTCACCTACAGCAGCGCGATCTACAAGTGCAACCTTCACGATCGTACGCCGGAGTGATCCAGGGTGAGAGACATCGGTGATCAGACACTGTTCATGTCTAAACATTTCAATGAAAGCTTCAGTAGAACAAGTGTATCCAAATACAAGGAGAACAAAATCTACATGTCTGAGCCATTGTATGGGGATCCATACGACTTGGTCCATCGATTGGAGATCGTTGATATTGCTACCGGCGCATTCGAAATGAAGCCCGTCCAGGAAAAGATGTAGGGTTCCGAGGCTCTAGGTTGGATTCGATCCAATCTCTGGAAGCTCTAGAGTTTGTGAGCCTGCGACGCCGCGCACTCCGTGACTGTGTTAAATTCATAAACTTTGTTTTTTGGATTAAATGTTACTTTAACGTTGGTATTTAATTTAATAGTATTGTTATCTTATCGTGCGATCCGTGTGTTTTTAGTATAAATTGTTAGTTATCCCGTAGCAATGCACGGGCACGCTACCTAGTTTATATATAAAAGCAAATTTGGATTGGCATTGTATTTCACAGTATATTGATATGTACTAGCTTACATTCGGGAAAAAAAGATATGTATTACATTCTTGTTGTCCAATTATGTCTTTAGGACGTGATTATAGGATATAGTTTGTGCTTTTTTGTTTTTATATCTTGTTAATAATGGAGGGTTGTAGCAGGCAGTTTCTTTTTCTCAAAGCTCTTCTGAATTATTTTGCTTCTTCCACTGGGCTCAAAGTCAACTTTCAGAAGTCAATGACAATGCCAATCAATGTACCATCTGGCAGCTACTTTTGGATGCTTTGTTGGAAGCCTCCCCTTCACATATCTTGAACTTCCCCTAGGATTGACCAAACCAAAAGTAGAGGAATTACTGCCTTTGATCACTAGGTGCGAAAGAAGATTGGTCAGCACAACACTATATATTTGTCTCTCAGGCAGGAAAGCTGCAGATCACTAAGTCTATCTTCACTGCCCTCCCAACCTTCTTTATGAGCACCCTTTCACTCCATGTCACAGTAAGAGAACAAATTGACAAATATAGGAAGTATTGTCTACGGAGAAGAGCAGAGGATAGTAACAGAATTAATGCCAAAGTAGCTTGGCAGATGGTCACCAAGCCTAAGGATGAGGGAGGACCGGGAGTCCTTGATCTCAAAACTCAGAATGAAGCTCTCTTAATCAAAAACTTTCATAAATTCTTCAACAAAGCTGATATCCCTTGGGTGCACCTCATTTGGGAAAAGCACTATGGGAACACGACAAGCTCCCATATCATGTCAGGAAAGGATCCTTTTGGTGGAGAGATGTTCTGAAACTTCTAGATAAATTCATAGACATGGCCTCGGTAGCAGTCTCAGATGGCTCCACTTGCCTCCTTTGGGATGATTGCTAGAATGGACAACCTTTGAAGCTGGCCTTCCCTGAGCTCTATTCTTTAGCCAGGAAGCCAAACACCTCTCTAACAGTGGCATTTTCTACAGCCCCAGCCTCTAGCTTTGTTTAGTCCCCCTTTGTTTGTTGAAGCTTTTGAAAAATTCTAGCAAGTTCAGACTATACTGCAAGAGCTTCAGCTGAGTGATGGTAAGGAAACCAGGATCTATATATGGGGCAGCTCTCTTTTCTCTTCGAGGAAGGCATACCTGCATCTGAAAGGCACCATGTGTTATGACCGGCCAGCAGTACTCCAGGCGCCGGCCACCAAGTAGTGGCTAATAAGCCATAATATTTATTTCCTGATTTATATTATTAGCAAATAGCCAAGGGGTTAATTAGCAAAAGGATTATTCATTAGCATAAATACTTGTAATCAGGATTATTGGAGATCAAGCAGAAACAGATTGTTTCCGGCTTCTTGAAGGGAGCCGAGAGTCCTAAACCCTAGCCGCCTCTTCCTAAACCCTAGCCGCCTCTTCCTGAACTCGCGTGACCACGGCGCCCCGCCGCCGCGCGATGTTCAAACCTCGCCCTCCAATCTCCCACAGCTACAACCTCCGATCGACGAGACACAGAGGGCCGCTGCCTATCAACCTGGTATCAGCGTTCTAGGTTTCGATGTCGACCTCGCTGCCCACCTCCACCACTCCGCCGCCGGCCACCAACGCCTCCGCGTGGCTGCCTGTCCCGTAGACGTCCCAGCCGGTTCTGCCCGTGGGAACCCTGCCGCTCGTTCCCGGGACCTCGCTGCCGATGGCCGTGGGGGCGTCTCCCTCCACCATGGGCGTCATGTCGAACGCCGAATTGACGGCAGCGGTGCTCGACCTCGGCAAGATGGTGGCTGGGATTCATGCGTTTCTTTTGGGACCGCAAGGACCGCAGCCGAACCCACCGCCGCCGCCCATGCAGCAGCAACTGCCGCCGCTGCCGCCCCAATCTTCAGCCGCCCTATACCCCTACAGCATGCCATCCGACGACACGGCGTCCACCACAACGCCGGCGCCGTCGGTTCCCCCCGGTGGTGTGCCGATCCAGCAGATACCCTTTCCCCACTCGCCATCCCCGATGGCGTTCCGGCGTAGGGCACCCTCTACGGCGGCGTCGACGGGTCGCTCTTCCACGGCTCCAGCCTCTGGCCGGCGCACACCGTGCCCCCAGCGACCGGCGCGGCGGCCGCGCCCTCGGCGTTCAGATTGGCTGACTTCCAGCCCAAGGGCTACAAGATCAACTTCACGACATATGACGGCTCCGCCGATCCGCTGAACTGGCTCACACATTGTGAGCAGTTTTTCTGGGGCCAGCGCACCCCGAAGGCGCAGTGGACGTGGATGGCCACGTACCACCTCACTGGCGCCACTCAAACGTGGTACTACGCCCTCCTGCTGGATGAGGGCATGCCCTCCTGGGAGCGCTTCAAGGAGCTGTGCCGCCTTCGCTTCGGGACATCCATCTATGGCTCGCGGTTGGCCGAGTAGGGTCGCCTGCCGTTTCACTCCACGGTCTAGGAGTTTGCGGACCGTTTCCAGACGATACTCGCGCACTCTAGGGACATCTCTATGCGCCAGAAGGCAGAGCTCTTCGTCGGTGGTCTCCTGGAACATATTCGGGTTGACGTCGCGATGCGCGATCCGCCCGACCTCCAGACGGCGATGTTCCTGGCCCGCGCTTTTGAGAGCCACGCCATGGCCACGGCCGCCCTACCACAGCAGCGCGGCGCTCGTCCACCGCCACGGTCGGGCCTTCCTCCACGTCCTCAGGGGGCGGCCGCGGCCCCTGCCAGAGCTCAGGCCGCCCAAGCGCCGGCCGCAGTGGCCGCGGCACCAGCAGCAACGGGCGCACCGGCGAGGCCGTTCCGCCGCCTTTCACTGGCCGAGATGCAAGAGCGTCGTCGCTAAGGCCTCTGTTACAACTATGACGAGCAGTATGTACGTGGGCATGTGTGCCCCCGCCTGTTCTACCTGGAGGCGGACGACTTCATCGACGACGACAGAGCGCCAGCGGGGGACGCCGCGGACACGATTTTGCCAGAGGACCAGGCCATCGATGGGGCCACCCACGCCCACGCTCTTGTGGTCTCCATGCACGCTCTAGTAGGGATCCAAACCTACCACACGATGCTACTTCTGATGACGATCAAGGGCGAGTGCCTCCTCGCCTTGTTGGACACCGGCTCCACCCACACCTTCCTCCAGGGCGCGGCCATGCGCCACCTGGGGCTTGCTCCACAGGGGGCGACCAGCTCCGCGTCATGGTCGCTAGCGATGAGCGCTTGCCGTGCGAGGGGATCACCCACGACGTTCCTGTCGTCATCAGCGGAGCGCCCTTCGCCATCACCTACGCCGGACTCGCGCTAGGCTATTTCGACTTCATCCTGGGCGTCGATTTCCTCGGCGCGTTGGGCCGCCTCACCTGGGACTTCAAGTGGCTCACCGTGTCCTTCCAGCGGGATGGCCGCCGCGTCACGTGGTAGTGTGTGGGTGCCCCGGGCGCGCCCTCTCAGTAGCACTCGTTGGCGGCGGTCGCCACAGACCCACGACAGCCGCTGCTGGATGCGCTTCTACTCCAGCACAGCGCCGTCTTCGACACACCATGGGGCCTCCCTCTAGCTCGTCCCTACAACCATCGCATCCACCTCCTGCCGGGGACCGCACCGGTTGCCGTCCGACCGTACCGGTACCCGCAACTGTAGAAGGATGAGCTCGAGCGGCAATGCGCTGCCATGCTGGAGCAGGGCATCATTTTCCCAAGTACTTCTCCGTTCTCCACGCCAGTGCTGCTCGTCAAGAAGGCGGACGGGTCGTGGCGTTTCTGCATCGACTATCGCACGCTCAACGACCGCACGTCCAAGGACAAGTTTCCGATCCCAGTGGTTGATGAGCTCCTCGACGAGGTTCATGGGGCGAAGTACTTCACTAAGCTCGACCTCCGCTCTGGGTACCACCAGGTGTGGATGCACCCGGCGGACATCGAGAAGACCGCCTTCCGCACCCACCACGGCCACTTTGAGTTCCTGGTGATGCCGTTTGGGCTCTCCAACGCCCCGGCGACATTCCAGGCATTGATGAACGATGTGCTCCGCCCCTTTCTCCGTAGGTTTGTGCTGGTTTTCTTCGACGACATTCTCATTTACAGCTCGTCGTGGTCCGAGCATCTCCGGCATATGGGCCTCGTCTTTACCGCCCTGTGAGCACACGGTCTCTTCCTCAAGAGGTCGAAGTGCTCCTTCGGGGCCCTCTTCGTCGCATACCTCGACCACGTCATCTCCGCCGACGGCGTCGCTATGGACAGCAACAAGGTGACCGCGGTCGCCTCTTGGCCGACGCCACGCTCTCCACGCGGTGTGCGCGCCTTCCTGGGGCTCGCCGGTTACTACCGAAAGTTCATCCGCGACTTTGGCTCCATTGCGGCGGCCCTCACGTGTCTCCTACGGAAGGAGGTGTTCGTCTGGACAGCAGAGGCGGACAAGGCCTTTGCTGCCCTGAAGCAGGCGCTATCTTCGGCACCGGTTCTCCAGATGCCTGACTTCAAACGCCAGTTCATGGTCGACTGCGACGCCTCCGGCGCTGGCTTTGGCGCCGTTCTACACCAGGGGGCCAGCCCCCTGGCCTTCTTCAGCCGACCATTCGCCGCCCGCCATATCAAATTGGCGGCGTACGAGCGTGAGCTCATTGGGCTGGTGCAAGCAGTCCGACACTGGCGCCCGTACCTGTGGGGGTGCCGTTTCCTCGTCCGCACCGACCACTATAGCTTGAAGTTCCTCCTGGACCAGCGGTTGTCCACTGTGCCCCAACACCAATGGATCAGCAAGCTGTTCGGGTTCGACTTCACCGTCGAGTACCGCCCCGGGCGGCTCAACTCGGCCGCCGACGCACTGTCCCGCCGCGACGAGGAGGCTGCGGTGTTGTGCGCCCTGTCAGGGCCCTCCTTCGACCTCTTCACTGACATCCAAAGGGCCACTACGACCGATCCAGTCGCCCGCGACCTGCTACAGCAGCTGGCTGCCGCCTCCCTGGACGCGCCGTGGGCAGCCGTGGGCGGTTTCCTTCTCCACGGCAAGCGCATCTACGTTCCGGCTGTCGACGACCTACGCCACCAGGTGGTGGCCCTTGCACACTCGGCTAGGCATGAGGGGGTCCAGAAAACCCTTGTGCGCCTCCGGGGTGACTTCTACATCCCCAGCGACTGGCAGCTCGTGCAGGACTTCGTCCGCGCCTGCGACGTCTGTCAGCGCAACAAGACGCCGACCACACAGCCGGCCGGCCTCCTACGGCCCCTGGACGTGTCGTCTCAGGTGTGGGCTGATATCGCCATGGACTTCATCGAGGGGCTTCCAAAGGTACACGGCAAATCCATGATCCTGACGGTGGTGGATCGCTTCTCGAGGTATGCTCACTTCATCGCCCTGAGCCACCCCTTCACCGCCGCCTCGGTTGCTCGCGCCTTTTTCGACGGCATCGTGCGTCTACACGGCGTCCCCAACTCCATCGTCAGTGACCGCGACCCAGTCTTCACCAGCAACCTGTGGCGTGATCTTTTCAAGTGTGCAGGTGTGAAGCTTCGTCTCAGCACGACGTTCCACCCTCAGACTGACGGCCAGTCCGAGTTCTTCAACAAGGTGATCGTGATGTATCTCCGTTGCGCGACTGGTGATCGGCCGCGCTCATGGGTGGACTGGCTCCCTTGGGCGGAGTACTGCTACAACACCTCGTTCCACACTGCGCTCCGGGCGATGCCATTTGAGGTGGTGTACGGCCACTCCCCGCCTCCCCTTCTACCACACCAGGAGGGTGCGGCAACAACAGAGGCGGTGGACGCCATGCTGCGAGACCGCGACGCATTCCTGGAGGAGGTTCGCGAGCGTCTTCTCCAAGCACGGCAATACGCCAAGCGGCACTACGACGAGCACCATCGCGAGGTGGAGTTCGACGTCGGGGCATGGGTGCTTCTCCGCCTGCTACACCGCCCCACCCATGCCCTTGCCTCACCATCGAAGGGCAAGCTGCGCCCACGCTACGCCAGGCCGTTCCAGATCGTCGAGCGCATCGGCCCGGTCGCCTACCGCCTCCAGCTTCCAGCCGAGGCGCGTCTCCATGATGTTTTCCATGTGGGGCTGCGGAAGCCCTACAACTACACCGGCGCTCCTCCTGCAGCCCCCGCAGTGCTGCCGCCGGTCCAGGATGGGCGCCTGCTGCCGGCCCCCGAGCGTGTGCTGCGTGCACAGCTCCGTCGTGGCGATTGGAAGCTCCTTGTCACGTGGCAGGGTCTCTCAAAAGATGATGCGACGTGGGAGCCTCTCCAGGACTTCAAGACCCTCTACCCCGATGTCCAGCTCGAGGACGAGCTATTTGCCGAAGCGGGGAGAGATGTTATGACCGGCCTACAATACTCCAGGCGCCGGCCACCAAGTAGTGGCTAATAAGCCATAATATTTATTTCCTGATTTATATTATTAGCAAATAGCCAAGGGGTTAATTAGCAAAAGGATTATTCATTAGCATAAAACTTGTAATCAGGATTATTGGAGATCAAGCAGAAACAGATTGTTTCCGGCTTCCTAAAGGGAGCCGGGAGTCCTAAACCCTAGCCGCCTCTTCCTGAACTTGCGCGACCACGGCGCCCCGCCGCCGCGCGACGTTCAAACCTCGCCCTCCAATCTCCCACAGCTACAACCTCCGATTGACGAGACACAGAGGGCCGCTGCCTATCACCAGGGGACTCATACAATTTTCAAATGAATCTGGAAATCATCCTGTCAGCACAAACATAACGTGTTTTTTTTGGTTGCTTGTTCAGGATCGGTTAAGTACACGCAACATTCTACGAAGAAAGAATCTTCAATTGCCCTCCTTCAGCTGTGTGCTTTGCATTGTTCTACGAAGAAAGAATCTTCAATTGCCCTCCTTCAGCTGTGTGCTTTGCATTGGTAACTCTGAAGAAACAAGAGAGTATCTGTTTCTATGGTGTAATTTTGCCAAAGCTTGTTGGATCAAAATTGGGATTTTAGTTGATGACTCCCTCGAGCCCATTCAGAACTTTGAGAGCTTCATAATCCAGCCGATTGTGCCCTTCTTCATGGATATTATTATTATTATGAGCTGGAGTATTTGGACAATCAGAAATGACGTTATCTTCAGGGGATTGGAGGAAAGCAGTCAGCGATGCCTAGACATCTTCAGAAAAATCTTTGGCCTACTGTTGTGGCGCGCAAAGAACAAATATTTCCCACAAATTGAAGCATTGCTAGAGCAACTTGTGTAATTTTGCTCATCTTTTTTGTTTCTTTCTTTGTTGCTTGAATTTCTATGGTTCCCTCCATCCCTCTTGTCACTTTTGTAACTTTCTTGGTCACGTTCAATAAATTTCCAGTAGGGGTCCTTGACCCCTCTTGTTTCCTAGAAAAAATAATAGTCATAAGAAACCTTGACTTGCGATTTATAGGATAGTTTGTGAAGCTACCACTAACGGGAATAGATCTGCCAGCAGTGCACAGTGCAAGGAGCTTCATTGACAGACATGCACCTTTTGGCCAATTTCGCTTTCAGAGGTACCCAGTCATCAGCTAATAGTGTGCTCAATGACCACTTGATAGGCAAGTATCAGTTTGACAACTAAATAAATTTGCTTATGCTAAAAGGGTTTCACCGTCCGTACGAATCACTAAAAACCCACTTTATAGAAAAAGGCTCATTTCAATGTTCTAGAATTCAAAACTGAAAAAAATCGGGCACTACCAAATTGGACGAAATTGAGAGATTTCGGACCCAGACTCAACCAAATTGATTAGTCAAAAACTGAATTTTTATCAAATTTTATTAGAATTTAACCAAAATCAGACACAGCTTCTCCTTCAGCAACACCACCCACGCCTGTTCTCCCCTCAAGCGCATGCTGCTGCCAATGACATGAGCGCTAGCGCTGCCACCGTCGCCATCGCTGCCATTGCCGAACCCAGTACCACTGCGCACACGACCACCATCCATTTGACAGCATCGAAACTCCATGGATAGGGATTGTAGCCAAGTTTGAGCTCTTGGATTTGAGGAAGAGATGGTGGAGGGCAACGAGAAAGAATGGTAGTGGGGAGGAGCGCAGGTGAGAAACGAAAGAGAAAAATGAAAAGAAAAAACTAGGATTTTGTAGAGTGGGCTTCGGGTAGATACCAATGGGCTTTTGTATACCGTATATACTGAGGTGAAAATTTAAATTGGGCTGAAATTATTTGGCCAGTTTGGTTTTGTCTCAGGTCCAGAATCCCAGAAACCTAGTTAATTTTGAGAAAATATCTCATCTACCCTAACCTTGAAATGGCCTAATTTCTATATCACTATCTCTGTCTCTGCAACTAAAAAGCCTCATGCAATTGTCAACACCGCACACTGGTTTCACCTCGCTCCCTGTGACCGATCGCTTCCTCTAGCGCTCCTGACCGATTATGCAATTTTCTCCCGTCTATGATTTTTGCCGTCTCCGATTGGTGGACCCGCCTTGAGGTCATCTTGTCTCGCATGCACGTGCGACTTGGGCTATCTATCCAATCTGACCTCAATCATACCCAACTGATCAATTCGGACCATCCCATTCCCATAGGCTTGTGTGGCCGATAGGCAATGATGTGATGCTGCAGGCCTGCAACTTGCTTGTGTGGCCCATAGACAATGATGTTGACGTTGATGTTGTGATTCTGTAATTGCCCCTCAGCCCCTCATTAAGGGGGCATTTGGATCTGAGAACTTAACTTTAGTTCCTGTCACATCACATGTTTAGATACTATTTAGCAGGATGTGATGGAGACTAAAGTTTTGTCTTGGGATCAAATACCCATAACAAAGTATGTCCCTCTAACCCACTCTATCAGTTTGTGAGCTCTTATTAACTGAAAATTTAGGTGCATAGCTTTTTGTCTAGCTTGTTCGTTTCCTATTTTTTGCTTCCCTTGGAGCCTCAACAATAATTGGCCAATTTGAAAACTAGAACAAGCGGACATATATACATGCTAGCCGCCAATCTCAACAATGCAAGTTGTATGATGGTCTAGCCGTGAAAATGAAAGGGAACAAAAAAAAACAAATCTTGTGTCCATCCATGCAACACTTTCTTCGTATGTGCACAGCGCCTTGAGCACGATGTGTTTGTCTCTGTGGCTAGTTTGCTTCGTGCTCCCGGCGGCGCTGTCCAACTCGACTCCGGCTCCGACATCCTCCTAGGGGTGGACCTCCCCATTGCCGCCGCTTGGAGTGAGGCGTTTGGAACACGAATTGAGCGCGGATTTTTTTGTTTGACGCAGAATGACATCTGTTATCCAATGTAGAGCAAATTTAAATTGTTGTCCCTTTTTATTTTCATGAGTCCCAAACCATGTACCAGATGTACAATGATGTGAGACAAGGAGTGGCTTGCTCCAAGCCTCCAACACTTCGTCGCAAGATTTACAGCAATACAGACTTTGAATAGCATGTATTGTCCATCGCGTGGCAAAAATGGTATTGAAAACAGAGACCAGAGATATTTTTTTAGGTCGTACAACATTTTGTTTAGCATTATGGGCCTGCTTAGTTTCTTACTAAAATTTATTTTGACAAAGATTTGGCAAGCAAACGTTGCTATAACTTGAGAAAAACTGTTTGCCAAAAATTTGGCAAGTCAAATGTAAGATGCTTGCCCACATTTTGGTAATCAATTTTTTGACCACGAACCTTCAAGCCCTATGTATCAGCATAACACAAGCACGGTTACATTCCATTTTCATGGTCCCTAAGAAGTGCCACTACTATAGAAAACTTTACCGAGGTGGGCAGATTCGATTTACCGAGGCGGACATCGCAACCGTCTCGGTCGAAAGGTCACAGTAAATAAGATCTTTTTCGAGGCGGTTCGATGCCCATCTCGGTAAATCGAATAAAAAAACAAAAAAGAAAAACCTATGGATAAGCGTCGAGCCCATCCACGCGCTGCTGCCACCGCAGCTACTCGCCGGTGCCTGCATCCTCGCCGGACCGCACCAAGCACCGGGATCCGGCCGCCCGCCGCCGGATCTGGCGTCTCGTCGCCGGATTCGAGCTCTACGTCGCTGGATCCGTCGCCACGCTGGAGGAGGGGATTGGGCCCCGCACGCTGCCGGCAGAAGAGGGGGGGCAGGCCTGCCTCACTGTCATCGCCGCTGAGGCCGCGCCTGCACCCGCTGAAAGGTCCTAATATGGCTAGAGGGGGGTGAATAACCTATTTAAAAATTTATAAACCAACTAGAGCAATTTGATTAGTATGACAAACTTGCTCTAGCTCTATAAGGGTTGCAAGCCACCTATCCAACAATTCTAGTTGCTATGATCACTAGGCACACACTTTGCAACGTCACTACTCACTAAGAGCTCTCACACTTGCTACACTAAAGAGCTCCACTAGATGAACTTAAGTTACTAAGCAAGCTCTCAATTCTAGCTACACTAAAGAGTTTGTCACAACTAGTTTGTGAGAAGATAAATGAGTAAGTAAGTTGATTATACCGCTGCGTAGAGGAGTGAATCAATCACAAGATGAATAATAAATCAATCACCGAGAGAATACAAAAGGGCAAGAGACAACCAATTTTTCTCCCGAGGTTCATGTGCTTGCCAACATGCTACGTCCCCGTTGTGTCGACCAACACTTGATGGTTCGGCGGCTAAGAGGTGTTGCACGAACCTTGTCCACACAATTGAACACCGCAAGAACCTACCCACAAGTGAGGTAACTCAATAACACGAGCAATCCACTAGGGTTACCTTTCGGCGCTCCGCCGAAGAAGGTACAAGTCCCCTCACAATCACCGGAGATGGCCACGAACAATCACCAACTCGTACTAATCCTTCTCCGCTGCACCAAGCCGTCTAGGTGGTGGCAACCACCAAGAGCAACAAGCAAATCCGACAGCAAAACACGAACACCAAGTGCCTCTAGATGCAATCACTCAAGCAATACACTTGGATTCTCTCCCAATCTCACAAAGATGCTGAATCAATGATGGAGATGAGTAAGAGAGCTTTGGCTAAGCTCACAAGGTTGCTATGTCAAAGCAAATGACCAAGAGAGTGAGCTTGAGCAGACCATGGGGCTTAAATAGAAGCCCACACGAAATAGAGCCGTTGGATCCTTAGTCTACTGAAAATCGGGGCGACCGGATGCGCCGGTCAGATCGACCGGACGCTGGACCCCAGCGTCCGGTCGCGCGATGCATGAACCGTGGCACCTGTTTCAAACGTTGATCGCCTGATATCAACGGTCATTAGTACATTTAAGTTGTGACCGGATGCGCTGCTCGAAGTGATCGGACGCACCAACACCAGCGTCCGGTTGTTTCCAGTAAGGTTCCACTTGCGACCGGACGCGTCTAGTTGGTAACGACCGGACGCAGGACGCTAGCGTCCGATCACTTCCAATAAGCATCCAGAGACAATTTTCATGATCGAACGTGTCCGGTTACCCCTGACCGGACTCACCCAGTGTCCGGTCAGTCACTCTCTTCTCTGTGCGCTGCCACGTCAGTAGGACCGGACGCACCCCGTCAGCGTCCGGTCACGAAGTGACCCAGCGTTCGGTCAAAGATCGACGCTAGCGTCTTCACTGCTTCCACTGATCGGACACTCCAGTCCAGTTGAGGCCAGCGTTCGGTGCACTCTGTGAAAACCTGTCTTTTCTATAGAAGGTGCTAGTGGCACCGTCAGACTGTCCGTACTCTACGGGCGGACACTCGACTGGTGAAGTTTCTTACCCTTTCTCCCAAGTGCTAAACACAATGTGTATCACCTTTGTGCATGTGTGTTAGCATATTTTTCACAAACATTTTCAAGGGTGTTAGCACTCCACTAGATCCTAAATGCATATGCAATGAGTTAGAGCATCTAGTGACACTTTGATATCTGTATTTCGATACGAGTTTCACCCCTCTTAATAGTACGGCTATCGATCCTAAATGTGATCATACTCTCTAAGTGTCTTGATCACTAAACCAAAAAGCTCCTATCAATTTCACCTTTGCCTTGAGCTTTTTGTTTTTCTTTCCTCTTTTCTAAGTCCAAGCATATATATGATCATCACCACGCCATCACCATCATCATCATGTCATGATCTTCATTTGCTTCACCACTTGGAATGTGCCACCTATCTCATAGTAACTTTGATAAACTAGGTTAGCACTTAGGGTTTCATCAATTTACCAAAACCAATCTAGACCTTTCAATCTCTCCCTTTTTGGTAATTGATGACAACCCTTTCACAAAAATATGAATTGAAGTTTAATTGAATCCATGTTACTTGCCATAGCATATTTACCATGTGTAAAAGAATATGGACAAGTTTCATGAACTCCAAATGGTAGCAATTGCTGCCCCCCACATATGTGCTAAGAGTTTGAATTGTACCTTGCACATATGCTTAGATAGGAAATATAGGAGACAATTTCTACCAAATGATGCTAAGGTATAAGAGATGGACCTTTGAAGCGTGATAACAATCGGAGTGCACCACTATACCATTCTTAGCACCATTAGTAACTAGACATACACAAAAACTAGAATACCCCATGAGATCAACATTAGGAATGAGGGTCTAGTTTCCATAAAATGAACATAAGTCTAGTTATTTAATCCATGCATGCTAGTTTTTCATTTCATCATTCAAGCATATAACTAGCATACACCACACAAGCATGAATATTGAAATTTAAAACTTGTGCTATGCAAGCAAATATATGAAATGCATATTCAAATACAATATACAAGTTTATGAGCTTGCTCCCCCTACTTGTGTATAATTTTGATTGATCCCCTTACAATGTCATTTCATTTGTTTGCTCCCCCTATCTTACTATCTTTGTTAATTTTTCTCCCCTTTGTGTGGCAGAACCTCCTAAATTATAGGGTCCACATGCACCTATCAATGTCCAACGACCTTAGACATCTATGCATACGTTCCCGGTAACTTAAGAAGACTGTCGGGTGTCCTCGGAGAACCCCGAATCATCCATGATTTCCGAGCAGGATCACATTACAGAGTCATTGCAGTATTACAACAGTTTATTCAAATAGATACACCAGAGTAAAAACAACGGAAGTCTTACAATAACATAGTTTACAAATCGTTTGTTTCAAACCATACAACTAAGTTCGATTAATATAACAAAACGTAGTAGTGGAGTGGCATTATATTATATTACAGAACAAACAATTAAGCTGCCCTGCCCAAGGGCCACACATTTACTTATCGTCATCGCACTGAACAACAGTCATGCAGCACGATCCAAAACAGATTTGCTCATGAGCCTCACCTACAACAATGGCAACGAACCCTGAGTACAAAAGTACTCAACAAGACTTAACCGAAATAAGAATTTAAAAGAACGTAGGAATGCAGGCTCATGGGATTCAAGGTATGGCTTTAGCAATAATCAAGGTTCATTTGCGTAAAAGCATTTTAACAAAATTCTTTATATCAACGTTTAAAACTTCATAAAGATCATATACAAAGCTGACACGATCCATATCGAGATCATGAAACTTCGTATCCAACACTTTCTCAAACCATCCTCAAGTTTCAGTTATTAATTACTACGATGATGAACAGTGAGTTGAGTCTCCATAACCGAGGAGCAACGACGATTCGAACCGATTAAACAACTCAGCTGGGAATTCCAGACCACACGACATATGCAGGTCCCCGACTTACATATATCAACCTACCCTCGGATCCTCTAAACAAGAACGGGTCCGCGCCACCCGAGAATACAGTACTCCACCAATCCAGCCCATTGCCACGTGGGTACATGCTATTCCCGCTATCTCTCCACGCCTAGTGCGCGAGTAGCCATTCTCGTAATAGAATAGTCAAGTTAAGGCTTACCAGAGTATGTGGTTAGTACTACAAAGTCTCACCTCATGCAATTCAACAACGGACGGACCTTAATCGACACAGGTGGAAAGAACCCGCTCACAAGACCTCCATGTCTTGTGGCTCTCACACACCGAGTCCGCCCGGTCTAGATTTATTACTCCACATGCCCATATCTCATGATAACATAAGTAACCAAAGTTCCATTTAAAACTTGCAAATGACAGGTAATCACACGACTTTCATCGTTCTAATCATAGCTAAGCAAAACTAAGCATATACAAATTTAAAACTAGTAATATGGTAAATATGGAATAACAAGGTTGGTAATGTACCAATTTGGTTTTCACTTGACTCCTAATCACTTAATGCAGTAAAAAGAAACAAAAGCGAAATCAATTTATAAAATACAAGGTAGGGTTGTATGCATCCGGGGCTTACCTTCGTTGATGGAAAAGTCCGAGTCCGGAGTCGTTCCACCGATATCAACACCAACCACCACTGACGGATCAACTTCCTCAACTACTTGATTAACTACCACATGTTCACCTTTGTTCACTACACGTAGTAACAATGCCATGTTTAACATGATGCGGAATATGAAACATGATGCTCGATGATGGATGCAAAATTAACAACTTGAATACAACTTTCCTTCGCGGTACAGTTATAAGGTAAACTAACTCAATCATCTTCGCAACACTCACATCAATTGTCAAGGATCATCACCAACTAATGACCCAAGAACATCACTCAATCAAAAACTCAAACAAAACCTAAATCACTAAAGGTTACTATTTGCTTTTATGAATTAATTAAGAATTATGAAATAAATCAACTTGTTCCAATTGAGCTCAAAATTTTTGTAAATGTTCATCACATGAAAACTAAGTGGCAAAACAATTTTCATAATTTTTGGATACATAAATAAGCCTAGAAAAATCCTGAAAACTCATTTATTAATTAATTGAGCAATTTTTATCACATTCAAAAAGTACTGAAAATCAATATTTTATATTTTTCCTAAATAATACACATCACAGAGAAGTCACACAAAAATTTTCAGAATTTTTGGAGCTCTAAATAAATCTACACAAAAATAACCAAAACAGACACTATTTATTTAAATCTGAAAAACTGAAAAATCATTTTGAACGCTGAGTCACTGACACCAAGACCCCACCTGTCATCATCAACCTCTGACGTTGACCATGGCAGCGACGGCTCTGACCGGCGATTCCTCACCGACGGCGATATCACCGGCGACAGACAAAGCTCTAATACATTCACGACAACAGGACGCATCGATTGGTGGCAAAATCAAGACCCAACATCGACTGGACCGAGCACAACGCCGGTCATGGCGGACGCGAATGCATGGCGGCGCTACGCCGGCGACAACAGGCCGGTAGCAGTTAAACAAAAGGTCTAGGAAGCATCAGTAGTTTACCCCGAACGGTTAGGAGTCAACTACCGAGCCTAAGGAGCAACAGCAAGGTGGTTCGACGATCAGCGCAAGCACGGCGGAGCAAAACGTCGTCGGCGATGGTGTACCGGCGACTGCAGTGGTCAAAATGAGCAACCAACTATGGATTAAGTACCACAGCATCAAGACGAAACGGAATCAACCAAAACCAAGGACGGAGATGCACCGTGGAGCTCTGGCCGCGGCGAATCGTGCTCGGCGGAGGTGTTGCCGGCCGCGAGGAAGAAGATGATGTAACTCGAGTTCCCGGCTAAGACAAGCCGAATTGGTGGGTCGGCTAGAAGCGCAAGGAGTAAGCGAAGCTGAAACTAGCTTAGCAGCGACGGGGGAGCACAACAACGACGGCGCGGGCTCGCCGGAGATGAGCAAGGCATCGGGAAAAACAGAGCAAGGAGAAAGGGCAAAGACGACGGCGGTTCAGGCTATAAAAGGGGGCCAAGAAGCTCGAGGAAGCTGCGCTGTGGCCTTCACCGCGCCAGCACGACGTCAAAACGGCCACAACCGCGCCTGGAACGCCGAAGAAGGAAACGTCGGCAATGTAGCTTCGGCGGTGGACACTGTTCACAAAAATTACAGATATGTCATTCGCCAAAATTTCCAAATTACTCCCAAATTTTCATAACAACTAAAAAATCTCCAAAAACAAAAGTTGTTCAAAATTTAAAGTTCTACAACTTTGCTTTTATAACCAACCCCTAATTCGGTCTACATTTTGAAATGAACTTTTGAATTCGAAAAGGGAACATTTAAGGAATTTTGTCTTTTCAATTAACTTCAAATTTTACTAAACAACTTGAAAAACTTCAAAAACAAACTTTGTATATCTTGACAAGATCTACACTTTTGCTTTAAGGCTCAACCCCAAAATATGCTTCGATTTTGAAATAGGTTTTCAAGGTATGATTTAATTATTGAAAATCAGGGTTTTCGAAATTTTAAATCAATACAAAGATTTCGAACTTGATTCAAACAATACTAAGCAATATTTATAACATAAAGATAAACTTGTTTTAGTGAATGCATATCAAAGTTTGCAATATGACCAATGCCTTGCAATGTATATGATGATATGTCCGATTTTTAATATTTAAACACCCGGGGTGTTACACTTTGTCAATAATTAGCACAAAAGGTGAGCTCAAATTTTAGGTAGATTGGAGTAAAACCATGTGAAGTGAGGATCATTTTCCCAATTTGGTTCAATCTAGATCACTTGCAAAAGATATTTAACTCGGTTTGATCCAAGGACAAGCTTCTTCACACCTCCAAATAAGGGTCATCTTGTACCATGTTGAGTTAAACGCTTAGAACTCATTTTCTAGATCAAACACTAGGTTTACAAGCCCACAAACATGTCATATGCTACCACTAGACCAAATTAAACATAGAAGCAATAGTGGTACCATACAAGCATCAAACTCATTTGATTTTCATGAATGAGCCTAGGACATGATAGGAATGACTAGATGCACTAAACAAGTCCTTAGCAATGGATGGAGGACATAGCAATCAACTTTACCTTGCTTTGCTCGAAGGAGAGGCATGTCATATAATAGGGGGTGCATCAACACATATTGGAGAAGTCAAGTATGTTCAATTTATTCCTTAGCTTGCAAAACCTCTTCTCATCAAGTGGCTTGATGAAAATATCGGCAAGTTGATCTTCAGTGCCTAGACTCTCAATGCAAATGTTCTCTTTTTGTTGATGATCTCTTATGAAGTGATGGCGGACATCAATGTGCTTTGTTCTTACATGTTGAACCGGGTTGTTTGTTAACTTGATTGCATTGTCATATAGCAATGGCAATTTCTTGAAATTGATTCCAAAGTCACTCAAAGTAGCCTTCATCCAAAGTAATTGAGCACAACAACTACCGTCCAAAATGTACTCTGCTTCGGTGATTGAAAGTGTTATACTATTTTGCTTCTTTGATGACCAAGACACAAGTGATCTTCCCAATAGTTGACATGTGCCCGATGTGCTCTTTCTCTCAACTTTGCATCCCGCATAATCGGAGTCCAAATATCCAATCAACTCAAATCTTGCTCCTTGGGATACCACAATCTAATATTTTGTGTATACTTCAAGTACCTCAATATTCTCTTTGTTGCCTTCAAATGACTTTCTCTTGGTGAGGCTTGAAATCTAGCACACATGCATACACTAAACATCACATCCGACCTTGATGCGGTCATATAGAGTAGGCTTCCAATCATAGACCGATATATCTTTTGATCCACCATGTTGCCACTAGAATGACTATCTATGCTTCTATTTGTCCCTATTGATGTACTAATAGCTTTGCTATCACTCATGTCAAACTTGTTGATCATGTTCTTGATATATTTGTCTTGACTCACAAATGTACCATTCTTCAATTGCTTGATTTGAAGACCAAGAAAGTAACTTAACTCTCCAATCATGGACATCTCAAACTCACTTGCCATCATCTTGCCAAACTCCTCACAAAAATCTTGATTTGTTGACCCAAATATGATATCATCAACATAGATTTACATTACAAACAAGTCATTTCCAAGCTTCTTGGTGGAGAGAGTTGCGTCAACTTTCCCATCTTGAATCCCTTAGAGAGTAGAAAATCCCCCAATCTCTCATACCATGCTCTTGGTGCTTGTTCCTTACACCATGCCACGTAGCAAGCAGGCTTATAATGGGCCAAGTCCATTGTTATGGCTCATTTTTTGGCCTGGCCCATTTCTTGTTTCCATGCTTTTTCGGCCTATTTAGGCCCATGTACCAAGCAGGCTTCTAATGGACCAAGCCCATTGTTGAAGTTTATTGTTGACCTATATTTATTTTGGCCCAACTCATCTAGTTTATGCTGGTCACACGAATGTTTTTGGGCTAGCCCACGTGAATGTTTTTGGGCTAGTTCACATTTTCATGGGCTGATTATCCTGAGCCTACACAAAAATACTTTTTATTATGTAACCCACACTACTTTTTTCTAGGTCCCAATTTCCTCAATTACAAAATCATAAGCCACAATTTTATTTTCAGATCCACATTCGAGACTACTATTTGAAAACAAACTCACTCATATTCAGACATGCATTTTGAACATATAATCAAGAAGCACATTCAGTAATGACCAATTCAGAAGTAACATACGTATATGATCACATTCTATTAAAACTACTAACTACACCCCTAACGAAAGACCTGCAGCAAAATATAACATTGTGACTAGCCGGCAAACTCTAATGGTGAGCTGTGACACCAGGGGCTCCCGCAGCTCCCTCCTTCGCCTTGCAAACACCTTGTAGATCTTGTTCCTGCGCTAGAACTGCAGAAAATTACAAAGCCTCGAGTTAACATTCTCCAATCAATGATGCCGGCAATAACAACAGCAGAAAATCATGCATGAAAAAGAAGGGCAGCCAAGAGCACAAAAAATCTAGGGCAAGCAAACTCAGCTAACGTAAGGATTAATACTTCACTAATCACTAGTACACCAATAATCAGAAGGTAACAGTGGTGGCCGCTCGACGATAACAACAGCTATACAGTTCAACAATTGACAAGCAACAGGCCAAGGTGATTGAGAAGAGAAGTGATTGAATAGCATAAACAGATGTATGATTGGCACCCAAATTATACATATAATCTGCTTCCAATAAGATAACTTTTCTCTTAACTTGCCCACATATCATTTTTGACAGAGTTAAGATCCTCTTGTTCTCAGTTCATCCATTCTTATTTCACAAAGAAATTCACAAAGAAAAAAGATAATGGATCTGGATGTACCTATCTGCTGAATTCGAAATTAATCCCAGGTGAACCTCTACATGATTGACAACCAAACATGCAGATGTGTGCAGAAAGGCTCAAACGCACAAACCTACATTCAGAAGCACACATCACTCATTTCATATTAGCTGAGATAAAGTGAGAATAGGACTGGTGTAAGCAACATGGTTATGTTTCTGCCATTCGCATGTTCAGGTCCTTCTCTCAAGGTTTCCAAGACAGTATTACAAAAAAAGTCATCACAATCAATTAGTTAAAATCTAAGCACAAGGAAGCAAACTAAAACTGAGCAATAGCCTCCCATCGGTGATGTCAAAATATTATGTGACACTTCAAAAATAAACATAGAGCAATCATGCATGCAACTGATGGAAAAAAGTTACACAAAGTACTATATATGATTATAACTACTATTTCAATATTTAAAGGCTGGCTGCATATGAGAAATGTCGAAAAGGGCACTTAATTAAATTTTTCTGAGCTAGGCAGTAAGCAACAATTAATTTTGCTACCAGACATCCTTAACTGGAACTGAATAAATTCATGAACTAGGCAGTAAGTAATAATACTTAATTTTGCTATCAGACGTCCTTAACTGGAACTGAATAAATTCATAAGATGAGATCGTCTCAGCACCACTTATTTCTCATATTTTCCTCAAATTTCAGATCCTTAATGTCAATTCCAAATAGTCAAGTGTTTCAATGCATATGCATATTATTTAGAACGATAGTAGCGACCCAGGTTACCAGCAAATCACAGCATCTGCATCTTATTCTTTGTGTGACAACAAAATGAGGAAATAGCAAAATAGTGGGGTTGGGGCATCAGAAACTGTGCATCTGTGCTCCATCCTGGTAAAGGTTCTAGATCCTGCGCAACATGTTCTCTAGTGGCGTGTTCTGCTCCAGGGGGCTCCACGTAGCCGACGTCTGAAACCAAAATTCATATAGAACAAAAAGGCAGAAAAAGACATCAAGCCAAAAAAACAAAATCGAATACACAACAGCTAAAGACGGCAGCGGTGGTGGTAGGACTTACGGGGACCCAGGTCCTATAAAGGTCGGTCTCGTCAACGCCGGACGTGACCTCCTCGACGAAGTATCGCGGAGCTGAACGACCGCGTTCTCGGAGCATCATCAATGACTTGTCCCGCTTTCTCCCCAGCAGTCCCGTCGCAGCCGCCCCAATGCCTATGGCTGTTGAGATTTCCTCCACGATCTGAGATGCGTGGTAATGCCGTTGTCCCCAAAATGTGTGATGCCGCCGCCGTCATCCCCGAGCTGCACGAAGCCGCCGCCACCGCCATCCCCGAGCTGCGCGAAGCCGCCGCCGCCGCCGTGATGCGCGCCAGCGCTGCCGCCGCCTTAGGGTCTAGGGTTTAGGAGATACTGGAGAGGCTGAAGCCATACGACCTAGGCGGATGCTGGAGAACGAACGAGGCAGGTGACGGCGCGTGGCAGTGCTAGTAGCTGAGGAGCGCGTGGTAGTGCTAGTAGCTGAGGCGGCGGCGCCAGATCCGGATCTGAGAGGCGAAGGGGAGGAGTGCGGCAGTGGACGACGGATGGGAGACGCTGAAGAATAGGGTTTTGGAGCGGCAGGCGTCGGTGCGGACAAGTTTATATTGGATGGAGCATCGAATCGACCGTTCTACCAGATCGAGCGGCTGTGGTTGAGTGGAGTTTTGGGCCGAATATATGGGCCGAGACGAGATTGTCTCAATCCTTTACATCTATTTATTTGGTTTGGGTTCTTGCGTTTTTACCCTGGTTTTGTATTAAAATTATGATTTTATCTCTGTTTTTTTTTTGACTTTATGAATTTACCCCTATGATTTCAAAACGAAGCACCAGTTTGCCCCTGCTCCGTCATCCACCTCTAACGGTGTTTGTCGGGTTCATAAACGCGGGGTCACTCGGGGACCGGCTTCCACGCCAAGGTTCGGCCCAAGCAGACAGCACGCAATTCATGGGCCGGCCTAAGAGTATAAAACAACAGGCCAGAAGGGCGGTCCAGTCACCGACCGAAAGGTCTGGCCGAGGAGGAACAGCGTCCGCTCGTCGACTACTTCAGACCACCTCTCCGACCGGAGCGCTCACTTCGGACTCCAGCCGCCTCCGGGCGGTCTCTCCGATCGGAAGGCCTGGCCCAAACACTACTTCCGACTTTGACCCCGTACTCTCCGACCGGGGATACGCCCAGCCCCTACTCACCGCTCTTCTTCGACTGGCGCGATTAGAGCCGACTGGGATCAACCGACCAGGGACGCCCGCTCAGTAGGGACCAGGAGACGTGCGGAGAAAAGCAAGGCAAGGCTCATAAGTCAAACCACGGTACCAGGGACCGTACCCTGCACGGAACAGTACTCCGTAAATGCCCTGACATAAATAGTATTATAGACACTGACATTTCCCCTACAGTATTATGGACGCCATTAACTCCTATACGGTAAGGCCCCCCACATGTCTCTGGGCATCGACAGTGTTGTGGGTGCCAGGATTTATCATACCGAGTGCACATGGTGAAACTCCTCACATGCCTCTGGGCATCAACAGCATATGCAGATACCGACATCTGCCCTACCCAAACAAGGACGATGGAACCTCCCATGTGCATCTGACATCCAACAGTGTGTGGTCGCCTACCATCATCCTGTACCCGTCGGCGTGGGCAACAAGGCTTAGAAGCATTCGTACTCTCTCCCTCTCACTTGTAAGGCCACCTCTTTATCTATAAAAGGGGATGCGCTCCCTCCAACATAACCCAAGTTGATCCAGGTTGATTCAAGCTCAGTCCCTTTAGATTCATTAGATCGACCAAGTTCACTAGTCCACAACCACAGAACCGCCAGGTTCGGACCTCAAGCACACGCTTGAACACTTAGCTCGTAGAGAAGCTCTTGTCGCTATCGGCCCTTCCGACCGGAGTCCGACCGGACCTCTCGTGCACCCCATCTTTCTCCTTCTTGTTTGTAACCCCACTGCAGACTTTGACTACCTAGGCTTAGGAATAAAGTCACCGACCGACTCAAACTGGACGTAGGGCACGTTGCTTGAACCAGTATAACCCCTATGTCATTGAGTGCTAGGCCACCTCCGATCACAACGTACGGCAAAACTACAAATATTTACGTGTTGGTCACTTTCTACACCGACAGTTGGTGCCGTTTGTGGGGAAGACGTTGTACGTTCAACACTTTTTTGTCATCGGATGGCCCACTTTTCCACCACCCTTGCCATGGCGGGCTCAGGCGATACGATTCGCTTTGGCTCGCTAGAGTTTTCCGCACTCTCACCTGTTGGTATGTGGGCTCCACCCATCTTCAAGCCATCCTAGGCCTTCCTCTTCGGAAGCCTGGACTTCGTCGTCGACCGGCTCAGCGTACTACACCTCCGCAAGGAGGCTCACATTCCGGCACCCGTCGGAGGGCGCCCTCCATCGACTCCGGGACGCGCCACTTCAACGACGCGACATCTATGCTTCATTCCGAGAAAACTCTGCTCAAACCCCGCTATAAGTAATATGCGTACTGTTATTTACTCTTTATCTACTATCTCCCGCCGATCATTCGGAGGGACCGTATTGCCCGCGCCACGAACACCGTACGATCGATTCCCCTATGGCCTCGCGTCCCCCATGGATGCGTACGCTTGGGGGCTCCAAAGGATGCTGGCACCATCCCCCCTCACATCTGAATTCGTGGGAATGGCGAGCTACACTCCCGCCACTCTCCACGAACTCCAGGATGACGAGGGTGAGAGCGACGGCTCCAGCATCGGCGACGTGGAACCTCGCCACCATCCATCCCGGGAGTGCGCTATGGCGGACGCTCCGGGACAACCACTAGTGGTTGTGGAATCTACGCAGACTCACACCCTCTGGACCCGTGTGCGGAGGCCCTCGCGTCTGTACAAGCGCACGCCGAGGAATTATGGCAACGACGGCAGAACCAGCCGCCGCCTGCGCCGGCGCATTTGGTACAACCCGTTGCGCCCCATGCACATGGCCCGGCGAGTGGCGCCCGGGGTCGCTCCCGTCAAGTCCAATACGACATCATGAACGAGGGGAACGATCTCCCATAGTTTGCTTGGGCTGGCCAGAACATTGCTATTGCGGCAATGCTTCTACGCGGCGTTCCCGAGCCTGTCAACCCCTAGGAGCGGGCAGTCTACTGGAACCTCCGGGTTCTAGTAGAAGCCGCCGCTGTTCAACAGGCGGAAAGCTCCGCATCGTGACTCTAACACATGCCCTCTTCCCCCACCGGGGGAATAGGGATGCGCCAGACGGATCGCTCCATCCGCTCGTCGCTACAGCCGCCAGGTGTGGCTCAGGGGGTGGCAGCCGCGCCTCGGTCCGACCTGGCACCTGCTCCACACTGACCGCCGGTACACAAGCGGCCCGATCCACACCAGGACGCTCGCAGCATCGTCAGCAACCGACATCGGGCCTGGCCCGATGATGACGTCCACCGGGCGGCGGCAAGAGCAGGCGACATGGAACCCGACCGAACCATCGAGAGGAGCGGTGAAACGCGCCCCAGGCATGGTCACCGACCGGACGACCGGAGTCCTAGCCCTAAGGGTCCAAGGCCATGGGCCTTTGACCGGCATATCCGGAGAGCACTGTTCCTGCAGCATTTCCGACCACCGACCAACATCACCAAATACATCGGGGAGACAAACCCAGACATTTGGCTCAAAGACTTCCGGCTCGCCTGTCGGGCGGGAGGAGTGGATGATGACTATTTAATCATTCAATATCTTCCCATTTGCGTGGGGGAATATGTTCGGGCATGGCTTGAATTCCTCCTGCACGACAGCATCCGCGACTGGGCGGACCTCAAGAGGGTCTTCGTCGGAAATTTCCAGGGGACGTATGTCCGCCCTGGAAACTCCTAGGACCTCAAGAGCTGTCAGCAGGAGCCCGACGAGTCCCTGCAGGATTACATCTGTGGGTTCTCCCAACGATGCAACTCCCTCCCTAATGTCGTCGACGCAGACGTCATCAACACGTTCCTCTTCGGGACGAACTACGAGTCCCTGATCCACAAGCTTGGCTACCTGAAACCCCGTACCACTCATGACCTGCTCGACGTCGCCACTAACCACACCTCTAGCGAGGAGGCGGTCAGAGCGGTCTTCGGCGGAGGCCGAGACAAAGGCAATGCCAAGCGCGTGGACCAAGATGAGGGTCCCTCCACATAGAGGGGCAAGAAGAACAAAAAGGATCGGCGCTAATTGGACAACACCATGATGGTCATCGCGGCTGATCGCATGGGCAAGCAGCCCCAATAGGGGCTACCTGACCACTTCAACAAACTCATGGACAGTCTGTGCACCAACCACGCCTACCCCGTCAAACACCTCTACAAGGACTACAAGCTCCTCAAACGTTTCCTCCGATAGGCCGGCAGGCCAAAGGAGGGAGATGACAAAGAGGCGGCAACCAAGAAGGGGGGCGCGGCAGGCAAGGACAGAGACGGCTTCCCCGAACCAGAGGAGTGCATCATGATCTTCAGTGGGTCCGACGCCATCTAGACAAAACGCTAGCACAAGGTGCGCTACAGGGAGGCATGCACCGCCGAGACGACCGTCCCCTCCTTTCTCAGCTGGTCAAAATCTCTGATCACCTTCGATTAGAGAGACCATCCCTCCCACGTCACAAGACCGGGACGCTACCCGCTCATCGTCGACCCTATCATCCGAAGAAGCGCCTCACCAAGGTGCTGATGGACGGAGGCAGCGGCCTCAACATCCTCTATGTTGACACCCTCGATGCCATGTGCATTCCCCGGTCGGAACTCCGCCTAGCGGGTTCTCCCTTCCATGGGGTGATCCCGGGAGTGTAGGCATACCCACTCGGGCAGATTGATCTGCCCGTCACGTTTGGCAAACAAGCCAACGTCCGCTCGGAGTTCCTTACCTTCGAAGTGGTGGACTTTCCAGGATCCTACCACACTATCTTGGGGCGTCCATGCTACGCCAAAATCATGGCGATCCCCAACTACACCTACCTCAAGCTGAAGATGCCGGGACCAAACGGCGTCATCACTGTAAGTAGTGCCTTCTCGCACGCCTTCACGTGTGACCGCGACCATTTCGAGCTCGCCACCACGGTCGCCAACTCGTCTGAGCTCTCACGGCTCAGGGAGTCATCAACCCCAACAGTCCTGGACTGCAACAAACTGACCTCCTCGACGGCCTTCCGCCCGCTCGAGGAAACCAAGGCGGTGGGTATCGACCCCACCGACCCAACCAAGATGGTGCGGATCTGGACCCAGCTCTCGACCAAATAGGAATGCAAGCTCATCGACTTCCTACGCGCGAATCGTGATGTCTTCGTATGGCAGCCTTCTGACATGCCGGGCATACCACGGGAGGTCGCCGAGCATGCACTGTGCCTCATCCCGGGCTCAAAGCTCGCCAAGCAGCACCTACGTCTCTTCGACGATGAGAGATGCAGGGCAATAGGCGAAGAGATCGCCAAACTCCTGGTAGCCGAATTCATCAGAGAGGTATTCCACTCCGACTGGCTTGCTAATCCCATTCTTGTTAAAAAGAAGACCGGGAAGTGGAGAATGTATGTTGATTACACTAGCCTCAACAAAGCATGTCCAAAGGATCACTTTTCTTTGCCACACATAGACCAGATAGTCGACTCCACCTCGGGTTGCGAAAACCTCTCCTTTCTGGATGCCTACTCAGGCTATCACCATATCATGATGAAAGAATCCGATCAGCTCGCAACCTCATTTACCACCCCATATGGTTCGTACTGCTACGTAACCATGCCTTTTGCCCTGAAGAACGCAGGTGCCACCTACCAAAGGTGCATGCAGCAATGCTTCGTCGACCAAATCAACCCGCTCGATCAGCCTGATCAAGCCGAGCGGCTAAAACCAACAATCGCCGTCTATGTTGATGACATAGTGGTCAAAACAGCTCAAGCTTGCGACCTGATCGCAAACTTGGCCGTGACATTCGTGAACCTCTGAAGGTTCAACATCAAGCTGAATCCTGAAAAATGTGTTTTCAGGGTTCCGAAGGGAAGCTGCTTGGATACATCGTGTCCGAGCGCGGCATCGAGGCCAACCCTAAAAAGATCACGGCCATCTCCAACATGGGCCCCATACGCAACGTCAAGGGCGTACAAAGGCTCACCGGCTGTCTGGCTGCCCTGAGTCGCTTCATCTCCCGGCTTGACGAATGAGGGATGCCACTCTACAAGCTTCTCAAAAAGACGGATGCCTTCGTTTGGACTGAGGAAGCCCAGTAGGCTCTAGAAAGCCTCAAAGCGTCCCTGACATCGGCCCTAATCCTTGTCGCTCCTGAACGGGGAGAACCCCTTCTCCTTTACGTCACGGCAAGCAACCATGTGGTGAGTGCCGCCCTGGTCGTCGAAAGGGAGGAGCCAGGACACCAGCTCAAGGGACAGCGACCCATATACTTCATCGGGGAGGTACTTACCAACCCTAAGGTCTGGTACCCCCAGGTACAGAAACTCCTATATGCCATGCTAATGGCAACTAGGAAGCTCCTGCACTACTTCATCGACCACGAAGTTGCGTTCGTCACCTCATACCCGCTCGGAGACATCATCCGCAACCGCGATGCCGCGGGGCAAATCTCCAAGTGGGCACTCGAACTCATGGGCCATGACATCAGGTATACCCCTTGTACCGCTATTAAGTCTCAGACTCTCGTGGATTTTGTCGCCGAATGGACGGAGGTCCAGCTACCGACCCCGGACGTCACCCACGAGTACTGGACAATGTACTTCGACGGGTCCGTAATGGCACCTGGCTCAGGGGCTGGAGTGATTCTAATCTCCCTAGACGGGAGTAGACTCTGTTATGCCATCCGCCTCCATTTTTCGGCCTTAAACAACATCGCGGAATATGAGGCCCTCATCAATGGAATGCGCATCGCCATCGAGCTCGGCGCTACACGACTCTACGTTCGCGGTGACTCAGAGTTGGTCGTTGATCAGGTCATGAAGTAATCCTCCTGCAAAAGCCCCCTCATGGCAGCGTACTGCCAAGAGGTGCACAAGCTCGAGGACAAATTCTAGGGGATCGAGCTACACCATGTCCCCTGAAAGGACAACGATGCCGCCGATTTTCTCACAAAATTGGCCGCTAGGAGAGACCCATTCCCAAGCAGGATCTTCATCAACGACCTCCATGAGCCATCTGCCCGCGTCCTAGAAAGTCTAACCCAGACACACCCCGACACCAGGCCAGCGCCTAGGGGCTCCGACCTCAGCGCCAAGCCAGCGCTCGGGGGCTCCAATCCTAGTACCTCCATGATGGCGTCACCCGCCGACATCGCTGTGTTGGCACTCAATCAAACTGACTGGCGAGCGCCGCTACTCACCTACCTCCTCGAGGAAGTTCTCCCGCCCGAAAGGACTAAAGCCCAATGGATCGCTCAACGCGCCAAGACCTTCGTCGCGCTCGGTGATGAGCTCTACAAACTAAGTCCGTCAGGAGTGCTCATGAAGTGCGTCCCCACCAACCAGGGGAAGCACCTCCTCCTCGAGGTCCATGCTGGGATTTGCGAACATCACGCGGCCCCAAGGTCGCTGGTCAAAAAAGCCTTTCGCCAAGGTTTTTACTGGCCCACCGCGCTATGAGATGCAGAGGAGGTCGTCCGTAGGTGTGAAGGATGCCAGTTCTACACTCGGCAAACCCATTTACCAGCATAGGAGCTCCGAACCATCCCCATCACCTGGCCATTCGTGGTCTTGGGCCTAGACATGGTGGGGCCCCTCAAAAAGGGCCCAGGTGGCTTCACTCACCTACTCGTAGCAATCGACAAGTTCACCAAGTGGATAGAGGCCAAACCCATTACCAACATCCGCTCGGAGGAGGCAGTCAAATTCTTCCTCAACATCATCTACCGGTTCGGCATTCCTAACTGTATCATCACTGACCACGGGACTAACTTTACCAGAAAGAAGTTCCTAGACTTCAGTGATGGATACGGCGTCAGGATCGACTGGGCCTCAGTCGGACATCCACGAACCAACGGTCAGGTCGAACGCGCCAATGGCATGGTCCTCCAAGGACTTAAGTCATGCATCTTTGACCGACTCAACAAGTACGCCGGGTGATTGGTTGCAGAGGTCCCAAACCAATCCACAGGGTTCACACCCTTCTTCCTGGCTTACGGAGCTGAGGTAGTGCTGCCCTCCGACCTCGACCATGGCGCCCCAAGAGTGAAGGCTTTCGACCGTGACTGAGCCGCGGAGGCTCAGCAAGACGCAGTCGACCTGCTCGAGGAAGCCCACAAGATGACCGTCATCCGCTCCGCTCGCTATCAGCAAACTCTCCACAGGTACCACGAAAGAAAGATCAGGTGCAGAATCCTCGAAGTTGGCGATCTCATACTCCGGAGGACCCAATCGACAAAGGAAAAACACAAACTCTCTCCACCATAGGAAGGACCCTATACGGTGACCGAAGTAATCCGACCGGGCACCTACCGACTAGAGGACGACAATGGCAATGTTCTCACCAACACTTGGAACATTGAACAGCTATATCATTTTTCCCTAAAATTTGGTCTTATCACTTTTTTAGTCAACACTTGCACCTGTAAAGCACCCCGGCCCGAACAGTTTTAGCCTAGGTCGCACGGGGGCTACATGAGGGTGTAATACTGAATATTACCTCTCTTTTTTATCGTCACGTGGTACACAACTTTTTCCCCAATGGAAGCGCGTTCCTTCTCCTTTGACTGTCCTACGTAACTTTGTTCTTACTCCTAACTGAACGCACCCCGCCACGACCTGCGGTTACAAGCAGCCGAGCCTCGCGGGCCATGCCTTGGTTCTTAAAAAAGCTACAGCCTATGGAACTAATGGGCAGGTGCGAAAAAAAGGACAAAAACAATAGCTACGCTAGGATAAAAACAAAGGAACGGATAGTGATTCTATCACAAAGAACAGGACTGATGTATTCATTGATACAAAAAAACTATTCACACAGGGACTCACCCATGAACCCAACTATTACATTTTTTGCTAAAAAACTACTTCCATTCCAAACACTACTACGACCACTCGACGACATCGCATGATGCCAAAGGAAAATGACACTCGCCACCGAACATAACCACCGCTATAGGGGCCCCTGCCTGGTTCTGCTCTCGACTTCGGTGAGCATAAGGGGTACCTCATGGGACCCACCCGATTTCGTTCCTCGACTTGGGCGAGTGCAATGGGTACCTCAAAGGCGCCGCACCCATAGATGTTCAGCAGAAGAGCATGGGGCTCCCGACCTTCTCATGCAGTCGAGGCAGCTCCTGGGCAGGGACGCCACCACCGAAGTATGGCCACCATGGCTGGAAGAGATCTCATCAAACTTTATGAACTGGCCAACCTGAGCAGTTGCATGCGCGAAACCCTCCACCATCACGATCCTAGGCAACTTCCCTCCGCATATGGTTCCATCTCGAAGAAGGCCTCACAGACGAATCCAGCACGCCACCCCCTTCGACGGAAGCTGCCCCTTCTTAGGCAAAGATGGCCAGCGCCGCCCAGGCAGCCTCTAGCTCAACATCGCGCTCCGGATTCACGAAAGGATCTATAAGTCCTCCCCGTCACTTACCATCTCTCTCACTTAGGAACTGCCATGGCATATAGGCACTCTCGGTGAGGAGGAAGGAGGAGAGACAATAGTTGGGGAACAGACAAAGGACTACGACAGAGAGCCCTCTCCCTCCCCCTATTTAAGGAAAAAATGCGACAGCCGAAGAGGGGCAAAAGATCAGAGCGAAAAACTCTCTCCCTTCCCCCATTCAATGCGGATGGGAAACAATGGGACACACCCTAACTGATGGGACGCATGCTGGTCGATGAAACGACACCGGGTCAGACGGAACGCCGCCTGGTGAGATGAAACATGGCCTAGGTATGGCCCACCACTATCGCACGACCGGGCACGAAAACCGAAATGTCACCACACGCAGGCAGCCCTCCGCACCCCTAGGCGAGACTTGGAAAAACCCAAAGCAGGATCTCCACCCGGAGAGACCATCGGGCTTCCTAAGTTGATCGAACGGCTCAGAAAAACACACCGAGAGATAGGTAGGAAGCAAAGGGACGCCCCATGTAGGCCATGCCGACTCTGTCACGAACAACGAGCACGGGTCCCGGTCGAATGTTTTCGACTAAAGCTTTCCAAACCCCGTCACTTAAGTCATCAAGGTAAACACTACCAACCCCCTCTATTTCTTTATAATCATTTCATACATCCATATGCGCATTCATTCCATATGCCCGTGCCTCCCAGACGATTCGGGCCCTGAACCACCCAGGGGCTCCGGAACTAAGCAACGCACGTGCAGCGAAATGCATCACGACGCTCCGTGTTGCGTCATGGAGCGACGGTTGCCTCATTTGACATGAGCAACCAACAAGAGCCAGGGGAGAAAAATGTAGATGAGCCCATGTGGCCCTCGCCTAGTCTGGCAGACAGGGTCATCTCAACCTTCTCGTTCGATCCTGAACCTCTTGCCAAGCCCATAGAATCTCCATTGAGGGGAGGCCATTAGGCCACGTGGGTTGGTCTCCGGAACGACCCAGGCATCTGCCGGGTTGCAGGTAAAGGAGTAGTGGAATGTCACAAGAGGGCTATGCCGACCCCGTCATGAATGATGGACCCGGATTCCACTCGATCATACCCATTAGCGAACTCACCAAGCGCGTCACTCGAGCCCGAGCGATCGGGACAAGCGACAAAACTCAGCCCCTCCGGTTGTGAGGAACTGAGGATGGGGTAACACACACAACTCACACCAACCCCTACTAAGGCCCAACGGGGCTCAGGGCTCAAGACACAGAAAGCCTAGGTTTGCGACCCCGAACTCGCCCCTTTCGACTGCGCTCCACACACCTAGGTCTGCGACCCCGATCTTGCCCCATCTGGCTACGCTCCGACTGCGCTCCAAACACCTGGGTTTGCGACCCTGATCTTGCCCCATCCGGCTATGCTCCGACTGTACTCCAAAACACCTAGGTCTGTGACCCCGAACTCACCCCATCAGGATCCGCGAGCATCGCCTTGTCGCCTCGCCTGATCCCTAAACTAACAAACTAACTGCCTCGGCTACACAGGCTGCACCAAGGCCAAGATCTGCGAGCACCGCCTTGTTGCCTCGTCTGATCCCTAAACTAACAAACTAACTGCCTCGGCTGTGCAGGCTGCACCGAGGCCAGGATCTACGAGCACCGCCTTGTCGCCTCACCTAATCCCTAAACTAACAAACTAACTGCCTCGGCTGCGCAGGCTGCACCGAGGCTAGGATCTACGAGCACCGCCTTGTCGCCTCGCCTGATCCCTAAACTAATGAACTAACTACCTCGCCTGATCCCACGGCGTGCACCGACGTTAGGATTCGTGAGCTCCGTCTCATCCGATCCCCATGCCTAAACACCTCGTCCGCACAATGACTCCTTGGTTGACAAACTCCGTCTCAACTAAAAACACACACACACGCCCGCTAACGAACACCCCCAGACGGTTCTTCCCGAACTGCCCAGGGGCTCGGGGGCTACACCCGCGGGTGCGCTCGCGTGCACCCACCGACGAAACAGAAACCTCCCCCACTGACAACATAGAAAACCCCCCAGACGGTTCTGCCCGAACCGCCCAGGGGCTCGGGGGGGTACACCCGTGGGTGCGCTCGCGCGCACCCGTTGTCAAGACAAAAATCCCCCGGATGATTCTGCCCGAATCGTTCCGAGCTCGGGGGCTCCTGTCGGGTTCATAAACTCGGGGTCCCTCGGGGACCAGCTTCCATGTCAAGGCTCGTCCCAAGCAGACAGCACGCAACTCATGGGCCGGCCCAAGAGTCTAAAACAACAGGCCGGAAAGGGCGGTCCAATCACCGACCGGAAGGTCTGGCCGAGGAGGAACAGCGCCCGCTCGTCGACTACTTTGGCCCACCTCTCCGACCAGAGCGCTCACTTCGGACTCCAGCCGCCTCCGGACGGCCTCTCCGATCGGAAGGCCTAGTGTAACACCTCGGGTGTTTAAATACTAAAACTGCCATGTCATCATATGCATTGCAAAGCATTTGGTCATATTGAAAACTTTGATATGCATTCACTAAAACAAGTTTACATTTATGTTATGAGTGTTGCCTTGTATGATTTGGATCGAGTTCAAAGATTTGTTGTGATGTGGATTTCTGAAAACCCTAATTTCTAGTGATTTGTTTTACCCCGAAAACCCATTTCAAAATCAAAGTACATTTTGGGGTTGAGCCTTAAAGCAAAAATGTAGAGTTTGTTGAGTTGTACAAAGTTTGTTTTTGGAGTTTTCAAAGTTGTTTAGAAAAAATTGAAGTAATTTGAAAAGGCGAAATGTACTTAAAGTGTCCCCTTTTGGATTCAAATTTGCATTTGAAAATGTAGACCAAATTTGGGTATGGGTATAAAAGCAAAGTTGTAGAACTTTGAATTTTGAACAACTTTTGTTTTTGGAGATTTTTGAGTTGTTACACAAATTTGGGAGTAATTTGGAAATTTAGACGAATGATAGTTCTGTAATTATATGGAACAGTGCTCGCCACCTAAGCTACACCGCCGGCGACCTTCTGCTTGCTTCCAGGCATGGTCGTGGTTGTCTTTGGCGTCACGCTGGCGCAGAGGGGGCTCCTGCGTGGCTTCCTTATGCTTCTGAGCTGCGCTATAAGACCTATACCGTCGCCATTCTTCGCCGTTTTCCCTGCTCTGCTTTTCCCGTCGCCACTGCTCAACTCCGGTGAGCCCATGTCATCGCCGTAGTGTTTTTCCAGTCGCAGCAATGCCTTTCATCGCTTCTCTAGTTCCTTGCGCGCCCAGCCAGCCAGCTCTGGTCGCCTGATTCCATCGAGAACCGCCGCTAGCAGCCTTTCTTCCTCGCGGTCGGCAGCATCTCCGTCGAGCGCGCTTCGCCGTGGCCAGAGCTCCACGGTCTGTCTCTGCTCGTGCTTGGCATGCCATCAGCTTTGCCATGTTGCCGTGGTGCTGTGTGCTCGGTTGTTTGACCCTTTTGTCCACCGCAGCCACTGGAGCGCTGCCGTCACCGTTGTTTGCACCGTCGTGGCCATGGTGACCGTTGACCAGCATCTACGTTGATCCTCCGACCCTGCTCCTTGCTCCATCGCGTTCGGGGTGAGCCACTGATCCTTTCTAAGCGCTCTATTTGATCTCTACTGGTCTGGTTTTGCCGACGTAGTGTAGCCGCTTGGCCGTGTCCGCCATGGCCGGCGTTGAGCTAGTATAGAGCTGTAATTGGTGTAAGTAGGGACATCAGTAGGTGCGCCTAGTCATGGTGAATGTGTTGGTGTCTTCGCCGTTGCCGTTGGTCTCACCGTCGGCGAGATGTCATCGGTCAGCGCCGTCGCCGTCGTGGTCAAAGCGGGAGGTCGGGGATGACATGTGGGGTCACCCTGTCAGCGACTGTATAGTTAAAAAAATGAATTTTCTCTTTTTCAGAATTGTTTGAATAGTGCTGTAATTTGTTATTTTTGTGTAGATTTATTTAGAGCTGCAAAAATTATGAAAAATTTTATGTGACCTCTCTATGATGAATACTATTTAGGAAAAATATGAAATGTTGTTTTTCAGTACTTTTTGAATGTGATAAAAATTGGTCAATTAATTAATAAATGAGTTTCCATGATTTTTTTAGGCTTATTTATTTATCCAAAAAAAATTATGAAAATTGTTTTGCCACTTAGTTATCATGTGATGAACCTTTATAAAAATTTTGAAGTCAATTGGAACAAGTTGATTTATTTCATAATTTTGGGTTTAATAATTAATTCATAAATGCAAATAGTAATCTTTAATGATTTAGGTTTTGATTGAATTTTTGGTTTGTGTGATGACCTTGGGTCATTAGTTGGTAATGATCTTTGGCAATTGATGTTAGTATTATGGAAAGGTTTAGTTAGTTTGACTTGTAACTGTACCGCGAAGAAAAGTTGTATTCAAGTTAACTTTTGCATCCATCATCGAGCATCATATGTTGTATCTCGCATCATGTTAAACATGGCATTGTTACTACGTGTAGTGAACGAAGGTGAGCACGTGGTAGTTAATCAAGTAGTTGAGGAGGTTGATCCGTCTGTGGAGGTTGGATTTGATATCGGTGGAACGACTCCGGAACCGGACTTTTCCGTCAACGAAGGCAAGCCCCGGATGCATTTAAACCTACCTTGTGTTTTACAAATTGATTTCGCTTTTGCTTTTCTTTACTGCATTAAGTGATTAGGAGTTAAGTGAAAACCTAATTGATGCATTACCAACCTTGTTTTTCCATATCTACTTGTTAACCGTTTTAATTCGTACATGGCTAGTTATGCTTAGTCATGCTTAAACAAATAAAAGTCGGGTGATTACCTGTCACCTGTGAATTTTAAATGGATCTTTGGTTACGCTTGGTTATTTATGTTATCATGAGATATGAGCATGTGGAGTAATAAATCTAGACCGGGCGAACTCGGTGTAGGGGAGCCACAAGACATGGAGGTCTTGTGAGCGGGTTCTTTTCGCCTGTGTCGATTAAGGCCCGTACCGTTGTTGAACCGCATGAGGTGAGACTTTGTAGTACTAACCACATACTCCGGTAAGCCTTAACTTGGCTATTCTATCACGAGAATGGCTACTCGCACACTAGAAGTGGAGAGATGGCGGGAATAGCATGTACCCACATGACAATGGGCTAGATTGGTGGAGTACTGTATTCTCGAGTGGCACGGACCTGTTCTTGTTATAGAGGATCCGAGGGTAGGTTGATATATGTAAGTCGGGGACCTACATATGTCGTGTGGTCTGGAATCCCCAGCTGGGTTTAATCGGTTCGAATCATCATTGCTCCTCGGTTATGGAGACTCACTTCTCTGTTCATCATCATAGTTAAATAACTGGAACTTGAGGATGGTTTGTGAAGGTGTTGGTTATGAAGTTTCATGATCTCAATACGGATCATGTCAGCTTTGTATATGATCTTTATGAAGTTTTAAATGTTGATATAAAGAATTTTGTTAAAGAGCTTTTACGCAAAAGAACTTTGATTATTGCTAAAGCCATACCTTGAATCCCTGAGCCTGCATTCCTGAGTTCTCTCAGTTTCTATTTTTGGTTAAGTCTTGTTGAGTACTTTTGTACTCAAGGTTCGTTGACCCTTGTTGCAGGTGAGGCTCATGAGCAGGTCTGTTTTGGATCGTGCTGCATGAATGTTGTTCAGTGCGATGACGATAAGTAAATGTGTGGCCCTTGGGCAGGGCAATCCATTTGTGTGTTTGTATTATGTTATAATGTAACTCCACTACTATGTTTTGTAATAATTATCAAACTTAGTTGTAAGGTTTGAAACTACTGTTTTGTAAACTATGTTATTGTAAGACTTCCGCTGATTTACTCTAGTGTAGATATTTGAATAAATGTTGTAATACTGCAATGACTCTGTAATGTGATCCTACTCGGAAATCGTGGATGATTCGGGGTTCCCCGAGGACACCCGATAGTCTTCTTAAGTTACTAGGAATATATGAATAGATGTCAAAGGTCATTGGACAGTGACAGGTGCATGTGGGCCCTATAATTTAGGAGGTTCTACCACACCTAGCCCAAACACTACTTCCGACTCCAACCCCGCACTCTTCGACCGAGGATACGCCCAGCCCCTGCTCACCGCTCTTCTCCAACTAGCGCGATCAGAGCCGACTGGGATCAACCGACCGGGGACACCCACTCGATAGGGACCAGGAGACGTGCGAAGAAAAGCAAGGCGAGGCTCACAAGTCAAACCATGGTACTAGGGACCATACCCTACATGGAACAGTACTCTACAACCGCCCTGACACAAACAGTATTGTAGGCGCCGACATTTCCCCCTATAGTATTTTGGGCGCCATTAACTCCCATACGGTAAGGCCCCCCACATGCCTCCGGGCATCGACAGTATTGTGGGCGCCAGGATTTACCGTACCGAGTGCACATGGTGAAACTCCTCACATGCCTCTGGGCGTCAACAACATATGCAGGTACCGACATCTGCCATACCCAAACAAGGACGATGGAACCTCCCATGTGCATCTGACATCCAACAATGATGTGGGCGCCTACCATCATCCTGTACTCGTCGGCGTGGGCAACAAGGCTTAGAAGCATTCGTACTCTCTCCCTCTCACTTGTAAGGCCATCCCCTTCATCTATAAAAGGGGATGCGCTCCCTCCAACATAACCCAAGTTGATCCAGGTTGATTCAAGCTTAGTCCCTTTAGATTCATTAGATCGACCAAGTTCACTAGTCCACAACCACAGAACCGCCAGGTTCAGACCTCAAGCACACGCTTGAACTCTTAGCTCGTAGCGAAGCTCCTGTCGCTCTCGGCCCTTCCAACCAAAGTCCGACCGGACCTCTCGTGCACCCATCTTTCTCCTTCTCATTTGTAACCCCACTATAGACTTCGAGCACCCGGGCTCAGGAATAAAGTCACCGACTGACTCAAACTGGACGTAGGGCACATTGCCTGAACTAGTATAAACCCTATGTCATTGAGTGCTAGGCCACCTCCGATCACAACGTACGACAAAACTACAAATATTTACGTGTTGGTCACTTTCTGCACCGACAGTGTTAAACTTTGTACGAAAGGATATGAATGCCCATGCGATTTTGCCCCTGTTTGTTATGCCTAATTGTGATTTTACCCTGATTTGGAATGAGACTTTTTTGTTGTATCCTGACAATTGATTAAATTTGGTCAAACATATTTGGCACAACTTGTAATTATTTGAACTCAGATTTAATGTTGATAAATATTCAAAATTTTGGGACCAAAAGGTTCATAATGATGATAGATGTAACGCCATAAGAAATATTTCGATATAATCTTTTGTGTGGGACCAAAAATCTTCAATGTATAAGAATGCATGTAGAACATTGGTTAACAAATTGTATAAGTAGATGCATGCACTGATAACCTTAGTACCTTACCGTAGGAATGCCATATAGTACATGTTTTTCAGCAAAAGTAACCGCCATACAAGTTGGTTCATGTAACACTACAAGCACTAAAACTACACCATGTGTCGGTGCAGAAAGTGCCAACACGTAAATATTTGTAGTTTTGCCGTACGTTGTGATCGGAGGTGGCCTAGCACTCAATAACACAGGGTTTATATTGGTTCAGACAACGTGCCCTACATCCAATTTGAGTCGGTCGATGACTTTATTTCTGAGCCTAGGTGCTCAAAGTCTATAGTGGGGTTACAAACGAGGAGAAAGATGGGGTGCTCAAGAGGTCCAGTTGGACTCCGGTCGGAAGGGCCGAGAGCGATAGGAGCTTCGCTACGAGCTAAGTGTTCAAGCGTGTGCTTGAGATCCGAACCTGGCGGTTCTGTGGTTGTGGACTAGTGAACTTGGTCGATCTAATGAATCTAAAGGGACTGAGCTTGAATCAACCTAGATCAACTTAGGTTATGTTGGAGGGAGCGCATCCCCTTTTATAGATGAAGGGGATGGCCTTACAAGTGAGAGGGAGAGAGTACGAATGCTTCTAAGCCTTGTTGCCCACGCAGACGGGTACAGGATGATGGTAGGCGCCCACAACACTGTTGGATGTCAGATGCACATGGGAGGTTCTGTCGTCCTTGTTTGGGTATGGCAGATGTCAGTACCTGCATATGCTGTTGATGCCCAGAGGCATGTGAGGAGTTTCACCATATGCACTTGGTACGGTAAATCCTGGCGCCCACAACACTGTCGATGCCCAGAGGCATGTGGGGGGCCTTACCATATGGGAGTTAATGGCGCCCACAATACTGTACGGGGAAATGTCGGTGCCTACAATATTGTTTGTGTCAGGGCGGTTGCGGAGTATTGTTCCGTGAAGGGTATGGTCCCTAGTACCACGATTTGACTTGTGAGCCTTGCCTTGCTTTTCTCCATATGTATCCTTGTCCAGACCGAGCGGGCGTCCCCGGTCGGTTGATCCCAGTCGGCTCTGATCGTGCCAGTCGGAGAAGAGCGGTGAGCAGGGGCTGGGCGTATCCTCGGTCGGAGAGTGTGGGGTCGGAGTCAGAAGTAGTGTTTGGGCCAGGCCTTCCGATCGGAGAGGCCGTCCGGAGGCGGCTAGAGTCCGAAGTGAGTGCTCTGGTTGGAGAGGTGGGCCAAAGTAGTCGACGAGCGGGCGCTGTTCCTCCTTGGCTAGACCTTCTGGTCGGTGATTGGACCACCCTTCTGGCCTGTTGTTTTAGACTCTTGGGCCGGCCCATGAGTTGCGTGCTGTCTGCTTGGGCCGAGCCTTAGTGTGAAAGTCGGTCCCCGAGGGACCCCGGCCCGGGTTTATGAACCCGACAGGAGCCCTCGAGCCTTGGGGCGATTCGGGCAGAATCGTCTGGGTGATCTTTCGCTATTGAGCATTTTTTTGGAGTGTGACTTACCCGCACTTTTTGTGAATGGCCGGGAGATGTCGGGGTTGAGCATCGTCCCAACTCCCATGTGGGAGACTTGGAGGCCCACCCTACAGCGCGTCATGGTGAGCGACGAGGGGAACAGGGTGGCGGCGGCGAAGCCTTCCCTTCTGGGGGTGGTGTCCCCCAGGTCTACTGGTAGAGTGGCAGTGGCGGTGGTGGTGTTGGTGGTGATCCCGGTGCTGACGGCGGGGGTTGCGTCAGAAGTAACCCTCACGGCCCCTCCTCCACCGGCTGTGGTGGAAGAGGAGTGTGAAACCAAGCTCCTTGCCTCGCCAGGTGGAGGGCTGCATGGCTCACCCTCATGGTCGGAGCTGAAGGCACCGGGGGAAAACATGGTCGGGACGGAGTCGAAACGCCTGACGGCGGTCCACGCAACTGAGGTGGTGGACATCCCATCTGATGACGAGGCAGATGATATGGTGGAGCCGCCGGTGTCATCATGGGAGCTGGCGGTGGTCTAGTCGGAGGCTGGGCCCTCCGACGAGCTGCCGGAGGGTGACCTAGAGTGGTTCGCTCAGCAGTTAGTCGAGGTCGACTTGCAGCTTGCCATGGAGGTGAGTTTCGTGTACTTGTCCTTGACCTCTAAATCTTTTGTTGGTTGCCTTAGCATGCTTGTTTTTCATAGAGTCTGATGGGGATGTTGTCCCGCAAGTCCCGCTTTCTCTGAATGGAGCACGCCCGGATGGCTGAGCTTGAGCGTCAGCTAGAGTCCACTCGCCGTGAGTCCTAGGACTAGGTGGCTGAGGCGACCGCGGCGCGGGTGGAGGGGCAGCGTCCAGTAGAGCGGGCGACTGCCGCTGAGCAAGGGCTCGAGGCGGCGAAGGCCCATAAGGCAGAGACCAAGGCGGGGTTGCGGACATCCCTGGCGGGCACCGAGGTGGCACTCCAAGAGTCCTTGGTGGCCCTTGAGTCAGAGCAGAGCGCTTTGCTATGTCGGAGCGGAGCACCCTGGAGTTGGCGCGGAAGGCCATAGAGTTAAAGCGAAAGGCCTGGTCGGAGGCAGACCCAGAGGTGCTCATGCTCTGGGGCAAGGTGATGGGGACGGAGGAGGCGAACGCCCGGCTATGCGTGCAGGCGACTCGATAGGTGGGGGAACTCTCCGTCCTTGAGAACTTTCACGTCGGTATGTACCTTTTCTGTTTTTCAATGTGTTGGTTTCTTCCTTTAGCCTATTTCTGAGCTTGTTGCCCTTCTTTTAGAGCTAGGCAGAAAGGTGAGGTTGCTGCAGCAGAACCTGGAGATGGTCAAGGCGACATTAAGCCAGAATGCAGAGGAGCTGGCCAAGTCCCGTGAAGAGTGACATGCGTTCGAGGGGAAACTTAACCAGATCTGCAACGTTGCCCAGCTGGTCGTCTCGAAGATCTTTGGGTCGGCACCAAGCACTTGCGCGCCCGTTGTCCAGCTGGCGGAGGTCCCAGATGTGGTCTGGGACCTTATCACGAGCGGGCTGTTCTACGGAGCGTCGGGGGTGCTAACGTCGGTGGCGACGCACCACCCGAACCTTTACTTCATCACTATCTGCAGTGGGTATGTGGAAGGCTCGAGCATGGAGGACATCCAATCGATCGGGGAGGGCTTGCTGCCGCATGCAAGGTCGGTGGCGGAGCAAGTCTCTGCCTAGTGGGTGATGGATGTCCATCGTGAAGATATGGCTAGAAGCATGCATGGGGAGGACGTTGCCCAACCTATGGATGGCCCGGAGCCTGGGTCAGAGGTGGACATTGCCCTAGCTTCGACTGAGCTGAATGTCATGCCACCAGGAAGTGAGCAGCCTGCACCTTCATTGGTGGCACCGACAGTAGATGCCATCGAGCCGGTCCAATAGCTTGTAAAATATAAGTAGTTTAGTGAACGTAAAAAGTTTAAGTTCATCGGGGAGCCCCCGTGTAAACATTCCTGTGTGCTTAATGACTATGGTTGGTTTCGTTTTCTATGATGGAGTCACTCTGTTTGGGGAAGCTTGTTCCCCTTTTGTTCCTTAGTTTTTCCTTAGCATAATTTTGTTTTTTATTCTTTCCTTCTCGTACCTGCCCATTTGTCCCATAGGCTGCGACCTTGGGAGCCCAGGAATGTTTTAAAGCAAAGCTACGTAAGGCAAATTAAAGGAACAAACTACCCTTTTGGTTGGGTACAAAGGAATTTCACCATATGATAGTAAACAAAATAGAGAGGTAGTAGTGTACGCTAGTGGAGCCCCCAAGCGCCTCGGGCCAAAAAATGTTCAGGTCGAGGTGCTTTTATAGGAGCATACGCTAAGTACATGATGGTAAGATTGAAAGTTAGGGGAAGAAAAATGACATAGCTGTTCCAAGTGTTCGGAGAGAATGTCGTTGTTGTTGTCCTTCAGTCGGTAGGCGTCCGGTCGGATCACTTCTACCTTCAGTCATCCGGATCCTTGCCCACTACGCCCCCTTTCTTGGTTGCTGCTTCTTTGCCTTTTTCTTCCTTTGGCCTACCAGCCTACCGCAGAAGGCGCTTGAGGAGCAGGCAGTCCTTGTAGAAATGTTTGATGGGGAAGTCATGGTTGGTGCACGGGCTCTCCATGAGCTCGTGGAAGTGGCCCGGAGGGTCCTACTAGGGCTGCGTGCCTGCGTGATCAGCCGTGGCGTCCAACGCAGAGTTGGCCGGTCGGCGGCGATCCTTTCTATTCTTTTTGCCTATCTGTGTGGAGGGGTCCTCGTCCTAATCCTGGCGCTTGGCCTTACCTTTGCCTCGGCCTAATTTGGAGCGCGGCAGGAGCGGCACTCGCTGGAGGTTTTGGACAAAGGTCCGTGGTACCGGGCCATCAGGGTTAGGACTCCGATCACTGCTGCGTGTGTCTCAGTTCGGCCCGAGGCGTACGTAGACAGGCGGTTGGTACAGAGCGGTCGTCAAGTCAAGGCGAGGTGCCAATGCGGCCTCCTATGCCGTGCTCGGCGACCGTCGTGGTGATCGGATGGAGCGACCCATCTACTGCGTCCCCATTCCCCTGGTGGAGAGTGAGGTCACGAGTTGGCATCATGATATGGAGCTCTCCACTTGTTGCACGGCAGCGGTCTCCACTAGTGCCCGGAGGTTCCGGTGGATCGCCTGTTCATGAGGGTCGTTCGGCTCAGACAGGCCACGTAGAAGCATTGCCGTAGTGGCGATGTTCTGACAGGCCCGAGCAAACTATGGGGGATCGATCCCCCTGTCCATGGTGCTACGCTGGACCTGACGGGCGTGACCCCAGGTGCCGCTCACCGGTCTATGTGTACGGGGCGCAGTGTGGTGCATCGAGCGCGCTGGCGTAGTCGGTGGCTGATGCAGCCACTGTTGTCGTAGTGCCTCGCCGTGCTCCCGTGTGAGCTCGAGGGTCTCCGCACGAGAGTCCAGTGAGGTGTGAGTCTATGAGGACTCTGCTTCCGCCGGTGGGTGTCCCGGAGCATCCGCCATGGCACACTCCTGGGACGGACGATGGCTAGGCACCATGTCGCCGATGATGGAGCCGCCACTCTCGCCATCGTCATCCATGAGGTCGAGGAAACAGGTGGGAGCATAGCTCGCCATTCCCATGAATTTGGATGTAAGAGAGGGCGGCGCTGGCATCCTATGGAGCCCCTAGGCATATGCGTCCGCGGAAGATACGAGGCCATAGGGGAACCAGTCGTATGGCGGCCGCGTCGGGGACAACGGGGTTCCTCCGGGTAATTGGCGGAAGATAGAGAATAGTAAGTAAATAACAGCATGTACATTACTCACAGTGGGGTTTGAGCACAGAGTTTGCTCGGAAAGAAGCACAGATGCCGCGTCGTTGAAGTGGCACATCCCGGAGTCGATGGAGGGCGCCCCTCCGACGGGTGCCGGAATGTGAGCCTCCTCGCGGAGGTGTAGTATGCTGAGCCGGTGGGGAGGGTGGCAGAAAAGTGGGCCATCCGATGACCAAAAAGTGTTGAACGTACAGCGTCTTCCCCACGCACGGCGCCAACTGTCGGTACAGAAAGTGACCAACACGTAAATATTTGTAGTTTTGCTGTACATTGTGATCGGAGGTGGCCTAGCACTCAATGACACATGGTTTATACTGGTTCAGGCAACGTGCCCTACATCCAGTTTGAGTTGGTCGATGACTTTATTCCTGAGCCCAGGTGCTCAAAGTCTGCGGTTACAAACGAGAAGGAGAAAGATGGGGTGCACGAGAGGTCCGGTCGGACTCCAGTTAGAAGGGCCGAGAGTGACAGGAGCTTCGTTATGAGCTAAGTGTTCAAGCGTGTGCTTGAGGTTCGAACCTGGCGGTTCTGTGGTTGTGGACTAGTGAACTTGGTCGATCCAATGAATCTAAAGGGACTGAGCTTGAATCAACCTGGATCAACTTGTGTTATGTTGGAGGGAGCGCATTCCCTTTTATAGATGAAGGGGATGGCCTTACAAGTGAGAGGGAGAGAGTATGAATGCTTCTAAGCCTTGTGTCGGGGACCAAATACCAGGGTACCGAAGGAGGTGAGACTAATAACCATCGAACGTTAAAAACTCCCGGATGGACAAGAGCACTTCTGCGCTTCTTGCCCGAACGATGGGAGTTTGGGTCCGCCTCGACCGAGGGCAGGGGGCGGGGTCCACCTCACCCGATGTTCGGGGCCAGGCTTTGCCTCGCCTGACGGCTAAAAGCAAGAGTCCGCCTCGCCCGACCCCCGAGGTATAGACTCCACCTTGCCCGACCCCGAGGGCTGGACTCTGCCTCGCCCGACCCCAAGGGCTGGGCTCCGCCTCAACCGACCCCCGAGGGCTGGGCTCCGCCACGCCCAACGGATAAAGGCTAGGCTCCCCCTCGCCTCACGCCCGAGGACGGACCTCGCCTCACCCGATGTCCAAAGGCTGGCTCTGCCTCGCCAGACAACTGCACCCCGCCCCTTCATGATGATGGGCACAGGGTAAGACAAGACATTTGGGTCAACCGCGGCATCGAGGACCATGCCCTATGCCCCTATAGAAAAGTACCACCAGGGCGTGATGGGACAAGTGCTTAGACCCTTCCAGGCGTGGCATAGCCTAAATAGTGTTGCAGGCGCATGCTCTTCGCCCTATAGTGTTGTAGGCGCCGCCTTCAGTCCTTGGGCGAAGAACCCAACATAGGCATACGACAACCACTACGTTCCAAGGGGGGACTCCCATCCTCTACAATGGCGACCAAGCAGTCACCACGCCATTCGCTCCCCATGGGGTTGCAGATGGACACCCCTGTCCAACACGCCACCCGCAGGGGCGGGACGGGACACACCCACTTGCTAAATGAGGCTAGGGCATGGCCTACAAAGATCAACGAACACGCCGCTTCTGACACGGTCTGCCATGTTATGCAGGGCAGGCATGGGAAAAAAGGAAGACCCGGATCCCTCGAAGGACCTTCTATACCCTTATTATTTTCCTCTTTCTCCCATCTATAACCCCTGCTCCCCCCTTGGTCCATAAAAGGGAGGGCAGGGCACCCCACTAAGGGGACCAACTTTTGACGGACAACTCACACACAGACGAACTCACAGAGAGTTCGGTTCGCCACATCACGCACACAACCAAGCCACCACCAGGCTCTTGGCATCCTTTCGACCCTTCCATCAGAGACCTAGGACCAGTCCCTCTCTCGGCCGTTTGTACCCCTACTACGAACCTTTTTCGGTGCTAATAACACGAGCAGCTATAGACTGGACGTAGGGACATTCATTCGGGCCTAACGCGCATCAATTATAAATTTACTAGTCGGTGTTTGTTCGAAACACCGACACCTTGTTGCCCACGCAGACGGGTACAGGATGATGGTAGGCGCCCACAACACTGTTGGATGTTAGATGCACATGGGAGGTTCCATCGTCCTTGTTTGGGTATGGCAGATGTTGGTATTTGCATATGCTGTTGATGCCTAGAGGCATGTGAGGAGTTTCACCATGTGCACTCAGTACGGTAAATCTCGGCGCCCACAACACTGTCAATGCCCAGAGGCATGTGGGGGGCCTTACCGTATGGGAGTTAATGGCGCCCACAATACTGTAGGGGGAAATGTCGGTGCCTACAATATTGTTTGTGTCAGGGCAGTTGCGGAGTACTGTTCCGTGCAGGGTACGGTCCCTGGTACCATGGTTTGACTTGTGAGCCTTGCCTTGCTTTTCTCCTCATCTCTCCTGGTGAAAGGTCCTAATGGCTAGAGGGGGGGTAAATAGCCTAATAAAAATTTCTACAACAACACTTAGCAAACTGGTTAGACAATTATGAGGCGAAGCAAGTGTTGCGCTAGCCTACTAAAAATGCAAGCCACCTACCACAATTCTAGTTTATACAGTATGTATCCACACAATAGCTATGTCACTACACTAAGTTACTGTGCTCTCAAAAGCTAACTAAGGAGCCACACTAATCAAACTAACAAGCTCTCACAACTAGCTACACTAAAGAGCTTGACGACTAGTTTGCGGTAATGTAAAGAGATTGAGCAAGATGGTTATACCGCCGTGTTGAGGAAGGATCCAATCAATCACAAGAATGAATAACAATGAAGACCAATCACCTCGGAATCAATGATGAACACAATGATTTTTTACCGAGGTTCACTTGCTTGTCGGCAAGCTAATCCTCGTTGTGGCGATTCACTCTTGGCCTTCCAGAAGCCGCGACATCCGAGGATCGCCGGGCCCACCAAGAAATTCACACGTTGCTCGAGCGTGTGGCGGCCCAGCAGGCGGAAAGCTCATTGCCTCGGCGATGCAAGCTTGACACCAGCCAGTGCACACCCTCGGTGCGCCCCACCAAGGACGCGTCGGTTCACCAGACACCGCCAGGCGGCAGGCAGCACACCGCTGTCTCGGTGCATCAACGTCTCAGCCACAACCGCGACGCACGCAGCACCATCGACGCTCGCAGACGCGCCTACAACGACTCAAGAGAGGGAGCCAAACGCGGCTACCACCCTTGACGTGGTGGACGTTACGACAGCGGCGAGGACTGGTGCCCAAGCCCCGGCCTGTTGGGCCCTCAGGCCTTCGGCCGGCACATCCTCAATGGCGCTTTCCCGCCAAGGTATCGACCACCTACCAACATCCCTAAGTACTCCGAGGAGACAAACCTCGGGCTTTGGCTTGAAGACTATCAGCTTGCCTATTAAGCTGGTGGTGCAGATAATGATGACTTCATTATCCGCAACCTTCCACTGTTCCTAGCCGATTCGACACGATCATGGTTGGAGCACCTTCTGTCCGGTGCCATCCAAGGTTGGGCGGACTTAAGGGAGATCTTTGTGGGGAACTTCTAGGGCACGTACAAGCGTCCTGGGAACCCCTGGGACCTCAAGAACTGTCGCCAAAAGGCCGGCAAAACCCTCTGTGGGTACATCCGGCACTTCTCCCGATAGTGCAATGAGCTCCCCAACGTTGCCGACGCCGATGTGATAGGAGCCTTCCTGTCTGGGACAACCTGCGAGTCTTTGGTTCACAAGCTGGGGCGCAAGGGTTCGTGGACCACCAAGGAACTCCTAGACATCGCCACCAGCCACACCTTAGGAGAGGAGGCGGTCAGAGCAATCTTCGACCGTTCCGATGGCAAGGTGAGGCCAGACAAGGGCGCCTCCACCTGTTCCGCCAAAAGAAAGAATAAGAAGCAACGGCGCGATGACTCACTCATAGCCGCTACCGACCGCAAGGGTGGTCGGAAGCCCACGGAGGGCACTCTGAATCACTTTGAAAAAATGCTCAAAGGGCTATGCCCGAACCACGCCTTTCCCGTAAAACATCTACTCGAAGACTGCAGTCTCATGCGGAAGTTCTTGCTCGGAAGCGCCAATAAAGGGGAGCAAGGGAAGGAAGCTACCCCCACCACAGATGACACCGAGGACAAGGACGACGCCTTCCCGATGCCAAATGGCGCCCTTATGATCTTTGGAGGATCAACGGCCTATGACTCCAAATGACGCCAGAAGGTCACGCGCTGTGAGGTCTATATGACTGGACCGGCCACGCCTGCCTTCCTCCGATGGCAGAATCTGCCATAACCTTCAACCGGACTGACCATCTAGATGCCATCCCACACCCAGGAAGGTACCTGCTTGTTGTCGACCCGATCGTCGGCCCAAAGCGACTCGTGAAAGTACTGATGGACGGAGGCAGTGGCCTCAACATCATGTACGCCAAGACGCTCGACGAGATGGGCGTCGACCGGACGAAACTCCGCCCCATCCAAGCGCCTTTCCATGGAGTCGTGCCTGGCAAACAGGCTGTGCCACTGGGACACATCGATCTGCCTATCACTTTCGGGGGTCGGTCCAATTATAGGACTGAGACCCTCACCTTCGACGTGGTGGGGTTCCCCGGAACTTTCCACGCCATCATGGGACGACCGTGCTACGCGAAGTTCATGGCCATCCCCAACTACACATACCTCAAGCTGAAGATGCCGGGCCCACATGGGGTCATCACCATCAGCACCTCCTTCCAGTGGGCCTATGAGTGCAAGGTCGAGTGCTGCGGCCACGCCACAGCAATCATCGCCTCCGGGGAACTCGCCGCCCTCAAGGAGGAGGTCGCCGAAGAAACACCCAACGCGAAGAAATCAACCGGGTCATTCAAATCAGCAGAGGACTCCAAGGAGATCCTCATAGACCCCAGCAGCTCCGAGGGTAAAACGGTATGCATCGGTACCGCACTCTCCTTCGAACAGGAAAGCGTGCTCGTCGACTTCCTCTGCGACAACAAAGACATCTTTGCGTGGAAACCCTCGGATATGCCAGGCATCCCAAGGGAGGTCACCGAGCATACTTTGAAAATCCACCCAGCCTCCAAGATGGTGAAGCAACATCTGCACCGCTTCGACGAGGAAAAGCGTAGGGCCATCGGTGAAGAAATAGCAAAACTGTAGGCCATCGGATTCATTAGGGAAGTACACCACCCAGAGTGGTTAGCAAATCCCGTTCTTGTACAAAAGAAGAGCGGGAAATGGAGGATGTGTGTCGACTACATGGGTCTCAACAAGGCATGCCCAAAGGACCTGTTTCCTTTGCCACACATAGACCAAATAGTCAATTCTACCTTAGGGTGCGAAACCCTCTGCTTCCTTGATGCATACTCCGGCTACCACCAAATCGCGATGAGAGAGTCCGACCAGCTCACGACATCTTTTATCACCCCCTTTGGATTGTTCTGCTACATGTCAATGCCGTTTGGTCCGAAGAACGCCAGGGCAACTTACCAGTGTTGTATGCTCAACTGCTTCGGGGACCTCATCGAGCGGACCGTTGAGGCCTACGTCGACGACATCATAGTTAAGTCCAAATGGGCTGACCACCTTGTCGTCGATCTTGAACAAACCTTTGCTAAACTCTAGGCAAATGGCATCAAACTCAATCCCAAGAAATGTGTTTTCGGGGTCCCAAGGGGCATGCTGCTCGGCTTCATCGTCTCTGAGCGCGGCATCGAAGCCAACCCAGAGAAAATCTCAGCCATCACAAAGATGGGCCCGATCCAGAACATGAAAGGGGTTTAGCGGATCACAGGGTGCCTCACCGCCCTCAGCCGATTCATCTCGCACCTCGGCGAATGAGGACTCCCCCTTATCAACTCCTGAAGAAAGCTGACCGCTTCGAGTGGACAGCCGAGGCCTAGGAGGCGCTCGACATGCTCAAACTACTTCTAACGAAACTCCCGGTCCTAGTTCCTCCAAGCGACGGAGAAACCTTCCTGCTATACATAGCAGCCACCATGCAAATGGTCAGCGCTGCCCTGGTAGTAGAGTGGGAAGAAGAAGGGCACGCCCTCAAGGTGCAGCGCCTTGTGTACTTCATCAGCGAGGTGCTGTCCGACTCCAAAACCTGCTACTCCCAAATCTAGAAACTCCTATACGCCGTACTCATCACCAAAAGGAAGTTACGCCACTACTTTGAGTCACACCCTATGACAGTCATGACATCATTCCCCCTCAGCGAGATTGTCCATAGCCAGGACACCACGGGAAGAACCGCAAAATGGGCGCTCGAGCTAATGGATCAAGGCATCGCGTATGCACCCCGAACGGCGATCAAGTCCTAGGCATTGGCTGACTTCATCGCGGAATGGACCAAGGTCCAGATGCCACTGGCGGTTGTTGATCAAGAGTACTAGACGATGTACTTCGATGGGTCACTGATGAAAAAGGGTGCCAGTGCAGGGCTGGTCTTCGTATCACCCCTCGGGGTCCGCATGAGGTACATGGTTCAGCTCCATTTCCCCTCATCAAATAATGGCGCTGAATATGAAGCGCTCATCAACGGCCAACGAATCGCCATCAAGTTGGGTATCCGACGTCTCGACATCAGGGGCAACTCCCAGCTGGTCGTCAACCAAGTCATGAAGGAGTCAAGCTGCCACGACGCCAAGATAGTAGCATACTGCCAAGAAGTCCGATGGTTGGAGGACATATTTGATGGCCTCGAACTCAGTCACACCCCAAGGCGCCTCAAAGAAGCGGCCAATGCGCTCATGAAAGCATCATTCGGCCAAGAGCCAGTGCCAACTGGTGTCTTTGCCAGTGATCAACACAAGCCCTCGGTGCGCTACGAGGGGTCAGAACGGGCCAATGATGGCCCATCTGATCCGGCCCCGAGGGCCAACCCACCGACTGCTCCATCCGACCCCGAGGTCATGGAGCTTGAAGAGGATCCATTAGCAGAGCCTGACCCTCTGAACGACTGGAGAACGCTTTACCTCGACTACCTCCTCCGCGACACACTACCGATGGACAAGACGGAAGCTCGACGGCTCGCACGTCGCGCCAAGTCCTTCATTCTTGTGGAGGGCGAACTCTACAAATAGAGCCACACTAGGATCCTGCAGCTCTGTATCCCTAGCAAATAGGGAAGACTTCAGCTGAGCGACATCCATGATGGGGTCTGCGGTCACCATGCTGTGCCAAGGACCTTGGTTGGAAATGCATTTCGATAGGGCTTCTACTGGCCCACTGCAGTAGCCGACGTCGAGCAAATCGTACGCACCTGCGAAGGGTGTCAGTACTACGCTCGGCAAACTCACCTCCAGGCCCAGGCACTCCAGATGATCCCCATCACATGGCCCTTCATGGTCTGGGGGCTCGACCTGGTTGGGCCACTCAAAAAGGCGCCCAGGGGCTTCACCCACCTACTTGTCACCATAGACAAGTTTACGAAATGGATCGAAGCTCGACCGATCTCCATGATCAAATCCGAGCAGGCTGTGCTATTCTTCCTCGACATCATCCATCGTTTTGGAGTACCAAACTCCATCATCACAGACAATGGCACGCAGTTCATCGGCAGGAAATTCATTCGATTCTGTGATGAACAACAAATCTGGATCGATTGGGCCGCCGTCGCGCACCCCTGAACAAACAGGCAGGTCGAGCACGCAAACGGCATGCTCCAACAAGGCCTCAAGCCCAGGATCTTCAATCGGTTGAGCAAGTTTGGCGCATGCTGGGTCACTGAGCTCCCCACAGTGCTCTAGAGCCTGAGAACAACTCCCAGCCGGGCCACCGGCTACACGCCTTTCTTCATGGTCTACGGTGCCGAGGCCATCTTCCCGACGAACCTCGACTATGGAGCGCCAAGAATCAAAGCATACGACGAACAGGGAGCCGAGGAATCCCACCAAGACGCCATGGACCAACAAGACGAAGCCCGCGACATCGCCCTCCTCCGTTCGGCCAAGTACCAGCAGGCACTACGATGGTACCACGACCGATGGGTGCAGGACTGAGCCTTCAATGTCAGGGACCTTGTTCTCCGCCTCATACAGAACAACAAGGACCACCACAAGCTCTCCCCGCCCTAGGAGGGGCCGTATGTCATCGCGGAAGTACTCCGTCCAGGTGCCTACATGTTGAAAACCATCGACGGCAAGGTCTTCACCAATGCCTGGAACATCGAACAGCTACGTCATTTTTACCCTTAAATAAACGCATACTTTTCCTTATCAGTTTTTGTCTTTACAAATCCCTGACCTTTAGTGACATCTGACCCCTGCAAATTGTGAGGGGTCAGACCTCACTCGGGGGCTGATACAAATGATACAAGTACGTTTATCTTGTAAACACTTCCTGTGTTATCTTAGCAAACATGTGTTATCTTAGCAAACATCCTCTAAGTTTTCCGTTCTTCTCATAACAAGTCCTAAGGACTAAGATTTCGGGTACAAATTCTGAGTACAACTGGTAGGACTACGGGAGACCCATGCCCCAGCGACTACGACCTCTTTGCTCACCAGCATAATCAGAATTGATTCGCCCGCACTCCTAGTTTTTTTAACTTGAACCATGGGAAGGGTCGGAGGGCACCGGGACCTCTTCTACAAAAAGAGGAAGCTAAAAAGCCGTTTGCCATAACAAAAGACAAAATTTTGTGGGAAGGGTCGGAGGGCACCGGGACCTCTTCTACAAAAAGAGGAAGCTGAAAAGCTATTTGCCATATCAAAAGATGAAAATTTGTTCATTTTTGCACAAATTCACCGCTTACAAAGTGATGTCATCATGAAAAGGACTAATGTACTCTTAAAATCCAAAGGACTGTTCACTCGGGGGCTCCCCTACAAACTTATTCAATTACAGTCTCCACCTAGTACTACAGCGGCCGCCATGCCACGCTCTCCATCGGCAATGTCCAGGCATGTACATGGCCCAGTTCGTCTACTGTGGCCGCCAAGCCATGCTCTCCATTGGTGACGTCCCGCCGCTCCGTAGGATCCTTGAAGGCGCCATCTTCTGCAACATCGAGCACCACGGCGGCGACTGTGGTGCCCCTCCACTGGGGCCTCTGGGGACTACGCCATCGTCATCAGCCACAACCCCGACAATGGCGTCTGAATGGGGGGCGCCTCCCGCCAAAGGGAGGCCGCAACGAACAATGGCGATGCCAATGATGCTTGGCACCCTCCAGTGCTCCTCCTCCTTTAGCAACAGCGACCCCTTCTCAACAAAGGTGGCCCACACCATCTCATCTACGTTGGATGACCTCCGACTCGACATCAGACTCTGGATTCATGAGTGGATCTGTGAGTGTTTTCTCTCCCCGGCATTACCCTCTCTCACTTAGGAAACAGCTGCATCCGGCAGAAAGGAAGGAGAAGAGGTGGTGGCACAGAGGCTGGCAAGGAAGTGGGACGAGAGCTCCCCTCCCCCCCTATTTAAAGAAGGGGCTCAGCAGCTAAGGAAAGGCGAAAGGTTGGGATGAAAAACTCTCTGCCTTCCCCTATTCAATACAAATGCGAAATCAATGCTGATAGAAATCTGAGGGGACACGACAGAACCGGTGGGACGCGCTCTGGTCGACAAGACATCACCTGGTCAAACAGAAAGTGGCCTAGGCATGGCCCGCCACTAATGCGCCCCGGGTGCGAGAACCGGGGCACACTCACATGCAAGCGACTCTCCGCTTCCCTGGACAGGACCGTGGAACGACCCAACGATGGAACCCCCGTCCAAAGGGAGCCCAGCGGGCCTCCTGGGCAGATCGGGCGACCCAGGTAAAACGACGGATGAGCGACCACTGAAAGATAAGTACCTCTGCTTACTTACTTTGAGTCATAATTTCTTCACCGAGCTGTCGACCCCAGCAACAGCATGGGCACGAACATTGCTCGGGGGCTGCCGAGGGTGTCTATTTGTTTAGACACCTTCTTCGCCTGACCCCTGCTTATGTTTAAAAATGGGAAGCGCGGTGTGTGGGTATAAAACTTTGAATACAACTGGACGAACCGCCAAACCCTACGCCTCGATGGCTACAGTGTTTTTTGTTCACCAGCATAAATCGAACTCATAGTTCCCCGCACCTCAAGCCTCGGCTCCCGCCTTCTCGAGAAGGGTTTGGAGGGGTCCCCCTGTAGAGCCTCCTTCGAGGAGAAGCTGTCAGGTCGACTAAATCAATCGAGCGGTTCGAAATCACCGCCGAGAGACAAAAACAAAGAATAGCGACTCTTATGCAGGTTACGCCAACCTCGTCGCAAACATCAGGTCCCAAACCCCGCACGGACACATCTTGTAGGAGCTTCCCATCGCTCATATCACCAAGGTAATCCTACTTTCATTTCAATTAAGTGATACACTAAATCCATACGTCCAAACATTGTGTATGCAAATCCCTGCATCTTAACGCTTCGTGTCGCGTCACAAAGCGGCAGCTGCCTCATTCAATATGAGCGGCGACCGACCGAGGTTCAAAGGCCAGCCCACGAAGGGCTCGAGGCCGCCTCGCGTCAAACAAGGCCAGGGGAGAAAAATAGAGACGAGCCCCAGTGGCCTTGCCTGGCCCTGCTCAGAAGCGGACAGGGACATCTCGACCTTTCTCGTTTGATTCTAACCCCGAGCCAAACCCACAGAGTCTCCATCGAGGAGAGGCCAGCGGGCCACCTGAGCCTATCGAACGGCTCGGGCATCTGCTGGGAGGCAGGTTAAGAAGTAGTGGAGTGCCACCTGAGGGCTCTGCTGACCCCGTCAGCAAATGATGGACCTGGATTCCACACGAATGTACCCATTAGTGAGCTCATTGAGCACGACACTCGAGCCATCGAGGCAAGTATCATCAACTCAGCCCCTCCGGTTGCGAAAACCAAGGATGGGGTAACATGCGAAACACGGCCGACCCCTATCAGACCCTAATAGGGCTCGGGGGCTCAAGCCACTCGATCCAAGATCGAGAGATCGAGGTTTGAAGGTTGACCCGCAAAAGGTCCGAGGCCGCCTCGCGTCAAACAAGAGCCAGGGAGAAAACATAGATGAGCCTCAGCGGCCTTCGCCCATCCCGCATTAAGACGGACAAGGTCATCTCAACCTTCTAAGCTCAATCCGGCCTCCTGCTGAGCCCATAGAATCCCCATTAAGGGGAATCTGTTGGAAGGCAGGTCAAGGAGTAACGAAACCCCACCCGAAGGAATTTGCCGACCCTATCGCAAAAACAGCAGGATCAGGTTTTGCCCAAACACCTCCGTTAGCAAGCTCATCAGGCATGTCATTCGAGAACCGAGGCAAGTGACACCGCCCCAATCCCTCCAAATTACAAAGAATTGCGGACAGGGCGAACATTACGAAACAGGCCGACCCTCGACCAAACCCCCACGCGCGGGGGCTCAGGGAAGGCCGAGCCAGCAGTAAAGACCAAACGCACGGTCACGCAGCGATCGCCAAAATCCTAAGTAAGGGGTATGAGCGAATACAAACGTAAGTTCGCTTCCCTCGCTCCGGTCTCCAGTAACATCCGACCCCAGCAACCGTAAGGGGTCGGATCTCACTCGGGGGCTGATAAAGGTATGGGTACCTCCTTTCTTTTTTCGAAAAAGTCATTACATCATACCTCTTCCTCGCATCAAGACTGGGGGCAAGGTTCAGAGGAACAGATTGGTAAGACCGCAAAAAGCCCACGCCCAGACAGCTATGGTAATTTTGCTCTCCAGCACAATCAAAATTTCCCCTAAACACCCCGGGCCCTACGGTCTTAACAAACGGAAGGGTCGATCGCCTAAATCTTTTTTCACCGCAAAAAGGGAAGAAGGTAAGATCAAACAAATGAAACGAAACAAAATTATGTAACGAATCCACAAAACCGTTTCTAGGATACAAAAGTACCGACACTTGTTCACATATTACGAATAAATGTTTATCAAACTAATTTAACTAACTACTTCCGTGGAAGGAGAACTGTTTCTTTCAACCTGTTCGCTAGGTTCTACGCAAGGGGAGTCACTGCCTTCTCCATCTCGTCCAGCTCAGCATCTTCATAGACAGGCGCGAAGCCTTGGCTCATTACCTCAAGGTTGATCTCCTGATCATAATGGGAATGGGTGACAGCGAAGGCTTGGGCGATCCCGGCGTGAAAGGCATCCTCCTCAAGTTGGCCCACCTGCGCCGTGATACCCGCGGCATGAGCCGTGAGCGAGCTGGTTTCCACTGGCTACGCCACCCTCAGGGCATCGATGACCACCCCGACAGCGGCTTGCAGAAGGTCATGCTCGTCACTCTCGGTCCAAAGGATCCCTCACACTTCGGTAAGCTCCTTCTCCAGCCTAGCAGCGACACTCTCAGCGTCCAATCTTCGGTTCACCACGGCTCCAAGATCCGCCCAGAGGGAGTCGACCACCCCAAGTGCCTCGTTGTGCTCCTGGATGGCCCAATCGCGATCCTCATGGGCTGTGTCGCGCTCCGAGCGAAGTCTTTACTCAGTCCGGCGTAGCTCGTCCCGCTCCTCACGCAACCGGGCGATCACCTCGGTGTCCTGGTCCACCCTCTGCTGCAATGCCGCGGACCTCTCCTCAGCCTTCAGCTTGAGGTCCCGCTCCATCTCTAGCTCTACCAGGAGCTCGACGACCTGCTCACTGGCCGCAACATCCTTCTATAGCAGCTCATCCCGCTCCTTTCGAAGCCTGGCAGTCGCCTCCTCGTCTAGCTTCACCCTCCATGACAAGTCCTCGAACATCCCGTGGAACTCCTCCACGTCCCGATGCGCCTTGTCCTCCCGCTGCTGGGCGACAGCTAGCTACGTGCCCACGTCTCCTCGTAGCTGGGCCTCCTCGGTAAGATGGTCCCACTCCGCCTTTTGCTCGCGGAGGAACCAGGATTTGTTCCGGCTATGAGCAATGATACACTAAAAACAAGACCGGTATCAAAAATACGAAAACACAAAAATACGCGAAGAAAGAAGAAAACAAGGGAGTGGATTAAGCAGGTACCTGGCCAGTAGGAACAAGGATCTCGCGTAGGGCACCACTGGCCTGGCTCAAGGCATCCATCACGGTCGAGAACCCGATGTCAAGATTCTCCCGCTCCATGCTCTCGGAAGCATCGTCGAGCGAGAAAAGAACCGACGTTGGGTCCTGAGCGGCCGTCCACTGGAGCGGCAGCTCGCCCCGCGTGGGAGAGTGGCTGCCCCCCGACAATAGTGCTGGGGATGACCTTTTGCGGGTCCTTTCCACCACCGCCACAATGCCCGGAGATCCTCCGGCCATGTCCTCCTCCATCCGGCCCGCCTCAGGCGCCGCGGCCTGGGCCACCGGTGGCGCGGATTGCGCCACCCCCTCGGATGCCATCATGGCAGCATCCGACCCCGCCGGGCTTATCGCGGTTGCGGCCACCTCTGTCAGGCGTCGTCGCTTGGGCCACCGGGGGCACGGATTGTGCCACCCCCTCAGACGCCACCACGGCCTCGTCTCACTGCTCCTGGCTTAGCGTGGTCACGGCCACCTGCTCGGCAACCACCGAGGGCATGGGCGCCACCGCGGGCACCGCCATGCCGGCCAACGAGGCCGCAACGTCAGCGCCGCTCCTGCCCAAAACAGGAGCGACATCGGGCAGCGTCATCCATCCCGCCTAAAGGGCAAGGCCCTTCTTGGGTGCCGGACCCAGAGGGTGGCCCCATCGCAAGAATCTGCAAAAGGGAAAAAGGCATAAGGTCGGAACAGAAAAATAAAAAGGGAAAAACAAGGGAAATCGGTGACATACTCTGGCACTTTTGGGCAACGAGTATGTTTTGGGGACGAACCCCCGGACCCCTGCTCCAACTCATGTGGGCGGGACCGTTTCGAGCTTGCCCCCTGCTCTGAAGTAGGGGGGCTCGTCTCCCTTGTCTCCGAGGGTGCGGTGACAGGGCCGCCCCCCTCCATCAGCTCGTGGGGTGCGGCGACAGGGCCGCTCCCCTCCATTGACTCATGGGGTGCGGCGATAGGGCCGCCCCCCTCCATCAGCTCATGGGGTGCGGCGACAGGGCCACACCCTCCATCAGTTCATGGGGCACTACGACAGGGCCGCTCCCCTCCATCGGCTCATGGGGCGCGGTGACAGGGCCGCTCCCCTCCATCAGCTCATGGGGCACGGCAATAGAGCCACCCCCTCCGTCGGCTCAAGGGGCGCCGCATCAGAGCGACCCCCCTCCACCAACACCTTGGGGACGGCCACGGATTCATCTCCTCCCATCCACCGATCCTCCGCCGGCACCCTGAGGGTGACAGAGGATCCACCAGCTCCCACCGGACCTAGGGGCAGGCCTGGCTCTTCCGTCCTCATGGACTCACTTCCCCCCACATGGAACGGGAAGGGTCCCTGCATGGATAGCGAGTCCTTGTCCTCTATGTCACCCCAATCCACGCCGGCTGCTGCCTCGTCAAACTCGTCCTCATCATCATCATCTTCACTGCTTGTCTCCTCTCCTCGATCTCGAGCTTGCTGCTTTCGTATCACCTTTTTCTTTGTGAGCTCCCTCGTCTTCTTATCCCAACCGGCCATGGCGCAGTTCGCTACCATCCGGGGTGGGTCCTTCGGCAGCGGAGCCGGGCTGTCCTTGAAGAACAGTCCCCCCGGCTGGTCCCGCTATCCCAAGGTTAGCATCAGGGGGTCGGAAATTCAAGTGAAAGGAGAAGCAAGGGGAAAGAAAACTTATGAAGTCAACAAACCCTGATTCCGGCCGCATTGGGGGATGCCTCGGCATCGGGTACACGAAGTCAAGGATGGCACCAACGGAGTCCTTCGTAGGCTCCATTGCCTCCTTGATGCGCTGCGCCACTTCAGAGGGAGGGAGCGCTTCATCGGCAAGCACCGTCCCTTCAAACGACGCTCCGAGCACCATCTGATACAGGGGAAGCGCACGCGCCATCAGCGGCGCAACCCTCCTCGTGTGGTAGGCGCCGATAATCCCCGATCCCTTCATGCCCCTCTCCTTCAGAGTTCAGAGGGCGGCGAGAAGGCCGTTGAGATGCTTCTTTCCCTTGGCCATGACACCCCACCCCCACGACTCCAGGGCCTCCACGATGTAGCGTCGGCGTCATTCTTGACATAGAACCATTGCGAATTCCACCCCTTGTTGGAGGTGGACATACGCATTAGTGAGTATGCTCCTGCCCGGTGGTGGCGGAGGTGGATGTCGGCGCACCCCACCGGTGCATGCAGCTCTTGCTTCCGGGACCGCCTCTTCAGAAGATTGACGGCGAAAAGATACCACCATAGGTCAAAGTGGGGACTGATCCCCAAGAACCCCTCGCACAGGGCGACAAACGCCACAATATGCTGGATCCCATTGGGGGTAAGGTGTTGTAGCTCCACCTAACAGTAGTCCAGCAGTCCCTGAAGGAACTGATGGGAGGGCATGGTGAATCCCCACTCATGGAAGTGGGCGAAAGACACAACATACCCTTCGGGCGGCTGCGGCTCGTCCTCTTCATCGGGTAGCCGCCACTCCTCGGCGGCGGTCAAAGGGCGAAGGAGGCTTCGGCAGATGAGACCTCTAAGCATTGAGGGGAGATGTTGGATCTGTACCCCGGGTCCATTGCGATGGCAGGAGTAGCACAGGAAAGAAGGCAGCAGCGAGTTTGACGGAGGGAGCAGTACGGGTGCAAGAAGGCGATTAGCGGCGAAGGCTAAGAATGCGAGGGCAAGGAGGCAAAGTACGGAACCCTAGGGGCGAACCCCGTGGTTTCATAGGGGCGACAGATGCGAGAAGGGCAATGGTCCACCTTGATCTCCGAGCCTGCCATGACACACCATCGCGTCACGTCACGGGACACACGCACACGATCCCAATCCCTTCCTACAAAAGTCACGCCAGGCGGTTCGCCTTCCCCAGGCAGACCAGGACTCTCTTCCCACCGAGGGAACACGGGTCACAAAGCCTTTCTCTCTGGCCCACCTAGGGCCCTAGAGCCCAAGGGCCATCCCAACGAAGGATGGGCCCGCAAAACGACCAGGACTCAAGGGTGCAAGCATCACCAGGGCCTCGACCCGTAGTCGAGCCCTAGCCAGGCTAGCCCGGAATGAAATCCCCACGAACAAGATACCACGATTCCCTTAAAAATATCTAGTTGACAAAAAAACCAAGTCTTACGGCCTTACCCGCTGAGGGTCCGATACTACCCCCAGGCGATTCTACTCGAATCACCCTGGGGCTCAGGGGCTACACCCACTGGGTGTGCTCGCACGCACCCTCTGGCGAATTAACTCCAACGAAATCAAAACTCCCCCTGGGCAATTCTACTCGAATCACCTGGGGGCTCGGGGGCTACACCCACCGGGTCCGCTCGCGCGCACCCTCTGGCGAATTAACTTCGACGAAATCAAAACACCCCTCGGGCAATTCTGTCCAAACCACCAGGGGGCTCGGGGGCTACTGTCGAGGACCTAATACCAGGGTACCCAAGGAGGTGGGACTAATAACCATCGAACGTTAAAAACTCCCAGACGGACAAGAGCACTACTGTGCTTCTTGCTCGAACGACGGGAGTTTGGGTCTGCCTCGCCCAGTGCCCATGGGCCGGCTCCACCTCGCCCGAGGGCGAACGGTGGGGTCCGCCTCACCCGACGTCCGGGGCTAGGCTTTGCCTTGCCCGATGACTAAAAGCAAGACTCCACCTCACCCGACCCCCGAGGTATAGACTCCACCCTGCCAGACCCCGAGGGTTAGACTCCGCCTCACCCGACCCCGAGGGCTGGGCACCGTCTCAACTGACCCCCAAGGGCTGGGCTCCGCCTTGCCCGATGGATAAAGGCTAGGCTCCACCTCGCCTCATGCCCGAGGACAGACCTTGCCTCGCCCGATGTCCAAAGGCTAGCTCTACCTCGCCTGACAACCGCACCCCGCCCCTTCATGATGATGGGCACAGGGTAAGACAAGACGTTCGGGTCAACCGCGGCATCGAGGACCATGCCCTGCACCCCTACAGAAAAGTATCGTTAGGGCGCGACGGGACAGGCGCTTAGACCCTTCCAGGCGTGGCAGAGCCTAAATAGTATTGCAGGCACGTGCTCTTTGCCCTGTAGTGTTGTAGGCGCCGCCTTCAGCCCTCGGGTGAAGAATCCGACATAGACATATGACAACCACTATGTTCCAAGGGGGGACTCCCGTCCTCTACAGTGGCGAACAAGCAGTCACCACGCCATCCGCTCCCCACGGGGTTGTAGATCGACACCCCTGTCCAACACGCCGCCCACGGGGGTAGGACGGGACGCACCCACTTGCTAAATGAGGCCAGGGCATGGCCTACGAAGATCAACGAACACGCCGCTTCTGACATGGCCTGCCATGTTATGCAGGGCAGGCGCGGGAAAAAAGAAAGACCCGGATCCTTCGAAGGACCTTCTATACCCTTGGTATTTTCCTCTTTCTCCCATCTATAACCCCTACTCCCCCCTTGGTCTATAAAAGGGAGGGTTGGGCTCCTCACTAAGGGGACCAACTTTTGATGGACAACTCACACACAGACGAACTCACAGAGAGTTTGGTTCGCCACATCACACACACAGCCAGGCCGCCACCAGGCTCTTGGCATCATTTCGACCCTTCCATCACAGACCTGGGACCAGTCCCTCTCTCGACCATTTGTACCCCTACTATGAACCTTTTTCGGTGCTAATAACACGAGCAGCAATAGACTGGACGTAGGGACATTCATCCCGAACTAGTATAAACCTTGTGTCCTTTAGCACACCATCCGGGCCTAACGCGCATCAATTAGAAATTTACTAGCCGGTGTTTATTCGAAACACCGACACCTTGTTGCCCACGCAGACGGGTATAGGATGATGGTAGGCACCCACAACACTGTTGGATGTCAGATGCACGTGGGAGGTTCCGTCGTCCTTGTTTGGGTATGGCAGATGTCGGTACCTGCATATGTTGTTGATGCCCAGAGGCATGTGAGGAGTTTCACCATGTGGACTCAATACGGTAAATCTTGGCGCCCACAACACTGTCAATGCCAAGAGGCATGTGGGGGGCCTTACCGTATGGGAGTTAATGGCGCCCACAATACTGTAGGGAGAAATGTCGGTGCCTACAATATTGTTTGTGTCACGGTAGTTGCGGAGTACTGTTCCATGCAGGGTACGAGCCCTGGTACCATGGTTTGACTTGTGAGCCTTGCCTTGCTTTTCTCCGCATGTCTCCACCTTGCCTTTACCATTGTCCCCAAATGTGATACTATCATAACCATTATTGACATTGGTGTTGATTGAGTTGAACATTCTTGCATCATCGGTCATGTGTTGAGTGCACCCACTATCAAGAACCCAATGAATTCCTCCGGCTTTGTAATTGACCTACAAAAGAAGATCAATTCTTTTTAGGTACCCAAACTTGCTTGGGTCCTTGAAGGTTAGTCACTAAGCTCTTTGGTACACAAATGGTTTCTTCTTTGAGCCCATCCATGGTTTACCAATGAACTTAGCCTTTGCACCATTTGTACCCTTAGTAAGCACATAGAAAGAATCAAGCTTAATGGATGATACATTAGCATTTTTGCTCTTGTTTTTGCACTCTTGTTCTTTATGACCAACTTGCTTGCAACTAGTGCAAAACCAACCATTGTTCTTCACAAAACTAGTCTTGTGAGGAGCAAAGGCCGCCTTGCCTTTCTTGGGGATATAGCCCAATCTCTCTTTGTAGAGAGAAGCTCTTTGGCTACCCAAGCACATAAGCAAGCAGTCCTCACCACCATAGGCCTTAGCCAAGGTGTGAGTGAGCTTATTGACCTCCTTCTTGAGGTTCTCATTCTCAACCACTAGTGAGGCATCACAAGTGAGACCATCACTACTAGATGAGGTGGAAGTAGAAGTACTACAATAAAGGTTAGTGGGAGCAACAATGATAGGCATAGATGATGATTCATCAATTAAATCACAAGTTAAGCCTACATCACAAGTATCAACATGCTTCTTTTTATTTTGCTCATCAAGCAAAGAGGAATGAGCCTTTTCAACCTTTTTGTGAGCCTTGCCAATCTTCTCATGGGCATCCTCTAGCCTCTCATGGGATGCATTGAGCTCATTAAAGGCTTGCTTAAGGGCTTTTAGTTCCTTACGCAAGCTTTTGCATTCCCTTCTCTTGACATCAAAGTGTTCTCTAGCATCTTCTAGCATGTCAAATAGTACATCCTTAGTAGGTTCATCATCATCACTCTCACTTTCATTTTCATTTTCATTTTCATTATCATGTTCATCATCACTTCCATCATCATAAATTTGTACCTTAGTGGCCCTAGCCATGAAGCATGATGGAGTGTCCAAGAGAGAAGGCTTATCATTGATAGCAATGCTTGCAAGTGCCTTCTTCTTGGTGGTCTTGTCATCATCACTGTCATCATCATCACTTGAGGAAGCATCACTATCCCAAGTGACTACATATGAACCACCCTTCTTCTTCTTGAAGGTCATCTTATCCTTCTCTTTTTTTTCTTCTTGTCCTTCTTCTTGTTCTTCTTGTTGTCATCATCATCGTCGCTATTGTATGGACATTGAGCAACAAGATGATCTTTGCTTCCACACTTGAAGCGCCTTCTTGATTCTTCTTTGTTCTTGGATGAAGAATTCTTTCTTCTAGCACAGTAGCCCTTCTTCATCATGAATTTGCCAAATTTCTTTACAAAGAGAGCCATCTTCTCATCATCATCATCATCCCACTTGAAGCCTACGGAACATCTCTGGCACACTCTCATCCTCCTTCATCTTGAAGCTTGCAAACTTCTCTTTGAGAATGTATGCCTTTGCACCCATCACGGTTTGAGTGCCTTCAAAAGATTCTTCCAACTTCTTCAAGCTTCATGAGCCATCTCAATATTCTTGATTTGCTCAAATGTTCTCTCATCAATTGCATCATGAATGGCACTTAGAGCAATGTCATTGTTTTGGAGAAGCACTTCTTCGGCCGCGGTGGGATTCTCCGGATCCTCAATCTTAATTTTGGTTTCTACCACCTTCCACACTCTTCTATTGATTGACTTGATATGTGTAGTCATCTTTGATTTCCAATAAGGATAATTTATGTCATCAAATTGGGGTGTCTTCTTGGTATTGTCAATTTGAGCCATTTTTACACCGAAGGTTGTTAAGCCTCAAATCACGGTGACCTCAGCTCTGATACCACTTGAAAGGTCCTAATGGCTAGAGGGGGGTGAATAGCCTAATAAAAATTTCTACAACAACATTTAGCAAACCGGTTAGACAATTATGAGGCGAAGCAAGTGTTGCGCTAGCCTACTAAAAATGCAAGCCACCTACCACAATTCTAGTTTATATAGTATGTATCCACACAATAGCTATGTCACTACACGAAGTTAGTGTGCTCTCATAAGCTAACTAAGGAGCCACACTAATCATACTAACAAGCTCTCACAACTAGCTACACTAAAGAGCTTGACGACTAGTTTGCGGTAATGTAAAGAGATTGAGCAAGATGGTTATACCACCATGTCGAGGAATGATCCAATCAATCACAAGAATGAATAACAATGAAGATCAATCACCTTGGAATCAAATGATGAACACAATGAATTTTTATCGAGGTTCACTTGCTTGCCGACAAGCTAGTCCTCGTTGTGGCGATTCACTCACTTGGAGGTTCACGCGCTAATTGGCATCACACACCAAACCCTCAATAGGGTGCCGCACAACCAACACATGATAAGGATCACACAAGCAATGAGCTATCCACTAGAGTACCTTTTGGCTCTCCACCGAGGAAAGGTCAAGAACCCCTCACAATCACCACGATCGGAGCCAGAGACAATCACCACCCTCCGCTCGACGATCCTTGCTGCTCCAAGCCATCTAGGTGGCGGCAACCACCAAGAGTAACAAGCGAATCCCGCAGCAAAACACGAATACCAAGTTCCTCTAGATGCAAACACTCAAGCACTACACTTGGATTCTCTCCCAATCTCACAAAGATGATGAATCAATGATGGAGATGAGTGGGAGGGCTTTGGCTAAGCTCACAAGGTTGCTATGTCAATGCAAATGGCCAAGGGAGTGAGCTTGAGCTGGCCATGGGGCTTAAATAGAAGCCCCCACAAAATAGAGCCGTTGGGCTCCTCACTGCACAGAACACGGGCTGACCGGACGCACCGGTCAGATTGATCGGACGCTGAACCTCAGCGTCCGGTCACGCGTTGCACACCACATGTCCCTCTCTTCAAATGCTATGCGCCCGATCTCAACGGTCAGAAGATGACCAAATGCAGCAGAGCTAACGGATGGACGGACAGGCGTCGGTCATTTCTAATAAGCTTCGAAACAATTTTTTTCGATCGGACGCGTCCGTCATGGTTGACCGGACACGACCTACGTCCGATCACATGGTGTCTTCCTCTGTGCTGCCACGTCAACATGACCGGGCATAGCCTTCCAGCGTCCGGTCGCTGAGCGACCTAGCGTCCGGTCATTTGACCGATGCCAGCGTCTTCGCTGTTACAACTGACCGGACGCGCTGGTTCCTTTGAGACCAGCGTCCGGTCACTTTGTGACCAGCGAGACCAACTCCCCTTCACGTCTATCTTCTTCACCCTTGCTCAAATCTACCAACCACCAAGTGTATCACCTTATGCACATGTGTTAGCATATTTTCACAAACATTTTCAAGGGTGTTAGCACTCCACTAGATCCAAAATGCATATGCAATGAGTTAGAGCATCTAGTGGCACTTTGATAACCGCATTTCGATATGAGTTTCGCCCCTCTTAATAGTACGGCTATCAAACCTAAATATGATCACACTCTCTAAGTGTCTTGATCACCAAAACAAAATAGCTCCTACAATTTATACCTTTGCCTTGAGCCTTTTGTTTTTCTCTTTCTTCTTTTCAATTCCAAGCACTTGATCATCACCATGGCATCGCCATCTTCATGTCATGATCTTCATTTGCTTCACCACTTGGAATGTGCTACCTATCTCATGATCACTTGATAAACTAGGTTAGCACTTAGGGTTTCATCAATTCCCCAAAACCAAACTAGAGCTTTCAATCTCCCCCTTTTTGGTAATTGATGACAACCCTTTCACAAAGATATGAATTGAAATTCTCTGAATACATGTTGCTTGTCCAAGCATATTTACCATGTGTAAAAAGGATATGGACAAGTTTCATGAACCCCAAATGGTAGCGATTGCTCCCCTACATACATATGTGCTAAGAGTTTGGATTGTAGCTTGCACATATGCTTAGATAGGAAATATAGGAGACAATGTCTACCAAATAATGCTAAGGTATAAAAGATGGACCTTTGAAGCGTGATACCAATCGAGTGCAACATTATACCATCCTTAGCATCATGGTTAGCTCTATACCACTTGGAAACACTTGGAAATGAAATTACTAGATAAACTTATGCATGCTAGATTTTCATTTCATCATTCAAACCTACAACTAGCATACACCACACAAGCATGGATATTGAAATTTAAAACTTGTGCCTTGCAAGCAAATATATGAAATGCACATTCAAATGCACCATACAAGTTCATGAGCTTGCTCCCCTACTTGTGTGCTCAAAATTTTAATTGATCCTCCTTTCCTTTACCACCTTTATCATATCCCTTTCCTTTACCACCTTTATCATATCTCCCCTATGTCAAATACTCCCCTATCACTCATATCTTTGTTTCTCTCCCCCTTTTTCATCAATGACCACAAAGACTTAAATTATAGATAGGTTAGGATTATCAATGTCAATCAATGGGGTGAGGATTATTTTTCCAAATTTGGTCCAATCTAGATCATTTGCCAAAGATAGTTAACTCGGTTTGATCCAAGGACAAGCTTCTTCACAGCTCCAAATAAGGGTTATCTTGTACCATGTTGAGTTAAACACTTAGAGCTCATTTTCTAGATCAAACACTAGGCTTACAAGCCCACAAACATGTCATATGCTACCACTAGATCAAGTAAAGCATAGAAGCAATAGTGGTACCATACAAACATCAAAATCATTTGATTTTCATGAATGAGCCTATATAATGTGAGAGATGTCTAGATGCACTAAACAAGTCCTTAGCAAGGATGTATGCCATGCCAATTAATCTTTTACCTTGGATTGCTCGAAGGAGAGGCATGTCATATAAGTGGGGGGTGCATCAACACATATTTGAGAAATCCAATATGTTCAACTTATTCCTTAGCTTGCAAAACCTTTTCTCATCCAATGGCTTGGTGAATATATCGGCAAGTTGATCTTCGGTGCCTACACTCTCAATGCAAATGTCCCCTTTTTGTTGGTGATATCTTATGAAATGGTGGCGGACATCAATGTGCTTTGTTCTTGCATGTTGAACCGGATTGTTGGTTAACTTGATTGCACTCTCATTGTCACATAGCAATGGCACTTTCTTGAACTTGATTCCAAAATCACTCAAAGTGGCCTTCATCCAAAGTATTTGTGCACAACAACTGCCGATGGATATGTATTCGGCTTTGGTGGTTGATAATGCGAAACTATTTTGCTTCTTTGATGACCATGAAACAAGTGATCTTCCCAACAATTGACATGTGCCCGAGGTGCTCTTCCTTTCAACCTTGCATCCTGCATAATCTGAGTCAGAGTAACCAACTAGCTCAAACTTTGCTCCTTTGGGATACCACAAACCAACATTTGGTGTATGCTTCAAGTACCTCAATATTCTCTTTGTAGCCTTCAAATGACTTTCTCTTGGTGAGGCTTGAAATCTTACACACATGCATACACTAAACATGACATCCGGCCTTGATGCGGTCACATAGAGTAGGCTTCCAATCATGGACCAATACAATTTTTGATCCACCATATTTCCACTTGCATCACTATCCAAGTTGCCATTTGTTCCCATTGGTGTGCTAATGGTTTTACTATCATTCATGCCAAACTTCTTGATCATGTCCTTGATATACTTGCCTTGACTCACAAATATACCATTTTCAATTGCTTGATTTGAAGACCAAGGAAGTAACTTAACTCTCCAATCATGGACATATCAAACTCTTTAGCCATCATCTTTCCAAACTCATCACAAAAGTCTTGATTGGTTGATCCAAATATGATGTCATCAACATAGATTTGCAAGACAAATAGATCTTTTCCAATCTTCTTGATGAAAAGAGTGGTGTCAACCTTGCCCATCATGAACCCTTTAGAGAGTAGGAAGTCCCTCAATCTCTCATACCATGCTCTAGGTGCTTGCTTCAAGCCTTCTTCAACTTGTACACATGGTTGGGCTTCTTATCATCTTCAAAACCAGGAGGTTGCTCAACATATACTTCTTCATTGATGTAACCATTGAGAAATGCACTCTTAACATCCATTTGATAGAGCTTGATGTTGTGGGCACAAGCATAGGCTAGCAAGATTCTAATTGTTTCCAATCTAGCGACCGGGGCATATGTTTCTCCAAAGTCAAGACCTTCAACTTGTGTATAGCCTTGTGCTACCAATCTTGCTTTGTTCCTTACTACTATCCCATCTTGATCTTGCTTGTTTCTAAAGACCCATTTGGTTCTAATCACATTGTGTCCCTTTGGTCTTTCTACCAATTCCCATACTTGATTTCTTGTGAAGTTATTTAATTCTTCATGCATAGCATTCACCCAATCAATATCCTTCAATGCTTCATCTATCTTCTTTGGTTCAATGGATGACACAAATGAGAAATGCTCACAAAATGAAGCCAATCTTGATCTAGTTTGCACACCTCTTGAAATATCACCAATAATAGTGTCCAATGGATGATCCCTTGCAATATTGATTGGTTGGAGCATTGGAACTTAATTGCTTGCACTTGCTTGATCATTGGGTTGAGATGATGTACTAGCCACTTGATCTTGTTCATTATCATGAGATCCACTTGTACTAGCTTGAGTTGTATCATCTTGCACATTTGAGTTAGAGAGCACTTGCACTTGATCATCTTCATCATCATTCACTTGCCTAGGCCTCAATTCACCAACATCCATGTTCTTCATGGCATTTGAAAGTTGAATGCCTCTAACATCTTCCAAGTTATCATTCTCTATTTGTGAACCTTTGGTTTCATCAAATTCAACATCATGAATTTCTTCAAGAGTACCACTATCCAAATTCCAAACTCTATATACTTTGCTTGTAGTGGAACAACCAAGTAGGAATCCTTCATCACATTTCTTATCAAACTTACCCAATCTAGTGCCTTTCTTCAAGATATAGCATTTGCAACCAAAGACCAAAAAATATGCAATGTTGGGCTTTCTACCATTCAAGAGCTCATATGGTGTCTTCTCTTTCAATGGGTGACAATAGAGGCGGTTGCTACAATAGCAAGCCGTGTTGATAGCTTCGGCCCAAAAGGATTGACTCACATCGTACTCACTAAGCATAGACCTTGCCATATCAATGAGTGTTCTATTCTTCCTTTCAACAAGGCCATTTGATTATGGAGTGTACTTAGCCGAGAATTGATGTCTAATTCCAAATTCATCATACAACTCATCAATTCTAGTATTCTTGAACTCACTACCATTGTCACTTCTAACTCTCTTGATGGTTGTTTCAAACTCATTGTGAATGCCCTTGACAAATGTTTTGAATGTTGCAAACACATCACTTTTGTCCACTAGAAAGAATACCCATGTGTATCTAGTGTAATCATCCACTATCACAAAGTCATATTTGTTACCACCAATGCTAGTGTATTGTGTTGGCCCAAACAAATCCATGTGCAACAACTTAAATGCTTTACTAGTGCTCATCATGCTTTTCTTAGGATGGGTGTTTCCAACTTGTTTGCCGGCTTGACAAGAGCTACAAAGCTTATCCTTTTCAAACACAACATCTTTCAAGCCTCTAACCAAGTCATGCTTAACCAATCTATTCAATTGTTTTATTCCAACATGACCAAGCCTTCTATGCCATAACCAACCTATGCTAGACTTAGTGAACAAACATGTAGATAATTTAGCTTCACTAGCATTGAAATCAACCAAGTATAGATTCTCATATCTAAAGCCTTTGAAGATCAAATTAGAGCCATCTACACTTATGATCTCTACATCATCTACCCCAAATATGCATTTGAATCCAAGATCACACAATTGAGCCATGGATAGCAAATTGAAGTTCAAGCTCTCTACTAGCAATACATTGGATATGCTCATGTCATTGGATATTGCAATCTTACCAAGCCCTTTGACCTTGCCTTTACCATTGTCACCAAATGTGATACTATCATAACCATCATTACCATTGGTGTTGATTGAGTTGAACATTCTTGCATCACCGGTCATGTGTTGAGTGCACCCACTATCAAGAACCCAATGCCTTCCTTCGGCTTTGTAATTGACCTACAAAAGAAGATCAATTCTTTTTAGGTACCCAAGCTTGCTTGGGTCCTTGAAGGTTAGTCACTAAGCTCTTTGGTACACAAATGGTTTCTTCTTTGAGCCCATCCATGGTTTACCAATGAACTTAGCCTTTGCACCAATTGTACCCTTAGTAAGCACATAGAAAGAATCAAGCTTAATGGATGATACATTAGCATTTTTGCTCTTGTTTTTGCACTCTTGTTCTTTATGACCAACTTGCTTGCAACTAGTGCAAAATCAACCATTGTTCTTCACAAAACTAGTCTTGTGAGGAACAAAAGTTGCCTTGCCTTTCTTGGGGATATAGCCCAATCCCTCTTTGTAGAGAGAAGCTCTTTGACTACCCAAGCACATAAGCAAGTGGTCCTCACCACCATAGGCCTTAGCCAAGGTGTGAGTGAGCTTATTGACCTCCTTATTGAGGTTCTCATTCTCAACCACTAGTGAGGCATCACAAGTGAGACCATTACTACTAGATGAGGTGGAAGTAGAAGTACTACAATAAAGGTTAGTGGGAGCAACAATGATAGGCATAGATGATGATTCATCAATTAAATCACAAGTTAAGCCTACATCACAAGTATCAACATGCTTCTTTTTATTTTGCTCATCAAGCAAAGAGGAATGAGCCTTTTCAACCTTTTTGTGAGCCTTGCCAAGCTTCTCATGGGCATCCTCTAGCCTCTCATGGGATGCATTGAGCTCATCAAAGGCTTGCTTAAGGGCTTTTAGTTCCTTACGCAAGCTTTTGCATTCCCTTCTCTTGATAACAAAGTGTTCTCTAGCATCTTCTAGCATGTCAAATAGTACATCCTTAGTAGGTTCATCATCATCACTATCACTTTCATTTTCATTTTCATTATCATGTTCATCATCACTTCCATCATCATAAATTTGTACCTTAGTGGCCTTAGCCATGAAGCATGATGGTGTGTCCAAGAGAGAAGGCTTATCATTGATAGCAATGCTTGCAAGTGCCTTCTTCTTAGTGGTCTTGTCATCATCACTGTCATCATCATCACTTGAGGAAGCATCACTATCCCAAGTGACTACATATGAACCACCCTTCTTCTTCTTGAAGGTCATCTTATCCTTCTTCTCTTTCTTTTTCTTCTTGTCCTTCTTCTTGTTCTTGTTGTTGTCATCATCATTGTCGCTATTATATGGACATTGAGCAACAAGATGATCTTTGCTTCCACACTTGAAGCACCTTCTTGATTCTTCTTTGTTCTTGGATGAAGACTTCTTTCTTCTAGCACAGTATCCCTTCTTCATCATGAATTTGCCAAATTTCTTTACAAAGAGAGCCATCTTCTCATCATCATCATCAACCCATGAGCCATCATCTTCACTTGATGTTTCTTGCTTTGCCTTGCCCTTGGATGATGTGGCCTTGAATGCCACACTCTTCTTCTTCTCATCTTTCTTCTCCTTCTTTTCTTCCTTCTCATCATCATCTCTATATGTGTTATCGGTCATTATATCTCCCAACACTTAGTTTGGTGTCATGGTGTCCAAACCACTCCTCACTAGATTAGTGACCAATGTGCCAAATCTTGAAGGCAAGCATCTCAAGAACTTGTGGGAGAAGTCCTTGTCCTTCACCTCTTCTCCAAGTGTTTTGAGGTCATTGACAAGCACTTGAAGCCTATGGAACATCTCTGGCACACTCTCATCCTCCTTCATCTTGAAGCTTGCAAACTTCTCTTTGAGAATGTATGCCTTTGCACCCATCACGGTTTGAGTGCCTTCAAAAGATTCTTCCAACTTCTTCAAGCCTCATGAGCCATCTCAATATTCTTGATTTGCTCAAATGTTCTCTCATCAATTGCATCATGAATGGCACTTAGAGCAATGTCATTGTTTTGGAGAAGCACTTTGAAAGCTCTAGTTTGGTTTTGGTTAATTGATGAAACCCTAAGTGCTAACCTAGTTTATCAAGATGTTTATGAGATAGGTAGCACTACTCCAAGTGATGAAGCAATGACGAAGATCATGACAATGGTGATAGCATGGTGATGATCAAATGCTTGAACTTGGAAAAGAAGAAAGAGAAAAACAAAAGGCTCAAGGCAAAGGTATAAAATATAGGAGCCATTTTGTTTTAGTGATCAAGACACTTAGTGAGTGTGATCATATTTAGGTTTGATAGCCGTACTATTAAGAGGGGCGAAACTCGTATCGAAATGCGGTTATCAAAGTGCCACTAGATGCTCTAACTCATTGCATATGCATTTAGGATCTAGTGGAGTGCTAACACCCTTGAAAATATTTGTGAAAATATGCTAACACATGTGCACAAGGTGTTTGTAGGGTTGAGATGGGTTTGGGTCCCTCTCTCCCTCCCGCCGAGCTTGCGAGGCGGGATTCGGCGCTTTTGGAAAAATGAAATGTCTATTTTCTATTGCACCGGATGCAAAATTCTTGGTGGTTGGCACATTTGAGCAAGGGTGAAGAAGTTAGAGTTGAAATGGAGTTGGTCGAAATGATGTCAAGGCGTCGGTCTCATCGACCGGACGTGAGTCACTCAATGACCGGACGCTGAAAGGTCAACGTCCGGTCCGAATCGACCGAGCAACCTGATGGGAAGGGTTGAGCACCGGACGCTGGTCTGCGTCCGGTCAAGGTGGACCGGACGCGTCCGGTCGAAGAAATACGCCTCGGGGAGCTTACTGGAAACGACCGGACGCTGGGGCTTCAGCGTCCGGTCAGTTTTATAGGACGCGTCCGGTCATGCCCGGGAGCTTACTGTAAACGACCGGACGTAGGGGCTTCTGCGTCCGGTCAGTTCGAAGGAGCAGCGTCCGGTCGAGGCTGATGACCGTTGAGTCTGGACACGTGGCTGACATCGAGCGATCGGACGCTGAGAGCTAGCGTCCGGTCAGTCTGATCGGAGCGTCCGGTCAGTCTGACCGGAGCGTCCGGTCAGAACGCGTTTTGCCCAGTGAAGGGGTATAACGGCTCTATTTGATGGGGGCTCTATTTATAGCCCCATGGCCGGCTCAAGGGACAACTCTTGCACATTTTCATTGACATAGCAACCTTGTGAGCTTAGCCAAAGCCCTCCCACTCATCTCCATCATTGATCCATCATCATTGTGAGATTGGGAGAGAATCCAAGTGCATTGCTTGAGTGATTGCATCTAGTGGCACTTGGTATTCGTGTTGCGCTGCGGATTTCGCTTGTTTCTCTTGGTGGTTGCCACCACCTAGACGGTTGGAGCAGCGGTGAAGGATCGGCACGAGTTGGTGATTGTTCGTGGCCGCCTTTGGTGATTGTGAGGGGAGTTGTACCTTCCCCGGCGGAGTGCCAAAAGGTAACTCTAGTAAATTGCTCGTGTCATTGAGTTACCTCACTTGTGGGTCGGTTCTTGCGGTGTCCTATCGTGTGGACGAGGTTTGTGAAACACCTCTTAGCCAGCCAACCACCAAGTGTTGGTCGACACAACGGGGACTAGCGTGTTGGCAAGCACGTGAACCTCGGGAGAAAAATTGGTTGTCTCTTGTCATTTGCATTCTCCCGGTGATTGGCTATATATTCATCGTGTAATTGGTTCACTCCATGACCCGTATAATCGCCTCACTTACTCATTTACATTTCCATAAACTAGATATAGCAAGCTCTTTAGTGTAATTAGAATTGAGAGCTTGCCTTGTGCTTTAAAACATATCTAGTGGAGCTCTTTAGTGTAGCTTTTGTGAGAGCTCTTAGTGAGTAGTGGTCAAGTAGATTGTGTGCAAATAGATCATTGCAACTAGAATTGTTGGATAGGTGGCTTGCAACCCTTGTAGAGCTAGAGCAAGTTTGCATTTCGCTATTTGTCTTACTAATCAAATTGCTCTAGTTGATTTGTAGTTTTTAAATAGGCTATTCACCCCCCCTCTAGCCATATTAGGACCTTTCACACTTCTTTGGCCGCGGTGGGATTCTCCGGATCCTCAATCTTAATTTTGGTTTCTACCACCTTCCACACTCTTCTATTGATTGACTTGATATGTGTAGTCATCTTTGATTTCCAATAAGGATAATTTATGTCATCAAATTGGGGTGGCTTCTTGGTATTGTCAATTTGAGCCATTTTTACACCGAAGGTTGTTAAGCCTCAAATCACGGTGACCTCAGCTCTGATACCACTTGAAAGGTCCTAATGGCTAGAGGGGGGTGAATAGCCTAATAAAAATTTCTACAACAACATTTAGCAAACCGGTTAGACAATTATGAGGCGAAGCAAGTGTTGCGCTAGCCTACTAAAAATGCAAGCCACCTACCACAATTCTAGTTTATATAGTATGTATCCACACAATAGCTATGTCACTACACGAAGTTAGTGTGCTCTCATAAGCTAACTAAGGAGCCACACTAATCATACTAACAAGCTCTCACAACTAGCTACACTAAAGAGCTTGACGACTAGTTTATGTAATGTAAAGAGATTGAGCAAGATGGTTATACCACCGTGTCGAGGAAGGATCCAATCAATCACAAGAATGAATAACAATGAAGATCAATCACCTTGGAATCAAATGATGAACACAATGAATTTTTATCGAGGTTCACTTGCTTGCCGGCAAGCTAGTCCTCGTTGTGGCGATTCACTCACTTGGAGGTTCACGCGCTAATTGGCATCACACACCAAACCCTCAATAGGGTGCCGCACAACCAACACAAGATAAGGATCACACAAGCAATGAGCTATCCACTAGAGTACCTTTTGGCTCTCCACCGGGGAAAGGTCAAGAACCCCTCACAATCACCACGATCGGAGCCAGAGACAATCACCACCCTCCGCTCGACGATCCTTGCTGCTCCAAGCCATCTAGGTGGCGGCAACCACCAAGAGTAACAAGCGAATCCCGCAGCAAAACACGAATACCAAGTTCCTCTAGATGCAAACACTCAAGCACTACACTTGGATTCTCTCCCAATCTCACAAAGATGATGAATCAATGATGGAGATGAGTGGGAGGGCTTTGGCTAAGCTCACAAGGTTGCTATGTCAATGCAAATGGCCAAGGGAGTGAGCTTGAGCTGGCCATGGGGCTTAAATAGAAGCCCCCACGAAATAGAGCCGTTGGGCTCCTCACTGCACAGAACACAGGCTGACCGGACGCACCGGTCAGATTGATCGGACGCTGAACCTCAGCGTCCGGTCACGCGTTGCACACCACATGTCCCTCTCTTCAAATGCTATGCGCCCGATCTCAACGGTCAGAAGATGACCAAATGCAGCAGCTAACAGTGACCGGACAGCGTCCGGTCATTTCTAGTAAGCTTCCAGAAACAATTTTTTCCGATCGGACGCGTCCGGTCATGGTTGACCGGACACAGCCTACGTCCGATCACATGGTGTCTTCCTCTGTGCTGCCACGTCAACATGACCGGGCATAGTCTTCCAGCGTCCGGTCGCTGAGCGACCTAGCGTCCGGTCGTTTGACCGATGCCAGCGTCTTCGCTGTTACAACTGACCGGACGCGCTGGTTCCTTTGAGACCAGCGTCCGGTCACTTTGTGACCAGCGAGACCAACTCCCCTTCACGTCTATCTTCTTCACCCTTGCTCAAATCTACCAACCACCAAGTGTATCACCTTATGCACATGTGTTAGCATATTTTCACAAACATTTTCAAGGGTGTTAGCACTCCACTAGATCCAAAATGCATATGCAATGAGTTAGAGCATCTAGTGGCACTTTGATAACCGCATTTCGATACGAGTTTCGCCCCTCTTAATAGTACGGCTATCAAACCTAAATATGATCACACTCTCTAAGTGTCTTGATCACCAAAACAAAATAGCTCCTACAATTTATACCTTTGCCTTGAGCCTTTTGTTTTTCTCTTTCTTCTTTTCAATTCCAAGCACTTGATCATCACCATGGCATCGCCATCTTCATGTCATGATCTTCATTTGCTTCACCACTTGGAATGTGCTACCTATCTCATGATCACTTGATAAACTAGGTTAGCACTTAGGGTTTCATCAATTCCCCAAAACCAAACTAGAGCTTTCAATCTCCCCCTTTTTGGTAATTGATGACAACCCTTTCACAAAGATATGAATTGAAATTCTACTGAATACATGTTGCTTGTCCAAGCATATTTACCATGTGTAAAAGGATATGGACAAGTTTCATGAACCCCAAATGGTAGCGATTGCTCCCCCTACATATGTGCTAAGAGTTTGGATTGTAGCTTGCACATATGCTTAGATAGGAAATATAGGAGACAATGTCTACCAAATAATGCTAAGGTATAAAAGATGGACCTTTGAAGCGTGATACCAATCAGAGTGCAACATTATACCATCCTTAGCATCATGGTTAGCTCTATACCACTTGGAAACACTTGGAAATGAAATTACTAGATAAACTTATGCATGCTAGATTTTCATTTCATCATTCAAACCTACAACTAGCATACACCACACAAGCATGGATATTGAAATTTAAAACTTGTGCCTTGCAAGCAAATATATGAAATGCACATTCAAATGCACCATACAAGTTCATGAGCTTGCTCCCCCTACTTGTGTGCTCAAAATTTTAATTGATCCTCCCTTTCCTTTACCACCTTTATCATATCCCTTTCCTTTACCACCTTTATCATATCTCTCCCCCTATGTCAAATACTCCCCTATCACTCATATCTTTGTTTCTCTCCCCCTTTTTCATCAATGACCACAAAGACTTAAATTATAGATAGGTTAGGATTATCAATGTCAATCAATGGGGTGAGGATTATTTTTCCAAATTTGGTCCAATCTAGATCATTTGCCAAAGATAGTTAACTCGGTTTGATCCAAGGACAAGCTTCTTCACAGCTCCAAATAAGGGTTATCTTGTACCATGTTGAGTTAAACACTTAGAGCTCATTTTCTAGATCAAACACTAGGCTTACAAGCCCACAAACATGTCATATGCTACCACTAGATCAAGTAAAGCATAGAAGCAATAGTGGTACCATACAAACATCAAAATCATTTGATTTTCATGAATGAGCCTATATAATGTGAGAGATGTCTAGATGCACTAAACAAGTCCTTAGCAAGGATGTATGCCATGCCAATTAATCTTTTACCTTGGATTGCTCGAAGGAGAGGCATGTCATATAAGTGGGGGGTGCATCAACACATATTTGAGAAATCCAATATGTTCAACTTATTCCTTAGCTTGCAAAACCTTTTCTCATCCAATGGCTTGGTGAATATATCGGCAAGTTGATCTTCGGTGCCTACACTCTCAATGCAAATGTCCCCTTTTTGTTGGTGATATCTTATGAAATGGTGGCGGACATCAATGTGCTTTGTTCTTGCATGTTGAACCGGATTGTTGGTTAACTTGATTGCATCATGAATGGCACTTAGAGCAATGTCATTGTTTTGGAGAAGCACTTCTTCGGCCGCGGTGGGATTCTCCGGATCCTCAATCTTAATTTTGGTTTCTACCACCTTCCACACTCTTCTATTAATTGACTTGATATGTGTAGTCATCTTTGATTTCCAATAAGGATAATTTATGTCATCAAATTGGGGTGGCTTCTTGGTATTGTTAATTTGAGCCATTTTTACACCGCAGGTTGTTAAGCCTCAAATCACGGTGACCTCGGCTCTGATACCACTTGAAAGGTCCTAATGGTTAGAGGGGGGTGAATAGCCTAATAAAAATTTCTACAACCACATTTAGCAAACCAGTTAGACAATTATGAGGCAAAGCAAGTGTTGCGCTAGCCTACTAAAAATGCAAGCCACCTACCACAATTCTAGTTTATATAGTATGTATCCACACAATAGCTATGTCACTACACTAAGTTAGTGTGCTCTCAAAAGCTAACTAAGGAGCCACACTAATCAAACTAACAAGCTCTCACAACTAGCTACACTAAAGAGTTTGATGACTAGTTTGCGGTAATGTAAAGAGATTGAGCAAGATGGTTATACCGCCATGTCGAGGAAGGATCCAATCAATCACAAGAATGAATAACAATGAAGACCAATCACCTTGGAATCAAATGATGAACACAATGAATTTTTATCGAGGTTCACTTGCTTGCCGGGCAAGCTAGTCCTCGTTGTGGTGATTCACTCACTTGGAGGTTCACGCGCTAATTGGCATCACACGCCAAACCCTCAATAGGGTTCCGCATAACCAACACAAGATGAGGATCACACAAGCCATGAGCTATCCACTAGAGTACCTTTTGGCTCTCCACCAGGGAAAGGTCAAGAACCCCTCACAATCACCACGATCGGAGCCAAAGACAATCACCACCCTCCGCTTGATGATCCTTGCTGCTCCAAGCCATCTAGGTGGCGGCAACCACCAAGAGTAACAAGTGAATCCCGCAGCAAAACACGAATACCAAGTTCCTCTAGATGCAAACACTCAAGCACTGCACTTGGATTCTCTCCCAATCTCACAAAGATGATGAATCAATGATGGATATGAGTGGGAGGGCTTTGGCTAAGCTCACAAGGTTGCTATGTCAATGCAAATGGCCAAGGGAGTGAGCTTGAGCCAGCCATGGGGCTTAAATAGAAGCCCCCAGGAAATAGAGTTGTTGGGCTCCTCACTGCACAGAACACTGGCCGACCGGACGCACCGGTCAGATTGACCGGACACTGGACCTCCATGTCCGGTCACGCGATGCACGCCACGTGTCCCTCTCTTCAAATGCTGTGCGCCCGATCTCAATGGTCAGAAGACGACCAGATGCAGCAGCTAACAGTGACCGGACGCTGGACCTCCAGCGTCCGGTCATTTCTAGTAAGCTTCCAGAAACGATTTTCCCAACCGGACGCGTCCGGTCATGCTTGACCGGACACAACCTACGTCCGATCACATGGTGTCTTCCTCTGTGCTGCCATGTCAACATGACCGGACACAGCCTTCTAGCGTCCGGTCGCTGAGCGACCTAGCGTCTGGTCGTTTGACCGACGCCAGTGTCTTCGCTATTACAACTGACCGGACGCGCTAGTTCCTCTGAGACCAACATCCGGTCACTTTGTGACCAGCAAGACCAACTCCCCTTCACGTCTATCTTCTTCACCCTTGCTCAAATGTGCCAACCACCAACTGTATCACCTTGTGCACATGTGTTAGCATATTTTCACAAACATTTTCAAGGGTGTTAGCACTCCACTAGATCCTAAATGCATATGCAATGAGTTAGAGCATCTAGTGGCACTTTGATAACCGCATTTCGATACGAGTTTCACCCCTCTTAATAGTATGGCTATCAAACCTAAATATGATCACAATCTCTAAGTGTCTTGATCACCAAAACAAAATAGCTCCTACAATTTATACCTTTGCCTTGAGCCTTTTGTTTTTCTCTTTCTTCTTTTCAATTCCAAGCACTTGATCATCACCATGGCATCGCCATCTTTATGTCATGATCTTCATTTGCTTCACCACTTGGAATGTGCTACCTATCTCATGATCACTTGATAAACTAGGTTAGCACTTAGGGTTTCATCAATTCCCCAAAACCAAACTAGAGCTTTCAATCTCCCCCTTTTTGGTAATTGATGACAACCCTTTCACAAAGATATGAATTGAAATTCTACTGAATACATGTTGCTTGTCCAAGCATATTTACCATGTGTAAAAGGATATGGACAAGTTTCATGAACCCCAAATGGTAGCGATTGCTCCCCCTACATATGTGCTAAGAGTTTGGATTGTAGCTTGCACATATGCTTAGATAGGAAATATAGGAGACAATGTCTACCAAATAATGCTAAGGTATAAAAGATGGACCTTTGAAGCGTGATACCAATCGGAGTGCAACATTATACCATCCTTAGCATCATGGTTAGCTCTATACCACTTGGAAACACTTGGAAATGAAATTACTAGATAAACTTATGCATGCTAGATTTTCATTTCATCATTCAAACCTACAACTAGCATACACCACACAAGCATGGATATTGAAATTTAAAACTTGTGCCTTGCAAGCAAATATATGAAATGCACATTCAAATGCACCATACAAGTTCATGAGCTTGCTCCCCCTACTTGTGTGCTCAAAATTTTAATTGATCCTCCCTTTCCTTTACCACCTTTATCATATCCCTTTCCTTTACCACCTTTATCATATCTCTCCCCCTATGTCAAATACTCCCCTATCACTCATATCTTTGTTTCTCTCCCCCTTTTTCATCAATGACCACAAAGACTTAAATTATAGATAGGTTAGGATTATCAATGTCAATCAATGGGGTGAGGATTATTTTTCCAAATTTGGTCCAATCTAGATCATTTGCCAAAGATAGTTAACTCGGTTTGATCCAAGGACAAGCTTCTTCACAGCTCCAAATAAGGGTTATCTTGTACCATGTTGAGTTAAACACTTAGAGCTCATTTTCTAGATCAAACACTAGGCTTACAAGCCCACAAACATGTCATATGCTACCACTAGATCAAGTAAAGCATAGAAGCAATAGTGGTACCATACAAACATCAAAATCATTTGATTTTCATGAATGAGCCTATATAATGTGAGAGATGTCTAGATGCACTAAACAAGTCCTTAGCAAGGATGTATGCCATGCCAATTAATCTTTTACCTTGGATTGCTCGAAGGAGAGGCATGTCATATAAGTGGGGGGTGCATCAACACATATTTGAGAAATCCAATATGTTCAACTTATTCCTTAGCTTGCAAAACCTTTTCTCATCCAATGGCTTGGTGAATATATCGGCAAGTTGATCTTCGGTGCCTACACTCTCAATGCAAATGTCCCCTTTTTGTTGGTGATATCTTATGAAATGGTGGCGGACATCAATGTGCTTTGTTCTTGCATGTTGAACCGGATTGTTGGTTAACTTGATTGCATCATGAATGGCACTTAGAGCAATGTCATTGTTTTGGAGAAGCACTTCTTCGGCCGCGGTGGGATTCTCCGGATCCTCAATCTTAATTTTGGTTTCTACCACCTTCCACACTCTTCTATTAATTGACTTGATATGTGTAGTCATCTTTGATTTCCAATAAGGATAATTTATGTCATCAAATTGGGGTGGCTTCTTGGTATTGTTAATTTGAGCCATTTTTACACCGCAGGTTGTTAAGCCTCAAATCACGGTGACCTCGGCTCTGATACCACTTGAAAGGTCCTAATGGTTAGAGGGGGGTGAATAGCCTAATAAAAATTTCTACAACCACATTTAGCAAACCAGTTAGACAATTATGAGGCAAAGCAAGTGTTGCGCTAGCCTACTAAAAATGCAAGCCACCTACCACAATTCTAGTTTATATAGTATGTATCCACACAATAGCTATGTCACTACACTAAGTTAGTGTGCTCTCAAAAGCTAACTAAGGAGCCACACTAATCAAACTAACAAGCTCTCACAACTAGCTACACTAAAGAGTTTGATGACTAGTTTGCGGTAATGTAAAGAGATTGAGCAAGATGGTTATACCGCCATGTCGAGGAAGGATCCAATCAATCACAAGAATGAATAACAATGAAGACCAATCACCTTGGAATCAAATGATGAACACAATGAATTTTTATCGAGGTTCACTTGCTTGCCGGCAAGCTAGTCCTCGTTGTGGTGATTCACTCACTTGGAGGTTCACGCGCTAATTGGCATCACACGCCAAACCCTCAATAGGGTTCCGCATAACCAACACAAGATGAGGATCACACAAGCCATGAGCTATCCACTAGAGTACCTTTTGGCTCTCCACCAGGGAAAGGTCAAGAACCCCTCACAATCACCACGATCGGAGCCAAAGACAATCACCACCCTCCGCTTGATGATCCTTGCTGCTCCAAGCCATCTAGGTGGCGGCAACCACCAAGAGTAACAAGTGAATCCCGCAGCAAAACACGAATACCAAGTTCCTCTAGATGCAAACACTCAAGCACTGCACTTGGATTCTCTCCCAATCTCACAAAGATGATGAATCAATGATGGATATGAGTGGGAGGGCTTTGGCTAAGCTCACAAGGTTGCTATGTCAATGCAAATGGCCAAGGGAGTGAGCTTGAGCCAGCCATGGGGCTTAAATAGAAGCCCCCAGGAAATAGAGTTGTTGGGCTCCTCACTGCACAGAACACTGGCCGACCGGACGCACCGGTCAGATTGACCGGACACTGGACCTCCATGTCCGGTCACGCGATGCACGCCACGTGTCCCTCTCTTCAAATGCTGTGCGCCCGATCTCAATGGTCAGAAGACGACCAGATGCAGCAGCTAACAGTGACCGGACGCTGGACCTCCAGCGTCCGGTCATTTCTAGTAAGCTTCCAGAAACGATTTTCCCAACCGGACGCGTCCGGTCATGCTTGACCGGACACAACCTACGTCCGATCACATGGTGTCTTCCTCTGTGCTGCCATGTCAACATGACCGGACACAGCCTTCTAGCGTCCGGTCGCTGAGCGACCTAGCGTCTGGTCGTTTGACCGACGCCAATGTCTTCGCTATTACAACTGACCGGACGCGCTAGTTCCTCTGAGACCAACATCCGGTCACTTTGTGACCAGCAAGACCAACTCCCCTTCACGTCTATCTTCTTCACCCTTGCTCAAATGTGCCAACCACCAACTGTATCACCTTGTGCACATGTGTTAGCATATTTTCACAAACATTTTCAAGGGTGTTAGCACTCCACTAGATCCTAAATGCATATGCAATGAGTTAGAGCATCTAGTGGCACTTTGATAACCGCATTTCGATACGAGTTTCACCCCTCTTAATAGTATGGCTATCAAACCTAAATATGATCACAATCTCTAAGTGTCTTGATCACCAAAACAAAATAGCTCCTACAATTTATACCTTTGCCTTGAGCCTTTTGTTTTTCTCTTTCTTCTTTTCAATTCCAAGCACTTGATCATCACCATGGCATCGCCATCTTTATGTCATGATCTTCATTTGCTTCACCACTTGGAATGTGCTACCTATCTCATGATCACTTGATAAACTAGGTTAGCACTTAGGGTTTCATCAATTCCCCAAAACCAAACTAGAGCTTTCACCTGGTCCCTACCGAGCAGGCGTCCCCGGTCGGTTGATCCCAGTCGGCTCTGATCGCGCCAGTTAGAGAAGAGCGGTGAGCAGGGGCTGGTGTATCCCCGGTCAGAGAGTGCGGGGTCAGAGTCAGAAGTAGTGTTTGGGCCAGGCCTTCTGATCGGAGAGGTCGTCCGGAGGTGGCTGGAGTCCGAAGTGAGCGCTCCGGTCAGAGAGGTGGGCCAAAGTAGTCGACGAGCGAGCATTGTTCCTCCTCAGCCAGACCTTCCGGTCGGTGGCTGGACCACCCTTCTGGCCTGTTGTTTTGGACTCTTGGGCCAGCCCATGAGTTGTGTGCTATCTACTTGGGTCGAGCCTTGGCGTGGAATCCAGTCCCCGAGGGACCCTAGGTTTATGAACCTGACACCATGTATTTACTAGCCAAATTGGAAAACAGAATGACATGAATAAAAAGACAGTTGTGAATCATCATGATAGACCATAGCAACATTTACTACAGAAACAACAAGTCATAAGTTCTAAAATAATGAGTGGTAATAGACTAACAGTAAAGAAGGGTCCTGGCCTCTAAACTGACCTGATACATTTCTAAAAATTGGGTGATTGAGCATTGGAGAATATACAATGCTCTCGATTGACGAAGTCAACATTTCCATTGCAACTTTTGTAGGAAATCAGCTTTTGTAGGAAAGGTTGCTATATTGGGAGATGGAAGTGCTCGTGTCATTTGTAAGGGCAGAAATCAGCTTTTGCAGGAAAGGTACGGGCAATTTTCCTGAAGGTGAATCATGTGTGCACTCAATCCTATCCGACATGCCAAGCTCATTGATTTTTGCTTTCAGCAGCCCGCTAATTTCACCTTTCTCAGAAGTAGACATAACAGATGGTGAAGCTTCCATATATCTTTTTTCAGGAGCCGCAACCCGTGTCCTTGAGTTGTATCAAGTGCTAGTCTACTTAGGGATCCACTCTTCGATATATTGCTCCGCGACGAAGCTCTGGCCACTGGCTTTGTAGATGATCTAGAAGTAAAGGCAACTGCATTTCTATCCTCCCTGTGACTGATTGCCCTATCATTCCCCACCTTCCTTCTTGATCCCCTTTTAAGCGCAGATCCATTGCTTGAAATCCTACTTGTGGATGGTAATCCATTTTGGCTGTTCAAATCCCTATGGGTCATGCTCCCTTGTCCAGTGATCGATCCCATGAACTCTCTTCTTGGACCAGAACCACCGTGTGCAACCTTCCTAGTGGCAGAGCGTGTCCAACTAGGCGCGTCGAATCAGCCAAGCCCCTAGACTCTGTAATCCCAGAAACCTCCGACCGAGTAGGTGTTGCCCGTTTCCTCAACAACCTCTCATCTCCAGTTTGAACGGCAGCACTGCTTGATCTAACCCTGGCATAAGTGCGCATTACCTCATTTCTTACTCTACTCTCCTTGTGCTTGGCTTCCATATCAGAGCCCCGTTTGCTCCTGTTTTCATCACCAAAATCCATTATAGGCAACACTACCGTGCTGGTACTGATCGCTGCATCAGCATTGCTGGTGGAACAATGGTCGTCCCTATGTGAGACAGCAGTGGTGTCGTAATCTGTCTCCGCAGGAAGACTAGGAGGCTGTAACTATAGCCGTGTGGAACGCTCCAAGGGCAAGCTGCTAGAGCAAGATAGGAAGTCATCAGCCATTCCCGATGAGCCATGAAGCAAGGCACCGGCGTGGCCATCCTTGCGGTGCTGCGGGGAAGAGCAAGCGTACGCGAGTGCCAGTCTGGCGCCTATGCGCGCGCCCAGGTCCAGCAGCTCGGCCATGGCCGCGTGCACGAGCCGGTAAGTCAGCCCCAAGGTGGCTCCTCGCCGTCGGCGCGTGCGCGGGCGTGGGAGGGCGACGGCTCCGGGTCGTAGGTAGCGCCAGCACGACCGCTGAGTAAGTGGCGCCATCCGAACACGACGCCTCCACCTTCCTCTGCTTCTGCGGTCTAGGCGGTGGTGGTGGCGGGCCAAGACTCCAGGCCCATGAGGCACATGACGACACCCGGAGCGGCCCCATCGGTGGCCGGGTGCGACGCCGTTAGTGGGGTAGCAAGAGGCGGGCACGGGAGCCTACGAGGGGAGGAGGAGCGGAGGAAGGAGGGGAGGAGGCTACGCGGGGAGAAGAGCCTGCATTTGGAATGAAGGTCCACGTCGAGAAGAGACCCGAGCCACGTCGAGACATCAACAAAGATTTTTGGAATGAAGGTGGGGCAAAAGAACTAGAGGCGGGTGCCCCGAGCCACATCGAGAAGAGACCCGCCAGGAGCCGCAGACGGGCGCCGTGGAGACCCGCTGCCAGGCGTCACCGGGAGCCGCGGCTAGGCGCCGGCCGGGAGCCATGTCCAGGCACCGGAGCCACCTGCTCCGCCCGCCCTGATGCCGCTCCACCCACCCCGGCCCGCTCCATGTCCACGTCGCCAGGCGCCGCCGATAGCCACGGCCAGGCACCGCTGCCGCATGCCCTGATGTCGCGACGCCTGCCCCCGCGTCTTGGGCCTCTCCGCGCCCACATCGCCCCGATGCTGCACCTGCTCCGCCCACCCTGATGCCGACGCTGCTTTGAGACACCGCACCCACGCCGCACGCTCCGCCGCCTGGAACCGCGCCGCCCGCTCCCTCCCTCTCCGATGCGGTCGGTGTCTTGGTGGAGTCGAGAAACAGCGAGAAAGGGATAAGGGGCAATGTGGGCATTTGGACTTTTCTTTTCAGGTTTGGAAATTTTTTTAATTCATCTATTCAATGGGCATCTGACGGACATCCAAAGCAGGGGCAGACGGACAGTTCAATTCGAAATAACAAGGACAAAAATACAAAGTTAAAAAAATAGGAGCAAAATCACAATTGGAGTACTAGACAAGGGCAAGAACGCAATTTTCCCTATTTGTTATGATATGATTAGTGACTACATAAATAATGTAAATAACTAGGATTTATTGTCCTTCAATATTATGGAAACAAGTTACTCAATAGCACCGATATAGTTTGGGTCCGAATGAATAAATTATAATAACATGAATATAAAGACTTAATTGTAATCAAATATGAAAATAAATTAATTAACTATTGTGGTGAGATCAATAGCTTTTGTCCTCTTTGTATAATCAATAGCATCCATGTATATAATAGATTGTGTCTTCTTTGTGGTGAGATCAATAGCTTTGTTTTGGCCAAAACTCATGTATTCTTGCTGAAGAGATTGGATCCCGACCTGTCGCGAGGTGGCACGTGGAAGCCAGAACTGAACTACATGGTATTGATTAAGGAGCCATGCCTGAACATTAAGTGTTTTGTTAGGGATTGCTCAAACTTGTACTTTACTGGCTCCAATAAAAAACAATAATATCATCTCTCATACAGTTACTTATTGTAGTTAGGGTTCTTTGAAACGGCGCATGAACTTTGTGAAGCATGTACAATACACCGGTGTTGAAATGGCTTGAACCTTTTTCTGCATGCATGAAGGCCTAGAGCATGGCCCCACGCCAAATCTTAGATTTTTTTTTATCAAATTAGGTAATTACTGAATTTATTTATCGCTAAAATCGAGAAAGGAGGGCGAGTTATGTCTTGAAAATAAGATATTTTACCATCCGCCTCCACCAAAAGTTGTTCCCTAGGGCATGTGAGACCTAGTGTAGAAATCTGGCACCGTTCCGGATTATTTCTGGGTAGCCTCAGTTCAACCTATAATTACGGCGTCCCGTCGTATAGAAATTCATTTAAATGAAAGAAAATAGCAAAGCACCTCTAAAAAATCTAAATCTTAGTGTTCCCTAATCTCATGGCATGCACAAGCTTGAGAAAAAGTTTGAGCAGCTTACGACATCGAAGCGAACGAGTCACGTGGATACCCATAAGTTGTAGTTATGGTTCTTCGAAATGGTGCATGGACTTTGTTAAGCATGTACAATACGCCTGTGTCGAAATGGCTTGAAACTTTTTCTGCATGCATGAAGGCCCATAGCATGGACCCATGCTGAATCTTAGATTTTTTTATCAAATTAGGTAATTACTGAATTTACTTATCGATAAAATCAAGAAAGGAGGGCGAGTTACGCCTTGAAAATAAGATATTTTACCATTCGCCTCCACCAAAAGTGGTTCCCTAGGGCATATGAGACCTAGTGTGGAAATCTAGCATCGTTCCGGATCATTTCTGGGGTAGCCTCAGTTGAACCTACAATTACGACATCTCGCCGCGTAGAACCGGGCAGAAATTCATTTAAATGAAAGAAAATAGCAAAGCACCTCCGAAAAATCTAAAACTTAGCGTTTCCTCATTCCATGGCATGCACAGAAAAAGTTTGAGCAGCTTATGACATCAAAGTGAACGAGTCACGTGGATACCCATAAGTTGTAGTCAGGGTTCTTCGAAATGGCACATGGACTTTGTGAAGCATGTACAATACGTCGGTGTCGAAATGGCTTGAAACTTTTTCTGCATGCATGAAGGCCCAGAGCATGGCCCCACGCCGGATCTTATATTTTTAATCAAATTAGGTAATTATTGAATTCATTTATCGTAAAATCAAGAAAGGATGGCGAGTTACGCGTTGAAAATAAGATATTTTACCATCCACCTCCACCAAAACTAGTACCCTGGGGCATGTGAGACCTAGTGTAGAAATTTGGCACCGTTTCGAATCATTTCTAGGGTAGCCTCAATTCAACCTACAATTACGACGTCCCACCGCGCATAAATTTATTTAAATGAAAGAAAATAGCAAAGCACCTCTAGAAAATTTAAAACTTAGCATTCTCTCATCCCGTGGTATGCACAAGCTCGAGAAAAAGTTTGAGCAGCTTACGACATCGAAACCAAAAAGCTACTTGGAGACCCATAAGTTGTAGTTAGGGTGGAGTCACGTGGACCATGTCCTCCATCTAGTGGAAGTATGCACGGGTTCTGGGTGGATACGGGATCCACCCAATTTTTTTTCGTCACGTGGAGATCCATATAAGCAGTGGCGGCTGATTCGTATGTGATGGGACGTGGCACATTTTAGGTGGCAGCAGTTCACGAAAAATATTATGCCAAAAGAAATAAATAAAAAAATCTTGTTAATTTATACGAGAGGGACAAGTAACGAAGAATTTCTATGGTATTAGATAAATCCTCAATGCATTTCTATAATTCTTTATTTATAGCTTCTCTATGTGACCCATAAAGCAATCCGTAGACAAGCCAACAGACACGGCTCTTCAGCCTAGAACTCGCCAGCATTATTCTTAGAATACACTACATCTCATACCATCAACACTGGTAAGGCCACCATTTCTGAATCGCCTGCCCCAAGTTCGATTCCCTCTGTCAGCGGAGTTTTTTATATTTCTATTTCTAATAATAATAATTTTCGCACCAGATGACGTGTACTGGGCCATGACGAAATAAAAACGCATGTGCGTCGTCCACTTGCTAATGGGCTGGCCGACCCGATGACTTCGGACGCGCGTTTGGGCCAAGAACAAAATATGGGACGATATACTGGAGTTCGGACGCGCGTTTGGGCCAAGAACAAAATATGGGCCATTTTTTAGCAAGGATGGGCTTGAATGGGCTGCGCGTTGCTGCGTGCGCCGGTCCTTTAGAAGGTGCTCCTATGTGGGCTGAAGTGGATGTTTAGATTAGGGACTAAAGTTTAGACCTTGTCATATCCGATGTTCAGATGTTAATTAGGAGGACCAAATATGAGCCAATTAATTATAAAATTAATTACAGAAGCCGTGGCTAATTCACGAGATGAATCTATAAAACCTAATTAATCCATCATTAGCACATGTTTACTGTAGCACCTCATTGTTAAATTATGGACTAATTAGACTTAGATTCATCTCGCGAGTCTCAATCTGTGCAATTAGTTTTATAATTGATCTATGTTTAATACTCGAAATTAGTGTCCAAACATTCGATATGACAGAGACTAAACTTTAGGAGGTGGAACCAAACACTCCCTAAAGCTAGGATGCGTGAGCACGCCAGCCCACTCCATTGGAGGACTCTTGGGCTAGCTGTGCGCCTAAGGTTGGGCAAAAAAAAGTTGGACGAAATACATGGAAAAATTTGAAAAAAAAATATGCACGTGGTACCCACTTGACTAGGTGGCAGTTGGGCCTACAAGCCATCTTTCACAAGAATATTTAAAAAATAATAAAAGAATTATGACACACCATCCTTGTCATATAAAATATTTTTTGACACACCATCCTTGTCCTAAATTTATGATGGCTGCAATTGGTGTTATGACGGGAAAAATATTGTCACTATGGAATTTGACTACCTTTAAGTCATTTTTGTGACGTTCATTTAGTTATATCAGTAAGTTAAAAGGATTCCAAAGCAAACGTCATAAACAAACTGATTTAGTGACCTTTTGATCAAATGTTACCATAAACGTCATAAACCAACACATTTCTTGTAGTGAGAAGAGGGCGACTGAAACCCTAGGCTCTTGCACCGATAATTAGATATCATCTGCAAGAGGTCACCGACGTTGATCACCAATGCTCTGAGCACGGGCTTCACGTTCGCCTAGACGGCCGAGACGGAGGTGGCGCCAGACTTGACAAGCTAGGCCGCGCACACTCGTGCAGGACTCATCGAGCACTCTTAAGGCGGCATCGGCACAGTCCGCTGGAGAAGATGGGAACGCCATGTCCACGGACGTGCCAGGTTGCTCTGGCTCTGGTTCTAGTTCTGGTTGAGGCCTTCCAAAGTTTGTAGTCTCTTGGAGGGGAAGGATGAATCTGAGGTAGCATTTTTTTCTTTTGCTTATTATTACTCATGCACTGCAGCACTTGTTGGATGGAAACTCTGAAACCGGAGTACAGATGGCACAAATTCAAGAAGCGGGGTCTATCCATTGCTACAAATTGTAGCCACTCGTGTGTACTGTTGATGTCAAATGCTCGATTATGTGCATTCCTGCTCCGTAATTCTATACTTATGGGCTGATTTTGAAGTGAGATGTCCAGGAGGTGGGTGGATGTTTTGCATTGCAGATCGATGTCATGCAGCTTATAATGCAGATATAAATTAAATTGTTGCAATCAATCTGATGCAGTGGGAAAAACATAACAGATAGTAAGAACCTCATATCATCTTTGAGTAGTTACTAAATGGAGGCTCCATGATAATCTTTAAAGGATGTGCTAAAAAAGATAAATCTTAAAAGTTCACATCCATCGCTGAACTATAGTTGGAGCCAAAAATGTACACAATTTCTTTAGTTGTTCCAACCTAGCTAAAGCATGGTTAAAGATGAAATTGCCCCTCTGTTTTTTCATGACCACATCAGGTTCAACAAAAGAAAAGGCAACATCGTAAATAAACACCGATTAGCTAGATGATCCAAACAACCCAAGCTAAACATTAGTTGGCTAAAAGCTAGGATGGCTCCAAACAATGGCTAGACTATTGGAAACTGTCCATCCCTAGGGTTTGAAACCATTTAGCTTCATTCTTATGTGGCCTAGGTTGGCTTCAAAGCAGAAGCCCTTGAAACTTGTTTTTGTACATGCCTACTATCTGCACCACACCCCCTAGCTAGTAACTTGTTTCGAGTTTCGATGTGGTGGCCCTAGGCCTGCCCCTCTTCCTGATGCATCAAGGCTATGGTAGTTAGGAGCGTGGAATTGTCTAGGATCTGGATGCACTACGTGAGATCCCCAAGTCCGTGGGTGAGATCCACCACACGTGCATCAATGTTGTAGTACCACTACTATAACCCACCAACGAGGCCGAGGATGACATCCAGCTTGCAATTGATCTCATTCACGGCTTCTTCTGCCATCGCCATCCAGGTTGCTTTAGTGCCCTGCCAACACGCCGCTAGAATGCCACCTTATACAGGAAGAGGGCTCAATACCGAGCAAAATTTCTGAGAGTGCTTGTCATATTTTATGCCTATAGGAAACAAAGAGAGAAATTTTTGATAGTTTCTACTTAAAAAAGTTTTGTCCAAGATATCTTGACAAGTTCTTTTTCTCCCTCTCCAATGGAGCTTCTGGAGGACTCATTACCGTTTGGAACAGGAGTCTCTTCTCTGCTACTTTGGTGCAAGCTAATAATTTTGCCATTACTGTTAAGTTTGATTGTTTCCTGAATAACAATTCCTTCCATCTAACTAATGTTTAAGGATCTTCAGCCTCGGCTGAAAAATTTGGATTTGATACCTGGTTACTGAATTTGGATAGATCAAATTATAATGATTGGATTTTGGCAGGAGATTTTAATCTCTACAGATCCCCGGATGACAGGAATAAACCTGGAGGTAATCCTAGAGAAATTCAAATGTTTAATGAACTCATAATTGATCTTGATATTACAGAAATCCCCTTCAGTGGGTAGAAATACACTTGGAGTAATATGCAGCTGGATCCTTTACTTGTAAAACTGGATTGGGTGTTCACCTCCTCCACTTGGAACCTCACATTCCCTACAACTAATATTCAACCCCTCTCTAGGCCTATTTCAGATCACTCTCCTTTCATCATCAACATTGGAACCAAGATTCCCAAAGCAGCAACATTCAGATTTAAAAATCACTGGGTTGAACATGAAGACTTTTTGAAAATAGTTGATCTTCATTGGAACAATGCCCCCTTCTTTGCTAACTCAGCTAGAAACCTGTCACAAAAATTGAAACAAGTCAGACATGGGCTGAAAGCATGGAGCAAATGCTTCTCAAATCTGGGCAAGCTAATACACAACTGTAATTGGGTTTTATTGCTATTAGATGGTCTAGAAGAATAGAGAAATTTATCCACCCTGGATATGGCTCTGAGAAAGCTAGTTAAAATGCATCTGGCAACCCTTCTGGAAAGAAAGAGAATTTATTAGAGGCAAAGAATTGCAGTGAGATAGGTTAAATTTGGTGATGAAAATTCTAGCTTCTTCCAAGCTCTAGCTACTCATAATCATAGAAAGAACTTCATTGTGTCACTTTGCACTTCAGATAACATTCTCATCTCTAATCATGATTAAAAGACAGGTCTAATTTATGAAGCTTTCAAAAACAAACTGGGTGTGAGTGAATTCACTAGTATCATCTTTGATTTGGCTAGCCTCTTGGAACAGCACAATTTAGAAGAGTTGGATGGAAACTTCACCTCAGAGGAGATTTTTCAAGTCATAAAATCCCTTCCCAATGATCATGCCTCTGTCCTTGATGGATTTAATGGTCTTTTCATAAAGAAAAGTTAGAGTCTCATTAAACATGATTTTATTAGACTGTTCTCTGATTTCAGTAATGGCAGTTTGGACTTAAGCAATATAAATAATTCCTACATTGCTCTTATTCCTAAGAAAGATAACCCTGCTACTGTGGATGATTATAGACCCATCTTCCTCCTTAATTATTCCTTCAAAAGCATTACCAAGCTGCTTTCAAATAGACTCCAGTCAGTCCTACCCTCACTGATACATTATAATCAATATGGTTTCATCAAAGGTAGAACCATCTAGGACTGTCTGGCTTGGGCTTTTCAGTTTCTTCACATCTGCCATCACTCCAAGAAAAAAGATTATTATTCTTAAACTTGATTTTGAGAAGGCCTTTGATAAAATAGAACATCATTTCATTCTTCAGATTTTGAAGTTTAAAGGCTTCTCTAAAACTTGGATCCACTGGGTTAAAAATATTTTAGGATCTGCTTCTTCTGCTGTACTACTCAATGGAATCCCAGGGAAGAGCTTTACTTGCAAAAGAGGTGTCAGACAAGGAGACCTTTTATCTCCTTTACTATTTGTCCTTGCTGCAGATTTCCTACAGACCATTGTTAACAAAGCTTGGCAGTTGGGGGTTTTGAAACACCCTCTTAGTGAGGATTTTGGTGGTGACTATCCTATTGTACAATATGCTGATGTTGATTCTGCCAACTGAAGCTAGAATGTTATTCATCTTCAAGGGTCTTTTGAGATCTTTTCTCAGACAGCACTGGACTCAAGGTGAACTTTCAGAAATCTTCCCTAGTACCAATTAACATGAATGCAGAAGAGACTCAACATTTAGCCAATACTTTTGGCTGTAAGGTTGGATCCATGCCCTTCACCTATCTTGGACTATCCCTTGGTACTACAAGGCCATTTGTACAATATTTCAGTCCCCTCATTTGTAGAATTGAAAGAAGACTCAGTGGTATCAGTAAAATGCTCTCATATCAAGGTAGACTGATTTTGGCTAACTCTGTGTTCTCAGCCCTCTCAACTTTTTACATATGCAGCCTTTAAATCCCTCCATCTCTCATTGAACAAATTGATAAATACTGAAAACATTGTCTCTGGAGTGGGGGTGATATAAATAGGAAAGGTTCCTGTCTAGCAGCTTGGAATGTAGCTTGCAAACCTAAAGAAGATGGTGGTTTAGGGATTAGGGCCCAGAACCATAACTCAGCTTTGCTTCTAAAATATTTGGACAAATTTTATAATCATGCCAACATCCATTGGGTGAGTCTCACTTGGAGCAAATTTTATAAGAATAATCACATACCCCCCATGCTAAAACTCCAACCAGTTCCTTTTGGTGGAAAGATCTCCTCAAATTAGCAGATGATTTTAGAAACTTAACAAAATGTGTGCCTTCAAAAGGGAATTCAATTATGCTCTAGCAAGACTCCTGGACTGATGGCTTACTGAAAGATGCCTATCCTGAACTTTTTAGCTATGTAAGAAAACAAAAAGCTCTATCAGATTCTTTTTGGAAAAGGATCCAGCTACTGTCTTCTTCTTCCCTCTTTCTCCCCATGCCTCATTTCAGTTAGACAGTTGGCAAGCTCTCCTCCAAAACTTCAGCTGGGATTTGGACACAGAAGATCATTGGACCTACAACTGGGGCTCTTCAACCTACAGATCCTCAAAAGCCTACAGGATCCTGATTGGTCAACAGCAAGCCTCACCTCTTTTAAAATGGATGTGGTCTTCTAGCAACTTAGGGAAACACAAATTCTTCTTTTGGCTACTTTTTATGGATCGCCTTAACACCAGGAACATTTTGAGAAGAAAAAGTAGACAACTGGATGATTATAATTGTGTTCTTTGCAACACCAACTCGGAGGAAACCTGTTTTCATCTTTTTTCGACTGCCCTTTCAGTATTCCTTGCTGGAACTCAATAAATATTTCCTGGGATACTAATCTTGATCCTCTTGATATGGTCTGCCAAGCAAGAAACACTTTTGGGAGGTCTGCTTTCAGAGAGCTTGTTATCACTGCGTGCTGGCTTATATGGACTACAAGAAATGGTGTGATTTTTTATGCCAAATCCTATAGCCTCATTTTCAATGGAAGTGTGCCTTCAAGGAGGAGATTGGTCTGGTTTGTATCAAGGCCAAAAAGAAAATTAAGGATGTACTTCTTAGTTGGTGTGAGAATTTTCCTTTATGAGTAGAATCTTTTTTCCTTTTGGGCATTGACTGCCTTGTAATTCTGTATATATTGTACTTATCATCATTTATATAAAATACCAAAAATATAAGTAGGGGCCTCCCCTGCTGACCCTTTTAAAAAAAAACTTGGAGAGGACTAACATGATTAGTTCCAAACTTGAACTAGTGGGGTCAGATCAAAGAGCCAAGCGAATTGCACGGGATCTTACCATCGATGGACGAAACCAATTTTAGAGGATAAAGGAGAAGCAATTAGAGGGTTTAGAGAAGAGGAGAGGACATGGATTGAGTTGAGAGTTGAGGTTGTATTACATCCAATTTCCTCTCTGCAGAGTTCAGCAGCGCTATCTTTATATTAAAACGGCGTTTCAGCCACACATACGCACGCAAGACGTTCACTGGTCCAACAACCCGGACACGGGCGCCTCTTCACGCGCTAACCATGGCCCATCTCTTCCTCGGCTTCCTCCTTATGGACCTCACTAGTTGATGTAGCCTGTGTCTTGATAGCAAGCTTCACCAGTAGTACCTAGTAAAGTTTTCACCGTGGGCTGATCAGCCCTCCTTCCATCTGATCGACGCTGTAGTTGTGGTAACGTTAAGCTGAGTGTCCACATCGAGCTCACTGGTGTTGGTGTCCGTTCCCTGTCCCAGCACGTCCACCTCCGCACGCTTCCAGCAAGCGGTTTGCGCGGGTAGAGCAGGCGGGTGCGCCAGAGATTGCGTAATGTTCAATGTTTTGTTAAATCATCTGCATATCTTGTGTCAAAAATCATCTGACAGGCTGACTCATTCATTCAGGTAATAAATTGTCAAAAATCATCTGACAGACTGACTCATTCATTCAGGGAAAAGAACTTGGTTGCACTCTATATTTGGCCCCGTTCGCTGGTCTGAAACTTGGCTAAAAAGCACTGTTCCGATTGATTTGTTATGAGAGAAAATACTATTCGGTTGGTTTGGTGAACAGTAAATTACGAGGGGAACAGCCGGCTGGCTAGTCTTTCCAGACCAGCGAATGGGTCTCATATCAAGACTTCTGGTTCATGAGCTTGTCAGGCAGCGCCCCCCATGAGATGAGATCGATGTTGTTTAGGCCTCACCAGCTGTCGTCCCGTCCTTCGCTTCGACATGCAATGGTGCGCGGCCAGCGGCAGAGTTTGACGTACGTCTTGGCAAAAAAAAAAAAAAAAAATACGGGGATGGAAAGATACCATATGGAAACCACCACACCACGTATTATGCCAAAACTACGTAGAGGCAGCAGGCTCGGCCACCTCTGCAGAGCATCTACAACCTACGGCCTGCAGTAGTGTACGGACACATGTAATGTGTTGAAGACATGTAATCTACATTAAAATTTGCCCTCTTTTGTCATGTATGATGATGATGATGTTTTGTGTAAAGATATATGTTTGATCTTGGGTATTCACTTGAGACACATATCAGGGGACTGTAGGAATGACTTGCGTTTTAAATGGATGCATGACCGATTGTGCGACTGTTCAGATGTGTGCTATCATGGGGTTTATATTATACTCCCTCCGTCCCAATTTAAATGCACATCTAAGATTTAAATGGACAAAATACTGTAGCTGGCAAATTACAATTCTACCCCTAAAAAGTGCAGCTGTTGTCACTGTTGATTAACGCAGCGGCGCGTGGAACCGGTGAATCAGGGGATTTTTTATTACCGTGATCTGCATGAGAAGCATCTGGGAGCCTCTGGAGTCCACATCCAGACAGCCTCGGTTGATTTTTTTATTTTTATTTTGATGACACAAGTGAACTTTTTTATTTTTTTTTGTTCCACCTACGGCCGCTCAGTCTGACATGTGGATGTGATAGCCTGTATTGTGACTATTTATTTTGGGAAAATTTTTGAATGGTAGACGTGTAATTATTGCTGGACGGAGGAAGTATATGTCAAAGTCAATGACTCGAATAGTTCTCTGTTGGACAGTGCAACCACCGGTTGTTCATTTAAACTTAAGCCGAGGATGGTTTGGACGGTTCTTGCATTGACGTGTACGTCCTGGCCAAAAGACGGGCGGAGGAAAATTAGATGCATACGGTATGCACCTAGGCTCCATGCATACGGACGTCAATTTGCTGCCACATGGATAACCAACAGCATCGACGGACGAGATCCTGGAGCCTAGCGTGAGAGTCGAGCCAATCACAGAACGAGGACGGTTGCAGTCGAAAAAAAAGAACGAGGACGGTTGCCTTGCCACCTGATGTTGTTGAGTTGTCCACGTGGCAGCAGATTGACTTGTGTATGTGCCGAACCTGGGTGCATCCTGCATGCATGTAATTTTTTCCCGCGGCGATATAGACCCCGATCAAGCAAATACTAATCCAGTTTATTCGGCTTCTTTTTTTAACCGGAATAATATTTTTCTCTCACAATATTTAAGTCAAAATAGTGCTTTTTACCCACGTTTCATACCAGCAAAACAGGGCCACCATATGGAAACTAACAAAAATACCAACCACAAATGCACATTGGGATAGGGTCCCATCATTGTGCCAAGCGGAGGGCCGCGCCGGCGTGACGGAGGCCAATATTTTTCTCTCACAATATTTAAGTCAGAACAGTGTTTTTTAGCCACGTTTCATACCAGCGAAACAGGGCCACCATATGGAAACTAACAAAAATACCAACCACAAATGCACATTGGGATAGGGGTCCCATCATTGTGCCAAGCGGAGGGCCGCGCCGGCGTGACGGAGGCCATCCTCCGCGCCCTCGACGCCGGTACCGCCACTTGGACACCGCCGCAGTGTACAACACCAGAGCAGGCAGCAGTATGACTGATGGTCCTTTTGTCAGGAATCTGCAGATGGAGTACGTGGACCTATACCTGATTCACCACCCGGTGAGCATGGAGCCGCCCGACGAGGCTCAAGAAGGAGAAGGCCCGGTGGTGGTGGAGAAGAAAGGCCTGGCGGCCTTGGACATGAAGGGAGTTTGGGTGCAGGTGTGCATTAGGTGGGTTTACGAGCAGGGTGACTGCATGATCGTCAAGAGCTTCAACCAGAGCAGGATGCAAGAGAACCTTGACATCTTCGACTGGGAGCTCACAATGACCGCCGCAAGACTAGCGAGCTTCCAGAGTCCGGGGGCAACTACGATTTCTTGGTCCATGAATCTGGGCCATACAAAGCATTAGAGGAGTTATGGGATGGCGAGATCACCGCCGGCCAATCTAACCAAACGCCGCTCGTCTCCTACGACCGATGATAGTGCTCTGTGATCATTTCCTTTGTTCTATGGAGGCGTGGAGTATCAGATCTCTCTCTTTGTCAAGACACAAATGGTCATCAGAATGAAATCTATCTACAGAGATCTTTGTTTTTGGTGACCTCTACTGTAGCTGAACAGTTCCCCTCACCTTTATCCCTGTTCATCCGCGGTGCATCGCTATTGCCCGTCCGATCCTGCATGCCGCCAGCGGATGTACGCCAGGCCCGCCGCATCCAGAAGCTACCCCGTCGATCCTATCCTTTCGCCAGCCTTTTCCTCTCCTCGCCGCCCTGTGAATGAAAACAGAGTCCGTCTCGCCACAGCCCTCTCCTCTTCGTCCTCTTCCTCTGCGGCCGCTCACATTTGTGACATTGCATGGAACGTCGTCAGTGAGATGCCAATTTATAGAAGCAAGCCTCACTTATGCGCCCTGACCTTCAAACGGACTTCCATATCTCAGTAAGTAAGGGCGCGTTTAGTTCACGAAATTTTTTGGGTTTGGCTACTATAGCACTTTCGTTTGTATTTGACAATTAGTGTCTAATTATGGACTAATTAGGTTCGAAAGTTTCGTCTCGCGATTTCTCACCAACTATGCAATTAGTTTTTTTTTCGTCTATATTTAATACTCCATACATGCGCCTCGATGTGACATATTTTTGGGACAATGATGTGATGCTACAAGCCTGCAACTTGCTTGTGACTTGATGGTGATGTTGATGTTGTGACGTAGACGTACTACTACCTTGAAAGTTTCAACTTCTTCTGTACCTATAAGGCTGTAAATCTGTAATTCCGTAATTGTGGCTGTTGCGAAATTGTATTAATTTTACTCTGTCCCTCACATTAACAAAGGCTCACCCTCTAACCTACTCTATCAGTTTTTGGGCTTTTATTTATTATTATCTGTGAATTCATCTGGTGCATAGCATACCTTTGGGTCTAGCTTTGTTTCTGTTTGCTTTCCTTGAGCCTAAACAAACGGCGTGTTCGTTGGTTGGTTTCTGGGCTGGTTTGGGCTGACTGGTGTTGGTTTGTTGTGAGAGAAAAACACTAAACCTGGCTGAATAAGCCTGGTCTGAAACCAACCAGCGAACATGGTGAATTATTGGTGAATTTTGAAAACTAGAACAAGAGGAGATATAGGGCCTGTGTGGAACTACTCCACCAATTCTATCATGGAACAGTTCAAAAAAAAAGAGTTTCTAAAGTAGCCTTTAGATGGTTTACAAAACCCCAGGTATTTTTTTGAGCAGAGCCTGGAGTTGGCCCTGGCTAGTAAAATCGGGAGTGGAGCTAAAAAGGTGGATCAAACAATCCCACACACATGCTAGCCGCCAATCTCAACAATGCAACTTGCCGCATACATGTAGGATCTGTTCACTCGTCGTATTATACTGTAAACATGATATATGATGGTCTAATCGTGAAATGAAAGTATATATAAAAACAAAATATTGTGTGCATTGATGTATGATAGATTTGGCGAAAATGGTACACAAAACAGAGACAATGGAATTTTTTAGGTTAGTGCGGAACATTTTCATTTGCATTATATATAAGCATCACACAAGGCATAAGCGCGGTTACAAGTGCTGAAGTAGAGATGGTTGCTCCCAAGCTCTTAGCTAAAGAACTCAAGAATGGTGATTTTTTTTAACTTAGCGGGTTTGCTAAAGAAAGCTGAAAGCAGATCTACCAATGGTCTATAAAAATCCCCCTCCCCTCTCTTCCCGGGGTTGAAGAAGAGGGCGATTGAAAGCCTAGGCTCTTGGAGCATGTTTGGTTTGTACCCTGGGCAAGTTGCCTGGGCATTTGAGTTGCCTGTGACCTGCCTGTTATGGTTGGCAAAATTACCTGGTCAGGCATACTCGATTTCATAGTGTCGCTTGGTTGAAGCCCTTGTATTTTGCCTGTGCGAAGAGAAGGGCAGGCAGTGTTTGGTTCAGCAGGTGCCTGTGTTTGAATACATATGAGTACGTCACATCTTTCTTGAGCCTTGAGCCTTGAGCCTTGAGCTAAGGAAAGAGATTAGTGCATTTATTATACATCCAGGCAGATTGGTTGAGAAGCCAGGTGACCGATTTCTTTCTCCTGGTAGCAGGCAACTGACACAGGCAGATATATCTCAGGGTTCCAACCAAGGCAGGCTATAGGCAAGGTTGCAGGCCAGGCATTTTAGCCCCGGACTTCATCCAAACATGCCCGTTGCTCCGCACTCTTATACCCATCATCATTACACGTCATATGCAAGAGGTTGCCGCTGTTGACCACAAGCGCTTAGGCACGGGATTCATGTCCAGGTCCACCCAGTAGTAGCTCCTCCCTTCGCCATCTTCATTTGTGTGCTTCACCTGCAGGGCACCTAGGCTACCCTGTGCGAGGACGACGATCACCCCCAGGATCTGTGTGCGGGAAGATGCCAATGGTGCGCAGGGCTCGGGGCACACGGGTACTAGTTGTTGGTGACGTGTCCAAGAGACAATTTTATTCGTTATGGATTAGATTATATAGATCTATATGTGGGTTGTAATAGGATATTTATTTAACATATTTGTGGACATGCTAGCTATCATAATTGCAAGAGCCAAAGTGAATGTGCAAATATAGGGGTAGTGCCACACCTAGTAGAAGATGGCTTGTCTATCCTGTAATATGCAGATGACACAGTGATTTTTCTAGACCATGGTATTCAACAACCCATGAACATGAAGTTATTGCTATGTATTTTGGAACTTACCCCTTTCGCTACCTAAGTCTACCAATGCATTAAAAAACTTAATTATAAAGATTGGAAAGTCATTAAAGAAAGGATTGAAAAGAGATTAGCAAGTGGGAAAGGAGAAAATGTTCTGTTTAGGCGAATAATTGTCAAGTTTACCGATGTTTGCTAATATATTAAAAAGAAGCAACTCCTGATTTACAAGAAGTATCACATATATATGAAAAATATATAAAAATAGAGTTTGTGGATCAGCAATCAAGCGTAGTTGAAGACAAAGTAAAGGTCCCAACTCTATGAAAGCGCAGGTCACTATAATTCTGGAACGTCCTGCAAGCCTGTCAACATTTTTTCCTTGTCTTCTTCGAGTGTGTACATCCTTGTGACGCCTGTCACTGCCTGCCTCATATCGACAATTTGTTGACGATGAAGCTATCTTTTTTTTAATAATGGAACAAAGTTCCGGCTAACGAGAAAGCTATCTATATGGAGACTTTGTGTGGACACAAATATTTACTCGAGCTCATGCATGCTGCTTGCAAATGAACAGGACTACTCGTGGATAGGGACGGCATTAGGCCAGTCCGCAGCTGATTTTAGGCCTCTCCCATGCCTTCAACCAATTTTAGCTAAAGCCTATGATTTCACTGGGTTTTTTTTTGACAAAATGATTTCAGTGGTTTATTGGATATATAGCACGAGTTGGATTAAATATTTTTCTGTTACCATGTGTTATAAAAGCTATCAACATTTGAGCAAAGATGAGATAAAAGATTCAAAATATCATGATAACACATTAAAATTAGTATACAATGCATTAGATAAAATAAGTTAAAAATGAACTAGGATTCCATCTTTATTTATTTGCACCTTCAAAATATGAGATGTCTTGGTTTAATTCCAAGCATGAGCATACTTAACAAGTCATCATACTGCATTTGTTTGAAAATGTTGATGAGATGATTGGAAGAACCCATTTTAACCATTAAGTTAATAGCTTCTGACTCTATCGACCTATTTTAAATTTTGAAATCATCCCGTGTATTATTCTATTGTCCTTACACAACTACCGGTGGAACTCAAGTTAAAAAAAAGCAACATTAGTTGGTAATGTTTGGTGAGGTAATAAACTTTTATATCTTCCTCCAGAATATATTATCACTTGCCTTGGAAAACATATATCTGAACATAGGGTCTATTTGGGTCTACTGTGCTAATAATTAAAAGATAAAATTAGTACTATAGATTCACATAGATCTACTAATAGATCAACTATAACTATTAATTAGTTATGATTGCTAACTATTAGTTCCACCTAGCAGGTTTGAGGTTACTAATAGTTGTGCACTATCTATTAGCAACCTAGTAGGAGGATCCTATGCACCTCCTAATAATTAGCTAACTAAATATTACGCAAACTCTAATCCACGTCCGGTCATGTGTCGCTGGTTATCCATCACTACATCTCTGCTAGGGTTTGCTCCCTGTCCTCCCCTCGACCCTAGAACCCTGGCAGTAGGTTGGCCTATTGGTGGGTAGGTGCTGCAGCGAGGCAGCGGAGAACCACTAGCTATGGTGGATGGTGTCTGTGATGGCTAGTGCTTGGGCGAGAAGGCTCGTCGGCGACCGATTAGTAGAGGTGACGGATTAGCGGAGGGTAGGATCGGTGGATGGGGGCGAAAGGGGCGGGTGGTGCGGCGAGGCGGCACGTTCCTAGTGGTCATGGCCCATGGGCATGCAGTGGTGGGATGTGGTGATCGGAAGAGTCCATGGGCTCTTGTGACCTTGTCACGGATCATAATTGTTTTTAGGTATTAGTACCAGTTGATAAGACGACAAATCAAAATAGGATATAATGCTCGTAACCAATGTGGAATTTCCACGTGCCCCTGCGGACACCAGGCTTATCCTGCCCGAACGAGGGCGTCAAGATTCGCGCCCGAAACAGGTGCCTTCGCGGTGGGTGACGGAGGAGCTGGGGCCCGGCGGCCGGGGAGGCGGAGGCCGGGGGCGGCGGAGTACAGGCCGACACGATGGCGGCGGAGGCCAGGGCCGTGAGGGTGATGACGTTGGCCAAGGCCGGTGCCGATGACCGGGGTGGTGGAGGCCGGGGGTGGCGGTGGGAGCGGCGGAGGTTGGGGCGGCGACAGGTACTGGCACTGGAGGAGGAGGCGCAGTCGCGCAGCAATGCGGCTGAGGTGCTGTCGTGCTGCCAAGTGGGAGAGAAGACGACTAAATAATAAATAAAAGGAGTGGGACCCACGATAAGATCGAGGACTAGGATAAGCCCGGTGGTCACAATGACATGTGGGATTGCATTTTCATGCTCGCAACCACCATACATTGGGCCACTAGGGTAGTCCCATATAGATAGTTCAATGTGACTGCATGCCATCCGTTCCCCGGGCGAGACACAAATCCTGCACGCGTACTTGAGGCGAGCGCCACCTCGCTAGCCAAGCCATGTCTGCCCATCAAGGGAGGTCCGTGCCCAGCATGCCCGTGCCAGCGGTGGCGCTGAGCTCCGGCAAGCCCATGCCCCGGGTGGGCATGGGCACGGCGACCGCGACGCTTGGCAAGGGTGAAGGGCACACTGGTGTGGTTCAGGCTATCCTCCACGCCATTGACGTCGGGTACCGCCACTTGGACACAGCCGCCGTGTATGGCACGGAGGCCGCGCTCGGGGACGCTGTGGCTGAGGCCGTGCGCACCGGAATGGTCGCGTCACGGGATGATCTCTATGTCACGTCAAAGCTCTGGATCGTCGATGCGCACCCCGGCCGCGTCCAGCCGGCGCTGAGGAAGACTCTCCAGTAAGTAGCCGCCCACTATATATATAAACCCCTTGGCAGCAGCCAAGCACAAGTGAAACCATCCGTGTATATATGCAGCTAAGTGAGTGATGGTGGTTGTCTCGTCTCTTTCTTGGTGTAATTGACCAATTGCAATGCAACTCGGTCGTCAGACATCTGCGAATGGAGTACGTCGATCTGTATCTGATTCACCACCCGGTGAGCATGAGGCCACCAGCGGCTCCAGGAGGGCCGCTGCTGTTGAAGGAGGACCTGTTGCCGATGGACATGGAGGGTGTGTGGGAAGACATGGAGGAGTGCCAGCAGCAAGGGCTGGCAAAGGCCATAGGCGTCAGCAATTTCAGCTGCAAGAAGCTAGACTACCTGCTCTCCTTTGCAAAGATCCCTCCGGCGGTTAACCAGGTAATAAAAATCACTCCTGCCCTGCTTGCAAAATAAACAGAATAGTTGGCTTGCTGTTGTGAAGCAACGGAATTGGACATGATATATAGAGGCCAAAGATTTGCTATATGAAACTCCTATGGAACATATATACCTCACCTTATCTCTGGCTCCACCAAGATGTGTGATTTATGTGAATGGAATCTGGACCATCCAATACTGCATCCCGAAGGAACATATTTTTCTGATTTGTATTTTGATAAAATATTGTATTTCCTGTTGGATTAACTTGACACATATGTGGGCCGGGTGTACTTTTAATTTTTCTTATTTTAAGCAATTTTTTTTGTACCTCAGGTTGAGGTTCACCCTTATTGCCGGCAGAACAAGTTGAGGGCGTTTTGCAAGGAGAAAGGAGTCCAACTTTGTGCCTACTCACCCCTGGGGGCCAAGGGCACACTATGGGCTAACAACTCTGTCATGAACTCTCCTGTTCTTCAGCAGATCGCCCAGGACAGGGGTAAAACTGTTGCTCAGGTAACTCTAATTATGTTAGGACATATATAGTGCATTTTTGTGATTAATTAACAGTGGTCGCTCGTGTAAATCATCTTCCGTTTTAGGCCATATATAAATCTTGTTATCCACTCCTGGCAACGGCATTCATGGGGTGCAGGTGTGCATAAGGTGGGTGTATGAGATGGGCGACTGCGTCATCACCAAGAGCTTCAATGAGAGGAGGATGCGAGAGAACCTTGGCATCTTCGACTGGGAGCTCACCAACGAGGACCACCTCAAGATCGGTGCCCTGCCAGAGTCCAGAGGAAACTATGACTTCCTGGTCAGCGAATCCGGGCCTTACAAAACCGCAAAGGACTTGTGGGACGGTGAGATCGTTGCTGGCCAGTGTAAGCAAACGACGGATGGCCTGACCAACTGATCAACAATGGTTTGGTTGCTATTTAATATATTTTTTAACTGGAACTGTGGAGACAAGCTCCCCAGCATTTTATTAAAAAACAGGAACCAAAACAGACTACAAGAGGGGCAGCCAAGAGGTATCCCGAAGAGAATACTCACCTATGTAGGGCTGTCACACGTCCGATCTGGGGGGTGATTTCCCGTTAATTAGATGGTTGAATTGGAAGATTAGAGGGGGATTAGAGGGGAGGGACGGCAGCCATAAGGCTAGCCGCGCCTTAGAGAGAGGTGGAGGGACGGCAGCCCTAAGGCTAGTTGCTTGGACAGGGTGGGCTAAGGCTGATTGGCCGAAGGTGATTGCTACTAAGGTTCCCTTGTCTACTTGATGTACAAGACATAGATTGATATAAATGTGTACACAGCAGTCAAATCTTGTTATAACCAAACAGGAGTCATATATATAAGCCGACCAGGATGGGATCTCAACTGCCCGTACATGGTGGGGGACCCAAAGCCCATGATAGCAAGAAGAACGTTCGCTGTTAATGATAGATATAAGGGGTTCATAACTGAGAAGGTGTGTCTCATGATGGCCTCGACGCTTATGAGTCAAAGCATCAACAAAAGAACACGGCCTTGGAGGTCATTGCCATCGAGCCAACTATGCCCCAGTATCTATGGTGGTTCGAGTTGGCAATCTCCTTCGACCGCTTGGATCAACCTAACTACATCCCCAGCCATGTAGGTTCCCTCTAGTGCTGGATCCATTTGCTGGCAACATCTGCCTTTTCAAGGTCCTCATGGATGGGGGCAGTGGGCTCAGCATCCTTTACATCAAGACGCTTTCATTCCACAAGGTGTGCTCCTGTTTCATTCGATACACCGACTAATGACTTCAGGAGGAAGACGCTCACCTTTGAGGTAATTGACTTCCCTAGTTCATACCACTGTATTGGGATAGAGAAGATGGACCTAGTTTTGATGCCAACCGAATGGGAACTTAAATACCCTTTGGTGATCATACAAGCCCCATAGAGGGGCCGATATATCGGATCACATACCATTGTTACTAGATATAGGGACACCAGCTTTTGCATTTTTTTCGATAAGGAAAGCTTTATTAATTCTATGATCGTTACATCGAGATGATACAGAGATCTTGAAACACTTTCGGCCTATGTATAACAAGGATACACCCAGCCTTACAAAAGATCTTAAAATAAAAAGATACACTAATAACACTCAATCCGAAGACACCCATGTGTCTGGGTAAAAAACTCTTTGGCCACCCGCGCCAATTGTTGAGATGCCTCTACAACCAAATCTTATGAAGTTGGCTTCTGTAGGATAGCCCATATACGGAGCCAATGTATAATTGAGTAGATAACCTGTAAAGGAGAAGAAGTATATTTCTTTTCAAAAACCAGGTCATTCCTACATAACCAAAGAGACCAGCACTTAGCTGCTGCTCCTAGCATATGGCAGAACCGTCTAATCTAATGCCCTCCCAAAAGTACTTGTCTTCTATTAGACACTAAGTACCCAAGAGAGTGCACTAAATCGTGCTGTTCCGTCGAGCACACCCCAAAGGAGAACTCGAAAAATCCATATTTTTCCATTAGGATCATAAATGAGAGAATAAAGCTTACAATATTCTTGACCATTTCTTACATTACTTTATTACAACATTAGAGTACTTAAACAAGTTGAATGCAATAGCAAAATTAAGACAGTTTTACATGTAAAAGAGTTTATATATTTTATGTTTACATTTTTATCTTGCAGCGGAGAACAACATATGATCAGAATTACAGCAGAAATAAAGATTAATGGTAAATCATAAAACTTTTCTTCTAAAACTTTTAGTGAGGGTTATAAATAAATACTACGGTCGTAGCGTGAAAGGAATCCTCTTTGAGCCCACTAGGAGATTTCCACACACAAAAGTCATCTACCATCCATCGGTCACCTGCAACAGGGGGAATAAAACCCTGAGTACTCTATTGTACTCAGCAAGACTTACCCAATAGGAGAAAGATAAAAGACTCTAAGGATATGCAAGGCTTATTGGCTTGTGGGTTATTGCATCTACGGAAGCATTACTAAACGTGCGTCCTTATATTAAATTTTATTAATAGTCATCATTAGTTCCTTAACTATCCATTCTATGTAAGCACATATGCTTCTTTTAAGTAGGTGGTAAGCAATCAGAACCATTTTATCACCTTTTAAGTTCTAGTTCTTACTACGGTGCTAGACCATAGCCAAGTCGTATCGTCTCAGAGAAACAACGATTCGCGAATTAGTATATCCTAGCTGGGTATCCCGAAACACACGCCCCGTTTGTACCCCAGGTACAAACAAGACCAACCCATTCGACTCCTGTCACAGGGTTTAGGTCCCCGTCCAAACTACTTGGACTCCAAGCTCCCACACTTGAGACCCAGTCTCAATATGGTGTTTAGACCTCCACCTTTCTCTGCCTCCAATCAGTCGATCCGAAAAGAGCCGGAACCCATAACAAGAGCGTAACAAGCCTTCCCGCTCCCATAAACAAGTATGTGCTCAGGATAATAAGTCTGTGACGTGACTACCATCCACAGCAATGGACGGTCCTCAATCGACACAGGCGGAACAAGTGCAATCGAAGTCTTGCTCGAATGCCTAACCAAGTCTAGATTCAAAGTTTACCATTCTGTCCGGTCTCCAATTATCCTCCATATATATTCCATGTGATAGTAATATAATAACAACAATAATATCTTTTCTATCTCTCGTGAGTGACAGGTAATCACTCTACTTCTACCGGATCCTATAGCATAGCAATCTATACAATCTTGACATACTAGTAGGACTCATAGGATAAGGATATATATATACAAGTGGTTTTCATTCAACTCCTTAAAGCTTAATGTACAAGCATAAAATAAACTGCAGAATAATAGGCGTTATGCATCGAGGCTTGCCTGGGTAAGATATAACGAAAAGTTAGCACTCCATCATGGGGACAAGATCATCAAGACACCATCTTTTCTACTACTCCAGATGACTCCACGATCCATCGTTATCCCTATTATGATATACGTGGATGCAACGTAGAGACGTAATTAATCAATGGCAATCACAACTCCTAAAAGACGATTACGCCTCTCAAGCTACGAGATAACTCTAATGACTAATATACTAGGCCATGTATCCATGTTGTCGAATAAAGCGTTATTTCCCGATAAGTGTTTTAGCTATACAAACCCAAGGTGTTTCTTTTTCCATTTCATGGATTTAATATATATTCGAACTAGGACTGATTAGCTATCTTAGCACACTAACTATTCTGGAGCTATAAAAATTACAGTGAGCACCTAATAATATTAAAAATTTACTGTGAATTTTTTAGAGCCAACACTATCATCAATTTATCACAAAAATTCCTACAAGTCTCTATCTTAACAATATTAAGCATCTTAATTTAATTAGAGAACCCCTGAAAATATTATAAAACTATGTGAATAAGATATACTAGCAGATAGATCATGATTTTAGGAACCTAATAAATTAGTTTCACAATTTTTGGTCCACTACACAAATTTATATTGAATTTACAAGTTTACCTTAGAAACTAAATTAGAAAATGCTTTAGGAAAAGAAAAGGGCCGGTGGCTATCAATTCGCCCAAGAGCCTAGCTATGCGAAGTGGTTGTTGTGCAAGGTCATGATGGCCCAACGCGGCCTAGGGCCAAGGGAGCCCATGCGCGACGGCTGTTTTACAAATAAACCCTCGGATGTTTCCACCTTTACCACGGGAGGTCCCTAGGAATCCCCACGCTCATCGGCGTGGCGGCTAACGGCATAGGGTGATTACGCCGGGCAACCTAGGCGTGCTACAACGGAAGTAAGGGGCCGACCACCATCTACGACTAAACACGCAAGAATGGGTGGCGGTTAGGAACTCGGAGATGTACTGGCATGAGTGGCTATCCACGGCGGCGGCACAACTATTCTGACGACCTAGGGCACTAACGAAGAGGTAGAGATGGCGGGGAAGCACCAGAAACTCATCGAGCACTGAGCTACGGTGATGGTTGAAACTAGGAAGTGCTGAGGTGGTTCGCCACGTCTGCGCCAAGACTGCACCGTCTTGGGCCTCAGCGCAAGGCACCACGCATCACAACACCCACGGTGGAAACTCGGGCCAACCTGACACGGGCACTAGCTAGAGGAGATCAACACGAATCCAGAAACACCACCAATTAGGTTCTCCCCCATGAATTGGGACTTACCCCCAACCCACTGGCTATGGCGGCTCTCATGGCCGGCGGTGGCAAAACCGAAATTAGCCACAGCCAGACCATCGCTGGACCCGATGAGAATGGGGCATCTAGTTAACTCCCCATGCTACTCACTAGCACATGGAATTGGGCTAAGAAGTCTTGAGCTGGTGATTATGAAAGGTAGAGAGAGCGGTGCATCGCCACTACTACATCGCATGAAACAGCCCCGGCAGAGGTGATCTGGCCACGACCCAATAGGGTATGACAACGCGAGGACAGGGCCACACGAGCGAGGTCAGGAGGCGCGCCGGTTAGTTCTTGGACGGAGCCAAGAGGGGTGCTTGTGCGTGGAGCACTAAAACACAGTAACCGGGCCAGAGCGGGGTCATCGGCGTTGGCTAGAGGGATAGAGCGAGTAGAGAGGCATCACCGTCACCCTGTGGCTAGGGTAGGTTGACCCAGATGCGGTGGGCAGTGACACAGACCCGTGGTAGGTGAATCATAGGACGGGGCGACCGCCACGCGAGCATGGCAACAATGGCCACAGCCTCGGCTCGACCCCACACGTGGCTCAACGTTTAAGGTGGCACGCGCACGCGGCGGCATCTGGGAACAAACGAGAACGGCATCATGACAACGCCTCACAGCGCGGTCGCACAACAGCGTCACCGAAGCAGCATGGCGGCGCAGTGCTCGTGTGCACGCGAGGCCTAGGCACAGCTCGGCCAGCTCGACAATGGTGGCCGTGGTTGGCTCGGCCCGACGTGTAGCACGGGGCAGCGATGAGATGACCACCGTCAAGGCCACACGCGATGTGGTGTGTGCGTGTGGCGGTGGGTGCACCAATGCACAATGTCGCACCCCGAGTGCGGTGACCACGCACACCCGGCCAGCCAGCCCGAGGCGATGTCGTGCACAGATCTTAAAGCGTGAAAATCAACCGATTAGAGCTCGGTTGAGATTAAAACAAAAGCTGAAGACTCTAGTAGACCCTAAGGGCTTCGTATCCAGGCAACAAGCATGGCCGGAGGGTGACCAGTGAGGGAGGTAGATAGGTGCCAACATGGGTTCATCACGCTAAGTGCTGGTTCATGAACGGAGCGCCAACAGCCTGGTAACAACGCGTTCTTAGGATGTTAGGGCAATTTTTGCAACACCACGACAACTCCAACTCATCCGTGAACGACACCCTGCTAAAGCACTCACTTAGAGGCAACCAACAAAACAAAATCGTGGAGCTAGTGCTTAAGTATTTTAGTTAAAACATAAACGCCAAGATGACATTGTCTTCTTCCTTCTAGTCTTAGAAGGTCCAGAGCTCGGCTTGCACTAACATTCATTAGCACTTTTGTTGCAATTTTTAATATGTCTAAACCTTATTAATTCCAACCAATGAGTATTTCACCCAATAGCCCATACTACATACTAACACATATATGAAAAACATTTAAGCACCTTTTAACTATTTTGCTCAATATAATTCACCAAAAATGACGTTCGTAACCTAAGTTCAATTTCTTGTCGATTCAATGGAAAGTTCTAGTTTAATTTTTTGGATTCGATGTTTGAGCTTCCAAAACACTAGTTAACAACATTTGTTTTCAAAAATTAAAGTTGTATTTTCAACTGTACCACTTGCTCATCATTTTTACTTAAGTACTACGCACAAGTTATATTTTATTTTTGTTTATATAAATTGTTTTTCGTTGACCTTAACCTAGATGCTAAGCAAGCTCGTAACACCAAAGGTGTTATATAGCAATGCTAATGATTTTAGTTCTTTACTTAAACCGCAAAGACAAGAACCAAACATGCTTGATACACTATGAGGTTGAGACAAGCCTGAAGCCGCCTGGATAACAGACGAGACATCACGAGCGAAACGACACTAAAAAACAGGTGCTTAATTGTCTCATCTTTGTGACAAAAACAACACCGTTTGCTGCCATGCCAATTACGTTTAACTAAGTTGTCTTTGGTTAACACTACGCCTCTATGTAGGTACCACAGAAATATCTTGATCTTCAATAGAGCTTTTAGTTTCCACAAGTCTTTATTAATATTAGGGACATCATTATGGATAATTGCCGGGTAATGAGATTTGACTGAGAACTGTCCATTAGGATGCAAGTTCCAGCGAAATTCATCTTCTTGCTGGCTTAACACATTATTCGTGATGCGAGGAAGTAAATTGTTCCAAGCCACTAATTTGTGTCCAATTAGATCTCTTCGCTAGGATAGAGTAGGTGGAGACGTGCTTAGCACTTCTGCTACAGTACCTGTTTACGCCGGGTTATGTTATAAAGGCAAGGATATAGTTGACGCAGAGTTGGCTGTCCTAGCCACCTATCTTCATAGAATCTTACTTGTGATCCATCCTGAATTATGAAGGTCCCAAAACGGAGAAAATCCCATTTAACCTTCATCAAGCTAGCCCAGAAATGTGAGTCCCCATTTTTCCACTGAACTTGCGAAAGGGGCTTAGATCCTAAATATTTTTTGTGTAGCATTTGTTGCCATGTACCCTCAGTTGTGAGCAATTTGAAAAGCCACTTACTCAGAAGGGTTGTGTTCTTGATGTCCAAATTGTGTATTCCAAGTCCACCTTGGTTTTTGGGTTGGCATAATATGTCCCATTTGGCTAATCGGTATTTACGTTTATGTTCATCACTTTGCCAAAAAAATCTTGATCTAAAGTAATCTAATTTCTTGAGAACTCCTTTTGGGATCGCAAAAAAGGACATCATGTACATTGGTAAGCTGCTAAGTACTGAGTTAATCAGTGTCAAGCGCCCACCAGTTGATAAATGTTTCCCTTTCCAACTGCTTAGTCTTTGTTCAAAACGTTCTTCTACTCTTTTCCAATCTGCATTTGAGAGCCTCCTATAATGTATAGGTATGCCCAAATACCTTATTGGAAAAGCTCCTTGATTACAACCAAAAAGCTCCGTATATTGGGGCAAAGATTATTGTGCTGCTCCAAAGCAGAATATTTCACTCTTGTGGAAGTTTATTTTAAGCCCTAAAAGTTGCTCGAATGCACAAAGTAATAACTTCATGTTGTGAGCCTTTTCGAGGTCTTGATCCATAAAGAGTAACGTATCGTCAGCACACTATAGAATAGATAAACCTTCATCAACTAGATGTGGCACTATTCCACTTATCTGATTATCTGCTTTGTCTCTTTTAATTAGTATAGCTAGCATATCAGCTACAATGTTAAACAAAATGGGGATAGTGGATCCCCTATCGAAGGCCTTTTTCATTTGAAAGTAAGGTCCGATCTCATCGTTAATATTGATTGCCACGCTTCCAGCTGATATAAAAGCTTGCACCCAAGAGATCCACTTAGGAGAGAAACCTTTAATCCGCATTGTTTGCAGTAAGAAAGGCCATCTAACTTTGTCGTAAGCCTTTTCAAAGTCTATTTTAAAAATAATTCCATTTTACTTTTTACAATGCAACTCATGAATTATCTCATGCAGAATGATGACTCCCTCGAGGATGTTGCGTCCTTGCATAAAGGCCGTTTGAGTTGGACCAACTATATGATTTGCTATTGAGTTAATTCTAATGGTTGCCGCTTTAGTGAAAATTTTGAAGCTAACATTTAGTAAGCAAATTGGTCGATATTGTTGAATTCTATTAGCTTCTTGGACCTTCGGAATCAGAGTTATGACACCAAAGTTGAGGCTAAAGAGCAGCAAGGTTCCGAGTGAAGATCATGGAACATTTGCATCAGGTCCACTTTGATGACATCCCAAAACTTTTGATAAAACTCAGCTGGGAAGCCATCTGGCCCTGGTGCTTTATTGTGTTCCATCGCAAAAACTGCATCCCGAATCTTCTTTTCCATAAAAGAAGCCGTTAGGAATTTGTTTTCAGCTTGGCTGACCTGAGGAATATCAATTGTTTGTGACTCATCTAAGATCATCGTATTATCTTGTGATGGTCCAAACAAGTCCTTGTAGAAATGTGTGATATAGTTCTTAAGGTTAGCCTGACCTTCTATTTTTCAATCTTCATCGTCTAGAGAGAAAATTGTTTTCTTCCTATGTTTACCGTTGGCAACCATTTGGATGTAACGGGTGTTATTATCCCCAAGTAGAACATCAGTGACCTTTGCTCGCTGATAGAATTTTAATTCTTCCTCTCGAAGGAGTTTAGTCAAGTACTATTTGTGTGTGAGGCCCATCATCGGAGATATTTGCGTAGCGCTCCTATTTTTTTTATCCATCTCTAGACAGAATTTTGCCCCCTCACCGGCTTATTCCATATTTCTACAACTCGATCATAGAAATCCTCACGATAGAACCAGCTAGGTTCCATTTTAAATGGTTTTGCTATTCCCGTGAAGGCTGGTGTTCTGGTGTCAAGTAGTAATGGAGTATGGTCTGAAACACCTTTATCAAGAGCATGTACAGTCACCAAAGGATATTTAAATTCCCATTCAGTCGTCATTAAGACCCTATCAAGCTTTTCATAAGTGGGATGAGGTAGAGAATTAGCCCAAGTGAATTATCTACCTGACAAAAAAATTTCCATAAGATCAAAGCTGTCAATGACAGCATTAAACAGGAAAGGCCAGCGGTCGCTAAATCTATCATTATTCTTCTCTCTGTTATTTCTCATAATATTAAAATCCCCACCGATTATAGTAGGAAGTGGGTTTTGTTGGCAAGCACGTATGAGTTCAGTCAAGAAATGCGTTTTAAACTACTCTTGAGCTGGACCATAGACTGCCATGAGTATCCAATTAAAATTATCTGATTTATTGCATAGATGAAATTTGATGTAAAATTTCCCTTCTACAATTAATGATAGATCAAGAAACGAAGCATTGATGCCAAGGAGGATTCCTCCAGACCTCCCCCGAGGTGGTAGACAGTGCCAAATGAAATCTGCCCCTCCAGATAGTCGGGAGAGATTTGATTTAGACATGCCCTGCTTTCCTGTTTCCATGACAGCCACAAAATCAAGGTTATGATCTCGGATTGCTTCAGCTAAGTAGCGGTATTTAGCCAAGTCCGATAGACCTCTGCTATTCCAAAAGAAGCCTTTCATGGGGAAATTTTTTGTTGAGAACCTTTCTTATGGCTTTTACGCTTTTTTGCTGCTATCTTAGATTTTCAACCAGTAACCATAAGGTCACAAATTTGTGTCCAGGTACAGATCATCCAATCCTACATCAGTTATTTCCTTCACTAAGTGTTCGAGAGGGGTACCGTCATTTTCAGTATCCTCGTCGTCACTTGCCGCAAAGGGATTTTCACCTACTCCTAACCTTTTAGTCTCTTTATGATTTGGCGTTACAGTTGTTCTATCAACTTCGACCCTCTTAAGCGCATTGATGGACAAATTAATTGTATTACTATTGCTACCCAAAACCAAGCCTACATTGCTCATGTTTGAAATGCATCTTTTTTGAGGTATAGACACAATAGAAATAGAAGATGGCTGCAACGTTAATGTGTCCTCATCAGCTGCTACAACACCATCAGAAGATACGACATTAGATCGTACACTGCGGCGTTTACTTCCCAAAAAAATCGAGCCGGAAGATGACTCAAGATCTGTATGTTGGCATTTGTTCAATGGTGTATGTGGAGTAGCAGTTTTGTAGCCTAAGGCTGCTGTTGCAGATAGCGAAGCTGTCTGGCACGGTGAGCCCATGAGAAGAGTGGTGGTTTGTGACTCATCCACGTCTAATGGCAGCTGAGAATTATTGAAAGCCCCGGTTTTCTCCTACAGTGACATAGGAATCTGCATCGTTTCCCTTCCCCACTCTGAATTGCTCTGTGTTCTAGTCATTGAATGTTGAGTAACAGTAGGTACCGCTTCTGCTGTCCTAGCCAAAGAGCATCCCGTTTGGCCATCCAGCATAGGTGGAGTGGCTGACAATGGAATGTCAACTATAGCCCTAGTTCCCAAAGTAGATCTAATCAGATCACTCGTAGAAGCAGGCAAATTCTTCTTGCACGTGTTATAATTCCTATTTGATTCAGGAGTACTATTTGGACTTGGAAGAGTTGTAGCAGCCATAGGTGTCACAGCAACAGGAGGTAGCTTGGCTAAATCTTCCCACTGTAAAGGCTGCATTAGAAACCTCAATTGCTGAATTCCGGAGGGTAAAATTGCGAGTTGGGCTTGCATAGGCGTCGACCCATTGTTTTCAGTTCTGGTTGCAGATTTGGATCCACTTGCACCTTGGGTATTCTTGAATTTCTTGAGCACATTTTCTGGATCCTTTTCTACAGGCTTATCTTTGTCCACATCATTACCATCATGATCCATTGGATCCTGATCCCTCGGAGTCGGTGAAGATGGTAAGTTATGTCATATCCTTCTGTCACAAAAACTAAATCAGTGGTGAAAGGAAGCTAATCTTTGTTCAGCACCCCAACCCGAACTCGGATGACCCCTTTTTTTTTTGGTAGGTGGACATATCTACCTCCTGCATGGTGCCAATCACTGTACCCAAAGCCCAAAAAACAAGATAGTGCCTCCAAGCATGAGGGACACATGTGATGTGCACCCAAATTTCTTCCAACTGATAAATGGGTTTCACGTCATTAGAGCTTTGCCATGCTGAAATAGTTAGCGTGACACCAAGATTCTTTAGATGATAATCAATGGATGCCATCCGGTGCATCTCCTCATCCAATAGAAAGGCCACAAGGAATGAGTCCTCCTCATGGGGTAAGGCCTCCCATGTCCAATCCGCCTGTGAGATTTTGGCCAATTCAGACTCAACCACATCTACTGAGAGTTTACTACCGGTCACCTTGACCAGTGCTTTAGGGGCTAGATCTGGTGTCTCTAATTTGTATTCAATATCGGGGATCCGTAAGAAACTAAATTCTTTCTTACCAGAGCCAATAAAAGTAGCATATGGTTTTGGCATCTTCAAAATTGAACATTTCCATGATAGATGCGAATTCTTCTTATTACATATGATGCAATCAAGGTCAGCTTTGCACCCATCATTAGAATGTCCACTACATTTGCACCTCCAGCAGTAAGGTCTTTTCTTTTTTGCCATACCAGATTCTGTAGGCTGAGGTTGTTGTTGCTGGTTTCGAGCTGCACCCTGCATACTAGATTCGACGGCGTCAGCTCCGACATGTTGACGTTGTGTCCCTGCTACCGGCTGATATTAAAATGAATGTGCCCATCTCTGTGTCCTCAACCTAGTCCTCCGTGGTCACCATGACCTCTGCTCAGGCTGAGACCTCGCCCATCATGGCCAAAGGGGCCGTTGATCCTGCCCCTTGAAGGCTTGTGATTGAACCCGCTGGAGTTGTGATTGAACCTGCTGGAGTTGTGGCGATTGGTGGGTGGCTGTTGTCCAGCCATGTTGGCGTACGAGGGTGTGGGTGCGGCGGCAACGGTGGCGGCGGTGGCAGTTGGATCAGGTCGCGAGGCGGCATGCAAGAGAGGCCTCGATGCGATATTGCTGATCGGAGGGAAGGTCGCATCGTATGTGGTAGCCTTATGATTCCTTTGATCGTTGGGCCCATGAGGCAACATGTCCCACTAGGACCGGCCATATTGTTTTGCACGCTCGATTAAGACCGATTTACTCCGGCATTCAGAGATAGCTTTTGAATTTTGAAATGTCCATTGATCATGCTGTAAATTAGCTTGTGATATGTCGATCCGCACCGGTGGCATGAAAGCAGCCAATGTCACCGTCGCCAGCGAGCGCGTTCTCGGCAAAGGACCCTTCCATGGACGGATCACGATTCCATGTTTTGGAACCATTCGTCCAAGAGGTCGTGCTGAAGTTTGATTCTTGGGTTCACGTTGAGCTGGCATAGCCAAGGCCTCAATACCCAAAGTGTTTTCATCCTGCACTGGTGGGTGATGTTCATTTTCCCACCATCTTGTTTCTGTAGGAAAACCGATGTCAATCCAGAATTTTTCGTGAACATCGTTGTCTGTGCTAGGACACTTCGCCGTCGATAACAGAGCGGCTTTGACAAGCCTCTGTTCGCGGACGAATCGCTAGCCTCTTGTGTGGATAAACCTGCTAGGATTGCTTAGTGGTAGGTTTCCTCAGCAAGATCGTATGCCTAATGAGCGGTAAGCCCGGCAAGGATCGCTTATTCTACACAATCGGCATACCCTGAAGGGGAATTTGAAATCAAAACAGTCTCACCATTTTCAGGACCTTTCCCTGAATTCATGTTGATGTTGTAGTTGCTTGGCGCATTATTGATTTCTTCAATCCCTGCAACACTGTTGGCCTGAATCTTTAGTACGTCAGCGTCGTCGATCATCCTTATTGTCTCCTCGGCGTCTGATCTAGGCGTGATCACAACATCGTCATTCCCATCCGCGTCTGCTTCGTCATCGGCCCCGCCTGAACCTGTATCACCATCGTCACCTACCTGATGCCTTGTCTCGCTGTCGATCGCCTCAGCGAAGGAGGACACTATTGCCCGACGTGGAGCGAGGGTAAGGCGGCGCCGACATAGATCGCCATCCGGCCACCTCGGAGGGCCCCTCGCCTCAAAAGACGCCTCCTCCTGAGAAAGGATGATGACAGGATCCTCCAAAGTAGGCGGTGAAGGACTGCCGGAGTTGAAGTCGATGTCCTTCATCTCGGAGATGGGAGCTCGATGCGTCGGACGTCGTCGCGGCCGTCCGAAGCTGCGAGCTTTTGCCGCATCCGGAACGAGCAGAGCAACGTCCACCTTCCGCACCACAGAAACCCATCCTCTCGAACGATGGCCCCGCCCCATCCATCGCTCGCCACCAGACCGGACTGCAGCGGGCGCCCAGTAAAAAAACGCCGGACTAGAGAGGTCCGCCAGAACTGCAGCGGGCGCCGAGCAGATCACCGGACCGGCGAAGGAGGTCGCCGGTGGGGAATCGACGGGATCTGGGGGCTTCGCTGGGGTGCCCGGTGAGTCGCCCCCAATGGTCATGTCATTTCCACTGCATATTTATTTATCACCAGCTTTTGCATGGAATGGAAACAATTCAAATTAGAACTATCTTGTTTAAAATGTGCTGATTTTTATGACCGTTGTTGAAATTTAGAATAAACCAGTGAAGGACCAAAACCCAGTCAAAAGACAGAATATTAAATTGTCTGCTTTGCCTGGAAATTCGTAAGGGTAAGCAACACATAACAATGGACATTAGAAAGCACAAACACAAAATTTACAAACCACAATTAATGAGCTCGATGTGGTAGTTGAGATTTGTGATCTGTCTAAAGCGGTGCAAGACAGTTGCTCTTGCTCTTGCTTGATATTTACTTTTTTTCGATAAGGAAAGATTTATTAATTTCAAGATCGTTACATCAAGATGATGCAAAGATCTTGAAACACTTCCGGCCTCTGCATAACAAGGATACACACAGCCTTACAAAAGATCTTAAAACAAAAAGGCACACTAATAACGCTCAATCCGAAGACTAGACTGCCACCCATGTGCCCGAGTAAAAAATTCCTTGGCCACCTGCGCCAAATGTTGAGATGCCGCTACAACCAAATCTTGCGAAGTTGGCTTCTGTAGGACAGCCCGTGTACGAAGCCAGTGAATAATCGAGTATATAACCTGTAAAGGAAAAGAAGTGCATTTCTTCTAAAAAACTAGGTCATTCCTACATAACCAAAGCGGCCAACACGTAGCTGCTGCTCCTAACAAAGCTAACGACTTCAGATCTTTACTAAGACCACAGAGCCAAGACCCAAACATGTTTGAAACACTATGTGGTTGAGACAAGCCTGAAGCCGCATGAATAACAGACCAAACAGCACGAGCGAAACGACACTAAAAAAACAGGTGCTTAATTGTTTCATCTTTGTGACAAAAGCAACACTGTTTACTGCCATGCTAATTACGTTTAGCTAAATTATCTTTGGTTAACACTACGCCTCTACATAGGTACCACAGAAAAACCTTGATCTTCAAAGGAGCTTTTAATTTCCATAAGCCTTTATTAATATTGGGGACATCATTATAGATCATTGCCAGGTAATGAGATTTGACTGAGAACTGTCCATTAGGATGCAAGTTCCAACGAAATTCGTCTTCGTGCTGGCTTACCACAATATGCGTGATGCGTGGAAGTAATTTGTTCCAAGCCACTAATTTGTGTCCAATTAGATCTCTTCTCCAGGATAGAGTAGGTGGAGATGTGCTTAGCACTTCAGCTATAGAAACATGTTTATGCGGTGCTATGTTGTAAAGACAAGGATATTGTTCCCGCGAGAGTTGACTGTCCTAGCCACCTATCTTCCCAGAATCTTACTTGTGATCCATCCTGAATTATGAAGGTCCCAAAACGGAGAAAATCCCGTTTAACCTTCATCAAGCTAGCCCAGAAATGTGAGTCCCCATTTTTCCACTGAACTTGCGAAAGGGGCTTAGATCCTAAATATTTTTTGTGTAGCATTTGTTGCCATGTACCCTCAGTTGTGACCAATTTGAAAAGCCACTTACTCAGAAGGGTTGTGTTCTTGATGTCCAAATTGTGTATTCCAAGTCCACCTTGGTTTTTGGGTTGGCATAATATGTCCCATTTGGCTAATCGGTATTTACGTTTATGTTCATCACTTTGCCAAAAAAATCTTGATCTGAAGTAATCTAATTTCTTGAGAACTCCTTTTGGGATCGCAAAAAAGGACATCATGTACATTGGTAAGCTGCTAAGTACTGAGTTAATCAGTGTCAAGCGCCCACCAGTTGATAAATGTTTCCCTTTCCAACTGCTTAGTCTTTGTTCAAAACGTTCTTCTACTCTTTTCCAATCTGCATTTGAGAGCCTCCTATAGTGTATAGGTATGCCTAAATACCTCATTGGAAAAACTCCTTGATTACAACCAAAAAGCTCTGTATATTGGGGCAAATATTCTTGTGCTGCTCCAAAGCAGAATATTTCGCTCTTGTGGAAGTTTATTTTAAGCCCTGAAAGTTGCTCGAATGCACAAAGTAATAACTTCATGTTGCGAGCTTTTTCGAGGTCATGATCCATAAAGAGTATCATGTCATCAGCATATTGTAGGATAGATAAACCTTCATCAACTAGATGTGGCACTATTCCACTAATCTGATTATCTGCTTTGGCTCTTTTAATTATTATAGCTAGCATATCAGCTATAATGTTAAACAAAATGGGGGATAGTGGGTCCCCCTGTCGAAGGCCTTTTTTCGTTTGAAAGTAAGGTCCGACCTCGTCATTAATATTGATTGCCACACTCCCGCCTAATATAAAATCTTGCACCCAAGAGATCCATCTAGGAGAGAATCCTTTCATCCGCATTGTTTGCAGCAAGAAAGGCCATCTCACTTTGTCGTAAGCCTTTTCGAAGTCTATTTTAAAAATAACTCCACTTTGCTTTTTACGATGCAACTCATGAATTGTCTCATGCAGAATGACGACTCCCTCAAGGATGTTACGTCCTTGCATAAAGGCCGTTTGAGTTGGACCAACTATATGATCTGCTATTGAGTTAATTCTAATGGTTGCCACTTTAGTGAAAATTTTGAAGCTGACATTTAGTAAGCAAATTGGTCGATACTGTTGAATTCTATTAGCATCTTGGACTTTTGGAATCAGAGTTATAACACCAAAGTTGAGGCTAAAGAGCGGCAGAGTTCCCAAGTGGAGATCATGGAACATTTGCATCAGGTCACCTTTGATGACATCCCAAAACTTTTGATAAAACTCGGCTGGGAAGCCATCTGGCCCTGGTGCTTTATTGTGTTCCATCGCAAAAACTACATCGCGAATCTCCTTTTCCGTAAAAGAAGCCGTTAGGAATTCGTTTTCAGCTTGGGTGACTTGCGGAATATCAAATGTTTGTGCCTCATCTAAGGTCATGGTATTATCTTGTGATGGTCCAAATAAGTCCTTGTAGAAATGTGTGATATAGTTCTTAAGGTTAGTCTGACCTTCTATTTTTCCATCTTCATGGTCCAGAGAGAAAATTCTTTCCTTTCTATGTTTACCATTGGCAACCATTTGGAAGTAACGGGTGTTATTTTCCCCAAGTAGAACATCAGTGGCCTTTGCTCGCTGATAGAATTTTAATTCTTCCTCTCTCAAGAGTTCAGCCAGATCGCTTCTAGCTTGATCAAGCTGGCTTCTCTCATCCTCAGTTAAGTCCCGATTTTCAGCGGCAATATCAAGGTTATAGATGGTAGACTAAAGGGTTGTTTTCTGTTGTTTATATACACCATTTCTATATGAGGCCCAACCTCGGAGATATTTGCGTAGCGCTCCTATTTTTTAATCCATCCCTGGACAGAATTTTGGCCCCTCACCGGCTTATTCCATATTTCTACAACTCGATCATAGAAATCTTCACGATAGAACCAACGGAGTTCCATTTTAAATGGTTTTGCTATTCCCGTGAAGGCTGGTGAGCCGGTGTCAAGTAGTAAAGGTGTATGGTCTGAAACACCTCTATCAAGAGCATGTACAGTCACCATAGGATATTTAAACTCCCATTCAGTCGTCATTAAGACCCTATCAAGCTTTTCATAAGTGGGGTGAGGTAGAGAATTAGCCCAAGTAAATTGTCTACCTGTCAAATCAATTTCCCTAAGATCAAAGCTGTCAATGACAACATTGAATAGGAAAGGCCAGCGGCCACTAAATCTATCGTTATTCTTCTCACTGCTATTTGTCATAATATTAAAATCCCCACCGATTAGAGTAGGAAGCGGGTTTTGTTGGCAAGCGCGTACGAGTTCAGTCAAGAAAGGCGTTTTAAACTCCTCTTGAGCTGGACCATAGACTGCCATGAGTATCCACTTAAAATTATCTGATTTATTGCAGAGATGAAATTTGATGTAAAATTCCCCTTCTACAATTAATGATAAATCAAGAAATGAAGCATTAATGCCAAGGAGGATTCCTCCAGACCTCCCCCGAGGTGGTAGACAGTGCCAAATGAAATCTGCCCCTCCAGATAGTCGGGAGAGATTTGATTTTGACATGTCCTACTTCCCAGTTTCCATGACAGCCATGAAATCAAGGTTATGATCTCGGATTGCTTCAGCTATGTAGCGGTATTTAGCCAAGTCCGATAGACCTCTGCTATTCCAATAGAAGCCTTTCATGGGGAAACTTTTTGATGAGAAACTTTCTGGTGGTTTTTACGCTTTTTGATGATGCCTTAGATTTTCGACCAGTAATCATAAGGTCACAAATTTTTGTGTCCAGGTTCAGATCATCCAAGCCTACATCAGTTATTTCCTTCACTAAGTGATCGAGAAGGGTACCATCATTATCAGTATCCTCGTCATCGCTTAATGCAAAAGGATTTTCACCTGCTCCTAACCTTTTAGCCACTTTTTGATTTGGCGTTACAGATGTCCTATCGACCTCGACCCTCTTAAGAGCATTGATGGACAAACTAATTGTATTACTATTGCTACCTAGAACTAGGCCTACATTGCTCAGATTTGAAATGCATCTTTTTTTAGGTATAGACACAACAGAAATAGAAGATGTTCGTGACTTGGGCGTACCTGGGGTCATGTTGGCTGAAGACATAGCCGAAAGTGGTGATAGAGTAGTAGTCTCTCCCATTGGCTTGTCCTTTTTTGTGCCATCCATGTTCCTTGATGCTGCTCTTTTCAACGCCTTTGTTAATGTGTCCTCATCAGCTGCTACAACACCATCAGAAGAAACGATATTAGATCGTACACTGCGGCGTTTACCTCCTAGAAAAATTGATCCGGAAGATGACTCAAAATATGTACCTTGGCATTTGCTCAATGGTGTATGTGTACTATCAGCTTTGCGGTCTAAGGTTGTTGTTGCAGATAACGAAGCTTTCAGCACGATGAACCCATGAGAGGCGTGGTGGTTTGTGACTCAACCACGTCTAAGGGCAGCTGAGAATTGTTGACAGCCCCAGCTTTGTCCTGCAACGATGTAGGGATCTCCATGGATTTTCTTCCCCACTCTGAGTTGCTTTGTATGCTATTCTTTGAATGTGCAGTAACAATATGTACCGTTTCTGTTATGCTGGCCAAGGAGCATTCCATTTTTTTATCCGATATAGGTGAAGTGGCTGACAATGGAACGCCAACTACAGCCCTAGTTCCCGAAGTTGATCTAGTCAGATCACTCGCAGAAGAAGGCAAAATCTTCTTGCAATTGTTAGAGATCCTTTTTGATCCAGGAGTACCTTTTGGACTTGTTAGAGTTGAAGCAGCCATAGGTGTCACAGCAACAGGAGGTAGTTTGGCTAAATCTTCCCATTGTAAAGGTTGCATTAGGGACCTCAAACGCTGAATACCGGAGGGTGAGATTGCGAGTTGAGCTTGCATAGGCGCTGGCCCATTGTTTTCAGATCCGATTGCAGATTTGGATCCACTTGAACCTTGGGCATTTTTGAACTTCTTGAGCACATTTTCTGGATCATTTTCTACAGGCTTATCTTTGTCTCCATCATTGCCATCATGATCCATTGGATCCTGATCCCTCGGAGTCGGTGAAGATGGTACAAAATTTGTATCTTCTAACTTATAAGTTATGTCATATCCTTCTGTCCCAAAAACTAAGTCAGTGGTGAAAGGAAGCTGACTTTTGTCTAGCACCCCAACCCAAACTCGGATGACCCCTTTTTCTGTAAGTGGACATATCTACCTCCAGCGTGGTGCCAATCACTGTACCCAAAGCCCAAAAGACAAGATAGTGCCTCCATGCATGAGGGACACCTGTGATGTGCACCCAAATTTCTTCCAACTGATAAGTGGGTTTCACGTCACTAGAGCTTTGCCATGCTGAAATAGTTATCGTGACACCATGATTCTTTAGATGATAATTAATGGATGCCATCTGCTGCATCTCCTCATCTGACGGAAAGGCCACAAGGAATGAATCCTCCTCATGGGGCAAGGCCTCCCACGTCCAATCCGCCCGTGAGATTTTCGCCAATTCAGACTGAACCACGGCTGCTGATAGTTTACTACCTGTCACCTTGACCAATGCTGTAGGAGCTGGATCAGGTGTCTCTAATTTGTAGTCAATATCAAGGATCCGCAAGAAACCAAATTCCTTCTTACCAGAGCCAAAAAAATTAGCATGTGGTTTTGGCATCTTCAAAATTGGACATTTCCATGATAGATGCGAGTTCTTCTTATTACATATGATGCAATCAAGGTCAGCTCTGCACTCCTCATTAGAATGTCCACTACATTTGCATCTCCAGCAGTAAGGTCTTTTCTTTTTTGCCATACCAGATTCTGTAGGCTGAGGTTGTTGATGTTGCTGGTTTCGAAACGCACCTCGCCACTCGATTCACCACATCATCATCACCGGACGCTGTGGCCTCAAACAATCGCAAATCGATATAAAGAGGACCATTCTTTGTTGTGTCTCCCGTTGAGGTGCGGTGGGACCATGCCCCGGCCCACCCCTTCCATTGCCACGACCATGACCGTGGCCGTCTCCACGTCCTCGACCTGGTCCTCCATGGTCACCACGGCCTCTGCTCGGACCTAGACCCCGCCCATCATGACGAAAGCGGTCATTGATCCGGTCCCTCGGAGGCTCACGATTGAAGTTGAACCCACTGGAGTTGTGGCGATTGGTGGGTGGCTGTCGTCCAGCCATGTTGGCGTACGAGGGGTGTGTGGCGGCGGCGGCAATTGGATCAGGTCGCGAGGCGGCATGCAAGAGAGGTGTCGATGCGATGTTGCCGATCGGAGGGAAGGTTGCATCGTATTTGGAAGCCACACGATTCCTTAGCTGATCGCTGGGCCCACGAGGCAACAGGTCCCACTAGGAACGGCCGTAATGTTTTGCATGTTCGATTAAAACTGATTTACTCTGGCATTCAGAGATAGCTTTTGAATTTTGAAACGTCCGCTGATCATGCCATAAATTAGCTTGTGGTCTGTTGTTCCGCTCCGGTGGCATGAAAGTTGCCAACGTTACCGCCGCCGTGAACGTGGCCTCGGCAAAGGGCCCTTCCATGGACGGATCGCGATTCCGCGTTTTGGAACCGTTCGTCCAAGAGGTCTTACTGAAGTTTGATTCTTGGGTTCAGGTTGAGGTGGCATGGCCATGTCCTCAATGCCCAAAGAATTTTCATTCTGTGCCGATGGTTGATGTTCAATTTCCCACCATCTTGTTTCTTTAGGAAAACCGATGTCAATCCAGAATTTTTCGCGCATATCGTTGTCGGAACTAGGAACTTTCACCGTCGATAACAGAGTGGCTTTGCCAAATCTCTGTTCGCGGACGAAATCACTAGCCTCTTGTGTGGAAAAACCTGCTAGGATTGCAGCGTGGTAGGTTTCATCAGCAAAATTGTATGCCTCATGAGCGGTATGCCCGACAAGGATCGCTGATTCTACACACTTTGCATAACCTGAAAGGGAATTTGAAACCAAAACAGTCTCATCGTTTTCAGGCCCTTTCCTTGAATTGAAATCGATGCTGTTGTTACTTGGTACACTATTGATTTCTTTGAGCCCTGCAACTCCGTCGTCCTGAAACTTTAGTACGGCGGCTTCGTCGATCATCCTTGTTGCCTCCTCGACAGACCTGGGCGCGATCGCAACGTCGTCGTTTCCACCTGCGTCCGCTTCGTCATCGGCCTTGCCTGCACCTGTAACACAATCACGTACCTGATGCCTTAACTCGCTGCCGGTCGGTTCACGGCGTGGAGCGAGGGTAAGGCGGCGCCGGCGTAGATCGCCTTCTAGCCGCCTCAGTGGGCCCCTCTCCTCAACGGAATCCTCCTCCTGATGCGCGTCCGATGTGGCAGTTGCTGTCGGAGTTGGAGTCTTCGCTGCATCCGGCACCGAGCAGGAGCCGCGTCCACCTTCCAGGCTCTGTTCCCCGGCCTCTGAACGGGTCGCCGGTGGGGAACCGACGGGATGTGGGGGCTTCGCAGGGACGCTTGGAGAGTCGCCCCTAACGGTCATAGATGGGTTCTTAGCTACTAATAGAAGAGAAAATTAAATATTTCCAAAGGGCTAAGGCGTGAAGTATGTCCTCTTGGGAGACAATAATACATGGTACTTACAACTAATTGACAGTGGCAAGCATGAGAGGAAGCACATTTCCTCCCTTGATCAGGAGGATGGAAATTAAAGATTGAAGGATAGAAAAACCTTAAAGAGTATATTACCAAGTGTCATAAGGAACTATCTTGGCCACCAGAGGCGTCCTTGTATGCCCTTATAGATAGCTTTAGGATTAATAACATACCACATGTTATACCATTAGAAACTGAATTCCTAACCTCCCCATTTACTGAAAAAGAAATTTAGGATGCATCAAGGAACATATCAAAGCACTTGGCCCAGGTGGTTTCCGAGTAGAGTTTTACCAAAACTTTTGGGAAGTAATTAAAGGCGATCTACTGTAGATGATTTTCTCAAGGGGATTTGCCATTGTTTAGTTTGAGCTTTGGTGTTATAATCCCCATTCCAAAGGTGCTAGAAGAAAATCAAATACAGAGCTATATGCCTATTTTCCTGTTGAACGTTGTTTTAGAATGTTTAGTGAAGTAGCTACTAATTGTGTTAATAAAATGGTTGATCATGTAATGTGCCCAACTCAATGGGCTTTAATGAGAGGATGCAACATCCTCGAAGGGGATGTTATCCTGCATGATACAGTACACAAACTACAAAGGAAGAAACTAAACTGGGTCATTTTCAAAATAGGTTTTGAGTTAGCATGACAAGGTTAGATAACCATTTTTGCTACAAATGCTACGTATGAAAGGTTTTTCGCCCAAATGGATCAAATGGGTTGAAATTTTATCATGGGTGGTAGTATGGAAATTAATGTAAGGTGGGATTGGATACTTTTTTCCAATCAAATAAATGCCTTCGTCAAGCAAACACTCTATCTCCTCTTTTGTTCAACATTGTTTCTAACACGTTAACAATCCTTATTAATAGAGCAAAAGAAGATGTGCAGTTAAGAGGAGTGGTGCCACATCAGGTGAGAGTTTTGAGACTTGATGTGGGTTTTGGTAATTTTGACAGTTCAATTAGGGATTTTTTTTCCAAAACTTGACATTTTGGGTCACAAACCATAGGCATAGTTAATAATAATCATTTTCCAGTTATAAACACTATGCATAGGTATGAAATTCAACAAACAATTGAATTCATTTCTAAACATTTTAGAAACTCACATTCCTCACCATCGTTTTTTAACAGAGGATAATACCATTTCCATTAAAACACAATTTTCATCATCGAAATTATTAACAACTAAAATAAGTGTTGGATAATTTAGAAAAATGATAAAGTCTTTCACTTTATTTAGTGATTTCTAGTCGCATCCCAAAGTAGAAAATTTTGGGTGCAGCAAGATATTTACTATAGATGAGGTCTTTAGCACTTCACCTCTAAACATTTTGTGGAGACTGGTTTGAATGTACCTAAAATTAAACAAAATCATTTGGTAGTTGTAGTCTCCACTAGAAATATTTTTTTCCTTTATTATCTTCGTATAGGAATCATTTTACTAGAAGATAACTTAGCCAAATACAATTGGCAAGGCAGGGAACAATTTGCTGTGAGCCTGTGACCATAAAAATGAGGTGATTCACTTCTCCCTTGAATGCCATTTTGCCCGTATGGTTTTGGCCTACATGTACATTGCTTTAAGCCTTTATTAACCTCGTATTTTTTTCACATGTTCATGAGTTGGCTTCAGGGGTTTGGGAGGGATTTAAACCTTTATTTCTTCTTGAGGTAGCAGCTACTTGCTGGTCTTGATGTTCGAAAAGAAGCATACTTATTCTTCTTTGCAGGTGGTATATTTTATTATTCTTTGGCTTCACATATGGGTTACAAATATGCAAAAATTAGCATTTTGAGAGTACAAGGATCATGACGGCAACCTTGCCAACTTTAGACCACATGGAAATTTTACTCATTTCAAAAACGGAAATATAAATGGTTAGGCTCTACGGAATTGATTTCCCTATGCTTGTAGTTTTTATTTGAATCTTCTATAAACTTATATTTTTAGCGTTTCTCATAAGAATTATCATGAAAAAGTAGTAATATTTAGATAGTCATATATTGAATAACGCGAGGTGCTTAAGAGCTGAATTTAGGCGAGCGTTATAGAGTCAGGGTGAGTCTCCTTTATTAGTTGGCCTGCTAGTTGTAATTCAATGGACAAAGTGACAAACCCCGAGCACGTCTCTAGCCCTGCGCGTATCTTAATGTAAAGATATATGCAGACCTCATGCAAATTCAAAAAATAAAATTCTTGTTCTTCAAATATATGCCCAGCAGGCCTTCTTAAGCTGTGGTTTCAGAAAGAAACAACTGAACTGTAACTGAAGACATGACCACCAGCCTTTTTTTTTTTTTTTAATTAAATTGTGGGCTTTTATGTAGAGGTCAGGGATGAATAATCATATATGAACTTGATATAACAATTGTTAATTAATAAAATTATTTATTTATAGAAAATACATCTTCAAATAGTAGCTTTTTTGGAACTAAAAGTTTGCATATATCCAAGATTAAAAATACATGCAAAATATAAAAAAAAACATAGTATATACCTAGTAAATGGAATGAAAGCATAGAGTTTTCTTTACTAGTAAAACCTAGCACACTGATCAGTTCAGTTGGTAGGATCCAAACTCAAAGCACTATTGTTAGCCTGGCCAGCCACAATCTCACCATCCCAAAACTCTTGGGCAGTTTTGTACGGCCCAGATTCATGGACGAAGAAATCGTAGGTTCCCCTCGATTCTGGGAGTGTGCTAATCTCGCGACACTCGTCTTCCGTGAGTTGCCAGTCAAAGATGTCGAGGTTCTCTCGCATCCTCTTTTCGTTGAAGCTTTTAGCTATCAAGCAATCGCCCTGCTCGTACACCCACCTAATGCACACCTGCACCATTCCAAATAAGCTAGTATAATCAGCCAAGGCAGCCCACTGAATTTTTGTATCTTTAATTTCTTCTCTAAAATTATGTCTATCCGTGTGACTTGTTTCCATGGTGGTAACAAGCAACACTTCGTAGTAAATAAAATGCTCAGATTATGGAAAAACGAAATCTACTTATACAGTGAGTCACCTGGGCGACGGTTTTGCCCTTTGTATGGGCAATCTGCCTGAGGAGAGGGCAGTTGATGACAGAATTGTTGGCCCATGGTGCTCCCTTGCCACCCAGTGGAGAGTAAGCGCAGAGCTGGATTCCTTTCTCCCTGCAAAACACCCTCAGCTTGTTCTGCCGGCAGCACGGGTGCACCTCCACCTGCTCTAATTTCAGTGAGACACGTGCAAACAAGATGAATAAAACATACTCCCTCTTACATATTCTTCTATGCATTCAGATATACACTATGCCTAGATATATAATAAAAACAATGTATTAAAAAAACAAAACGTATTACAGTTTGGAACAAAGAGGCAGCACATTGCACCTCAAATGAAATGCAGCAGCCAGCGAAACAACCGACTGAAAGCGCAGAAACAATGATCAAAGGACGAATACAGATTAAAGGCTTACATGGGTTCCTATATATGCCAAGGGCGATTATATCACTAGAGAAGTGGCTTTCACATATGGGGCCTGTCATTACCGTTCCCTAAGACTCCACAGCAGTAACAGAGATCGCTAGCGTCTGAAAATAACTTCATATCCCAATCCATAAGTAGGTGGCTGGTGGCTGGTGGACCTGTTGCTGTGGCGTGTGGTTGTGAGACGTCGCCAGAACGTGTAGCACCACTGCATCTGCACCAGCGAGGACAAACAAACAGACGCGAAAACCTGAAACTCGAAGAGGACCATGCATCCGACTGCGCGCGTCCATCATATATCCCCACAGCCACGTGACGTGCGTCCTGACCTGATCAGCATCCGAATCCGACCGCGGGCAAGCGGTTCTCGACTCATATCTTCAGAATTCGTGTTCGCGCGTCCACGTTGGACTCAATCACTCAACCGAAAGAAATGGACTTAAACCAACTAATTAAACAGAATTCAACGTAAAAGCTTTGACTAACAGTGGTAGCTTAATTACATTGGGGACAGCGACGCCGGCAGGGCCGGACCGGCGGTAGGGCGGGGCGGTGGATCGGAGGTCGTCGTCGGTGTTGGACGTCGTCATCAGATCAGAGAAAGAAGAAAAACGCATGGTTTGCTTGGTCCTGGTGTTGGACGTCGTCATCAGATCCAAAGGAAACGGAATCCAATCACTAACCTGGTTCACTGCCGGAGGGATCTTGGCAAAGGAGAGCAGGTACTCTAGCTTCTTGCAGCTGAAGTTGCTGACGCCGATGGCCTTGGCCAGCCCTCCCCTGTGGCACTCCTCCATCTCCTCCCAAACTCCCTTCATGTCCATCTCCACCAGGTTTTCCTTTGCCAGCACCGGTCCCGCCCCTCCTTCCGCCTCCGGCAGCCGCATGCTCACCGGGAAGTGGATGAGGTACAGGTCCACGTACTCCATCTGCAGATTCCTGAACGGCCGCGGCCCCGGTCCGGCGGCTATCAATTATTATCAGCAACTATCGAGGACCATATGCTTGCATGCATGCATTGGCTACGTACTGGAGGGTCTTCCTGAGCGCCGGCAGGACGTGGCTAGGGTGCGCGTCCGCGATCCAGAGCTTGGAGGTGATGTAGACCTGGTCCCGGGAGGCGAGCGTCCCGGCACGCACGGCCTCCGCCACGGCATCCCCGATCGCGCGCTCCGTGCCATACACCGCGGCCGTGTCGAAGTGGCGGTAGCCGGCGTCCAGGCCGCGCAGGAGGGCCTCGCGTACGACTGGGCGGTCCCCGGCGTCCCCGAGCGGGAAGGATGCCGTGCCCAGGCCTATCCGCGGCATCGGCTTGCCGGACCTCAGTGCCACAGCCGGCACCGCGGACCCTGCTTGATCATCACCGGCGGCAGCCATAGCAATAGCAAGCACTGTAGTGAGAGTGAGAGGAGCAGCAGTGGAGGCAAGCAGCTTAGACTGGAATGGATGAGACGCCGGCAGTGGGAGGAAACCCATCCGAGTCGTCCTTGACATACGTATGTAAGAGGACGTCCAATTGTTGTCCATGTCCATCCAGTCAAGCGTGGACTTCAGATGACTAATTCGAATGCAATGCAACCACTGAAAATCAAGTTCATTTGGAGGTAAAGTTAAACGTGTCCCTAAGAGCACATGCTCCCACCACATCCACCGCACAATGCCATGGAGCCAATCCCCGTCACGCGTAGAGCAGTGCAATTTTATTTGTTTATTTTTTTCAGTTGACTGCCTTGCATTGTGCTGCTTAAAAAAGACCCTAACTTTTCTACAGCATTATCTAGATTTGTGTGCATGGCGATCAAGTTAGGATTTTGTTTTTTTACCCTCTATATATGGTGTGACTGACGATTTTTTCACGTCAAGACAAACAGGAGAGCCCCAAAGTTTGTAAAATCCGATTTGATGATTGATGCGTGCCGTGCCGCGTGCCCGGCTGGCGAGCACGCCCGCGGTGGCACTGCGTCGTCACGTCGAGCTCCGGAGGGCGAGCACACCAGGGCGGCTGCATCATTTTTCGAGAAGTTAAACAGTTTAAATTTTGACTAAATTTATATAAAAAAATACTAATATTTATGATATAAAATAAATATCGTTAAATTAGTTATAAAATATATTTTTATAACAAATTTATTTAAAGATATAAATACTAATACTATTTATTATAAACTCGGTTAAACTAAGTTTGACCGATATGGAGTCCATAATTACATTCTTTTATGGACAGAAAGAGTATTTCATTTTCTTTTCTTTTATGAAATTTTCTTTCCAAGTTTTCACAAAAATATTCTGGTGATTGATTTTTACACGCAAGGATATGTGTCCACATCCATATGGTTGGCTGGTCTGTGGATGAATACTAGTGTTGCTATCCATCCTTAATAAAGTCAAGGGTGTCTAGCGTACGCCACTGATCTTTCGTGGTTACACAACTCAGAGTACGTCTATGGCGTGTGTTGGTGTACATCTAGATGGTAACACATGGGACATGGAGTTTATACCAGTTCATACAGAGGGTGATATATGTCTATGTGTATCTTCTTGTATTATTGCTTGTTCACCGTTTTCTCAGGGGTGAGTGAAGATGTGAGAGATACAGATAAGGGGCTTTCTACCCCTACTTATACTCTGCAGGGGTGCAGGGTTACATATGGATGATTGGTGTACATATTCGTTCCTAGGCCTTGTTTAGATTGCAAATTTTTGCAATCTGGACACCGTAGCACGTTTCGTTTGTATTTGATAAATTTTATCTGATCATGGACTAACTAGGCTCAAAAGATTCGTTCTCGTGATTTACAACTAAACTGTGCAATTAATTACTTTTTTTACCAACATTTAATGTTCCATGCATGCGTCCAAAAATTAATGTGATGAAGAGAGAGTGAAAAAACTTGAAACTTTGAGACAATCTAAACAAGGCCAGTTAGTTTACACCAAATCCTGACAAATCGGGGTACATGTATATTTACTCAGTTGGTGAGATCCCCTAGGTGGATGTCGGGCTCCATGTAGTTCGCTCGGACCACCCTAGACAAGAGGATTGGTTAATTTTATCCACCATAATGATATATGTGGGCCATGTCATCATATGAAGACCCCAAGTGCTTTATGATCAAAATTAAATAATATTAATGATGATGTCTCTGCCTCAGTTGAGTGCTTTAGCCACTCCCCTTGACCATGACTTTCGAGTTCCACCTGCCTGAGCGTGCTTATTCTTTCTTTGTAAGGGGTTCATGAAGGACTCACGAAGTACTTGTGTAACCGATGGGTAAGAATACTACAACATGTGAGCTAATAACGGGTTAGCCCAAGTGGTATCTAGTCATTCCACAGGCGGCAATTGGGCTAGTCACTACCAGAAGATAGAATAGCCTTGTCGGCTAATAAATTCCTTAAGTGGGCGAAATTGAACCCTTAAGGATATATCATTACCTTGGCAATGGTAGGAAACCTCCAAGGAAATGCATAATTCTTGAGTGCTATTCCAAACCGCCAAGCTAATTCTACATTTCCTTAGGTGCTATTCAAAATTGTCAAGGTAATTCTATATTTCTTTGAGTATTATTTGAAACTGCCAAGGTAATTCAACATTTCTTAGGTATATCACACTGCCAAAGAAAATGCATATTTCCTTAGGTGTGATTGGAAACCTCCATAGAAGTGCTCGTTTCCTTGGGTGCAAACAATAAATTATTGTAGCCGCTAAGAAAAAAATGTTTATTTTATAGTCATTCCTCTTAACCACCAATATAATGGACTCATCATTGGCTTCTAGGTAGTTACGTATTGCATTTTACAGACACAAATGCTCCTTTGACTTGTTATTATGGAAAGCTTGAGATTTCTTCTTTTGCACCATATTGGCACTGTAACTATACTCAAGCTTCTTGGCCCAAATGTCTTTTCCCTTTTCCTTATATATTTAACAATGCCAAACTTTTGTCTATTATTTTAGAGGAGAGGCAAACTGGCAATATATGTCCAAATGGTGCTCACAACTTAGAAATAATGTTGACTGCCACAAACTTGTCAGCACACAACCAAGTTCTCAACTTATTTTGCTAGTGCATGTATCTCCTAAGTTTGCTCTACTACAAAATGGACTTGGACAATCTTGTAGTCATATAGTTGCTCCATGATATATAGCTAACAACCAACATTAGAAACCTTGAACTTGGACTCTATGTAAGAGACCGTAACGTCTAAGAGGGGAGTGAATTAGGCAACTTAAAATTCTACTTCTAACTAAGGCCTCTAATTCCACCTAGTCAAAACCTATGCAAGAAAGTAATCTATCTAAATGTGCAACTAGGTTCTACTAGGTGTGTTGCTATCTCTACCGCAAAAGAGTTATGCAACTTAGGTTCCAATCCTACCAACTAGCCTATCAACTAAGCTAGGGAAGTAAAGTGCACAACCAAGGTAGCAATGTAAATGCGGAAGGTAAAGGTGAGGTAGAGATGCAAACTCCTGACGATGACTCTGGTATTTTTACCGAGGTATTGAGAAGTGCTCAAGCTTCCCCCTAGTCCTTATTAGAGCCCCTCGCAAGGAATCCCTTGCAAGGGCCAAGCTCTCGGTCAGGTAACTCCGTGGATAGCCCCAGGCCTTTCCCACACGCAAGTGGGTCTTCGGTCTGCCTTCTGGCAAGCCTCTCCCGGACCGCTCCCCGCCATGTTCACTATCAAGCTTCCGGCCGAAACGCCACGGGTCTTATTCCCTTCGGTACACGGTGGCGGTCACACCACAAACGTGGTTGGTGTGGTCTCACAAGACTACAAGCCCGCCGAGTACAAGCACGCTGTGTGCAAGCACCTTTCGATGATAGGTATGCAAACCTCAGTATCAGCTAGACCTAAGCCTAGAGCAAGCGCATATGAGAGTGGTCTAACTAACCTAAGCGCTTCGCAAAGCACCTACACTAATCACCAAGTTATTCTTTAAGCCCTATGCAAGTGGAGAACACAAATGAGGTGTGGCAACACCCTCCTATCTTCCCTCAGATCCCTCTTACTCCAAATGGCCGGTTGAGGTGGTATTTATAGCCTCCAAGTGGAGAGCTAGCCATTGGAGATGAGAAGCACTTTTCTACGTTGTCACTGGACAGCAACGTGCGGGCACCGAACATAGGGTGGCGGTGCCCCAACGGTCGAATTGCAATGGCTATTTCAAACTAGCCATTGGACAGGTGGGCACCGGACATAGGGTGGCGGTGCACCACCTTAGGGGTGGCGGTGACCACCCAGGCCAAACCCCCAAAAACGGTGCTCTTTGGAAAATTAGGGCGGTGCCACCACCAGACAGTCTGGTGACCATGGCGGTGCCCTCTTCAGCTCAAAACCAAAGACCACCTTTTCAGGGCTGTAGAGATTTTCATTAGCTTTCCGAAATGTCTAAGATCATCCAAATCGGAGTTCGGAGTTAAGAGTTATGCCCAAAATACGAAAGTGTGTCGCGTGCTGAAAAATAGGGCGGTGCCCCTATCCGGTGCACATAGTGCTGTCCGGTGCTATGCACTGGACATGGCGGTGCCAGCTGCAGTTTTTCCCTTTGTTCATTTCTTCTTGATCCTTCTTCCGGGATTCTTCATCTTCGTGTCTTGGACTCCTAGCTTCACTTCTAGGTTGATCACACATCCTCTAGTGTCTTCCTTTGAGTGTTGATCATATTCTTCACGTTCCAATCTTGGTCCAATCCGCATTTGCATCCTATTGCACTATAAAATAAACATTTTGTAGGGTCGAGATGGCGGACTAGAGGGGGGTGAATAGTCCTATCTAAAAATTAAACGTGCCGGCTAACCGAAACAAATACGGAATTAAAACTATCGGTCTAGCCAAGACTACACCCCTGTATCTAAGTTTCAAGCACATTACAAAAATCCTAAATAGGCAACAAAGGTCACGGACTAGGTAGAGCTCACCTAACAATTCTAGCTTGTAAAGTCACACAAACCTATGCAACTAGTACTTCAAGCAACCGGGGGAGCTCCTACACAACTAGTGATGCAAAGCGCACAAAGCTCCTAAGCTCACTAGCAATGCTCAATAACATGTCTACACAAGCCAAATTAGAGAGCACAAATTACTTAGCTACACAAACTAAGCATGTGACTAACAAGGTTACTCAAACCAAATTAGTCACGCAAGAGGGCTACTTCTATGCTACACAAGCAAGAAGGTAACTAGCAAGCTACACAAGCTAACTAATTACAAGAGCAACTACATAAGAACAATATATAAAATGTAAATAGAAGCTTGTGTTGCGTGGAATGCAAACCACCGAGAAGATGATGAAGACAATGTTGATACGGTAATTTTCTCCCAAGGTTCACTTGGTTGCCACCCAGCTACATCCCCGTTGTGTCGATCGCTCACTTGGTGGTTCGACGACTAATTGGCATCACCCGTCAAGCCCGCACGTCGGGCACCGCAAGAACCTACCCCAAAGTGAGGGTGGCTCAATGATATGCTCAACTAGAGTTGTTCTTCATCCTAGCGGGGTGAGCACAATCCCCCTCACAAATCCTCCTCCTAAAACACCGCACAATCTTCTCGCGTGCTTTAATGGAGTCACAAGCCACCAAGCCATCTAGAAGGTGGCAACCTCCAAGAGTAACAAACACCATCGGCTTGCAACACGATCACCTAGTGCCACTCGATGCAACCTTATGATACAATCATACTAGAATCGCTCACTCACTCGATTGGATGATCACTATCAAGCTCAAGTGAGTTAGAGGGCTCCCAAGCACACCTACACAAGCCACCAAGGCTTAAGGGTGCTCAGCAACTAGACCAAGCCCGAGCTCCACCTCTATTTATAGCCCCCAAGCCAAATAGAGCCGTTGGTGCAAAGCTGCTAGTGACTGCGAGGGCACCGGACATGGCGGTGCCACTCCCAATGGTCAAATTCCAACGCCGTTGGTCAATGGATAGGGGTGGCACTACCCTAGGGGTGGTGGTGACCACCCAGCCAGCCACCCGAAGCACCACATCTCTAAAAAAAATAGGGCGGTGCACTGCCCTAGGCACGGTGGTGCCCGCAGCAGTGACCCCCTCGCCGTTACCTTCTCTCTACCGAAAAGGGGCGGTGCCCCCAATGGTGCACCGGACACCCATGGCGGTGCACACTGGTCATGGCAGTGACCGGCCACTCTCAACTACTTACAGTCAAGTCTAGGTGGGCATCGACACACAGAGGCGGTGCCACCACCAAGGCAGGGCAGTGCCACCCCAACTCCTCCTTCTAGGCCATGGCCAAACGGTCACCCCCACTGGTGTGGCGGTGCACCGGACAAGTAGGGGTGGTGCCCCCAGCCCAGGACACCGAGCCTAGTTTTGCCTCCTCTTCTTCACCAACTTCTTCACCTTTGCAAATGTGCTAACACCACCAAGTGATCACCACCTTGTGCTCGTGTGTTAGCTTTTCACAAACATTTTTTTTCAAAGGATTAGCACTCAACTTGCCATGCCACTCGATCCTAACACGTATGCAAAGTTAGATCGCTCAAGTGGCACTAGATGACTGATATGCAAACAAGTTTGCCCCTCTTGATAGTACGACCATCTATCCTAAACCCGATCATCAACTTCTCTACACACCTATGACTGGTGAAATGAAATGCCCTAGGTTATACCTTTGCCTTGTGCATTCCATTCCATCTCCTTCAATGTTGATGCAACACATGCACCAACCAATCACCAAATGATATGATCCACTTTATATCATCACATAACCGTATTGGTTCATCGATCTTAACTTCACTTGCTCTTCCCCGTTGCCTTAGTCCATCGGCGCTAAGTCATCACTCAACTTGCCCTTCACACTTGCAACTGGTTCATGGAGCTAAGTCTTGTCTTGATCTTCTCCACCTTGATAACATGACTCGATGTCATGTCCCATATGCAATGAGCTCCTTCATCACATGTGTGAGCTTTGCAATAGCTCCGAGCCATTTTTACCTCCATGGCATATGTTGCTCACACATATGTACCTATGGACTAATCACCTGTGTATCTCACATTAAACATAATTAGTCCACCTAGGTTGTCACTCAATTACCAAAATCAAACAAGGACCTTTCAATCTCCCCCTTTTTGGTAATTGATGATAACTCTACAAAGATATGGAAATTAAGTTTAAATAGATTCATGTTACTTGCCCAAGCAATTTTACCATGTGTAAATGATTTTGGACATGTACCACAAACCTAAATTGGTAGTATTAGCTCTCCCTCTACATATGTGCTAGAGTGTTTGGTTTGAAGCTCGCACATATGCATAGATTGAAATTATGGGAGAGTAATTACTACCAATGATGCTAAGGTGTAAAGAATAAACCTTTGAAGCATGATACCAATCGGAGTTGCATCTTTAAGTTCATCCTTAGTACCGTGAGTAGCTAGACAACAAATATAATAGAAACCCCATGAGATCAACATGATAAGCAACGTTCTAGTACCACGTGTACAAATACAAGTCTAGCTACCATCCTATGCATGCTAGTTATCAAATCATCATTCAACTTCTATCACTAGCATACACCACACAAGCATGCATATGAAATTTAAAAACTTATGCAATGCAAGCAAGCACATGAATATGCACATATCAAATGTAACCAATCAAAGTTTATGAGCTTGCTCCCCCTACTTGTGTGCTTCTCTTGTCCAAGAATTTTGATCCTTCTCCATTCTTCAATGTTGCTCTCTCTTTGTCCATGTCCAACTTCTACTTTTCCCCATGATGCATTTACATATCTTTGTTCCAACTTCTCCCCCTTTGTCATCAATTTTCATAAAAGGTATTCTTATTGATGCAAAGCTTTGCATTGGGGTAGATGGTTGACACTTGAATCTTCATTTTTATGGACACCACTTGTATAGCTCTTTAGACACCATGTGTAGGATCTTGTGACCTTGATACTAATTTGTGGGGCACCTCCCCTATGTCCAAGCATGGGTCATTCGCTTGGTAATCTTGAGCTCTTGTGTATGAGGGATGCATTCTTCACTTGATGATCACTTAAAGTTGAGGATCACTTGTGGAACCACCATCTTGTATGAATGATACCATGTGTAGAGATGTGATACCACGTGTATGATTGATTTGTCAATAAAGACCATTTCTTGAACATTTGCTATCTTCATGAGTACCACTTATAGGATATCACTTGTAGGTTGATCTAGACACCACTTGTGAATTCTTGATAAAATATTTGAGTCTAGATGCCATTTGAAACAATCAAAACAAGATATACATTTGCATTGTTGTCTTGTGTTTGTACTCTTGTCACTATCATAAGCTTCTAATGTTAACTTTAATTAAATTGATTTGCCTTAGCTTTTAAGTCCGGTTTGAACCAATGATAAGCTTCTTCACACCTCTTGCAAGGATTATCTTGCCAATGTTGTACTTGTCACTTATTGGCAATCCAAATTAAATCAAGTACTTGGGTTCACTAGCTCATGAACAAACTCATATACTACCAGTAGATCAATCAACCATTCAAGCAATAGTGGTAGACTATGAATTTTAAAATTTCATTTGTCATGCATGATCCTATAAGCATGTACTATATGCACTAACTGCATGCTAGTAAGGGATGAAATGATCATGCACATTACAATGATACCTTTGCTATCTTTGAGTAAAGGATAGTCATTAGTTTCCAATAAAGCTCCGCAATAGCAATATGAAGTCCAATGATAAGTTTGGTGAAAACCAATCATCGATAATGAAATCCATTATTCACCCATATGAAATGAGAACCACCAATAATCAAGTGCAATATCTTGTTGTGGTTCACTTGCTTCTTTGCTTGATCAATGCTTGCATGAGAGCACTAAATGTGAGTAAACACTTGAATTCTAATTATTTGCTCTCTTTTGGGTGTTGCTTGCTCTCTTGATCAATCCTTTTGATTTCTTCAACTAAGTATCTTAAATGTTCCTTAGGCTTCCATGTTAGCCTTTCAACTACCATACTGGATTTACCTACAAAAGGTGGCAAGCCCCTACACAAAGGAAGAAGTGATCTCTCTCCAAAGAACCATTCTTGACACTCACTTGAAATAACATGATTGATTGATCCAATTGATAAACTTAATTTGATGAGTGACCATGAATACTTCTTTAAGTCCTTTTCTTTCTACTTGTTTAAGTCCTTTTCTTTCTACCAAAAGATTTTCCAATTGTCACTAGAACTTAAACTTCAACTTCATCTTGAGTTTGATCTTGATTCTCAATTTGAGTATAAAATGTGTGTCAAATACACTCCATAATCAAAAGGCCTTGTACACATTGCTTGTCATGCTTCTAGCTCATTTCAAAACCAAACTTAGGTACCTTAAACACTTATAAACATAATTCCAAATTGAGGACCTTTCAATCAAAGTGACTCTTGATCAACCCAATAATTGTTACTTTTCTGACAGATTCTGTACCTTTCAAAGAATAATCCATATCTTCCAATATACAGATCCAAATACCACAAAATTTGGTGGAGATGTGATTTACTAAGTAATATAGAAGCTATAAAAATTTGAGTTTCATTTGACTTCTATATTGCTACCAGATTTCACATCTTTCCACACTGCTATATGCTGAAAACTGCTGCACTAAGGTTGACAAGATCCACTCCAAAACCGAAGCATTTCTTATCCAATTCTCATGAAATTTGTAGAAAAACTAATACCATAAGTGTAGAGCATGAACGCCAATTTGCATGCCAATCCAATAAGTTTTGATTACTCAACCCTTGCTAAGATCACAGCTCACTCAGATTTTCAAATATAGGACATATTTCTTCACATGAGCTATTCTTCTTCAAATTGAACCAAACTTGAAATAGACTTGTTTGAATACTTTCACAAGACATATATCCGTTCAATACACTTACTAAATGTCATCTTATGAACTTATCCATTCAAACCAACTCAAATTTTATTACTAATCTATTTATCCATTCAAACATCTCATAGCAAGCAACATTGCATATTTATCCAATTCAATTGACTTATATGCACCAAAATGAAATAATCAACAAGAGATATACCTTGGTTAGCTTATGATCTTTCAATTAGCAAGCTTCAACTCAATTAATTTCAATCCAACAAATCATCCACAACTTGAATATGACACTTGTATGTTGTAGCACATTTGGACTTCACTCATTTGACATGGCATTGGGTTGATGATTATCATTCTTCATTACTTGGCTCAATCACATGATTTACAAGATGAATACCACATGAACCAAGTCTCCAATGCCGATGGTACCTACATAATCATCCACTTTTTGATGGTACCTAAACTAGTTTGGGTCCTCTCAAGTTAGGAGCAACATACTTAGGCAATGCCTTAGTATGAGTAGCGGGATCTTTTGCAATTGCAACCAATGAGGTACCATTGTCATCCTTCCTAAGCATAGTATTTGGATCAATTGAAATGTGCTTAGGAGAGTTACCTAGGGGACATGAATGAGCCATGTTTCCCCTTTTCCCGACATGAGTAGCACTTCCTCCTTGATTGAGCCTTTTCTTCCTTGCTCATGTGGTGCTTCCCATTGCCTTGCCTCTCATGAGTTGCTTGAGCCTTCTTCTCAAGCTTGATAGGACACCTCAAGGAAAAGTGTCCCATATCTTCACACATGAAGCGCTTAATATGAGCATACACCTTCTCATCTTGAGTCTTGCTCATCTTCTTGGCATCTTGATCAAGCATTGGATGCCTTGCTCTTCCACTCCTTTTTGTTTTCTTCTTCTTCATCATCAAGTCACCGCTATTTTCATGGTTGATCTTGATTTGCTCTTGGGGTGTCTTTTCTTGTTCAACTTATTGCTTTGGTTGAGGCTCTTCTAGTTGCTTCAACAATTTCTTGGTTGGGCACATTGAGGTAAGGTGACCCCAAGTACAGCACTTGAAGCACATCACATGCTTGAGCCTCTCTTCTTCCTTCATCTTCTTGAGCTTCTCAATGTTTGGGCAACCATTTGCAAGGTGTCCCGCTTCATGACACCGATAGCACATAGAGTGAGACAACTTTAATTGTAGTTGCTTCTTTATCTTCTTTGCTCTTTTTGTTTCACCCTTTGTCATCTTCCTTTTGATGCCAAGGCCACTCTTGTCACCGAAGTTTCTTTGAGTCTTCAACATGTGCTCAAAGGTGAGTTTTGAGTTGTAGCACCTCTCTAACTTATTGCTCAATTTCTTCGCTTCATTCTTGAGCCCATTGTTCTCCTTCAAAAGGTTAGTATCACAAGACAAGGAAGTAGAACAAGCATCTATATGTGAAGAGCATGGCATTTCTAATAAGTCATCACAAGAGGTGGATACATGCTTCTTCCCTACATTACAAGAATTAGTCACATGTTGCAATTGATCACATGACCCATGTGATGAGCTCTCATTCTTTTTTATTTTCTTTATAAATACTTTAATGAGAGAAACATGTTTTAATAATTCTTCATGAGATGCAAGTAGTGTCTCATGAGTCAATTTTAGCTCACCATGTGAAGATTTAAGAACATCAAGTAAGTGCTTATTTAGAAATGAGTCTTCATTTTCCAATTTTATTGTTTTAGTTTTCTCATTTTTTAAAGACATGGTCATGCTAGCAAGTTTACTAACAAGCTCATCATATGAATCAACATGATCAACCACATTAGCATTTTGTACCTTTGTGTCACCTTGTTACATGAAGCAATGTGGTGATGGAGAGCTTGTAGAAGCAATGTCATCCGGGCATGATCCATCATCATTACCATGAAGTGTGCATGGAGTAGCATCATCATTGGCATACTTGAGGAATCATCATCATCAATCTTGTCAAGTGAACTTGTAGTGGATCGATCATCATCATCACTTGACCATGAGGTGGAGCAATCTTCCACAATCACCAAATTGTGGTCATGCTCGAGACACTCATGCACCTCCTCCTTGGGATCATCCTCCTTGACTTTGCCATCATCACTTGTGGAGGAATCACCATAGAGGCGGTTGATTACGTCCCACAACTCATGTGTTGTTCCTTTGCAATCCACCCTATAAAACACCTCCAAACTCAAAGCATCCATTATAAAGCAATAAGCATGTGCATCGAGTTCAAAGCAAACCCTTTGAGCGTTCATGAGATTTTTATGATCTAGCACATGAGAAATGCCATTCATAACCTTCACCAAAACTTAGGTCCCTTTACACGAAAATGATCAATCATATGATTTTTCCACCGTGCAAAGTTAGTGCCATAAAAAATGTGCATGTGACAATCATCTATCCCACTAATCGCCAGCCTCTCGGGTAGGTAAAGACCATAAATGAGAGACCAAGTTCTGATACCACGTGTAGGGTGAAGATAGTAGACTAGAGGGGATGTGAATAGTCCTTTCTAAAAATTAAACGCGTCGGCTAACCGAAACAAATGTGGAATTAAAACTATCAGTCTAGCCAAGGCTAAACCCCTCTATCTAAGTTTCAAGCACCTTACAAAAATACTAAATAGGCACCAAAGGTGCCGGACTAGTTAGAGCTCACCTAACAATTCTAGCTTGCAAGGTCACACAAACTTGCAAGGTCACACAAACCTATGCAACTAGTACTTCAAGCAACCAGAGGAGCTCCTACACAACTAGTGATGCAAAGCACACAAAGCTTCTAAGCTCACTAGCAATGCTCAGTAACAAGGCTACATAAGCCAAATTAGAGAGCACAAATTTCTTTTGTGGTAGCAAATTTCTCACGATGTCCGCATCACCAAGCTTTGTTAATCCTATAGAATTGAGCTCATTGATAATTAGATTCAAACGAGAATACATATCATGAACAAGCTTATCATCATTCATTTCAAAAGAATCATAACTTTGTTGAGCTAGGGAATGTTTTTGCTCACGGACATTACTTGTGCCGTCATGGAGCTCTTGTAATTTTAACCAAATTTCATGTGCCATATTTAAAGTGAACACTTGGTTAAACACATCCATGTTAAAAGATTCAAACAAGCAATTTTTAGCTCTAGCATTGAAATTAATTTCTTTTTCTTCACTATTTGTGGGTTTATCAGGATTCTTAATGGGTTTCATCCTATCACGAGTGACTCTCCAAACACCCAAATCTATGGCCTCAAGGTGACAAGCCATTCTAGCTTTATAGTAGGGGAAGTTAGTGACGTCAAAGTGTGGAGGCCTAGAGGTATCCATCCCAACCACTCTGAAAGCTCTAGTTTGGTTTTGGTGAATTGATGAAACCCTAAGTGCTAATCTAGTTTATCAAGTGATCATGAGATAGGTAGCACACTCCAAGTGGTGAAGCAAATGAAGATCATAGCATGATAAAAATGATGGCATGGTGATGATCAAGTGCTTCGACTTGGAAAGAAGAAAGAGAAAAACAAAAAGCTCAAGGCAAAGGTATAATTTGTAAGAGCTATTTTGTTTTGGTGATCAAGACACTTAGAGAGTGTGATCACATTTAGGATTGATAGCCGTACTATTAAAAGGGGTGAAACTCGTATCAAAATACGGTTATCAAAGTGCCACTAGATGCTCTAACTCATTGCATATGCATTTATGATCTAGTGGAGTGCTAAACCCGTTGAAAATGTTTGTGAAAATATGCTAACACTTGTGCACAAGGTGATACACTTGGTGGTGTTGGCACATTTACAAAGGAGGTGGTGTTTGCAGGGTTGAGATGGGTTTGGGTCCCTCTCTTCTATTGCGCCGGGAAAATGGAATGCCTATTTTCTATTGCGCCGGATGCAAATTCTTGTGGTTGGCACATTGGAGCAAGGGTGAAGAAGTTAGAAGTGAAAACGAGTTGATCGTGAAGACGCTGGCGTCGGTCTTCTGATCGGACGCTGGGTCTGAAAGCACCGGACCCTGGCTGCGTGTGTCCGGTCAAACTGACGGGTCTGCAGCGATCTGAGGGTATTGCACCGACACCGATCTGTGTCCGGTCAAAGGTGGACGAGACGGCGTCCGGTCGAAGAAATACGCCTCGGGAGCTTATTGGAAACGACCGGACGCTGGGGCTTCAGCGTCCGGTCAGTTTTACCGGAGCGTCCGGTCAACTACGTAGCCGTTGAAATCGGACGATCGGCGTTTGAAGCCAATGACTCGTGGCGCTCATCGCACGACCGGACGCTGAGGTCCAGCGTCCGGTCAATATGACTGGAGCGTCCGGTCAGCCCGTGTTCAGCCCAGTGAAGGGGTACAACGGCTCTATTTCATTGGGGCTCTATTTATAGCCCCATGGCCGGCTCAAGCTCTCTCTCTTGGCCATTTGCATTGACATAGCAACCTTGTGAGCTTAGCCAAAGCCCTCCCACTCATTTCCATCATAGATTAAACATCTTTGTGAGATTGGGAGAGAATCCAAGTGCATTGCTTGAGTGTTTGCATCTAGAGACACTTGGTGTTCGTGTTTCGCTGTGGGATTCGCGTGCTGCTCTTGGTGGTTGCCGCCACCTAGACTGCTTGGAGCAGCGAGGATTATTGAGCGAAGGGTGGTGATTGTCTTCGGCTCCGATCATGGTGATTGTGAGGGGTTCTTGACCTTTCCCCGGCGGAGCGCCAAAAGGTACTCTAGTGGATTGCTCGTGGCTTGTGTGATCCTCATCTTGTGTTGGTTGTGTGGCACCCTATTGAGGGTTTGGCATGTGAAGCCAATTAGAACGTGAACCTCCAAGTGAGTGAATCGCCACAACGAGGACTAGCTTGCCGGCAAGCAAGTGAACCTTGGTAAAAAATCATTGTGTTCATCATTGATTCCGAGGTGATTGGTCTTCATTGTTATCCACACTTGTGATTGATTGGTTCATACATCTACACGGCGGTATAACCTTCTTGCCTACTCTTTACATTATCGTAAACTAGTTGTCAAGCTCTTTAGTGTAACTAGTTGTGAGAGCTTGTTAGTTTGGTTAGTGTGGCTCTTTAGTTAGCTTTTGAGAGCACACTAACTTAGTGTAGTGATATAGCTATTGTGTGGATATACTCCATCTAAACTAGAATTATGGTAGGTGGCTTGCATTTTGGTAGGCTAGCGCAAAACTCGCTTCACCTCATAATTGTCTAATCCTTTTGTTAAGTGTTGTTGAAGAAATTTTATTAGGCTATTCACCCCCCTCTAGCCATTAGGACCTTTCACACTCTAAATAGCGTTAGCTCAATGGCGGTGAAGCCAAAGGTCCAAATTGAGCCAACCGGCTCTGATACCACTTGTAAGGGACCATAACACCTAAGGGGGTGAATTAGGCAACTTAAAATTCTACTTCTAACTAAGACCTCTAATTCCCCTAGTCAAAACCATTGCAAGAAAGTAATCTATCTAAATGTGCAACTATGGTTCTGCTAGGTATGTTGCTATCTCTACCGTAAAAGAGTATGCAACCTAGGTTCCAATCCTATCAACTAGCCTATCAGCTAAGCTAGGGAAGCAAAGCACACAACCAAGGTAGCAATGTAATTGCGGAAGGTAAAGATGAGGTAGAGATGCAAACTCCCATCGACGACTCCGGTATTTTTACTGAGGTATCAAGAAGCGCTCAAGATTCCACCTAGTCCTCGTTGGAGCCCCTCGCAAGGGCCAAGCTCCCGGTCAGGTAACTCCGTGGATAGCCCCGGTCCTTCCCCACGCACAAGTGGGTCTCCGGTGTGCCTTCCATCAAGCCTCTCCCGAGCGCTCCCCGCCGTCTTCACTATCAAGCTTCCAGGTCAAAACGCCACGGGCCTTGTTCCCTTGGGTACACGGTGGCGGCCACACCACAAATGCGGTTGGTGTGGTCTCGCAAGACTACAAGCCCCACCGAGTACAAGCATGGTGCGCGCAACCACCTTTGGATGAGTGGTATGCAAACCTCACTAGCAACTAGATCTAAGACTAGAGCAAACGCATATGAGAGTGGTCTAACTAACCTAAGCGCTTCGCAAAGCACCTACGCTAATCTCCAAGTGATTCTTTAAGCCCTATGCAAGTGGAGAGCACAAATGAGGTATGAAAACACCCTCCTATCTTCCCTCAGCTCCCTCTTACTCCAAATGGCCGGTTGAGGTGGTATTTATAGCCCCCAAGTGGAGAGCTAGCCGTTGGAGATGTGATCCACTTTTCTGCGTTGTCACCGGACAACAACGTGTGGGGATCGGACATCGGGTGGTGGTGCCTCAACGATCGAATTACAATGGCTATTTCAAACTAGCCATTGGACAGGTGGGTACCGGACATAGGGTGGCGGTGCACCGCTCTAGGGGTGGCAGTGACCACCCAGGCCAAACCCCCCAAAATGGTGCTCTGGAAAATTAGGGTGGTGCCATGACCGGACAGTCCGGTGACCATGGCGGTGCCCTCTTCAGCTCAAAACCAAAGACCAGCTATTCACTGATGTAGAACTTTTCATTAGCTTTCCGAAAAGTCCAAGATCATCCAAATCGGAGTTCGGATTTAATTGTTATGCCCAAAATATGAAAGTGTGTCACGTGCAAAAAATAGGGCGGTGCCTGTGCGGTGCACACAGTGCTATCCGGTGCCAGGCACTGGACATGGCAGTGCCAGCTGGAGTTTTGCCCTTTGTTTATTTCTTCGCGATCTTTCTTGCGGGCTTCTTCATCTTCGTGTCTTGGACTCCTAGCTTCACTTCTACGTTGATCACACACCCTCTAGCGTCTTCCTTTAAATATTGATTATATTCTTCACGTTCCAATCTTGGTCCAATCCGCGTTTGCATCCTAATTGCACTATAAAATAAACATTTGCAAATACGGTAGTCCAACTTAATTATGTTGATCATCAAATACCAAAATCCGAACTAAATTGGCCGAGGTCCATTTTCCTTACACTCTGGTACGGGTTTCTCATAACTCTTTGCATGAAGGCAATAACATGTACACATCCACAATACTTTCTACCAACAATATGCACTCCTCATGAGGAGAGAGGGCTAATCGATTTGCCTGTGGCGACATAAAAACACACGTAGCAGTATAAACCACATTATGCACTTTTTATGATCTCGTTGTATTCTGAAATATGAACAATAAAAACATTTGGCTAAAGTGGAGTAGCGAAGCCAATGGACAAAAAGGAATATCTATAAAGTTTTGGATGGCTAGAAATTTAGGCAAATTACTGCACATTTTAATCCGAAAAATAGCATATACGTGACAAATAATATATCCAATGGTGATCTTGTTAATTTGCATACGACTAACATACTTCCAATATCTATAGTTACCATATGAAAAAAATATAAAGCAACAAGAGTTGGGGTGATATACCTAGAGGAAGGTAGTAGGGATGGATCTAGATTTAAAGTATCTGAAAGATCCAATATCTATATTCATTTTAATGTCAATATGAATATCTATATGGATACTAAATAGGTGTATCTGAATTCATTTTCTACCATTTTTCACTATCCGATTCTAGATCTGTAGTAAAAAAAAGAAAAAATATGAAATATCTAACATTGAAGAACAAAGTACCCAATAAAACCATCTAAAACTTATATCTATGACTAATTAATAAAGTAAATGATACCAATTTTAATATAACAAATGACATTATATTAATTTTAATATTATTAATGATATATCAAGGTTAAATCTAATTAATTTTAATATGGCTAATAATCATATTAATTTTAAGCACTTCAGTTATTCATATATGATGAAATTATTTTTATATATTTTAAATTATTTGTTGATAAATATTTGTCCATAGTTTCTTGATTTTTGATATATTTAATTATTAAAATATTTAGTAATATATATGTGATTTTTATGATTTGTTGTTGTCTATAGGTGTTATATAATCATATTTTAAATCTTTACATCCATAATGATTTTCTTCAAATAAAACTATCGATAAGCATATTGATACATGTTGTTGTCAAAATGCAGTAGATATCCGAATGGGACTACGAATTCAAGATATCCATTTTGTGTTCGCATTCAATAATGTGGTAAATAGTGCTATTGAAATTCATTTTTCGAATAAAAATGTGGTAAATAGCGATATATTGACTTTGATTCCATGCTAATCCAATCCTAATTCATCCCTAAAGGCAGAACCAGTGTCGAAGGCACCGGTGGTACTTCTTTTACTAGTTGATGTAGTCAGCTTTCCGATGTCGTTCATAATTGATGCAGGAAGAGGTACGCGGTATAGTCCCTGAACACCCACCGGGTAGTAGTCAATCACCTCCGTGTACTAGAACGTGCCAGGAACACAATCAAACAGTTATGTGAAGAAGTGCTCCCAAAAAGCTTGATTTGGTCGCTACGCGTGCTAGTGTGGCTGCGGACAGAGTACCTCAGTACCAGGCCTGCTCATCCAACAAGCCTATGTGTGCAGGAGACAGAGAGCAACGACAACAGAGAAGCGTGGGAACTTAAGGTTATGCTCGCAAGCGAACCCGAGGCTGGATGTTATTCATTACGGTTACAGACCCTGTTCCTTTGTCTTATAATTCGTATTTTTTATTTATTTTTTTAGCTGGAATAGTATTTTTCTCTTACAATAAATCAGTCGGAACAATATTCTAGCTTGTTTTTTTCAGCGAAACGAATGGAGCCACTATGTGTCATCATTCATCAACTGGCTCAAGTGATAAAAACCATCCTACCAGGCACCAAGTCATGGATCGGAGGCTCACATGTTGGCACACATGTGGCGTGTGATATGCTTTCGTCTCTCCTAACTTCACAACTGATACATACAGGAGTCATCTATTTAAGTTGAGTTAATATTTAGTCAATTTGTCATATAAGACTAAAATAGCGTTGTACCTAACATTTAATCGACGGAACTCTCAACTGTAAGAAGATCGGCACCGATGAAGACTGTGTAATTGGAAATCCATTTAAGTCCAGTTACTGTAAGCTGGTTGGATCCAAGCGGACAGCAATTTGGTTAGCGGATTGGCCAGCAACGATTTCACCGTCCCAAAACTCTTCGGCGGTTTTGAAAGGCCCGGACTCATGGACGAAGAAATCTAAGGTTCCCCTCGATTCTGGGAGGCAGCTAATTTTGCGAAGGTCGTCTTCCGTTAGCTCCCAGCCGAATATCAGCCTGTTCTTTTGACTGTGACTTGTCGTAAACGATCGTAAATTTTCAGCCGGAACAATATTTTTCTCTCACATAAACCAGTCAGCAGTACTTCTTCACGAATCAGCAACGAAACGAACCAGCCAACCGAACAGGCTGTATGTCGAGGTTCTCTCGCATCCTCTTGTCGTTGAAGCTTTTTACGATGACGCAATCTCCCTGCTCAAACACCCACCTAATGCACACCTGCAACTCGATAGGAGAAAAGTAGTTTGTAAATAATTGGTTCCGAAAGTTTAATCTTTGCATTCACTTAGCTTGTACTATTATGCACCTAAGATTTTTGTATAATATAATGCACTTTAAGCATGTGTTTGGTTATAGGATTTCTTGGGTTGAGTTGGATCCATCCCTAATTTTTTGAAATGGAGTGAACTCGTTTCTTGAGTTTCTTATTTGCTCTTAGATATATGGGACATGGGTTGAGATCCCTGCCACATGGGCCCCACACGTCAATCTCTATCCCCTCCTTCCTCTCAGCACGTACTCGGTAGCCGCGCCACCGCTTGATTTGGACGCCGCACTGCCGCTTGAACCGTCACAGCCCGCTCGCGCGGCCCGCCACTCCAGCGCACACGTGGTCGCTTTCCTCCACGCGAGTGCGGCCCTTGGCTGCTCGTGCTCGTCTCCCACGCAGCTCGCCTCTGCCACTCCTCCGCACGCTATGGCTGCCACACAGCTGCTCCGTGCGGCCCCGCACATATGCCCAAGCGAAGTGGGTTCGCCCGGTTTCTCCCATTTGGAGGAACAGGGTCAACCCGCATCTACGGAGCATATTCTCAGTAGGGACGAACCCAACACAGATGTTCTCCAAATCAAACAGCCCCAAAAACTGATATGACCCAACCCAACCCACTGTAACCCTGAACCAAACACATGCTAAAAATATGACCTTTCTCAAGTTTATTGCTGCGGCGGGAAGTGGGAAGCAATCTTTTACACTAAAAGGATAATAAACTATGGAAAGGTAATGTAATTGTACAGTGAGCATTGCCAGAGTGTGCTACTCTGTCCATTTTTATATATGACCTTTCTAAAATAAATTCAACTGTCCTAAACTGTCATGTAAAAAAATTGGAGGGATAATAGATATTATATTTTGCGTCTTATAGCAACATAATATTTACCTGGGCAACGGTTTTGCCCTTTTCATGGGCTATCTGCTTGAGGACAGGGCACTCCATGACGGAGTTGTTAGCCCATGCCGTGCCCTTGGCACCAAGCGGTGAGAATGCGCAGAGTTGGATTCCTTTCTCCGTGCAAAATGCCCTTAGCTTGTTCTGACGGCAGTGTGGGTGCACCTCCACCTGTTCTCCGAATGAGAAAAAGATGAACGAACAATTCCTAATTGCTTATTTGTGTTTTTTTCTCGAATAAGCAAAAGGTTTGCGTATCTTTATATTAAACAGGAGAAGTTTTACAAGATGTGCCACAAAGCGCGCTAAGGAGGAGAAATAGGTTACGTACATGAGACCTATTGTAAAGGAATTGTGGTAAATGATTAGGAATTCTACTGGTTACACAATGTTTTTCCAGATAACTTTAATTATATGAGCAAGCTTAATGTGTGCCTGGGTTGCCTGCTTCTACCACTACAAGGTAGTTGATCAAGAAATGCGTGCATGCAGTTGCAGAGTTGCTCGTCTTCAACAGTAGTTTGCTTCTTTTTCCAGTTGGAATGGGAATCATCACCTGGTTGGCAGCCGGGGGGATCTTTGCAAAGGATAGCAAGTATTCTAGCTTCTTGCAGGTGAAGTTGCTGACGCCAATGGCCCTCGCAAGCCCTCGCCTGTGACACTCCTCCATCTCCTCCCACACCCCCTTCATGTCCATCTCCACCAGGTCCTCCTTCACCACCGGCAGGCCTCCTTCCACCACCGGCGGCCGCATGCTCACCGGAAAGTGAATGAGATAAAGGTCCACGTACTCCATCTGCAGGTTCCTGACGATCGAAATGAACCATATGCATGCGCAAACAGATCATCGTTTTTGACCTTTTCTTATGAAGAACCAAACCAACCAAATAGCTAGAGTGACGATGATGAGCTGTGTTGCAAGAACCAACCGGAGTGACTTGTGAAGCGCTGGCAGAACACGGCCGGGGTGCGCGTCGGTGACCGCGAGCTTCGTCGTGATGTAGAGGTCTTCGCGGGAGCCGACAATCCCGTCACGCACGGCCTGGATCACGGCGTCCCCGAGCGCGGCCTCCGTGTTGTACGCCGACGCCGTGTCGAAGTGGCGGTACCCAGCGCTGAGAGCGCTGAGGACGGACTCCGTCACGCCGGCGCGGCCCTCAGCCTGGCCCAGAGTCGCCGAAGCCGATGCGCGGCATCGGCTTGCCCAAACTCAGAGCTACCACGGGCACGCCTCTCCTTTGATCCGAAACACAAGACGCCGCCATGCCATGGCTAGCTAGCGAGCTACTCCTTGGTAGAGTACGTAAGGAGCCGCGCGGATGTCACCCGGCCAGTGAGCTCGATCTCAGTTTACCACGCCTCTCCTAGCTGAATCGCGTTTGTTACATGAGCTGTGTTGTATCTTGTATGTCCAATCATACTTTATAGTCGTCTAAGAAAGCGTAGTTTTCCGGGAAACGACGACACAGCAACAGGGACGTGTGTGGAATTCTTTTTTTTTTTATCTTAGACACATGCATCCCAATTAATAAATTTCTTCAGAAAGTGACCTCTTGTCTGATGGTATCCTGATCTACCTTTTCGTTATTGGGTTAATGATGTACACATGTTTCTAATACAAATCTTGGAAGAGATATATACCCAAATCTTCTATCTTCTGTAACCAAATAGAAGATCCCCCGAAAGTATTTTCCTGGCTTCTAAAGCTGCCATGTTACCATGGGCCCAACTACTGCAACCTATATACATCAGAAAAATCTTCAGAGCTCCCTCGCGGCTCTCGTGTCAAACAACTGAACAGAGGGCATCAAGCCGCTGAACAGACGGCATATTTGTTGCACTTTCTCCAGATCTCAACGATCATAAATGCTCCTGCAATGGATTGAGGCACTCATCAAATCCAAACCATTGTGTGGATTCATGAGTCCAACCAAGGAATCAACATGACATTGCTCTGGCTACCCAAATCAAAAACTGATTCCAACGTTTAATTTTCTATTGCTCCGGCTATCTAAATAAAAAACTGATTCCAACGCTTGATTTTCTTCTTATAAAATACACCTACAGTCTCCGAGATGCAAATCATTATCCATAGGCCATTTGGTAGCCAGGTTTCTCACCCGGTGTCTGCACCACCAAAGCATACATGATTTTCCTAGCTTCTCACCACTACTACAGATTTGGACATCGCTGTCGGTCTCATCACTGCTGGATTTGTGAGAACCGACAGTGATATACCTTCACTGTCGGTTCCGAGCTTGAAAATGAGAAAATAATTGGGACTGGGCTAAAACCGACAGTGAAAGACCACGTCACTGTCGGTTTGTGGCTTGCACCGGCAGTGAGTTGGCAGCCACTTATCACTGCCAGTTCTAACCAAGAGCCGATAGTGATTTTGTGCTATCACTGTCGGTTCAAGTCAAGAACCGATGGTGATAAAATAGCACTACAAAAAGCTAGCGCCGTCCTCTCATTCCTCCTCTCTTCCATCCCGAGCGCAGAGGTGCGCGTTTGGGCCGCTCCCTCCATTGTTGCGGCTGCTCTTCATTGTGAAGCTAGCTCTTGGATTCGGAAGAATGGCTTTATCTTTTTGCTTTAAGGTTAGTAACAAGCATCCACTCCTTTGATTTTGTTGCTTAATTAGCGTTATTTTGATGGCTACATTACTTGATTCTCATTCTAATTCCTTCTCCATTCTAGAGAGCACTTTTCAATTGGACTTTGTGCAAGGCTTGCAAGCAAATTGTGGTGAATCCATCATCCAAAAGGTTGGTGTCTTTGAACACATTTAAAATCCTAGCTAATTACATGGTGGTCAAGATCATTGTTAGTATGTGATGCTATAATTAGTTCTTAATAAGAGTAGAGTAGATTCTTTTATAATTTTGATGAGCAAATTAATCCATGTGTCACCTACCAACACATTGTTTGGAGCTATATTGTTGTTTATGGTCATGTCTCAAATTTTAGTATTTTTTAAAAAAATTAGTGTCTCCATTTTAATGTGGCATTGAGTAGAATAATTGTTCTTCATTATTGTACAATCATTGTTTTTATGGGGCTACGATTTTCAATTTATATGGCCGGGGCTACCAATTTCAATTTTCTAATAATTAGTGTACAATAATGTTTTTCAAAAATAGGATGACTAAATTAAATAAGTGTAGAATAAATGGTACTTTCGAGCTACAATTGTTGTTCATGAAGCTCGACTTCTTGTTAATTTCTCCGTAATTAATTTCTTAATATTTTTTTGTGCAGAGATGAATTGAGAGTGAATGCATCTGTCCCGAACGGATAAGCGGTAGATGCTAGGAATGGGAACCCTATCTTCTACCCATACAAAGATTGCATGAATCAAAGGAAATGGGCTCAAATTGAGTCTGTATGAATGCACTTGATTACCAGGGGGCTCATGCGAAACTATATAATATGGACTATGCATGGTGAGGTTGGTGTGAATGTTCCACAGAAAAACGATGATGATGTGACCATGCCTGACGTAGTTATCCATGATGCTGACGAGGAACCCGGTGTCAACACGGAACCTATGGCCATAGTTAATGATGTGTTTAGAAATACGCTAGCTGACGACACCGAGGATAACGATGGCATTTCTCAGCTGCTACATAATGTAGAGACCAGATGTCTTAGTGAAAGACAGCCGAGAAAGCTAGAGAAAATGAGACAAGATGGCAAAACACCATTGTATAAGAATTATCCAATGAGCAAATTGGAAGCCGTCATCATGTTGTTAGAGTTCAAATCGACAAACAAATTGAGCGAAAAAAGCTTCGATCAGTTGTTAGGTATAATAAGAAAAATGCTCCTAGAAAAAAATAAGTTGCCAGAAAAGACATACCTGGCCAAGCAAATGATGTGTTCCATCGGCCTCGAGGTTGAAAAAATCCACGCGTGTTCTAATGATTGCATATTGTACCATGGAGACGAATACAAAGACTTGGATACGTGCCCCAAGTGTGAAGCTCCACGGTATAAGAAAGGGCCATCATATGAGGGTACCAAGAGTAGAGGAGGTCCCGTGAAGGTCGTTTGATATTTCTCTATAGCTCTTCGGGTGCATAGGCTGTTTTCATGTGCAAAGTCAGCCAAGCTGTTGCGCTGGCATGGCGAAGAGTGTAAAAAACATACAATGATAAGGCACCCCATTGATGAGAAGGACTTGAGGATAGTCAATACTATGTTCTATAAGAACATCGGTGGAGAGATAAGGCACCTTTGGTTTGGTTTGAGCACAGATGAGATGAATCCTTTCGACCAGGTTAGAAGCAATCATAGCACTTGGCCAGTGATGCTCTGTATATACAACCTTCCACCTTGACTCTGTATAAAGCAGTTGTACATCCAGATGCCACTACTGATCCAAGGACTAGGACAACCTGGGAATGACATCGATGTGTTTCTAGAACCAGTGATCGTTGAACTAGTGGAGAAATTTGAAAAGGGTGTGGGGGATGTTTGGGATGAGTACAAAAAGGAACATGTCATGATCAAGGCAGTACTTATCGCTACAATCACCGACCTGTCAGGTCAAGGTTGCTTGTCCGGAGAGAAGACAAAAGTCTATACTAGATGTGTCGAGTGCTTGGGCGACACCGATGCGGTACATCTGCCAAAGAACTCAAAGATAGTTTATATGGGACACCGTAGGTTCCTACCTAAGGATCACCCTTACTGCAGGAACAGAAAAGATTTTGATGGGACTATTGAGAAACGCTTACCTCCCAAATATCGAGATGGGCCTGCGATACTTCGAGAAGTCATCAAACTAGAGGTTGTCCTTGGGAAGGGAGACAATACAGTAACAGTGCCTGATGGGAGCATCTAGAAGAAAAAAATCAGTTTTCTAGAAACTACCTTACTGGCCAGTGCTGAGTGTAAGCCACTATCTTGATCCCATGCACATTACTAAAAATGTGTGCGGTAACACGCTTAACACCTTGATGGACAACGGGGACAACGAAGGATTCACTAGCCACACGCCTGGACATACAACACTTGGGAATCAAGAGGGAGCTGTGTCCCGTGGCGCTAGAGGATGGCCAATTCAATCTTCCGGTTGCGTCGTAGACCTTGAAGGAGGAAGAAAAGCGTGTGCTTGTTTCTTTCTTCAATGAACTCAAAGTCCCGACGGGCTACTGTGCGAACCTAAAGAGGCTAGTGAACATGAGAGAACTCAAGTTCAACTATGGCCATATGAAGGCCCATTACTATCATGTCATTATGACTCAGCTTGCTCCCTATTGCCCTGCATGGTATCCTTCCCCCAAAGGTCGGTGCCCCAATCATAAAACTATGCTTGTTCTTCAACACGATCTCAAAAATGGTCATTGATGTGTCCACGCTAGACCAGCTATAGTGGGACGTAGCCAAAACTCTCGTTAGGCTTGAGATGCAATTTCCGTTGACTTACTTTGATAACTTAGGGCATATGATCGTTCATCTTGTTGACTAAATTAGAGCCCTTGGCCCAATGTAATTGCATTAGATGTTCCCTTTTGAAAGGTTGATGAAAGTTTTTAGGAGGTATGTTAGGAACAGATTCAGGCCGGATGGGGGCATGGTTGAAGGATGGTCAATGGAGGAGGCCATTGAGTTCTGCACATATTATCTGGACATCAATAGGGTCAGAGTTCTAGAATCTCATCACGAGGGAAGACTAGGTGGCAAAAGAACGATCGGGGAGAAATCTATCACAGTAGACGACCCCGTTTCTTTCAGACAGGCACAGTTCGTTGTTCTCTAGCAAACAGAGGATGTGATGCCATACATTGATGAGCATAGGCAATCGCTGCAAACTTTGTATCTGAGCAGGTCGCAGGCTTAGCTTGATAAAAAACATAAGGAGGAATTTGTCAGCTTGTTGCGATGCCATTTGATTGGAACAACGTTGGATAATCAGCTGGATATCTTAGCCAAGGGACCTTTGAGTACATTGCTTAAGTATCAAGGGTATGAGATCAATGGATTTACATTTTATAAAAAAGCAAGATGGAAAGAGCACATACCAAAACAGTGGTGTTCGTTTCGATGCTCACGATGAAAACAACAACATGCAGGCGACGTACTATGGTTTCATAGAGGAGATATGGGAGCTAGACTATGGTCGGTTGAAGGTAGCTCTTTTTTGCTGCTAGTGGGTCCGCTTGAGGAAATCACCACCGATAGAGAAGGGTTCACTACCGTTGATCTCACCAAGACCGCATACAGAGACGACCCCTTCGTCCTTGCAAAAGACGTTATGCAAATCTTCTATGCAGGGGACAATAAGACAAAAGCAAAGCTAAAAGTAGTCTTGGAAGGAAAAAGGAAGATTGTCGGTGGCGATGAAGTGACAAACAAAGAAGACTATAGGGGCTATCAGGAAATGCCTGCATTCGGGTAGAACGTACCCCTACCTATCCTTGAAGAGGGTGACAAACTTGCTTACGTCCAGTGTGATCATGATGAGGCCCTCATTGTTGGACCCGATGAAGATAGTTAGATTATTATTAACCATGTAATCATTATTCAGATGTTGTATCAATAATTCGCACTGAATATCTAATTTATTTTTTGTGCGCATTTCTATAATTAATTATTGACTATGTAATCAAATATTGAGATGATGTTCACAAACACTATTATTTGATAATTATAGACTACTAACTAATTATCATAGAATTAAATAATCAAGACACAAATTTTTGTCTTCTTTTAGAATATAAACTAACTGCATTATTTCTTTTAATAACTAAATAAAGAAAAGCAAACTAACCGAACTCCCTATCCTAGCTTAGTGGTTAAAGCCGCGCACTTTGTACTCTGAGACCCACGCTCGAATCCCAGGTGGGCCAAACTTTTTTGATTTTGCATTTATTATTTAGTAGAGCTTTATGATGGGATAAAAAAATAAAACTAATATAACCAAACTACCTATCCTAGCTCTACAGTTAAGGCCGCGCACTCTTGACCCCGCGACCCACGCTCGAATCCCAGGCGGACCAAACTTTTTTTATTTTTCATTTATTATGTAGTAGTAGTGCATTATGATGGGATAAAACAAAACGTGCAACTAATTCTAACGTAATTCCTATTCTAGCACAGTGATTAAGGCTCCACGCTAAAAACCCTTAGACCTGGGTTCGAATCCAAGGCTAGGGAATTTTTTTATAAAAAGTCTGCAATGACAGGCAGCCTAGCTGCTGGGTGTCAGCATGGAAGGGCCCATCACTGTTGTTTTTAGTTTAAAAACCGACAGTGATAGAAGCTATCACTATCGGTTCCTAGAACCGGCACAGAAGGCAACCTTCACTGTCGGTTTTTAAACTAAAACCAATAGTGATGTCTACATGCTCCTTATAGGCCAACTATGATCCCGCTAACCACCACAGTAGGAGCACTGCTCCCACATACCCCGACAGCTTTAGTTGAAAAAAATATATACCACGACCGCTAGCCCCTATAAAATGGCTCTCGGCCGGGAGCTAGCCTCTCAACAGCCAAGTCTTGCCACCCTCTTGCTGCTTATTTCTTACTTCGTTCTCTCTATCTAGTATACACATATGTCAGCCCTTCACATACAAATTTAAATAAGTGTGGTCATGCGCAAGGATGGTGCACACAAAAGTTACTAGAAGAATGTTTCTGAAGATAGAGCAATGCCGAAGCTTGAGGACGTCGCGAGGTTGACAGAGTCATCCTATTCGGTGTGCTTTGGACTGTCTGACCAGAGCGGCATGGATTCATTGCTGCTCGACAACCGCCCGTGTGCTCTGGACTGTCAGTCCGGAGAGGCATGGGTTCAATAGTGTCCGGCAACCTCTCCGCTTGTCTCCGGAAGGCATAGCTCATCAGCCATCCCTGGCATTCTCTGGCAGCTATTTGACCCTAATTGGGTTCTAGAAGAATGCTTCTGAGGTGGTTATCTTATAATGTGTTTGTACACTTCAATTATAACATTAACCTAGATGAAAATAGGTTTTTATTTTCGTATATTTAATTTTAGTGTCATGTCTTTGTTATCGTATATGTAATTTTATTTCAAGGTTTCTGTTATTTTATGTTATATTTCTGTAACTGAAATATATATATCGATGTTTGACTCTTCAAATGGCAATGCATGTATGAATATTTTATATATATATATGGTGCTCTAATAATTAATTATCTAGCATTTTTTGGGTGGACGACGGTGGTTTTGTACCCATATAATAAATTATGCAATTGATACGAATTTTTTGGATATTATTTGAACATTAAATAAAGATCACAAGATTACTATTTTTTGTAAGTAATGACATTTATTGCAGCATGCATGCAATACATTTATTGCTGCATGCATGCATGCATGGAAGTACGTGCTGTTAGCCACATCACTGTCGGTTTTCATTCAAAACCGACAGTGATAGAGCTACATCACTATCGGTTTCATTACAAAACCGGTAGTGATGGACACCATCAGTGTCGGTTTTGTTTTAAAACAGGCAGTGATGTATCTGCCCCCTATAAAAACAAACCAGGAACATATACACGCACGCACCCTCATTTCACACTCATTTCTCAGTTTCACGTACTTTCACTTCTCACTCTTTTCACTCTAAGTGATTTGGTCATAGCTCCTGGATATTTCATTATAGGTATATATATGTTCTCCTCTCTCACATTGTAGCTATGTATATATGCATCGTCGATCTATATTTATTTAGTTTGCGACATTTTACTTGGTATATTTTATATAATGCAATATATATTTTTCTATTCATATTTCTTGAATTTTATTAGGTACAATGCAATATATATATTCTCCTCTTCCATATTCTAGCTATGTATATATATGCATCGATCTATATTTATTTAGTTTGCTATATTTTACTTGGCACATTTTATATAATGAAATATATATTTATAGTCATATTTCTTGAATTTTATTAGGTGGGATGAACGGACCTCCCCCACCACAAGAACCAGGTTTCCACCCTGGCGATGATCCATTCAATCCTGATGTGGCCTGTAAGGAAAATGGACACGAAGCTCATTTGCTTTGGATTTTGGTGTTTGATAACCAACACAACCAAATTAGACTAATGAATTTACAAGTAATTATTTTGTAGTTCAATAGGGTGCAAACGTGACATGGACAAAGGCGACATGATGATCCGATGATCAACACCTTAAGCAAGATCCTACAAGCACAAGAGATGATCCAAGATATCAAGCAAAGTCCAAGCACAAAGATAGGAACCAAGCCGGAGGCAAGATCGCGAAGAAACGAGATGCACAGAGGTGACTAGACACGGCCCTATGAGGACCAGACGCGTCCAATCAGTTGCTTGGCAATAGCAGGTGTCAGCAGTAGTGACCAGACGTTGAGCGAGGAAGTGATTAGACGCATGGCAACAACTCAGTGAGGACCAAACGCAGCGGCACTGGATGACCGGACGCACAAAGTGCAGTGTCCGATCATGTTCAAAGAGGTTCCAGAGCGGCGCAAATGCGACTGGACGCGTCCGGTCAATGATGACCGGACTCGGCAGTGCGTCCGATCTCTACATGAGCGCTCAATGGTCGGGACAACCGGATGCGTCCGGTCAGTAGCAGAAAGCTGGGCTTCGTCCGCAACGGCTACTTTCTACATGGGACTTATAAATAGACCCCCAACCGGCCATTTACGTGGTGGAGAGCTGAGGAAATATACTAAGGGTGTTGATACACCATTTTAGTGATCTCCACTTGCATAGTGCTTAGTGATTCATTAAGTGATTACCGTAGGTGCTTTGCAAAGTGCTTAGGTTGATTAGACCACCGCTTATGCGCTTGCTCTAGGTTTAGGCCTAGTGTTTAGTGAGGTTTGCACATCTCTTACAACTCGGTGCTTGTGTGCACCATTGATGTACATCGGAGGGGCCTGTAGTCTTGCGAGATCACACCAACCACGTTTGTGGTGTGGCCGCCACCATGTACCGAAGGGAACAAGGCCCGCGGCGGTTCGGCTAGAAGCTTGATAGTGAAGATGGCGGATAGCGGTCCGAGAGAGGCTTGCCGGAAGGTACAGCAGAGACCCATTTGCGCGTGGGGAAGGCCTGTGGCTATCCACGTAGTTACCCCACTAGGAGCTTGGCCCTTGTGAGGGATTCCTTGCTAGGGGCTCCAACGAGGACTAGGGGGAAGCTTGCGCGCTTCTCGATACCTCGGTAAAAATACCAGAGGCGTCGATGAGAGTTTGCATATCTCTACCTTACTCTTTAGCTTCCGTATTTACATTGCAATCTTGGTTTGTGCTTTTACTTTCCTAGCTTAGTGATAGGCTAGTTGATATGTTTGGAACCTAGGTTATATAACTCCTTTTTGCGGTAGAGATAGCAACACACTAGCTAAATCATAGTTGCACATCTAGATAGTTTATCTTTTGCATAGGTTTTTGCTAAGGATAGAAAAATAGACCATAGTTTAGAGTTAGAGTTTTAAGTTGCCTAATTCACACCCCCCTCTTAGGCGTCATGGTCCCTTACAAGTGGTATCAGAGATGGTTCGCTCAATTTGGACCTTTGGCTTCACCGCTGTTGAGCTGACGCTATTTAGAGTGGTTGGGATGGATACCTCTAGGCTTCCGCACTTTGACGGCACTAACTTCCCCTACTATAAAGCTAGAATGGCTTGTCACCTTGTGGTGGTAGATTTGGGTGTTTAGAGAGTCACTAGTGATAGGATGAAACCCATTAAGAATCCCGATAAACCCACAAAGTGTGAAGAAAAAGAAATTCATTTCGATACTAGAGCTAAAAATTGCTTGATTGAATCTTTTTAGCATGTATGTGTTTAACCAAGTGTTCAATTTAAATATGGCACATGAAATTTGGTTAAAACTCCAAGAGCTCCCTGACAGCACAACTAATGTCCATGAGCAAAAATATTGTCTAGCTAAACAAAATTATGATTCCTTTAAAATGAATGATGATGAGCTTGTTCGTGATATGTATTCTCGTTTGAATCTAATTATCAATGAGCTCCATTCAATAGGATTAATGAAGCTAGATGATGCGGACATCATGAGGAAGATCATCTCCGTGCTACCACAAAAGAAATATGCAAGCATCATCACCATCCTTCACAACATGGAGGACTTGAGCACCATGACCCCAGCCATAGTCATTGGCAAGATAGTGGCATTTGAATGTCACAGAAGATGGGTCAAGAAGAAGCCTCATCATCAAGCAAAGGCAAAACTCTCGCATGTAGTGAGAAAAAGAAGATAAAGGGCAAGTAAGTTGAGACAAGCTCAAGCTCAAGCTCCTCAAGTGAAGATGAATAAGAAGAAGATGATGATGATGATGATAATGAAGAAGAAGAAGAAGATTCAAGTGATGATGAACAATCTTCCTCCAACCTTGATGAAGAATCAATCAAACTTATCAGCAAGGTGGAGAAGATGATCTAAAGGCTCAATGCCAAGGGTGTGCCCATCCAAATTCAAGATTTTATCTTCATTAATCAAAGAAATGAGCAAGGAAAGAAAGGACGCTATGGATGCGATGAGTTGGGGCACTTTGTGGAAGTTTGTCCAAACAAGCCCACACCCAAGACAAAGAAGAAGGCGTACAAGGACAAAGCCCTCATATTAGTAAGGTGATGGAATGATTCTTCAAGTGAAGAAAAAGACCATCACAAGAGGCGAGGCCACAAGCACTCATCATCAAGTTCTTCTCGTGTGTGCCTTATGGCACGAGGTAACGAAAGCTCATCCTCTATTGAGAGTGAGAGTGATGAAGAAATGCCTTCTCTTAATGAACATGTGCAAGAAAATCTTAAATATGCTAAGGCTTGCACTAGCCAACAAAAGAAGCTAAAAATGTTGCAAGAAAAGCTAGATAGTTCAAAAGAAACATTTAAAACATTGCTTGAACAATATGAGATATTTTCTAATCTCAATATTGAACTATCTACTAAAATTGAGCAACTTGAGGCTAGTGCAACAATAAATGCATGCACAATCAATGATGAGCAACTTGTAAAGAAAATTGAAAAATTAAAAGAAAAGTTAGCTAGCTCACAAGATGCTTATTAAAGTTTGCTTGCTAAAATGGAAACCATGTGCAAACATTGTGATGAGCTAACTAATAAAGTTGCTAATCTTGAAGCCATCGGTACAACCCTCACCAAGGCACCTAAAAAGAAAAGTTCTATCTTTGACATGCCTAAAAAGGATGCTTCTACTTCTTGCAATGATTTATGTTTAGACTCATCCTTGTGCAACCAAGTTTGTGTTGAGAAAGTTGTTGTAGATACATGCACACAAGAGGTCGCAATGGAGAATGAACAACTCAAGCAAGAAGTGGCTCGCTTTACAAAGGACTTGACTCAAGTAAAAGGCAAAACGGAGCAAGCCCAACATCATCAAGATAACACCGTTAAGGGAGTGAAGAAGCTTGATGAAGGACAAACCGTGGTTTGCTATGTGTGTCACAAGGAAGGCCACAAGTCCTATGAGTGCATGGTGAAGAATGGGGGAGGAGCTAAGAAGAAAGAGAAAAACAGAAAGGAAACAAGCAAGCTCTCCAACACCTACACCAACAAGGTGGACAAAAAGGCCTCCACACCTTATCTCTTGAAGAAGAAGAAAAATGACAAGGTGGTGGCCATCAAGGTGAACTCCAACAATGGGGCCAAACACATTTGGGTGCCAAAGGAGATCATTTCTAACATGAAGAGCACCAAGAAGGTTTGGATCTCAAAAGGAAAGTGAGAAGTCCGATGGACTTCGGGGAATTTGGAGACTTGGCAAAGTATGGGTGCATTTCATGGGCTGCATCATTATGGACAAGGTAGTTGCCAAGTGGGTTAGTGAATACTATGGACCCAAATTCCTCTTCCCATGTTATGTAACTAGATTTAATTTCTTGCAATTTCAATTAGCATCTAGTTCCTTTTCATGCCTAGGTTTGCATTTGCATGTTTAATCTTTTGTCTTGCATACACTAGGTATATCTTATGGTAGGCTTGCTCGGTTTCACTCTTAACCCTTGGAGCAAACCTACATGGTTTAAATTGTTTAGGAGCATGGCACATAGCTTGTTTTACAATTGATTCATCTAATATGTGCCAAAGTCCAAATTGTAGATAATTTCTCCCGAATAACACTTTCGAAAATGATTCTCACATTCATGTGATGTCATCTTTCAAGTGGTATTTTTTATTCTAAAATCAATGTGCATGTCTCCTACAAATATTCCATACTTGTGTGCACAAATTTAGGGGGAGGTTACTCTACAAGTTGGATGCTTTGATAACACCTTTTCAAGCTTATCATGTGTGTAGTAGTCTCATTGCAAGGAAAATAGAGTCCCCGGAGTTAAGCATCATACTTCAAATATCCACCACCTATTGCAAGTGGTATAAATCAAATTGGTTTCCACATGTGGTATTTCTAAACCGATATCATTATGTTGATTTCACTTTGGTATTTATATGCTTTCTCCATGCATTATATAGATTAAACTCCCTTGAGCATTAATTTGCCAATTATGCATAAACTACATTCTCCATCATATGTATGCATATATTTAGGGGGAGCTTAGTCTATATAATGTGAAAGTCAAATTTTGTGACCTATTCCACTCCATATACAAAGGATCACAAAGTTTGACCCTCTCTTGTGCTACTAATGTCTTCCTTTTCGGTGTTTGATTCCAAAGGGGGAGAATTTGTAGGACCAAAAGCAAGCCAAATCATAATAATTTATAAGTAGTAATGGTCCAAGAAAGGGAGGATAATGGATGATGGAGTTAGGGGGAGGCTTAAATCCATAATGCCACATGGGGACATTTGCAAGGGCAAGATAAGTTCCAAAGATGTTTACATGTGGTATCATTTAGTATCATATAACATTGCCCTTTGCATTGCATCCTAGCAAGTAAATAGTTTTTAAATTAAAAAAAATTATTATTTGCTTGTTTTGTTCATGTTGTAATCAATCACCAAAAAGGGGAAGATTGTAAGGAAAATGGACCCAAGGCCCATTTACTTTGGATTTTGGTGTTTGATGACCAACACAACCAAATTGGACTAATGAATTTGCAAGTAATTATTTTGTAGTTCAATAGGGTGCAAACATGACTTGGACAAAGGCGACATGATGATTCGATGATCAACACCTTAAGCAAGACCTTAGAAGCACAAGAGAGGATCCAAGATAACAAGCAAAGTCCAAGCACGAAGATAGAAACCAAGTTAGATGCAAGATCGCAAAGAAACGAGCTCCACAGAGGTGACCGAACGCGACCTCATGAGGACCGGACGCGTCTGATCAGTTGCTCGGCAACATAGGCGTCAACAGCAGTGATCGGACGCTGAGCGAGGCAGTGACTAGATGGACGGACTTCACTGTTCATCGTCGCGGCAACAACTCTATGAGGATTGGACACAGCAGCACTGGATGACCGGACGCACAAAGTGCAGCGTCCGATCATGTCTAGAGAGGTTCTAGAGCGGCGCAAATGCGACCGGAGACGTTTGGTCGATGATGACTAGACTCGGCAGTGCGTCCGATCTCTACGTGCGCGCTCAACGGTCGGGACGATCGGACGCATCCGGTTAGGACGACAGCAGCGTCCGGTCAGTAGCAGAAAGCTAGGTTTCATCCCCAACAGCTACTTTCTCCATGGGACTTATAAATAGACCCCCCAACCGGCCATTTGCGTGGTGGAGAGCTGAGGAAACATACCAAGGGTGTTGATACACCATTTTAGTGATCTCCACTTGAATAGTGCTTAGTAATTCATTAGGTCATTAGCATAGGTGCTTTGCGAAGTGCTTAGGTTAATTAGACCACCGCTTATGCACTTGCTCTAGGTTTAGGCCTAGTGTTTAGTGAGGTTTGCACACCTCTTACCATTCGGTTCTTGCACGCAGCATTGTTGTACATTAGAAGGGCTTTTAGTCTTGCGAGATCACACCAACCGTGTTTGTGGTGTGGCCGCCACCGTGTACCAAAGGGAACAAGGCCCGCGGCGGTTCGACCGGAAGCTTGATAGTGAAGACGGTAGGGAGCGGTCTAGGAGAGGCTTGCCAGAAGGTACACCGAGACCCACTTGCGCGTGGGGAAGGCCCAGGACTATCCATGGGGTTACCCGACCGAGAGCTTGGCCTTTGCGAGGGATTCCTTGCAAGGGGCTCCAATGAGGACTAGGGGGAAGCTTGCGCGCTTCTCAATACCTCGGTAAAAATATCGGAGTCATCGATGGGAGTTTGCATATCTCTACCTTACTCTTTAGCTTTCGCATTTACATTGCAATCTTGGTTTTTGCTTTACTTTCCTAGCTTAGTGATAGGCTAGTTGATAGGTTTGGAACCTAGGTTGCATAACTCCTTTTTACGGTAGAGATAGCAACACACTAGCTAAACCGTAGTTGCACATCTAGATAGTTTATCTTTTACATAGGTTTTTGCTAAGGATAGAAAAAGTTGCCATAGTTTAGAGTTAGAGTTTTAAGTTGCCTAATTCACCCCCCTCTTAGGCGTCATGGTCCCTTACATGGCCATTCCAAACACCCTATTCCAGCTATCGTATGAAATATTTTCCAACATCTTCTTTTTGGATGCTAATTAATTAATAATTGTAGTTTAAATTCCGTAATAAGTGTTGTTTCATAATATGTATGGACTCGTTTAAATAATATCATTGTTGCATATGTCGTAGATGATAGCCCCGATAGAGTGGCTGCAAGCAGCACTTAGCTTGCTCATGGTGTCATACATCGTTGAGAACATGGCATCTACTGATGATGGTCAAACTTGGACGTGTGAACTAAGCTTTTACTTCCCTTCCAGGCTACCATCAGGGCATTAGGAATTTATCTGGTGGACGGAATCACGGATGCCTAGCAGGAGAAGCGCCCAATTCTCTATCATGCGCAACTGTTTGGTGGCACTTCAGCACATTTGCTATCAGGTGCCCGATTTATCGCACTTCAAGACAGAAGCTTTGTGTGCTGGTGATGTCCCCGTTCTGCAAGTAAGCGAATACTGGGCGAGCCATAACCAAATGGATGTGGTAAAGTCAACGTCACTGATACCTGAGTCATGGTTATTTATTATATTGTTATTGTAATAACGATCTCTCATATTTTGTTTTCCCTGCTTACAGATGGTGCTCCATGAGATTACCTATGTTGCATTGGGCTTGTCGGCCATTCTAGACCAAGCTATGGAGAGACTCGGGTATGACTGGTAGTACTATACTGGGAACCTTGGCCAACACACTACTGCGTTACACTAGTTTTGCATAAGATTTACTAACGGGGCCAATGGTCGTTCAGTAGGTTACATCTATGGATGACCATGTCACCGGTCTTTTGAGGCACGAGTGAGTGCAATCGTACGGCCATTGGCCTTCATCCATAGCTGTGGTTATAGAATCCATGACATCAATTACCATGCTTGGATGCAAATGTATGGTGCTGTGCATTCACCCCCTCATTAGTGTTTGTTTAGGTTTAATTTGCAAGGTTTAAGTTTAATTCGGCTTGTGTTTGTCATGTAATTCATGTGCTGTGGAACAAGAACTCTAAATTCCGGTGCCATATTGGTCTCAAACTTTTTCTCTGGCTTGCACGTGCCATGGGTGAATGAAAAACCAAGTTTGGGATTTTTTTTGAGATGGTTTGGTACTTTCTCTAATTTAATTGAATTTCTGCGCGATGACACCGATTAATTAGAGGTTGAACTGAGCCTACACCCGAAATGATCCAGAATGGTGCTAAACTTTTCTACAGGGTCCTATGTGCTCCAGGGACCAAATTTTGGTCGAGGTGGATGCAAAATTCTAGTGTGCCCAACATGTAATTGGGCCTCTTTTGTCCCTTTTAGCACAAAGAAAAATATAATAATAAAGAAAATGATCAGAAAAACCTAAGATCTTGTGTGGGGCCATAATTTGGGTCTACATGCTTGCAAAAAATTGAAGCCATTTGGACATAGGCGGTACATACCGGCTTCATAAACCTATAGAAGCCGTCTCATGTTACAATGACTAAACATTTAGGTTCCCAAGATTTATGTGGTTCATATGCATTCCGGTGTTATATTGGTCTCAAACTTTTTCTTAGGCTTGCACGTGCCATGGGTGAAGGAACCACCAAGTTTGGGATTTTTCTGAGATGGTTTGGTACTTTCAACTGTTTAATTGAATTTCCACGTGACGTCACCGATTAATTAGAGGTTGAATTGAGCCTACCCCAAAATGATCCAGAATGGTGTCAAACTTTTCCACAGGGTCTTATGTGCCCTAGGGACTATTTTTTGGTCGAGGTGGATGCAAAATTCTAGTGTGCCCAACATATAATTGGGCCTCTTTTGTTACTTTTAGCACAAAGAAAAATATAATTAGAGAGAAAATGATCAGAAAAACCTGATCTTATGTGGGGCCATAATTTGGGTGTACATGCCTGAAAAAAAATTGAAGGCATTTGGACATAGGCAGGACATACCTGCTTCACAAACCTATAGAAGCCGTTTCATGTTACAGTAACTAAACACCTAGGTTCCCAAGGTTTTTTTGGTTCATATGCATTCTGATGTTGTATTGGTTTCAAACTTTTTCTCAGGCTTGCACGTGCCTCGGGTGAAGAAACCAAGTTTAGGATTTTTCTGAGATGGTTTGGTATTTTCTACTGTTTAATTAAATTTCCACGCGACTTCATCGATTAATTAGAGGTTGAACTGAGCCTACCCTCGAAACGATCCGAAATGGTGCTAAACTTTTCCACAGGGTATCATGTGCCCTAGGGACCAATTTTTGGTCAAGGTGGATGCAAAATTCTAGTGTGTCCAACATGTAATTGGACCTCGTTTGTCCCGTCTAGCATAAACAAAAATATAATAAGAAAGAAAATGATTAGGAAAACCTAATATCTTGTGTGGGGCCATAATTTGGATGTACATGCTTGCAAAAAAAGTTCAAGCCATTTGGACATAGGTGTACTAGGAATATAAATGCGTGAATTTATTCAGTTTTAAAAAGGAAAAATATATATATAATCATCACTATCGGTTTAAAAAAACCGATAGTGATGGGCAAAAACCGTCAGTGATGACAACTACCACTGTCGGTTTCATTTTGAAAATCAACAGTGATATGTATATTTTAAAAACAATTTCAAAAAAATGTACCCAGCCTCAGGTTCGAACGCAGGTCTTAGGGTCCAGAGTAGCGGGCCTTAACCACTGCGCTATGATAGTACTTCTGTTAGATGTAGTTTTTCACTTTAATTTATTTAGATATAGTGTAGTAAATTTATATTTAAAAATAAAACAAAATTAAACAAATTTGTCCCGCCCGGGGTTCAAACCTAGGTCTCGGGCTCCAAAGTGTATAGATTTAACCGCTGCACTAGGATAGTTATTGCGTTAGGGTTTATTTTTATTTGCTTTTATTTATTTAGAGTGCAGTTAGGTGATTAAAAAATAAATAAAAAAGTTTGGCCCGCCTGCGCTACACAGGGTTCGAACCCGGGCCTCGAGGTACAGAGTGCGGTGCCTTAACCGCTGTGCTAGAAGTACGAGTTTGTAAGGAACTCGAAACTAAAACTACATAAAGGCTAAGAGGAACCGGTAGTGCTGCAGCTTATCACTGCTGATTTTAGGCTACCACCGGCAGTGATGAGGCTCATCACTGTCGGTTTGGTTTGGCCACCGGCAGTGATGCGCCATCAGTATATTACCAGAGCACGCGCTGGCCAAATATTTCACCCTCTTTCGAATGCCCACGTCGCTCTCTTCCTCCACACTGGTGAAGCACCGCCTCCACCGGCCCCGTCGCCCACTGTGCTCGCGCCCTCCTCTTCCTCCACGCCGGTGGCCATTCTTCATAATTTGCCCGGCGGTCCCAGCAAGGAAACCGCCCGACGCTGTGCCCCGCCACATAATCCTCCACACCGCGTTGTTCCACCAGCTCCACCATGCCATCCCCCGTGCCACCGTCTGACGCTCGACGCTCACATCTTCCTCGACATCGCCCGACGCCATCTGTGCCACACCGGCGCACTCGTCTTCCTCGACACCGCCAGAGCACCGCCGGCGCCCACGCCCTCGTCTAGTCATCCACGCCGGCCATGCCCTCATCCACGCCTACATTTGCCAAAGCCGACCATTAATCGAGGCCCTCAGGAGCATGTGGAGAGTTGCTACCGCCCCCCATGGTGAGTGCCTTCAGCCATGCCCCTTAGGTGTTCGCTGATATTCCCGTGAGGATGACAACAGCTTGTTTATCCATTTTTCTCTAGATTTTGTGTATAATCACTTCAAATGTCCTTAGTAGCAAATGTTCTTTGATCTATGGTGAACAAATTAGCTTAAAACACTATGGTCATTTGAAGCATGGTTGAACACATACTAGTGCTCATACATACATTGAAATGAGCTAGATGTTAAAATTCATGATTTAGTTGTGTTGGAAATTGAAGTTTGAATATTTGAATATAGTCAATAACTTTGCTCGGTACACTAAACTTAGTTTGCTTGGTCTACGACATGTTAGAATGACATAGCACTATCAACATAATTTGGTTACATGAATAGGCAACCATGGCATGGTATGTAGTGCTTGTTGGTCGGATGCCTAGGATCTATCTTACCTAGGAAGATTGCTATGCTCAAGTCAATCGATACCCAGGTAATTGTTACCAAAAATACTACACAGAAGTTAAAGCTTTGAGGGCCTACTATGGTCCAATGAGTGCAAACCATGGCCATCCGCCGGTAGCGGAGATTGAAGAGGAGCCACCAGGTGGAGATATGAAGATTAGGGGAATTGCTCCTTGGTCTTGGAAAGATGCCATGCTTTTATTGATGGCTATGGTCATTACTTTTCTTATTTGGAAGTTGATGTATGCTTTGTTTCGTAGAACAGTAGGTGGACTTTGTTGTATGGAGCCAATCAAGCAATGCATTTGTTGTATGTGAACTATATGTTGCATTAAATCTCTATTAGTTGGGTAATATATATATGCACAAATGCTACTAGTAGTTGTACATAGCCAAAACTGACCAAGATCATGTCACTGCCACCACTTGTCGTTGCCCATTAACCCATTGCCCAAGAGGTAATAGGCAACAAGAAGTGGCTGATATCGGTGAGACGAGAGAGCAGCATGATCCGACAAACGGTTATGATAACAATCAGGACTATGAGAATCAGGTACCGCGGACCCCTACCACTCTTCTCGAGCTAGATCAAGATGACTAAGATGACCAGGTAACTTAGGTATTATGTGACTAGGTAGCCACACACGCTAATTAATTGAGAGTCTATTAGCTTACTTGGTGTCTCTAGCAGGAGGTTTAGCCGACTGAGCTGCTAGATGGTTCGGGTAGCAGAAAGGCCAGAACCAAGCGAGGCGTGTCACAACTTCCTACTAGTAGAATTGCACACTGGCACATCACTGAGTTTGACCAAGTCAGGGAGCCGTTCGCACCTAAAAAGCTGCGGCCAAATACAAGACTGTCATCAAGGCACATGTAAGGGACAACATCCTGATTAATTATAGGAAGTGGATTGGAAAAGATGATGACCTGTGAAGGGTTCGCGAAAGTGAGAAGGATGACATATGGGAGAAATGAATCCCATAGTATTTTACTTTCCCACAGGACTATGACATGGAGCAAGTCAAGAAAAAAGCAAAAGAAATCATGGAGACATGCTTCAAGACTTTTAATGGGACATTGTACAAGAAATTTATCTTCGAGGATAAAGAGCCAAATTGGGATGGTGGAGAGTACACCAAGCAGAAGGACTTCTTGTAGGAATTCAAGCAATATAGGCAATCCAAGGAGTACTTGGAACTAAGCAAGAAGAATAAGGAGAACTCACTTAAAGCGACGAATCCTCATAAACTTGGCTCTCATGGCTATGCTAGTAAGATAGATGCATTTGAAAGGGAACTTGAGGAGGTGGAATGCCTTGGCATTGAGCCTAAAACTACTAATTGGGAGCCCAGATCGATATATTTCTGTTCAGCGAGGAGGGTACACCATGGCTCGGACAGGAGCTTTAGCTCCACAAATCTAACCATGAGCAGCCTCGTCTAGAGGATCTCCAAGGTAAATGATGAGGTGAGGAAAGGGACCTGCAGTACTAATAGGGAGAATGACGTGTTCACCCAAGCACTCGGAAACAAGGAGCACCCTGGTCGCACTAGAGGAGCCGGTCTTGTTCCTTGGAAAATAGCATTCAAGCAAGAATCTTCTACTTATCAGAGCCGCTCGAGGGGTAGAGCGGCACAAGAGGCAGAGTATATAAGGGTTCTGAAAGAGATGGAAGACAAATTCAAAAAAACAGATTGATGAGAGGGTTCAAGAAAAAGTCAATGTACTTATGGTGTCCATGGGATCAGTAGTACGACAAGAACCTGTTCCGACTAGCTTTTTCCCATAGTTCAGGGGGTCACAACAGCTATGGATCCACCCCGCTCGATGATGAAGAGGCGAATGCACCTCATCCGGTGGACAGCATCACCGAACCTGTCAATGTCAGGCTGTACATCCATTAGCAATGGACAACTGACAAGGTGGTGGTTGGCCAGGCCTGGCCTACGGGAGACAGGACCATTAATGGCCGCCCAATTCTAGCGGGGTATGCTCACATCAGCATTGATACTATACTTGATAAGAAGTATAACAAGATGCACATTGATTACCCTACACAGGAAGATAGGCAACGCCTTGTTCAGAACAAGGGTGCTCATGTGGCCTGGCGCAAGTGCTTCATTAAGCTTGATCACCAGTTGTCTTCGGATGATGATGAGTACGACAGCGAATCTTTGCCGCCTAGAGATGATCACTCACTATCTCCCAACAGAGGAGATCACACTACCTTCCCTGGTTCTTTGCCATCAACCCTAAGAAGACTAAAGACTCCTTCTGTTCCTCCTCGTCCTCCATCTTCATCTGCCCTAAGAAAAGAGAAGGCTTCTCCTCCTCCCGCTTCATCACCTCGAGAAAACATAATTCTCGTCCTCCTCCACAACAGCCCAAAATAAGATTCGGTCGCTAATGCTCCCAAAGTGGACCAACAAAAAAAGAAAAGGACGATGAGTGGCAGTGTTACAAACTTGATGAACCAACAAAAGCCAGAAGTAGCCTCCAAGGAAGACAAAGTTAGATTTTGGATTCTATTTGCCTTACTACCTAAGTGGAGGGTGCAGTTCGAATTCAATAGGCAAACAGAGAGTAACCACAATCAATTAAGAGTCGAAAAATACACCATGAAGATCAAAGGAAGAAAAACAAGATTGTCGACGACAACCCTAGATTAAGCAGGGACGATGCCGCGAGCATCTATTATGATTCACTGTATGAGATGGCAAGACCGGTAATGCAGTTTCAAAGATGTAATTTCTTGGTGGATGAGGAGGAGTATAAAAATTTGACAACATATATGTGTGACTTGCATGATTATTACATGGCCCAAGCACTTGAGACGGGGCAGGCGGGTTTCGAATATATTATCCGCCCGCTTCATGTTTTTCCATTATCCTAATGAAGAGAAGCACTTTGTCGGTTGGGATCACTTGTTTTAGCTATTCCAGAGACGTGATCTCGATATACAAATGTTGATGCTGTGGACTATGTAAGTACCCTACTCGCACGATATTATAATTAACTACTCTCTCGATACACAAATAGTTAATGAATGTACATTCCCCATGAATTATGCAGGCGTGTAGCAAAACATTGCTTTAAAACAATGTACGCTCATATGCCTTTCCTAGACCTCAAGCTAGTCAACGAGAGAACATGAGGAGGCATGCATGGAAATAAAGTGGAAGATCTAACAGAGATACTGACTGCCATTTTCAAAAATTTTAAGATGAGTAATAAAACCAAAATACTTCTAGCCTACAACTACGAGTATGTGCTCTCTACTTTTATTTTTATGCTTGTTTTTTGTAGTTACGATTATGCATTAACTAGGGTTTTGTGATTGCAGCAACAATTTCATCTTCATTGTTGTCGATATTAAAAGAAATCGTATCAAGGTGTAGGACTCAAAGAAAAAGCCACTATCTTTGCTCAATCCCCTAGTCGAAGTGCTTAATGTATAAGCGAACCTCATAACATATTATTTTCTAATCGCATAGAGCATATTCTAATGTTGCCTCTTTTTCACACTTTATAATGTGGCACAGTGTCCAGGCAAGAATGGTCGGTGAGACGAAGGTCCCATTCTAGGTTGCATCAATGCAATTGGAGACCCTAGACTAGCCGGCGGGAAACAATGAATGCAGGTTCTACGTAATGTGAGAATGATTCGCTACCTCAGTGTAAAATCGAAGGCGGCAGATGCTTTGGTGTGTATAATCTCCATTTTATTTATATCTGTTAATTCAACAAAATGATCTACTTATTTCTCTAACATTTCTGCCTTTCGAAACCAGTTTTTTTGAATGACAGCACAAGAAATTTAAACACAATAGGCTGTTAGAAATGGAGGTTATAGTACTGTCATCGGAGCTACCAGCCTTCATTTCATCAAAGTGCTTGGAAAAAAGGAACATTCTCCATTGCACAGTCTGTGAAGTACAAGGCACACTACGGGCCAGAGCGGCTCGCTAGATTATTGTATTTTTTTATTTATTTCAAGGGATTGAGATCTTCATAAGTACATTTGAACTGTAACTGTAATATTTGTAATGTTTAATGTTGATGGACCTGTCATCTACGTAGCAGATATAAAGCGAAACCCAATTCCACAATTAAAATAAAATAAAATAAAATAAATAAATTATAAAACAGTAAAATGTGAAAAAGAGATCACTAGCGGTAGTGATGGTAAAGAGGGCACTGCCGGTTCATGGCATGAGCCGGCAGTGTTGGTTGAGCCATCACTGTCGGCTTGACATCCAAACCGGCAGTGTTTCTAAAGACAACACTGTCGGTTTGAGCCTCCAACCGGCGGTGATGGCTCAACCAACACAGCCGGCTTGAGCCATGAACCAACAGTGTTGGCTTGCTCAACACTGCCGGCTTGAGACATAAGCCGACAGTGTAGGCTTGCTCAACACTGCCGGCTTAAGCCATGAACCGATACTCTTGAAGCAACCATCACTGTCGGTTGGGCCTACAAACAGACAGTGTTGTTCAACTGGACATTGCCGGCTGGAGTTAGGAACTGAGACTGTTGTCTGTAGATCAGTGTTAGTTTTTAGGAACCGCAGTGATGTCAACCCTATCACTGTCGGTATGCCACTGTCGGTTTAAATCCGACAGTGAAGAAATTTTTTGAACTGACAGTGATGTCCAGATCTGAGGTAGTGGCACGCTGCCATGTCACCATGGGCCCAACTAGTGCAACCCATGGTTTTGGGATTGAAAAGCCGAAAATTTTGGGTGCCCACCGACCACTGAATTGGGCGAATTTCAGAAAATTAGGAAAATTCGGTCCGGGATTCACTTATTTTGACTGGTCAAAATTTCATAATTTGATAAAATTTGGCCAAAATTTGACTAAATTTGAAAGCCAGCCCTGCAACTCTTGCCTGCGCAAGCGTAGCATCATCAACACCAGCCCGTGCATCTGCTGTGTGTGCACTGCTGCCCATCCCCATGGGGGGGGGGCATCTGAGTGCATCTGTGTGTGCGACCTCCATGAACATGGATCTCAAGGAGAAGAACGTGGACTAGAATGGGCAAAGATTTAGGTGCTAGAACTAGACAAGGAGAAATGACGGGAACAAGAGGCAGCTGAAGTAGAGATCCAGGTGCTGCTCCATGTGCTCCACTTCGGAGTCAACTGCTAGACGCCGCCAGCCACCAGGTGAATGGAGGAAGAAATGAAATAACTACGGTTGCTAAGTTGAGGTTCGCGTTTATATACACAGAGGAGTATATGTGGGCTAGATCGGACCTTTAGATGGGCTACAAAATCAAAGTGGGCCGATTTTTTTTGGCTGGTTCAGTATTGTCTCGGGCCCTACCGAAATGGCGAATTTTGGTGAAATTTGGCCCATTCGGGGCAAATCCCAGAACCGTGGTGCAACCTATATACCCCTCCGTCTCAAATTATCTGTCGCTTTTGATTTCCGTGCTGCAAGTTTTACTCGATTTAAAAAAAATGCATACAATATTTGTATCTCCAAATAAATTTATTAAAAAACTAGATTGAAAGATCTTTCTAATGATACAAATTATGTACCATAAGTATTAATATTTTTTAATATATATTTTGTCAAAGTTATTTTTTGGAAAACGAAAACGACACATATTTTGAGACGGAGGGAGTACATCTTAAAAATCCTCACAGCTCCCTCGCGGCTCTCGTGTGCGTGTCAAACAGCGGAACAGATGGCATCAAGTAGCTAAACAGACGACATATTTTGTGCACTTTCTCCCCATCTCAACGATCATAAATGCTCCTACAACGGATTGAGGCACTCATCCAATCCAAATTAACCATCGTGTGAATTCATGAGTCCAGCCCAAGGAGTCGACATGGCATTGCTCTGGCTATCCAAATCAAAAACTGATTCCAACGCTTAATTTTCCATTGCTCCGGCTACCCAAATCAAAAACTGATTCCAATGCTTGATTTTTCTCTTATACAATACACCTATGATCTTCGTGATGCAAATTATTATCCATAGGTCATTTGGTAGCCAAGTTTCTCACCCATTGTCCACACCACCAAGCATATAGGATTTTCATGGCTTCTCACGCTGCCACGTCACAATGGCCCAACTACTACAACCTTTATACATCAGAAAAATCTTCACAGCTCCCTCGTGGCTCTCGTGTGCATGTCAAACAGCTGAACAGATGGCATCAAGCAGCTAAAAAGACGACATATTTGGTGCATTTTCTCCCAATCTCAAGATCATAGATGCTCCTGCAATGAATTGAGGCACTCATCAAATCCAAACCATCGTGTGGATTCATGAGTCCAGCCAAGGAGTCAACATGCCATTGCTCTGGCTACCAAATCAAAAACTGATTCCAACACTTAATTTTCCATTGCTCCGGCTACCCAAACCAAAAATTGATTCCAATGCTTGATTTTCCTCTTATAAAATACACCTACGATCTTGGTGATGCAAATCATTATCCATAGGCCATTTGGTAGTCAGGTTTCTCACCAGATGTCCGCACCACCAAGCATACAGGATTTTCCTGGCTTCTCATACTGCCACATCACCATGGCCCAACTACTACTACCAATATACATCAGAAAAATCTTCACAGCTCCCTCGTGGCTCTCGTGTGCGTGTCAAACACTGAACAGATGGCATATTTGGTGCACTTTCTCCTGATCTCAATGATCATATATGCTCCTGCAATGGATTCAGGTACTCATAGAATCAAAACCATCGTGTGGATTCATGAGTACAGCCAAGGAATCGACATACCATTGCTCTGGCTAGCCAAATCAAAAATGGATTCCAACGCTTAATTTTCCATTATTCCAGCTACCCAAATCAAAAACGGATTCCAACACTTGATTTTCCTCTTATAAATGCACCTACGATCTCCGTGATACAAATTATTATCCATAGGCCATTTGGTAGCCAGGTCTCTCACTCGGTGTCCGCACCACCAAACATATAAGATTTTCATGGCTTGTCACGCTGCCACATCACCATGGCCTAACTACTGCAACCTATATACATCAGAAAATCAAAAATCCACGGGCTCCGATTAATCTTCCACCCAGCCGTGTCCCCTTGTTCTTCATTCGTTCCCCTCGTCTCCTATCCCATCCCCTTCTTCCCCAACTTCGACAGGATTAGAAGAGAAGGGTATCAGGGAGAGGCAAGCTGGCTAGGCGGTGGGGACGGCGGCGGCCAGCTTTAGGGCCCTAACGGTGGTGGAGGTGGTGTTGATGGTAGTTAACAACCATTGTAAACCGACAATATAACTTGTATGAGAGCATAAAATAATCACCAACATAGGTTTAGGGATTTAAACTAACAAATTCCATAAGTTTTAGTGAATATATGTTTTCAGCAGGGTTTATCCAGAAAACTATCAAGGTGGACCAAAACATCAGAATTAATCACGCATATCCGCGACGAGGAGAACTCTAGAAGGTTCCAGAGGACACACCAGAGGGCGAACCACCGAAGCAGAGAGGAGACCCACCTGTCAGCCTCCGATTCGCTACATCGGTTCTCCACCACCTTAGGGTTTGCATCTACGCCGTTCTTTCAAGTCGGTTTGATCCGAGGGCTAAGGATTGATGCTCCCCTATATATACCAGCCCCTGCCACCCCCAGGGCATAACCCTGATCATTGATCATAATCCTCCGTCAGTCAAGAAGACAGAAACCCTAATCATCCTTAGAGCTCCACCGTATTCTAGGGCATAGTTAGCTAGGTGAGATCTACAGGGAGGCAAGCTTCGCTTGGATTCCTAGTCTTGTCAAGAGCGTGGCTTGGTATAGCCCCTTGTTTATGCATGTAACATATCAAGTGTACACATTTATAAATATAATAAACTTAAGTATACAAATTTATCCATACAAAACGGAACTAGATTTACCTCGTGTTCGCCAAAACAGCCGTTTAAACACTGTTTAGCCCGTTTAATGCTGTTTATTTCTGTTACGTTTAGGCCGTTTAGACCGTTTTTCCTGTTTTTTGACCGTTTAAACGGTCAACAGTTTAATTTTTGTTTACCCCTAAATAAAAATAGTTTACCACCGTTTACCATTTACTACCTGTTTAAACGGTCGTTTAATCTGTTTAGGCGAACACTGACTCTCAGTGGTGTAGGAGCAGGGTTCTTGGTGAATGAAAGCATGTTTTTGCGTACTCCTAGTGTAGGAGCAGCATGTACATGTGGGTGTACATGACCTTGATCTTGGGAGAATGATAAATCTCTCAACAGGGGTCAACAGGACTTGACCAAACTCAACACAATAATAAACAGCTTATGTGGAAGGCTTCAAACTTTACAAGATGTCAAATTTGGCTTTAGTAGGATTTGCTCATCAATTCAGGAGTATGTGATACTGTGGTTTTATATTTTTATCAAAACAAATTCTCCAAGTACTTCGAATAGAAATAGTAGGATCTCTAAGTTAGAACTATATCACACTTCACAACAACTTAGTCAATATGATTGTCCTATTAGAATGTTTTCCCACAAGCTTGGTGTTTATTTTAGCAGTTGTTACATGATAGTTGGCGGTTAGAAATGTGAGTTAACCACCGCCAATAGAGGTTCATCTAGTTTCTACTTGTGGGTACAGTTGTACACCTCTGTAGAGTCTTGAAAGCCTGAAGTCCTTCGAGACGAAACTATTCAGTTGTTCTTTCTTTCTATACGCATGGTAGAATGAATGATGAACTATGAGCACCTTTGTTATAATGATAAATGCTTTAATCCCAATGTTGAGCAAAGCATGTCATACTCTTAATGAATATCATTGCTTTCCGCACTTATACAAATGCCTAATAATCACTCCGTGCATCCACCAAATACTATATGTTGGAATTAAGTTCTATGAGTACGCAATGTACTCATGGCATAGACGTTAAGTTGTTTTGCAAGAATGCCGTAGATTGATGTGAGCTGAGTCTCCATCACCGCCGCCTAGTAGCATCGGGAAAGGGCAAACCCGAGCGTGCTGCAAGTTAACTCCAAAGCCTTGTTTGACTGATTTTGAGTGATCAACCTTAGAAAAGGTACAGAATCTCGTCCATCAGTTGGACTAGGACATGTATTCATGTAAACTTTCTCTTGTAATTTACCCGGTATAAGATGTTTTGAGCACTATTCATTAGCCTATGTTGGTTTGGTATGTGAACTGTTGTGTGCCACTCAACCTGATCCTATAGAGGAGTTGCTTAGTGCGCTCCTAGGGGCCTCGAAGTCGTGAATTCGACGACCTCCGTGACAGGTGGGTATCGGAGCAATGGTTGGTTCGCATGCACAATCCACCTACCTAACTCTCACGGACTAATGTATAGTGTTTGAGAAAATTGAGTAAAACTTGCAATTCTACCCATCTAGAGTTAGATGCTAGAAGTTAAAAATAACCCTCTTCTAATTAGTTTGCTTTGGCCATTCACCTACATCAGTTAGAGTGTTAATCAACTAAGCATTTTCCAAAAAGGCGGGCGGCAAAAGGAGTTTGGCAAAGTTGTGAATGTAACAGATCCATCCAATTTATAAGAGCACAAGTACAATAGTAATCACCGAAGTGATCAAACTATCATACTTGAGCCCATATAAACCCGGTAGTCCGACGAAATCACGAAGGATCTCAAACAAACCAACATATAAACCAAGATCGTACATGATTCAACACAACCACTCACATGTTACATCATAGTTTACAAGTATCTCACATACATCAGAGTTCACATAGTTATTACAAACCAAGTTTAAATAGCGGAAGCAAAGTAGTTTGACATCAATATCACACTTAGTTCAAATACATGCTAGTACCACGGTCATTTCCAGCAAAAGCAGAACAGAGAGGATATATTAGGAGAACCATGCCCCATGGTTTAGTCCTCATCCATGGCAGGCTGAAAGTAGTTCTTACAATACCCATGATACATCATGTCATCTGCGACAAGAGAGAATAAACCCTGAATACAAGAATGTACTCAGCTAGACTTACCCATCATAAACCAGAAATAATATGACACCAAGGAGTATGCAAGGCTTTATCGGTGGAGTTAGCTTGACAACATTTTGCATAAAAGCTTAAGTAACATAACTTGAAGATTTAGTACCTTTAGCATCAATTTGAATACCTATTCAATTAAGCATATCTAGATTAGCACCTGTACTAGAGCCATCACTTGATTAAGCTAACAAGAAATAGTAACCATATCTGGTATAATAATTTGAGCATCATCATAACCATCAAGTTCTATTAATTAATGCTACGTTGCCGCTGCTTAGTCAAGTTCTCACTATCCGGGAGAGATGGTGACTCGAATCGATTTCAACCAGCTGGGGAGTTATTCCTAACACAAACCCATACTTCCCCCATTGGGGTCGTATTAGGTCACCTTTGGTACAATTTAGGTACAGTCGTGGGTCCGATCAATGCCGCACCCTTAGAGATTCTACCTGTCTGTTAGGAAGTTCTGGCCTGGCCTGCCCTTGGACTCACGCCACTAGCTCCCCACACATCCTTATTGCCTCTAGTGTGCGCACTTTCACTTACCGGTCTCCGGCTGAGTTGAGCTACTCGGCTTCGTGGTCGGAACGACTTATCCAGCCAACTAAGTGTTAGGCATGCATTCAACATGATATGAGAACATACAGCGAATCGGTCGTTAACCGACACAGACGGGGATAAATAGGCACCAAGACCTTCATGCCTTGTTGCTTCTCTATCACAATCCCGCTCGGTCTCCTGTTTATTCATCATCACATGGTTATTTCCATGATAGCAATTATAGCCAAGCCTGATCAGGTATCTACCTATATCTTGTAGGTGATAGGAGATCACCCGACTTCTACCGGACTAGGCAAGGCTAAGCTTATATTTAATCCTGGACCTACCAAGGATTCAAGATATATTTGTCTGTATAAGGAAAATATATGCAACAAGTGTTTCCAATCAACTCCTAAAACCTAATGCATCAAACATAAAGGACGCAAGTGATATTTGTAAAAACATAGGAGGCTTATAATGCTCCGAGGCTTGTCTTTCAAGAATGAAGAAGGTTGGTGGTCAGGACACTTAGGAAGATCTTCCACATTGACTCCTCTTTCCGCCTGAACCTCCTGCTCCTAGGCTGCCTGCTGCTGCTCCTGACGCTCGGGTTCGAACTCAAGGAGCATCACTCCTTCTGGGGAACCTATTGCATGCATATGCACAAATGAGTATAATGAATGCATAAGAGATGAGATGACATGATAAATTGTATACACATGAGCATGGTTATCCGCAAGATGTATGATAAGTTTAACATTCGTTGACCAAGTAGATGTATAATTTTCTTCTAGTTGATCTTTACGGAGTAGGTGCATATCTCTTCTACAGTACAAGAAACATACACTCACCAAGTTCTAGTAACCTAAGGTAAAGTTGTTCATCATTAGTAAGAGGCTTAGAACTTGCAGCTAACAACTAATCTCAATTAGCCTAAGCATCTACACAAGCATCACATAAGACAAACAATTACAATTGACTTAGTCATTTCCTGCTGTAAACAACAGCTATTTATTTTGGCTATACCTGGAGTTCTACTCAACCAAATACTATGATCTTGGACTTTTGGAAAGCTTATAAAACTCCCTACAACTTTCTTATAGTCCTCTAAAGATGATTCAATGGCTACCAAGGACAAACAAAGCGATTTCCCAAATCTGTCTAGAAATTCCAGAGAACAAGCATTTCAGGAGACCAACTTCCAACAGCTATAACTCTTAAACCATTTAGCATATTTCCATGAAAATTTGAAACCAGCAATATAAGTAAGTTATCTACAACTTTGTTATTGACAAGATTTACAACAAACATCATTTTACCCCTAGAATTTATTTAACAACAAAAACTGTCCAAAAGTCACTAAAATTGAATTATAGAGCAATTAATATTTCACTACATACAAGAAAGCAAATTTGGACACAACCAATAGTACCAACCATTCATAGACATCATATAAAACATAATGGTCAAGCCCAAATAAATTATTTTAAATCCCTTTATTAATTTATTTGGACACTAATGTGAAATAAGGAAAATATAACAAAAGTGCACAGTAAATTCTAAGAAAATTATAGTAGCCTACATATGACCCCAAAAGTCTATTGTACAAATTTTGTGCCATTTAGATAAGTATAACAATCTCTATAAAAATGACAAGTTGTGTAGACTTATTTTAGCTAAAATAGTTTAGCCTAGTGAAAAGTGTCAAACAAAAGATTTTATATTTTTATTACATTCATCCTATCACCATAACACTATGTAAAAATTTACATGATCATTAGTTATGTATTTTTCCCCATTTATTTTCACTAGAAACTAGCATTTATTTAAGATTAAATACGAAGACCATATTCCAAGTATGATTACTATAGGTTTAGTATTTTTTTAGCTAGATAATGTCAACACAAGATCAGAAAAAATGGAATCATAATTTTATCACTTTCCTAGCTCAAGTTATGCATTTTACAAGATTGAAAATAATTTAAAAGCACTTATCTAGCTCAATTTAAATGTCCTAGAAACATATCTAAAATAGTAGGTTTCATATTTTTATTAAATATTACACTTTATGATGAATCTAACAAAATTTAGTTCACTCAATTTAGACACTCCGAGCTCTAGATATTAATTTTTGAAATATGTATTCAAATCTATGAAAAAAAAAAATCAAAGAACACAGACTGACAGATGGAGCCCGCGGTCAACGGGGCCTGCTCGTCAACGAAATAAAAACAGAGGACGGAGGTTGACCGGTGATAGCTCGCCGTCGGTGAGGTCTCCGACGATGAGGTTACCTCCGTCGTGTTCCACTCAACATCCCGCATCAAATGAGGTAGGTTGTCGGACCTCTAATGGCGGTTGGCTACGGTGGCGGCGCTAATGGCGGCTCAGCAGAGGCACGCGGCGGTGCTCCAGCCATCCCCGGCCATGGTGTGCTCGAGCGAGCATGGCTACAGCTTCATGGTGACCTAGCGGAGCTCTAGGGTTAGGTCTAGGTCACAGTGGAGCAGCGGCATGCTCCGACCGCGTGCATGGCGGCGCAGCGGCGCACAACGCACGATGGTGAGGTCAACGTTTTGACAAGACGACGGCTAAAGGCAGGTCGTTGTCTTTGGGAAAGACAATAAGGCTTTAGGCGACATGATAACGGGCACCAGAGCGGTCTAAGGGTGGCCGGTTGAGGTCGACGGCGGTAAGCTCATGCGCGCGGCCATGGTGGACGCGCATGGCACGGTCACGTGTTCCCGCGTGGCGGTGGCGGTTAAACCGGCTTTTGCCTTAGCATCTAGACCCTATGGTGATGAGCAACCATGGGTGAGGGAGGTTAGAGGAGCACCAGTTGAGGCTAGCCATGGTGAGCTTAAGCTCGGCAGCGCACCATAACCACGGCAATGGCGGTGATGGCGCAATGTGGCCTTACCCTTGCTCAAGTCTTGAAGCTAGCGGGTCGAGGAGATAGACGAGGTGGTGGAGAAGCTATGGGCGAGGTGGATTGGGTGGTGGTGCTGCGTGCACGGTGAGCAAGCACAACGGAGGCACACGGCGATGGCGACGGTGGCGTGGCTCGGCTGTGAGAGAGAGAGCGAGAGCAAGGCGAGGCAAAGAGAGTGAGCGCTAGAGAGTGAGCGAGGTGATGCGGTGCCCTATTCTGCCCACATATGGCCTCCACGTGGTGGCCATGACCTATGGCCGGCTGGCCACTGACACGGGCGGCAAGGACCAGTTTAGGCCTATGACTGCTGACTGACAGCGACAAGTTCAAGCCACTAGTGTTCTTAATCCGTGGTGAGTTAGCAAAAACTCCATTACTAAGAATTGTAGAGCTATAGGAGATCTACAACTTTGCTTTAGAAAGTTTCCTCTAATTCGCCATGGTTTTCAAAATGGAAAGCTTCAAAGTATGGTACATGAAACTGTAAATCAATTCTTTGAAAAATTTCTATGTTTGAAAATAGCATTTTGTTGATTTTTGTGAGTCCTATTTGACCATGTTAGGCATTGAATTAAGTCTTTGCCCAAAAATGAAAGTTGTTACTCTAGTCAAGTACTACAACTTTGCTTAAGCATGCATTGCCATGCAAACACTATAAAGCATAGTTCAACTTTGGTCAAAGTAGGATCATGAAAATTGGAGTTTCTAGAATAACTATGACTTGGGGGCTGTTTTGGTCCATGTCATGAATACCAAACTTGGTCCAAGTATCATCCTAGATATGTCTAAGGTGTTTTTGGGACCTCACAACCATTTCCCACATTGGTCACCCATGATCACAAGCATATGTATGTATATAAGCAACATCACATGTGATAGAGATAAAGTGAATGAGATGAAACTTCTTGTGCTCATGCCCATGAATGCTTGAATGATGCTTGTGCTCATGAATGCAAGTGCAAAAGTGCAATCCTAACACCTAGGGTGTTACAGCCCCTCCCCCTTATAGAAATCTCATCCCGAGATTCGAAAGGCCTACTATTTTTATAAAAGGTGGGATAAACCTCACGTAAATAATCTTCCCGTTCCCACGTAGCATCTTGCTCACTATGATTATTCCACATCACTTTGTGAAGCTTAATCACATAGTTTTGAGTTACTCTATCCTTGCTATCTATAATTTGCACTGGCTTCTCTTCATAGGCTAGATTCAATTCTAACTTGATATCTCTAACCTCCACTCTTTCTTCTGGAACACGTAAGCATTTCTTTAATTGGGATACATGAAAAAGGTTGAAGATAGCCCTCATTTCTGGAGGTAACTGGATCTTGTAGGCTACTCTTCCGCTTTTCTTAATGATTGGATATGGACCTACATATCTGGGTGCAAGCTTTATTTTTATCCCAAACCGTTGTACCTTTTCCATTAGTGACACTTTCAGGTATACATAATCACCTCTTCAAATTCAATGGGTCTTCTTCTCTTGTCCGCATAACTCTTCTGCCTTGATTGAGTGGCTTCTATATGTTGTTGAATGATATGCACCTACTCTTCAGCCTCTTTGACAAAATCAATACCATAGTATCTCCTTTCTCAGGGTTCAACCCAATTCAAAGGAGTTCTACATTTACGGCCAAACAAAGCTTCAAAAGGAGCCATCTTAATACTCTCTTAATAACTATTGTTGTAGGAAAACTCAGCTAAAGGTAGCCATTTTTCCCATGAACCTTTTGAAAAGACGACACAAGCTCTTAACATGTCTTCCAATATTTGATTTACCCATTCAGTTTGCCCGGAGGTCTGAGGGTGATAGGCAGAAATTCTGACTAAGTTGGTGCCTAACATTTTGTGCAAATGTTCCCAAAAACGAGGAGTAAATTGAGGCCCTCTGTCAGACACAATGGTTCTTGACATGCCATGTAGATGTACTATGTGGGAGAAATACAACTAAGCATACTCATGCGGTCGATAGTTGGTTCTGACTGGAATGAAATGTGCAGACTTAGTTAGGCGATCCACAATCACCCATATGGAATCAAAATTCTTATGAGTAGGTGGAAGTCCAACAATAAAATCCCTGCTAACTTCTTTCCACTTCCAACCTAAAATAGACAGTGGTTGAAGCAACCTAGCAGGTTTCAAATGAATAGCCTTAACTCATCAACAATTATCACATTTAGCAACATAAGCTGTAATTTCCTTCTTCATTTTGGTCCACCAAAAGCGGGTCTTCAAGTCCTGATACATTTTACTACTACCCGGATGAATGGACAATTTAGAAGAGTGAGCCTCACCTAAGATCTAGTTTCTAAGTTCTTTATCCTTCGGCACTACTAGTCTATCTTTAAACCATAGAACACCGTTCTCATCGATCCTAAAATGCTTAGTCTCTTGCTCTTTCATCTTTCTTTTGATGTGGAACACACCTGGATTGGTCTTCTAAAGCTCGATGATCTTGCTCTCAAGAGAACAACTGATCATAATATTGTGTAGCACAGCAGGATGTAACAAATTGAAGCCATCTTCTAACATAGAATTGCAATGAGACTTTCTACTGAAAGCGTCTGCAACAACATTCGCTTTGCCAGGATGATAATGTACTTCTAAATTGTAATCTTTGATCAATTCTAGCCATCTTCTCTGTCTCATATTCAATTCAGGTTGAGTGAAGATATACTTAAGACTCTTATGATCTATGTAAATATGACACACATTGCCAAGCAAATAGTATCTCCAAATCTTCAATGCATGGACAACCACTGCTAATTCCAAGTCATGGGTTGGGTACTTGACTTCATGCTTCTTCAGCTGATGTGAGGCATAAGCAATGACTTGGCCTTCCTACATAATAACACATCCCAAACCGGTACCTGATGCATCACAAAACACATCAAAAGGTTTCTCGATATCAGGTTGTGCCAAAACAGGAGCTGAAGTCAACAAAGTCCATAAAGTATGAAAAGCAGCTTCAAACTCAGGAGTCCACACAAACTTCTCATCTTTCTGAAGCAATCTTGTCATTGGCTTAGCAATTTTGGAGAAGTCCGGAATGAACCGACGATAGTAACCTGCTAAACCAAGAAAACTCCGAACTTCATGAACTACAGTCAGGGCCTTCCAATCCATAACTTCTTGCACCTTAGAGGGTTCTACGGAGATCTCATTTTCTGACAGCACGTGCCCTAGAAAAGGTACCTTCCAAAGCCAAAACTCACACTTGCTAAACTTAGCATACAACTTATGTTCTCTTAGTCTGGTTAGAACAACTCTCAGGTGCTCTGCGTGATCCTCCTCGTTTTCTAAATAGATCAGAATGTCATCGATGAACATAACCACAAACTTATCTAGCTCGGGCACGAACACCAAATTCATCAGATACATAAAATATGCAGGAGCATTTGTCAGCCCAAAAGACATGACCAAATACTCATACAAGCCATACCTAGTGAAGAAAGCAATTTTAGGTATGTCTTCTAGCCTGATTTTAATCTGATGGTAACCAGATCTCAAACCAATCTTGGAGAACACCTTAGCCCTTGACAATTGATCAAACAAGATATCAATTCGAGGCAAGGGATACTTGTTCTTGACCATTACGGTATTAAGTGGTCGGTAGTCCACACACATTTGTAAGGATTTGTCTTTCTTCTTCACAAATAAAGCGGGACAACCCCACGAAGATGAGCTAGGTCAAATGAGACCTTTCTCTAAGAGCTCTTTCAATTGAACCTTAACCTCAGCTAGCTCATTTGGTAGCATTCCATATGGCCTCCGAGAGATGGGTGCTGTACCCGGTAGTAACTCAATCTTAAACTCTACATCCCTATCGGGTGGCAACCCAAGCAATTCATCTGGAAACACATCTGGAAACTCACATACCACTGGAATATCAAGGAGGGTCATGGTCTGAATAGCACAGGCTAAGTTTTGGACATCAAAACTTCTAGGAAGTGGCAGTAGGAAAGCATTGTTACTCTGGGGTTCCCTCAACATGATGGTTCTAGTCAAAGTGTCAATGAGAACTCCATGGCCACTCATCCATTTCATACCCAAGATTACATCTATCCCAACCCTGGCAATACTACAAGGTCTGAGGTATACTCTCGGTTGCTTATTGAGATGCGCACATCTCTGACTATATGGTTGGTAGAGATATTATTTCCGGCTGCACTTATGCAATAACCACCCTTATCTTCAGTAACTACCCTTTCATCATGCTTGGATGCAAATATTTGACTCATAAATGAATGTGAAGCTCTAGAATCAAACAAAATAACTGCGGGGTGTTGGTTCATAAGAAATGTACCCGCAGTAACAACTTCACCTAAAGGGATCTCTTCTAGGGGGATATAGTACACGTGTCCCTGATGTGCATTTGGATTACCCTGCTTCTGGTTGTTGTTGTTCTTGGCATAGGGGCAATTTCTTGCCCAATGGCCAGTCTTATTGTAGTTCCAGCATGGCATGTTGTTAGGTAGAACGCTGGAGCTTCCTTGTCCTATGCTACCCTTTGGTAGGGCGATAGAAAAGGCCTTGCGATACACTTTTTGGGTCTGATTAGTCTGTACCTTCTTCTGAGGTAGTCTATACTTTGGAGTAGGTGGGTAGAACTGAGGTCTCACAGCAATAGGAGCTTTTGACTGAGATGCACCTGCTTCATAAGCTCTCTTACAACTCTTAGATGCTGAATAGATGTTGTTCTAATTCTCCTGAGTTAAAGCATCACCAACAAACTCATTGAAAGTGGCACACTTGCTGTTAGCTAGAGTCTTCATCAGCTTCGGACTAAGCCCTCTCTTGAAACTAGTAGTCTTCTTTGCATCAGTTTCAACAAACTCTATGGCATACCTTGACATATTGTTAAAGGCATGCAGATTCTCAATTAGGCTCTTAGTACCTTGTGTCAGCCTCATGAATTCTATATGCTTCATGCTCATAAGACCAGGGGGAATATAATGTCCCCTAAACGTAGTCTTAAACTGGTTCTAGGTAATTTGAGCATCCCCAAACAAAGTGGATCGATGATGACCCCACCAAATGCCTACAGGCCCTTGCAGTTGGTGTGATGCTTATTCTGCCTTTAGGTGCTCTGTGACCCTTAAGAGATGGAACTTCTGTTCAATTGTATTCAGCCATTCATCTACCTGCAATGGCTCCTCTGCTTCCTTAAAGATAGGAGGCTTGGTGTTAAGAAAGTCCTTAAAATTGCTGAACTGGTTAGGTTCAGGTCCTTAGCGTTGGTCCCTTCCTCGTCCATGGCCAGCATTCTACGCAAGACTGCGCAGCACTTCTCCCATGGAACGTTGGGTTTCCATGAGCTGGGCCATCATCTCCGCTGGCATAGGATGTGGTGGTGGTGGGACGTCCTCATTGTTATCGCCACGGGAACCACTACCACCCGCATCATCTCCACCAGCTCCCCTATGGGTGCGCATCATCTGTAGAATTGCAACCATAAGTAATTATTGATGATGTTAGAAAAAAATGTAGAGGAATTATATAATTATGCCAAACTGAATTTACTGGAGAGAATTTACATTCATACAATAAATTAGAGGCATAATAATTCATTTCCACAACACAACATCACCAATTATATTACTTAGCGATCACGCAATGCATTCCCATACATGCCAAATACTTGCCAGCACACAAACTAGACATTTATGAAGGTTCAACAACGACATAGATTAAACATGCAATGTTTTGAGATTACATCAAAGGAGTACATCATGAGATCGAAACCTAAATTATGAGTTCATTACATAAAGCATCGAAGATAGAGAGATAGCGCATCTAGCTAGATACTATAGCTAAGCTACTCCTAGGGTGGTCGCTGTCAATGTTGGACACATCATCACCATGGTCGTCCTCAAAAGGCTCGACCTCTTCCTCAGGCTCATCCTCAGCGTCCACCTCTATGCCAGTGTCCTCAGCAATCAACACATTGGGATCTTTGTCCACCGCTGGAGCTGGAGGAAGAATTGGGTTCACCATGTTGTTGAGACGATGAACATCCAACTGAAGCTCCTCAATCTGGCATATGAGTTTCTGCTCTCTATGATCAAACTCCGTTGCCTGCCTAGCAGCCTGAAACATAGTCCGGATTATAGCTGCCTCTCTAGCCTCAGCAAGGCGAATGACTTTGTCCCTCTTAGCATGGACGTCCTGTATCTCTACCCTAGCTACATCTCTTTCTACAACAGCATTTACCAACTAAACCTGGTGAGCTTCCAAAGCTATAATAGCATCATCGGTTTCTCACTGAGCCTCTCTAGCTGCCCTTCGATGCCTACGTACACACCCTTGTAGCTGGCGTTGCGCGGCCTATGCTCGCTAGAGCTGTAGCATGCAGCTGACGTAGCTGCTTGGCAGGAGTAGAACATCTTTAGGACGACGAACATAGCGCTCATAACAGCACTAGAGCTCTCTGCTCTCTCATCACGGTCTCTCACCAGTGCATTACCACCCGGCTGCATCCAGGAGGTCACCGACGGATGCACCCGAGGAAAGGTTCTGGCTGGGCCATTGACAAGCTCATCACCAAACTCCTGATAGATCTCACTCAGTGCCTCCAAAGCTACCACTTGGGCACCTTCCCAAGGAGACTTCCCATCTGACTCAATACTCCAACCTTGCCACTATGGATTGTCTGCATGGGCTAGAATGGTCACTCGCACATCATACCATGGCTGCCCCTCAGCTACCACTTCCCTCTAGAAGTAGTGGGGTGGCTCAGCGTACCCAACTGAGTTTAGCACCCTCCACAACAAGGTAGGAGTGCCAAACACAGCCAGGAACATGTCACTGTGAGACGGGGCTCCTGGTGCTACCATCTGTAGCAAAGTGTGTAGCTCTTGTGAGAGGATATCATACATGAGAAGAAATTGAATGAATGGGGTAAGCAATTATAAGGGAGGGAGGAATGCAAAAATGTAAATGCATGAGTGAACATGATGCATGCACGTTCCGTACGTCCTCACGAATCTTAGGAAAAAATTAAAAATTCTAACAACATACACGGTGGCATACATACGTTCTCTCAATATACGTAACTAATCGGGCTACACGTTTCGTGTTAGTGTACCTGCACAAGAATTTCATTTCTGCCCAACCCAACAAATATATATGCCAAAATATAAATCTAGGCTCTAGGTTGCAACTAAATACTTCCATATATATATATACCCATACATATACTTCCATATCAAAGCTACCCGAAAGTAAATACGTGCCATACATACATATAAATATGCATCTATAGCCATATCAAAGCTAACCCATAATTAAATACCTTAGTATATATATGAGACATATATATATATATATACCGTAGTACCAAAGCTACCTCTCCCCTTAGACCGCATGCTCGCTCACCCTTGCTGTCTTGCCACTCTTACCTTGGGCATAGAAGCAATTGATCCATACATTACCACTCAAGTGAATGGCATCCATACAATAGCACGCCGTATGGACGACGAAAGTAAAAAGCCCCATGTTAGTACTTATTTAGCCACATGATAGTCCTTAATTGGGCATAAAGAAAATGATCACTGGCACACTCTAAATTTAAAATTTAGATTTTTAATACACCTATATATATAGCTATAATTTATCAAACTGATTTTATAAAACAAAACCTTTGTTTTAAATACCCATATGACAAGTTTAGTGTTGAACCTTGCTCCGATGCCAACTATAACAGAACCATCCAATTTATAAGAGCACAAGTACAATAGCAATTACTGAAGTGATCAAACTATCATACTTGAGCCCATATAAACCTGGTAGTCCGATGAAATCATGAAGGATCTCAAACAAACCAACATATAAACCAAGATCGTATATGATTCAACATAACTAGTCACATGTTACATCATAGTTTAGAAATAGTTCACAAGTATCTCACATACATCGGAGTTCACATAGTTATTACAAACCAAGTTTAAATAGCGGAAGCAAAGTAGTTTGACATCAACATCACACTTAGTTCAAATACATGCCAGTACCACAGTCATTTCTAACAAAAGTAGAACAGAGAGGATATCTTAGGAGCACCATGCCCCTTGGTTTAGTCCTCATCCACGGCAGGATGAAGGCAGTTCTTACAGTACCCATGATACATCATGTCATCTGCAATAAGAGGGAATAAACCCTGAGTACGAGAATGTACTCAGCTAGACTTACCTGTCATAAACCAGAAATAATATGACACCAAGAGTATGAAAGGTTTTATCGGTGGAGTTAGCTTGACAACATTTTGCATAAAAGCTTAAGTAACATAACTTGGAGATTTAGTACCTTTAGCATCAATTTGAATACCTATTCAATTAAGCATCTCTAGATTAGCACATGTACTAGAGTAATCACTTGATTAAGCTAACAAGCAATAGTAACCATATCTGGTATAATAATTTGAGTATCATCATAACCATCAAGTTCCATCAATTAATGCTACATTGCCCTACTCAGTCAAGTTCTCACTATCCGGGAGAGACGACGACTTGAATCGATTCCATCTAGCCGGGGAGTTATTCCTAACACAAAATCCTACTTCCCCCATCGGGGTCACCTTTGGTACAATTCAGGTATAGTCACAGGTCCAATCAGCGCCACACCCTCAGAGATTCTACCAGTCTGCCAAAAAGTTTAGGCCCGGCCTACCCTTGGACGCATGCCACTGGCTCCCTGCACATCCTTACTGCCTCCAGTGTGCGCACTTTCACTTATCGGGTCCCAGCCTGAGTTGAGCTACTCGGTTTCGCAGTTGGAACGACTTATCCAGCCAACTAAGTGTTAGGCATGCGTTCAACATGACATGAGAACGTACAGTGAATCAGTCCTTAAATGACACAGACAGGGATAAATAGGCACCATGACCTCCATGCCTTGTTGCTTCTCTATCACAATCCAGCCTGGTCTCCTTTTTATTCATCATCACATGGTTATTTCCACGATAGCAATTATAGCCAACCGTGATCAGGTATCTACCTATATCTTGCAGGTGATAGGAAATCACCCGACTTCTACTGGACTAAGCAAGGCTAAGCATATATTCGATGCTAGACCTACTAAGGATTCAAGATATATTTGTTTGGACAAGGAAAATATATGCAGCAAGTGTTTCCAATCAACTCCTAAAACCTAATGCATCAAACATAAAGGACGCAAGTGATATTTGTAAAAACATAGGAGGATTATAATACTCCAGGGCTTGCCTTTCAAGAATGAAGAAGGTTGGTGGTTAAGACACTCAGGAAGATCTTCTACGTTGACTCCTCTTTCTGACTGAACCTCCTGCTCCTAGGCTGCCTGCTGCTCCTCCTGACGCTCGGGTTCGAACTCGAGGAGCGTCACTCCTTCTAAGAACCTATTGCATGCATATGCACAAATGAGTATAATGAATGCATAAGAGATGAGATAACATGATAAATTGTATATGCATGAGCATGGTTATCCGTAAGATGTATGATAAGTTTAACATTCGTTGACCAAGTACATGTATAATTTTCTTCTAGTTGATCTTTACAGAGTATGTGCATATCTCTTCTTTCGTACAAGAAACATACACTCACCAAGTTCTAGTAACTTAAGGTAAAGTTGTTCATGATCAGTAAGAGGCTTAGAACCTGCAGCTAACAACTAATCTCAATTAGCCTAAACATCTACACAAGCATCACATAAGACAAACAATTGCAAATGACTTAGTCATTTCCTGCTGTAAATAGTAGCTATTTATTTTGGCTATACCTGGAGTTCTACTCAACCAAATACTATGATCTTGGACTTTCTAGAAAGCTTATAAAACTGCCTACAACTTTCTTATAGTCATATCAAGATAATTCAATGGCTATCAAGGTCAAACAAAGCGATTTCCCAAATCTATCTAGAAATTCCAAAGAACAAACATTTCTGGAGACCAACTTCCAATAGCTATAACTCTCAAACCATTTAGCCTATTGCCATGAACATTTTACACAAGCAAGATAAGTAAGTTATCTACAACTTTGTTATTGACAAGATTCGTAGCAAACATCATCTTACATATGCAATTTACTTAACAACAGAAACTGTCCAAAACAGTGACTAAAATTGAATTATAGAGCAATGAATATTTCACTGCATACAAACAATCAAATTTGAGCACAACCAATGGTACCAACCGTTCATAGACATCATATACACTTTAGAAAACATAATGGTCAAGCCCAAATAAATTATTTTAAATGCCTTTATTAATTTATTTGGACACTAAGGTGAAATAAGGAAAATATATCAAAACTACACAGTAAATTCTGAGAACATTACATTAGCCTACATATGACCCCAAACATCTATTGTACAAATTTCATGCTATTTGGATAAGTATAGCCATCTCTACGAAAATGACAAGTTGCATAGGCTTATTTTAGCAAAAATAGTTTAGCCTAGTAAAAAGTGTCAAACAACAGATTTCATATTTTTCTTACATTTAGCCTAGCACTATAACACTGTGTAAAAATTTGCATGACCATTAGTTATGTATTTTTCCCCATTTATTTTCACTAGAAACTAGCAATTATTTAAGATTAAATAGGAAGACCATATTCCAAGTATGCTTACTATAGGTTTAGTATTTTTCTTAGCTAGAGCATGTCAACACAAGATCAGCAAAATTGGAATCACAATTTTATCACTTTCAACTCAAGTTATGCATTTTACAAGATTGAAAATAATTTAAAAGCACTTATCTAGCTCAATTTAAATCTCCCAGAAAAATATCCAAAATAGTAGGTTTCATATTTTTATCAAATATTACACTTCATGATGAATCCAACAAAATTTGGTTCACTCAATTTGGACACTACTAGCTCTAGATATGAATTTTTGAAACATGTATTCAAATCTATAAAAAAAATAAGAAAATCAAAGAACAAACAGACTGACAGATGGGGCCCGCTCGTCAGCGAAACAAAAATAGAGGATGGAGGTTGACCGGCGATAGCTTGCCGTTGACGAGGTCTCCAGCGATGAGGTTACCTCCGTCGTGTTCCACTCAACATCCCGCATCGAATGAGGTAGGTCGTCGGACCTCTAATGGCGGTTGGCTATGGCGGCGGCGCTAATGGCGGCTCTGTGGAGGCATGTGGCGGTCCTCCAGCCATCCCCAGCCATGGCACATGGCATGCTCAGTCGAGCACAGCTATAGCTTCATGGTGACCTGGCGAGCTCTAGGGTTAGGTCTAGGTCACGGTGGAACGGCGGCATGCTCCAGCCACGTGCATGGCGGCGCGGTGGCGCACAGCCCATGGCAGTGAGGTCAACGTTCCGACAAGACAACAGCCGAAGGCAGGTCTCCGTCTTCGGGAAAGACGATAAGGCTTTAGGCGACACAGTAATGGGCACCAGAGCTGTCTAAGGGTGGCCGATTGAGGTCGGCGACAGCGAGCTCGTGCGCGTGGCCATAGCGGACGCGCATTTCACGGTCACGTGTTCCCGCATGGCGGTGGCGGTGGCGGTTCAACCGGCTTTGGTGTTAGCATCTAGATCCTATGGTGACAACCAACCAAAGGTGAGGGAGGTTAGAGGAGTACCGATTGCGGCTGGCCACGGCGAGCTTATGCTCGGCGGTGCACCACGACCACGGCAATGGCGGTGACAGCGCAATGTGGCCTTACCCTTGCTCAAGTCGTGAAGCTAGCAGGTCGAGGAGATAGAGGAGGTGGTGGCGAAGCTATGGGTGAGGTGGATTGGGTGGTGGTGTTGGATGCACGGGAGCGAGCACGGCGGAGGCACGTGGCGATGGCGATGGCGGCGTGGCTCGGCTGCGAGAGAGAGAGAGCGAGATCAAGGCGAGGCAGAGAGAGTGAGCTTGAGAGAGTGAGCGAGCGTGATGCGGCACCCTCTTCTGCTCGCTCCGATCTGACACGTGGGCCCATCACAGGCATATGGCCTCCACGCGGCGGCCATGGCCTATGACCGGTCGGCCATTGACGCGGGCGGAGAAGGTAGGTTCAGGCTTGCGATTGCTAACTGACAGCGCAAGTTCAAGCCACTGGTCTTCCTAATCTGTGGCGAGTTAGCAAAAACTCCATTACTAAGAAATGTAGAGCTACACGAGATCAACAACTTTTCTTTACGAAGTTTCCTCTAATTCGTCATGGTTTTCAAAATGCAAAGCTTCAAAGTATTGTACATGAAACTAAAAATCAGTTCTTAGACTTAGAAAAATTTCTAAGTTTGAAAACAACATTTTGTTGATGCTTGTGAGCCCTATTTGACCATGTTAGGCACTGAATTAGGTCTTGGACCAAAAATGAAAGTTGTTACTCTAGTCAAGTACTACAACTTTGCTTAAGGGTGCACTGCTATGCAAACACTCTAAAGCATAGTTCAACTTTGATCAAACTAGGATCACGAAAATTGGAGTTTCTAGAATAACTATGACTTGGGGGCTGTTTTGGTCCATGTCATGAATACCAAACTTGTTCCAAGTACCATCATAGATATGTATAAGGTGTTTTTATGACCTCACAACCATTTCTCACATTGGTCACCCAGGATCACAAGCATATGTATGTATATAAGCAACATCACATGTGATAGAGATAAAGTGAATGAGATGAAACTTCTTATGCTCATGACCATGAATGCTTGAATGATGCTTGTGCTCATGAAATGCAAGTGCAAAAGTGCAAGCCTAACACCTAGGGTGTTATAGTGAACATCTACCCAGGGTAGGAATAATAGATACCCCAAGTGAGAAGTTGTCTACCGTAATTGCCTTACGGATAGTATGCCTCGGCGGTAGGATAGTTTGAGAGAACATTAGTGGTCTCTACCTCTCTTATCCTTGGATGTATATCTCACCCATGCTCCCCAATTTCTCTGGAAGCCTAAGAGCAGCCTCTTATCCCTTATCATGTCATCGAAGGAAGTTTGGCAGAATCTCCCCAGCATTCTGACCTTACCATGCGACCTTAGAAATAACAACAAGCAGATGAAGACCATGCAAGGTGTAAACATCCACGGGAATAAGGACAATGAAGGATTGAACCGTTTGCAAATGCCAGTTACCAAGAGTTCGACAACTGAGCAAAAGAAGTCTAAGGCGTCACCAATAAGTTACTTGTTTCTACCACAACATAGTACCAACACAATTGCAATGCCAAGCCCTAAGAACAGCTAACAGAAAGGTTTTAAAGTCAGACACGATAGGCAGAAACCAAGGTCAACATAGCCTCCCACTGATCAAGTAGACGGTAATCAAGTGGATACATCAACCCTGAGATCCACGACGGCGAGAAGCACCATGACCACGATTTTGATGTCGACCACGACGAGTAGAAGGCCCAACAATTGAAGCACCTATAGGATGTAGACGGGTAGCTTAGGTTAAAGGAATAGGAGTTCCATCTACAGAAGACAAGCCCCAAGACCTACTTGAGAATTTAGGATCCCTGAAGAACATGGTAAATGGAATCGGCAAGAACTTAAGGTAAAAAACCAGAAATCACCTACAGCAACGGAGCTAGAAGTGGAAGCATCACCGTACGTCCTCAGCAAAGGAGGCACCATTGCAGGCGGCACCGGACGACTGTAAAGAACCACCTCTGATAGGACTGACCCTGCGCCAGCACATATAAGTAATGAGAAGTCAAGATACTATCCCAAGTAAAGCATAAGTGAAAACTATACTATATAAAAGAAAAGGGAAAACTTGGATGTACCTAGAGAATGGAACCTCAGAACCCCTAGTGCCATCGGAGATGAATCTCGTGACAAGTAATGCTCCTAACTAGGGAAGGGTATGTAGACACCATGAGTGACCTCACAAGCTGTGGCAGAACCGACCAATTTATAAGAGTACAAGTACAATGGCAGCCCACAAGCGGTCGCACTGTCATACTTGAACCCATATAAACCCGGTAGTCCGTCGAGTACCACGATGGGTCTCGATAAACGATTTACAACAACCAAGACCGTACAGGATTCAACATACATGCCACATATTACATAAAGTTCACAGATACATTTCATCATTAGAGTACGAATAAAAGTTATTACAAACCGAGTTTGATAGATAAAAGCGGAAGCAAATTAAGTTTGAAAGTAAAGTTTCCAACATAGTTTAGTACAGTGCCAAGATACGATCACGGTCCACAAAAGCATGTAGAAGGATTAATAAGAAGCCTGCCCAAGGCCTACTCCTCATCCACGGCGGGATAGAAGCAACTCTTGCAATAACCATGATACACAAGCCATCTCGCAACAACGGAAATAAAACCCCGAGTACGAGAAGGTACTCACTAGACTTACCCGTCATAAACCGTAAAATAAAATGACTCCAAGGATTATGCGAGGTTTGATAAGTGGAGATAGCTTGACAACATTTTGCATAAAAGCAATTGACTCATTGTATAATTACGATTCCTTTATTAAGTTAATTATAACTATCCATTTCTAGATTAGCAACTTTCCTGTGCCAAACATGTGGTATATCATTTAGAAGCATACAATAGTAACCATAGCAGGTATTGTAATTCCATATTCATCCGGACCATCATGTTTCATAACACAGTTACTACGATGTTGGGACTAGCCAAGTTTCTCACTATCCGGGAGAGACGGTGATTCGAATCAATTTCAACCAGCTGGGAATTTATTCCTAATACAAACCCAGGTCTAATAGCCACGATAGCCTTAGGTCACCTTTGGTACAACTCAGTACACATTTCAAGGTCCGTCCGTTGCACGCATAATCTGGAACACCAGATGCCGTGACGCTCAGTGCCTAGCCTACCCTTGGGCTCGGCCTCGATCGTTCCCTGGAAGGAGCGCACAATGTAACGGGTCCCGCCCGAGTTGAATTACTCAACTTCACGGTCGGAACGAGTTATCCGCCAGCTAAGTGAGAGGCATGCGTTCAATCTTGTCGGCGCCGCCAACAACGATACGGTCTTAATCGACATAGACGGGATAGATCCACACCCAAGACCTCCATATCTTGTTGCTTCTCTATCGACATCCCGCCGGTCTCATTTACATTAACCATGGTTCTTTTCCACGATAGCAATTATAACCAACCGTGTTCTGATATCCACCTATATCTCGCAGTGACAGAAATCATCCGACTTCTACCGGTCTAAGCATGGCTAAGCATATATTCGATCCTGGACCTATACCGGTTATAGGTGTAATAGCTGGACAAGGAATGTATATGCATCAAGTGGTTCCATTCAACTCTTATAACCTAATGCATCAATCATAAGTACTTAAGTAATCATTTGTAAAATACTGGGAGACTTAGAATGCTCTGGGGCTTGCCTCACAGAAATGAAGTAGGGTGGTGATCAAGGCACTCCGGAAGCTCTTCAGGATTCTGCTCCACGCCTTCGGGAGCTGCGGCTTGCGGATTCTCCTGCTGGTCCCCTTCCTCTGCTTCTTCGAATTCCAGCAACGTTATCTCTTCTTCCGATCCTATATGCATGAATATGGCATAAGTTTTACGAATGCATATATGTTAACAAGTGCATCATGTTTATTGAGTAGGTGCATATCTCTTCTTGATTATTGAATTATCTACTTCCACAATGCATCGATTATACCACAAAACAATAGCTATTTGTTTCACTCATAACTGGAGTTCTACTAATCCAAATGCAGTGATCCTGGACTTTCTGGAAAGCTTATCAAATCATCTACAACTTTGTTATTAACCATTTTTACAGCAAACATCATGTTCAACATGCAACTCAACAAACTCTAGAATCTATCCGGAAACTATTCAATTTGCAATACAAAGTAACAATACTTCTACTTCATGTAATCAGTCAAAATTTGACAACATAAAGTCTACCAATAGTTTAAGCATACCAAATACATTTAAGATAGTATAATGGTGAAGCCCAAACTATTTATTTAAATGCCTTTATTATTTTACTTAGATATTTAGGTTAAATAATAAACATATACCAGATCTACTTCATAAATTCTCAAAAATTTACAGTGCCTTACTAATGCTATCAAAGGACTACTGTAAAAGTTTCATGCCATTTTATTCAACAAAAACACTCTATACAAAAATGACAAGACAGAAATGCTTACAATAGCAAAAATAGAAAACCCTAGTGAAAAGTGTCAAGCAACAGATTTCCTATTTTTCTTAGCATCCATATGGTACTAGGATTACCTCCAACAAATTTCATGAATTTTGGATTCATAAATAATTTATAAAAATTCATACAAGGATTAACTATTCATAAAAGAAAAATCTAAAACTATAAATCTACACATGCAATGATCCTCAAATTTTTATCAGAGTTCATATATGACAAGAATAGCTTACCACAAAAATTTCATAATTTTTGGAGCACAGGAACTCTAGATATAAAATAAACAAATTTGTATGCATTCAAAAGAACATTTCAAATTTCTATTTAAATCTCCAAACATTTCTATTGCAAATGTTAAGAACATATTTTTCCTAAATACTACACTTCCTAAGGAACACTAACAAATTTATTTCACAATTTTTGAAGCTACCAAACTGAAGATACAAAAATTACAAAACAACACCAGATCTGGATTTAAATGAACTAGCCTATTCTACTCCTGTCGCTGACCGGTGGGACCTGCTGGTCAGTAGGGCCTGCCTGTCAGTGAAACCAAAACAGAGCCTGCGGCGCTGAGCAAGCTTGTGCGGCCACGGCTCGTCGACGGCGAGTTCTCCGGCGAAACCACGGACACCATCGTGACCTACTACTCAAGATGCGTCGGATGGTCTAGGTGGTGACAGTGCTAGTGCGGCGGAGCATGCTCGTCGTTGGCCATGGCGGCACGGCGGCGCTGCTCAACTCTGTGTCGGCCGTCTCCGGCCATGGAAAAGCTAGGAGAGGCACGCAACAGTACAACGGTGTCCTAGTGACTCTATTTCAGCAACAAACGCTTCACGCAAAGCTCCGACGACACTTGACCACGACGCGGTGGTGCGGAGGTTATAACGCGGCGGCGCGGGTTGTCGCGTTCCACGCCGGTGGGACCACTAACGAAGGTAACGTCCTAGCACCGGCTAATACACGTCCTGACCAAACGCTAATGCTCAAAATCGAAAGAAAAGTGCAGAGGAGCCGAGCTGTGGCGAGCTTTCCATGGAGGTGGCTATGGCGGCCAAGGTTCCGGCGAGAGGGGAAAAAGGAAATACGCCCTCATGAAAGCTCTAGTTTGGTTTTGGTTAATTGATGAAACCCTAAGTGCTAACCTAGTCTATCAAGATGTTTATGAGATAGGTAGCACTACTCCAAGTGTTGAAGCAATGACGAAGATCATGACAATGGTGATAGCATGGTGATGATCAAATGCTTGAACTTGAAAAGAAGAAAGAGAAAACAAAAGGCTCAAGGCAAAGGTATAAAATATAGGAGCCATTTTGTTTTAGTGATCAAGACACTTAGTGAGTGTGATCACATTTAGGATAGATAGCCGTATTATTAAGAGGAGTGTAACTCAGATCGAAATGCGATTATCAAAGTGCCACTAGATGCTCTAACTCATTGCATATGCATTTAGGATCTAGTGGAGTGCTAACACCCTTGAAAATATTTGTGAAAATATGCTAACACATGTGCACAAGGTGTTTGCAGGGGTTGAGATGGGTTTGGGTCCTCTCTCCCTCCCCGCCGAAGCTTGTGAGGCGGATTCGCAATTTGGAAAAATGAAATGTCTATTTTCTATTGCGCCGGATGCAAAATTCTTGGTGGTTGGCACATTTGAGCAAGGGTGAAGAAGTTAGAGTTGAAATGGAGTTGGTCGAAATGATGTCAAGGCGTCGGTCCTGTGGACCGGACGCTCAATCCGTAACACCGACGCCGACGCGCCATCACTCCGGTCATACGGCTGACTTCAGCACAAGAGGAAGGAAGGGTTGAGCACCGGACGCTTGTCTGCGTCCGGTCAAGGTGGACCGGACGCGTCCGGTCGAAGAAATACGCCTCGGGAGCTTATCGAAACGACCGGACGCCAACTTCAGGTCCGGCCGGGCAAGGAGCAGCGTCGGTCGAGGCCGATGACCGCTGAGTCTCGGACACGTGGGCGACATCAAGCGACCGGACGCCGAGAGCCGGTCGTCCGGTCGATCGACCGGAAGGTCCGGTCGTAACGCTGCTTTTGCCCAAAGGAAGGGGTATAACGGCTCTATTTGATGGGGGCTCTATTTATAGCCCCATGGCTGGCTCAATGGACAACTCTTGCACATTTTCATTGACATAGCAACCTTGTGAGCTTAGCCAAAGCCCTCTCACTCATCTCCATCATTGATCCATCATCATTGTGAGATTGGGAGAGAATCCAAGTGCATTGCTTGAGTGATTGCATCTAGTGGCACTTGGTATTCGTGTTGGCGCTGCTGATTTCGCTTGTTTCTCTTGGTGGTTGCCACCACCTGAGCGGTTGGAGCAGCGGTGAAGGATCGGCACGAGTTGGTGATTGTTCGTGGCCGCCTTCGGTGATTGTGAGGGGAGTTGTACCTTCCCGTGGAGTGCCGAAAAGGTAACTCTAGTAAATTGCTCGTGTCATTGAGTTACCTCACGTGTGGGTCGGTTCTTAGGTGTCCTATCGTGTGGACGAGGTTTGTGAAACACCTCTTAGCCATTAAACCACCAAGTGTTGGTCGACACACAAAGGGGACGTAGCGTGTTGGCAAGCACGTGAACCTCGGGAGAAAATCGATTGTCTCTCTTCTTTGTCATTCTCCCGTGATTGGCTATATATTCATCTTGTGATTGGTTCATCCCCACACGTTGGTATAATCACTCTACTCGCTCATTTACATTCTTGCAAACTAGTTGATACAAGCTCTTTAGTGTAATTAGAATTGAGAGCTTGCTTTATTATTTACATTCATCTAGTTGAGCTCTTTAGAGTAGCAAGGTTGAGAGCTCTTAGTGAGTAATTACATAGCTAGTTTGTGTGCCTAAGTATTCATTGCAACTAGAATTGTTGGATAGGTGGCTTGCAACCCTTGTAGAGCTAGAGCAAGTTTGCATTACGCTATTTGTCATACTAATCAAATTGCTCTAGTTGATTTGTAGATTTTAAATAGGCTATTCACCCCCCCTCTAGCCATATTAGGACCTTTCAAGTGGTATCGAGCCGTGGTCACCGCTTGATTGAAGGCTTAACAACCTCGGTGTCAAATTATGGCTCAAGTTGTGTTCAACCATGTGGGGGCAAACCACCATTCTTTGATGGCACAAGCTATGATTATTGGAAGAGAAAGATAAGTGTGTATCTTGGTTCAATCAATGATCAAGTATGGGATGTAACCGAGAATGATTATGCTATCATTAATCCCGACAATCCCACCAACCAAGATAAGTCTAACAAGCAATGCAATACAATGGCTCTCAACACCCTATACAATGCCCTTGATCCAAAGGTGTTTGAGCAAATCAAGGATTGTGAAAGAGCAAATGAAGTGTGGAGGAGATTGGAGGAAACCTATGAGGGCACACCGGCGTGAAGAGTGCCAAGTTGTACATCCTCAAGGACAAGTTGACAAGTTTCAAGATGAAAGATGATGAGAGCATACCGAGATGTTCCATCGCTTGCAAGTCATTGTCAATGATTTGAAGGCTTTGGGAGAAAAGATCAAGAATGATGATGTCTCTCATCGGTTCTTGATGAGTCTACCTCAAAGGTTTGAAATGTTGAGAATGCTAATCATAAGAGGAGGATTGAAGGAGATCACCCCAACCAAGTACTAGGTGAAGTCATGACACAAGAGACACACCGTGTGGAAAGGGAGGGGATGACAAGGAGGACAAGAAGGAAGATGAGGACAAGAAGAAGAAGAGTGTAGCATTCAAGGCTAGCTCATCATCATACAAGAACAAGGGCAAGTCAAAGAAAGAGTCAAGTGATGATGAGGATCTTAGTGATATTGATGATGAAGCTATGGCTCTCTTTGTGCGCAAGATGGGCAAGTTCATGAAGAAGAAAGGCTATGGTGCAAGAAAAGAAGAGATCATACCAAGAGCAAAGAATATGTGAGAAGATGCTATAATTGCAAGAGTCCCGATCATGTGGTAGCCAATTGTCCTTACAATAGTGATAATGATGAAGATGAGAAGAACAAACACAAGAAGGACAAGAAAGAAAAGAAGGAGAAGAGGGAGAAGAGAATGACCTTTCAAAAGAAGAAGAAGGGTGGAGGCTATGTGGTCACTTGGGATAGTGATGGCTCATCGGATAGTGATGACTCTAGTGATGATGGCAATAAATCAATCAAGAAAGCACTAGCAAGCATCGCCATCAACGACAAGCCCTCCATCTTCGACACTCCATCAACGTGCCTCATGGCAAAACCTACCAAGGTAAAATATGATGTGAGTGATGATGATGAGTATGAAAGTGATGCTTGTAGGAGTGATGATGAGGAGGAGGAATACTCAAGGAGGAGCTCATGGACATGTGTGAGCAAGTGCATACTTGCTTTGAGATGAAGAGAAAGGAGTGCAAGGAATTGAACAAGAGAGTCAAATTTCTTGAGCAATCCTTTGATGAGCTCAATGCCACTCATGAGGGGCTAGTGGATGCCCATGAGAAGCTTGGCAAAGCTCACTCTAAGCTTGAAAAGGCTCACTCCTCTCTCATTGAGCAAATCAAGAAGGAGGAAGCCAAGGAGGAGCAAGTGATAGTTACATGTGATGTGGGACTAACATGTGATCTTATTAATGAATCTACTTATAAGCCTATTGCTATTGCTCCCACTAACCCCTCTTGTAGCACAACCATTACCACTCCACCTATGAATGATACATCACTAATGGTGGAAAATGAAACCCTCAAGAAGGAGGTGAATGAGCTCACTCGTGCCTTAGGCAATGCCTATGGTGGAGATGCCCGCTTGCTAAAGTGCTTGGGTAGCCAAAGGTTTTCTCTCAACAAAGAGGGATTAGGCTATACCCCAAGAAAGGCAAAGCGGCCTTTGTCACTCCCAAAGCTAGCTTTGTGAAGGGCAATGGTCGGTTTTGCAATAGATGCAAGCAAGTTGGGCATATAGAGCAAAATTGCAAGACTAACAAGAACAAGCTACCTAATGTATCCTCAATCAAATTTGATTCTTGTTACATGCTTTATAAGGGTGCCAATGGTGTGACGGCTAAGTTTATTGGTACACCGATTGTGGGCCCAAAGAAGAAGGGCATTTGGGTACCAAAGACTTTGGTGACTAACCTACAAGGACCCAAGCAAGTTTGGGTACCTAAAAAGAATTGATCTTCTTTTGTAGGTAAATTATAAAGCCGGAGGAAGGCATTGGGTGCTTGATAGTGGGTGCACACAACACATGACCGGTGATCCAAGAATGTTCAATTCAATCAATGAAAGCAAGAGCAATGGGATTGATAGTATCACATTTGGTGACAATGGCAAAGGCAAAGTCAAGGGACTTGATACACTTGGGTGTTCTTTCTTGGTGACAAGAGTGATGTGTTCGCAATATTCAAATCATTTGTCAAGGGCATTCACAATGAGTTTGAAACAACCATAAAGAAAGTTAGAAGTGACAATGGTAGTGAATTCAAGAACACTAGAATTGATGAGTTGTGTGATGAATTTGGAATTAGACATCAATTCTCGGCCAAGTATACTCCTCAATCAAATGGGCTAGTTGAAAGAAAGAATAGAACCTTGATTGATATGGCAAGATCAATGTTGAGTGAGTACAATGTGAGTCATTCATTTTGGGTCAGCAATCAACACGGCTTGCTATTATAGCAACCGACTCTATTGTCACCCCATGATGGAGAAGACACCCTATGAGCTATTAAATGGAAGAAAACCCAACATAGCATACTTTCGGGTTTTTGGATGTAAATGCTATATATTGAAGAAAGGCACTAGCTTGAGCAAGTTTGAAAAGAAATGTGATGAAGGGTTCTTGCTTGGTTACTCCACTACTAGCAAGGCTTATAGAGTTTGGAATTTGGCTAGTGGTACTCTTGAGGAGGTTCATGATGTGGAATTTGATGAAACAAATGGTTCCCAAGAGGAAGATGAGAATCTAGATGATGTGAAAGGCACTCCATTGATCAATGCAATGAAGCACATGGACATTGGTGATATAAGGCCTAGAGAGGTGATTGATGTTGAAGATAACAAGAATCAAGTGCTCTCTAACTCAAATGTGCAAGCTAGTGGTTCTCATGATCAAAGTCAAGCAAATACTAGTGATGACAATGTGCAAGATCAACAAGTGTCTAGTTCATCATCTCAACCAAATGCTAGAAATCAAGTGCAAGTGCTTCAACCAACCAATGTTGCAAGAGATCATCCATTGGACACTATCATTGGTGATATTTCAAGAGGTGTGCAAACTAGATCAAGATTGGCATCATTTTGTGAGCACTTCTCATTTGTGTCATCCATTGAGCCTAAGAAGATAGATGAAGCTTTGAATGATGTTGATTGGGTCAATGCTATGCATGAAGAGCTAAACAACTTCACAAGAAACCAAGTATGGGAGTTAGTTGAGAGGCCTAAGAATCATAATGTGATTGGAACAAAGTGGGTCTTTCGAAAAAGCAAGATCAAGATGGGATAGTAATAAGAAACAAAGCAAGATTAGTGGCTCAAGGTTACACTCAAGTTGAAGGTCTTGACTTCGGAGAAACATATGCCCCGGTTGCAAGATTGGAAGCAATTAGGATCTTGTTAGCCTATGCTTGTGCCCACAACATCAAGCTATATCAAATGGATGTGAAGAGTGCATTTCTCAATGGGTACATCAATGAGCTTGTGTATGTTGAGCAACCTCCCGGTTTTGAAGATAAAAAGAAACCCAACCATGTGTTCAAGTTGAGAAAGGCTTTGTATGGATTGAAACAAGCACCTAGAGCATGGTATGAGAGATTGAGGATTTCCTACTCTCTAAGGGATTCAAGATGGGAAAGGTTGACACCACTCTCTTCACCAAAAGGCTTGGAAATGACTTGTTTGTAATGCAAATCTATGTTGATGATATCATCTTTGGATCAATAAATCAAGAATTTTGTGAGGAGTTTGGCAAGATGATGGCAAGTGAGTTTGAGATGTCTATGATTGGAGAACTTAGTTACTTCCTTGGTCTTCAAATCAAGCAAATGGAGAATGGCACATTTGTGAGTCAAGGCAAGTATATCAAGGACATGCTCAAGAAGTTTGAAATGGATGAGAGTAAAGCTATTAGTACACCAATGTGGACAAGTGGAAGCTTGGATAGTGATGCTAGTGGCAACATGGTGGATCAAAAGATGTATCGGTCTATGATTGGAAGTCTACTCTATGTGACCGCATCAAGACCGGATGTGATGTTTAGTGTATGCATGTGTGCTAGATTTCAAGCCTCACCAAGGGAAAGTCATTTGAAGGCAACAAAGAGAATATTGAGGTACTTGAAGCATACACAACATGTTGGATTATGGTATCCCAAAGGAGCAAAATTTGAGTTGATTGGATATTCGGATTCCGATTATGCGGGATGCAAAGTTGAGAGAAAGAGCACATCGGGCACATGTCAACTATTGGGAAGATCACTTGTATCTTGGTCATCAAAGAAGCAAAATAGTGTAGCACTTTCAACCGCCGAAGCGGAGTACATTTCGGCCGGTAGTTGTTGTGCACAATTACTTTGGATGAAGGCCACTTTGAGTGACTTTGAAATCAAGTTCAAGCAAGTGCCATTGCTATGTGACAATGAAAGTGCCGTCAAGCTCACCAACAACCCGGTTCAACACTCAAGAACAAAGCATATTGATGTCCGCCATCATTTCATAAGAGATCACCAACAAAAAGGGGACATTTGCATAGAGAGTGTGGGCACCAAGATCAACTTGCCGACATATTCACCAAAGCCACTTGATGAGAAGAGGTTTTGCAAGCTAAGGAATGAATTGAACATACTTGACTTCTCAAATATGTGTTGATGCACCCCCCACTATATGACATGCCTCTCCTTCGAGCAAAGCAAGGTAAAGTTGATTGACATGTCATCCATTCATCACTAAGGACTTGTTTAGAGCATCTTGTCATTCCTATCATGTCCTAGGCTCATTCATGAAAATCAAATGAATTTGATGCTTATATGGTACCACTATTGCTTGTATGTTTGAAATGATCTAGTGGTAGCATATGACATGTTTGTGGGCTTGTAAACCTAGTGTTTGATTTAGAAAATGAGCTATAAATGTTTAACTCAACATGGTACAAGATAACCCTTATTTGGAGGTGTGAAGAAGCTTGTCCTTGGATCAAACCGAGTTACATATCTTTTGCAAGTAATCTAGATTGAACCAAAATTGAGAAAATGATCTTTATTTCACATGGTTTCACCCCAACCTATCCATAATTTAAGCTCACCTTTTGTGCTAATTGTTGACAAAGGGGGAGAGAAACAAAGATATGAGTGATAGGGGAGCATTGGACATAAGGGGAGAGATATGCTAAAGGAAAGGGACCAATTAAAATTTTGAGCACACAAGTAGGGGGAGCAAGCTCATAAACTTGTATGATGCATTTGAATGAACATTTCATATGTTTTGCTCTGCATGGTACAAATTCCAAGTTTCAACATTCATGCTTGTGTGGTGTATGCTAGTTATAGGTTTGAATGATGAAATAAAAAACTAGCATGCATAGGCTAAAAGTAACTAGACTCATGCTCACATTATGAAAACTAGACCCTTGGTTTTAATGTTGATCTCATGGGGTATTCTAGTTTTTGTGTATGTCTAGTTACTAATGGTGCTAAGGATGGTATATTGGTGCACTCCGATTAGTATCACGCTTCAAAGGTCCATCTCTTATACCTTAGCATCATTTGGTAAAAATTGACTCCTATATTTCCTATCTAAGCATATGTGCAAGCTACAATCCAAACTCTTAGCACATATGTAGGGGGAGCAATTGCTACCATTTAGAATTCATGAAACTTGTCTATACCCTTTACACATGGTAAATAAGCTTGGGCAAGCAACATGGATTCAAATGAACTTTAATTCATATCTTTAGATAAGGGTTGTCATCAATTACCAAAAGGGGAGATTGAAAGCTCTAGTTTGGTTTTGGTTAATTGATGAAACCCTAAGTGCTAACCTAGTCTATCAAGATGTTTATGAGATAGGTAGCACTACTCCAAGTGTTGAAGCAATGACGAAGATCATGACAATGGTGATAGCATGGTGATGATCAAATGCTTGAACTTGAAAAGAAGAAAGAGAAAAAACAAAAGGCTCAAGGCAAAGGTATAAAATATAGGAGCCATTTTGTTTTAGTGATCAAGACACTTAGTGAGTGTGATCACATTTAGGATAGATAGCCGCACTATTAAGAGGAGTGTAACTCATTATCGAAATGCGGTTATCAAAGTGCCACTAGATGCTCTAACTCATTGCATATGCATTTAGGATCTAGTGGAGTGCTAACACCCTTGAAAATATTTGTGAAAAAATATGCTAACACATGTGCACAAGGTGTTTGCAGGGTTGAGATGGGTTTGGGTCCTCTCTCCTCCCCCCGCCGAGCTTGTGAGGCGGGATTCGGCTTTGGAAAAATGAAATGTCTATTTTCTATTGCGCCGGATGCAAAATTCTTGGTGGTTGGCACATTTGAGCAAGGGTGAAGAAGTTAGAGTTGAAATGGAGTTGGTCGAAATGATCAAGGCGTCGGTCCTGTGACCGGACGCCAATCCGTAAGCACCGACGCCGACTGCTCAAGGCCAAATCCGGTCAGCAGACTTCAAGCGGCACAAGAGGAAGAAGTTGAGCACCGGACGCTTGTCATAGTCCGGTCAAGGTGGACGGACGCGTCTGTCCGAAAAATACGCCTCGGGAGCTTATTGAAACGACCGGACGCTTTGGGGCTTCAAATGTCCGGTCATTCAAGGAGCAAAGGTCCGGTCGAGGCCGATGACCGTTGAGTCTGGACACGTGGTGACATCAAGCGGCCGGACGACGCCGAGCCAACGGCGTCCGGTCAGTCTGACCGAGCGTCCGGTCGTAACGCGCTTTTGCCCAAAGAAGGGGTATAACGGCTCTATTTGATGGGGGCTCTATTTATAGCCCCATGGCTGGCTCAATGGACAACACTTGCACATTTTCATTGACATAGCAACCTTGTGAGCTTAGCCAAAGCCCTCTCACTCATCTCCATCATTGATCCATCATCATTGTGAGATTGGGAGAGAATCCAAGTGCATTGCTTGAGTGATTGCATCTAGTGGCACTTGGTATTCGTGTTCTTGCGCATGGATTTCGCTTTTGTTTCTCTTGGTGGTTGCCACCACCTGAGACGGTTGGAGCAGCGGTGAAGGATCGCACGAGTTGGTGATTGTTCGTGGCCGCCTTCGGTGATTGTGAGGGAGTTGTACCTTCCCGGCCGGAGTGCCGAAAGGTAACTCTAGTAAATTGCTCGTGTCATTGAGTTACCTCACGTGTGGGTCGGTTCTTGCGGTGTCCTATCGTGTGGACGAGGTTTGTGAAACACCTCTTAGCCGCCAACCACCAAGTGTTGGTCGACACAACAACGGGACGTAAGCGTGTTGGCAAGCACGTGAACCTCGGGAGAAAATCGATTGTCTCTCTTCTTTGTCATTCTCCCGGTGATTGGCTATATATTCATCTTGTGATTGGTTCATCCCCTACACGTTGGTATAATCACTCTACTCGCTCATTTACATTCTTGCAAACTAGTTGATACAAGCTCTTTAGTGTAATTAGAATTGAGAGCTTGCTTTATTATTTACATTCATCTAGTTGAGCTCTTTAGAGTAGCAAGGTTGAGAGCTCTTAGTGAGTAATTACATAGCTAGTTTGTGTGCCTAAGTATTCATTGCAACTAGAATTGTTGGATAGGTGGCTTGCAACCCTTGTAGAGCTAGAGCAAGTTTGCATTACGCTATTTGTCATACTAATCAAATTGCTCTAGTTGATTTGTAGATTTTTAAATAGGCTATTCACCCCCCCCTCTAGCCATATTAGGACCTTTCACCTCACCAAGGCGCAGCTGAAGCAACCAACACGTCAAGGCGGTGGAGGTGGATGAGGCGCAACGATTGGCGAGATGGAGATGGCGGTGATGCGGTGTAGCACACGCGAGGCGACGGCGGAGGCGGTGCTGTGCTCGGTGGCGTTGCCTGGTTCCGCGGCGAGAGCAAGGGAGGGCGCTAGAGAGGGAGAGGGCTGGCGGGAGTGAGTGGAAATGGAGCGGGCGCACGCGGGGTGATAATGGCCTGCTCAGGCCTGGCGCTGCCCGGCGGATCAGAGCAGCGGCGACGCGCGACCTTCATTGCGTCCACGCGGCGTTCGTGTTCTGGCGCCGGTCGGCCACCGAGAGCTGGTTTAGTTCGTCAGTCTACCACGAAGCCGAGCCTGACAGTGGGTTTTTACGTCGATCAAACCCTTAATCCGTGGAGTATTAGCTCACACCGTCTAAACCAAAATTGTAGTTCAATGTACCAGCTACAACTATTGTTCAAAGACCTCGTGCTAATTCACAATAGGAACGGAGTAAAATCATCCCAAATATCAGCTGTCAGTCAGTCAAGGTTCATGACTTAGCAAATATTTGCTAAGTGCTGCAAATGTTGATTTTTCTAATTTTTGTGATCCAATTTCACACATGTTAGGAGCTGAATCAGTTAATGACCCAAAAATAAAAGTTGTTCCTTATAGCAAATACTACAACTTTGCTTTAGTGATCTCCTCCATGCAAGGTCTCTAACACCTAGTTCAAATTTGGTCAAACATGTCACTTTTAAATGATGATACACATCAAAGCATGGCTTAATGACCTATTTACCCCTAACCATGAATATCAAAGTTGTTCATAATGATACTCTAAACATGTTCAAGTCATTTGCCAGGTCATTCAATCATTTCATGTAGTAGTCAGTCATAGGGCTAGCTAGTGTAATCACATGAAGCTTAAGTGTTGGTTCATGAAACGTGACCATTAATAAAAGTCCTATTTGCTAACCTAGGTGTTGCTATATGTTTGTGTGACTCACATCCACCAAGTACCTATGTACACTCATGATCATATGCATAGATACATGGAGACATGAAATAACAAGAAAAGTTGCATATGTTTAAGAAACATGCGATAACAAGCAAACGTTGCAGATGTTTCAATCCAATGTTTTAATGGTAAATGCTTGTTTATGAATGCTTGATGATCATGCTCATGTTATGCAAGTCAAGTTATGCAAGGCTAACACCCGAGGTGTTACAGCCCCTCCTCCTTATAAAAATCTCGTCCTAAGATTTGCAAGACCTACCATTCTTGGAAAAAGGCGGGATAAACTTCTCGTAGATAATCTTCTCTCTCCCACGTAGCATCTTGTTCACTGTGATTGTTCCACACCACCTTATAGAACTTAATAATCTTACTCCGTGTTACCCTCTCCATCTCCTCTAATACTCGAATTGGCTTTTCTTCATAAGTCAAATCCAATTGAAGCTGCACGTTGGTGGGTGCAATAGCTTCTTCAGGTACTCGAAGACATTTCTTCAACTGAGAAACATGGAAGACATCAAATATTGCACTCATCTCTGGTGGAAGTTGTAACTTATAAGCAACATTCCCTTTCCATTCCACAATCTTGTACGGCCCTACATATCTTGGTGAAAGCTTCTTTTTCATCCCAAATCTCTTCACACCTTTCATGGGTGATACTCTCAAGTATACATAGTCACCCACTTCAAAAGTCAGTGGTCTTCTTCTTCATCACAAGATAACTCTTTTGTCTTGATTGAGCTACCTTCATATGTTGTTGGATGATACATACTTGCTTTTCTACTTCATTGACAAAGTCAATACCAAAGTATCTCCTTTCACCCCGCTCAATCCAATTTAATGGAGTTCTACATTTTCTCGCCATACAAGGCTTTAAATGGAGCCATCTTGATACTCGCTTGATAACTGTTGTTATAGGAGAACTCAGCTAAAGGTAACCATTTCTCCCATGAACCTTTTGAAGATATAACACAAGCTCTAAGTAAATCTTCTAGGATTTGGTTCACTCGCTCTGTCATCACGAAGTTTATGGATGGTATGTTTGAACTTCGATTATCTTGGTTCCCAAAGCCTGGTGTAAGTGCTCCTAGAAATGAGCTATGAACTGTGGTCCTCGATCCGAGATTATAGTCCCGGTACTTCATGTAGTCTCATGATCTGGGAAACATATATCTCAACAGATTTCCCAACTATATACCGTGTGTTCATGGGTATAAAGTGTGTTTGACTTGGTGAGACGATCAACAATAACCCATATTGAATCATGACCTTGTGGGCGTCCACCGAAGGCCCGTGATAAAGTCCATAATTGATTTCCTCCCATTTCCATCTGGAATAAGCAATGGCTGAAGTAGTCCCACAGATTTCATATGGACAGCTTTTACTCTCATCGCAGCTTATCACACCTAGCAACATAGGTCATGCGATCTCTTTCTTCATCTTAGTCCACCAAAAACGAGTTTTCAAATCTTGGTACATCTTACTACTACCCGGATGGATGGACAATTTGGACGAGTGAGCTTCATCTAAAATTTGGTTCCTAAGCTCACGGTCTTTTGGTACCACAAGTCGGTCCTCAAACCATAATACACCTCTTTTGTCCAATCTGAAATGCTTGGTCTCTTGCTCTTGTATTTTTCTCTTGATGTGACTTATTCCTACATCTGTCTGCTGCAACTCTATGATTTTGCTCTCAAGTGAACAACTGATCGTGATATTGTGTAGTACAGCAGGATGTAACAAGTTGAATCCATCTTCCAATAATGCTTCCACGGGGTTGCAATGAGACTTTCGACTAAGTGCATCTGCTACTACATTAGCTTTACCCGGATGGTAATGCACTTCTAAATTGTAGTCCTTAATTATCTCTAACCATCTTCGTTGTCTCATGTTCAGTTCTGGCTGGGTAAAGATATACTTGAGACTTTTGTGGTCAGTATAGATATGACATACATTGCCCAACAAGTAATGTCTCCATATCTTTAATGCATGAACAACGGCTGCAAATTCCAAATCATGTGTAGGGTAGTTGACTTCATGTTTCCTCAATTGTCGAGAAGCATATGCAATTACTCTTCCTTCTTGCATAAGCACACATCCCAAACCTATTCTCGATGCATCACAAAATACATCAAAAGGCTTTTCAATGTTTGGTTGTGCTAGCACAGGTGCGGTAGTCAACAAAGTTCTAAGGGTGTGAAAAGCTGCTTCACATTCTGGTGTCCATTTGTACTTCTCATCTTTCTGAAGTAGTCTGGTCATGGGCTTAGCTATCTTTGAGAAATCTGGAATGAAACGACGATAATATCCTGCTAACCCTAGAAAACTCCGAACTTCATGAATCGAAGTTGGGGCTTTCCAATCCATGACCTCTTGTACTTTTGATGGGTCTACAGAGATTCCATCTCTTGATAAGATGTGACCTAAGAAAGGTACTTTGCTCAACCAAAATTCACATTTGCTAAACTTGGCATATAGCTTATGCTCCCTCAATCTGGATAGGACAATCCTCAGATGCTCTTCATGATCTGACTCATTTTCTGAATAAATCAATATATCATCGATGAACACGACCACGAACTTGTCGAGTTCGGGCATGAATACCGAGTTTATCAGGTACATGAAGTAGGCTGGAGCATTTGTTAGTCCAAAAGACATAACCAAATACTCGTATAGGCCGTACCTGGTAGAGAAAGCAGTTTTAGGTATGTCCTCTGGCCGGATCTTTATTTGATGGTAGCCTGACCTCAAATCAATTTTGGAGAATACCTTTGCCTTCGCTAGCTGATCGAACAAGATGTCGATGCGAGGCAATGGATATTTGTTCTTGATGGTCACAGCATTGAGTGGTCTGTAATCTACACACATTCTCAGTGACTTGTCCTTCTTTTTCACAAACAAGGCTGGACATCCCCACGGAGATGAGCTAGGTTGGATAAGACCTTTGTCCAATAGATCTTGCAATTGAACCTTAAGTTCTGCTAACTCATTGGGTGGCATTCTATAGGGCCTTCTTGATATGGGTGCTGTACCTGGCACTAACTCAATCTTAAATTCCACCTCCCTATCAGGTGGTAAGCCTGGTAATTCCTCTAGAAATACATCCGGAAACTCACAAACTATGGGGATATCACAAAGTGTGGTGGCTTGGATAGCACAAGCTAAATGTTGGAGTTCAAAATTGCGGGAGAGTGGTACTAGAAAAGTATTCCCTCCCGTGGGCTCTCTCAACATAATAGTACGGGTGCTAGTGTCAATAAGAACACCATGATCCTTCATCCAATTCATGCCTAAGATTACACTTATCGATAGCCCGGGCAATATTATCAAATCCATGGTGTACTCCCTCCCTTGTATAGAGATGAGTACATTTTTGACTATCTTTTTGGTAGTAACGGTACCCCCTGCTGAACTTATATTATAACCCCATTTGCTTACTTCAATTATTTCCTGATCATGTCTAGATGCAAATGCTTGACTCATAAATGAATGAGAAGCTCCCGAATCAAAAAAAACAACAGCGGGATGCTTGTTGACGAGAAACATACCAGCCGTGACAACTTCTCCCGCGGGCACTTCCTCAACCGCGGTATAATGCACGTATCCTGGATGTGCCCTTGTGTTCGCCTGTCTCTGATTGTTCTGATTTGGGTTGCCATTCTTCTTGGGGTGGGGCATTCCTTGGACCAATGACCCAGTTGGTTGCAGTTGAAACATGGTTGATTATTTCTGAATCCGGTGGAGCTGTCCTGACTGCCATTTCCTTTTGGCAAGGCAATTGTGAACGCCTTACGGAATGGTTTCTAAGGCCTGTTATTCTGAGCTTTAGGTGGTGGAGGCCTAAACTTGGGTGCAGGTGGACGGAATTCTGGCCTAGCTGTGATAGGCGCTCTTGCATGTGAAGATCCGGAGGCACCTGCCTCGAATGCCCTCTTGCGACTCTTAGCAGTTGCATGCATATTATTGTGGTTTTTCTAGGTCAGAGCATCACTAATAAACTCGTTGTAAGTGGCACACTTAGAATTGGCCATGGTCTTCATCAGTTTGGTACCCAGGCCTCGCTTGAAACTCTCTATCTTCTTCTCCTCAGTATCCACAAAACCTGGAGCATATCTGGACAGGTTGTTGAATGCATGCATGTATTCTGTGAGAGTCTTCGTTCCCTGAGTGAGCCTCATAAATTCAGCAGCTTTCATGCACATTAGGTCTAGGGGAATATGATGTCCCCTAAAAGCCAGCTTGAACTGTTCCCAGGTCACTCGTGCATTAGCAGGCAAGGACGATAGGAAATGTGTCCACCAGATCCCTGCTGGTCCTTGCAATTGATGAGAAGCATACTTAGCTTTTAGATGCTCGGTGACTCTTAGCAAGCGAAACTTCTGCTCAATGGTGTTGAGCCACTCGTCAGCCTGTAGTGGTTCCTCAGCCACCTTGAAGATAGGAGGCTTTGTATCCAGAAATTCCTTGAATGTACTGTGCTAATTTGGCTCGGCCCCTGGTTGCTATGGGTGGCCACGAAGCGTGTTTTTTGCGATGAGGCGCAGAGCTTCTTCCATTGTCCTTTGGCTCCCCAAGAACTGAGAGCAAAGAACTCCCGAGCGCATTTATGCGGCGGTGGTGGTGGTAAGTCATCACCATTGCCATCGTGGATCGCTACTACCTCCAAAGACGGGTGGCGTCATCTGTGAAGTTGCAACAATAAGCGATTATTGGTTGATGTCAAGAGATTGCGTATGAATCATAATCATGCCAAACTAAAATTACTGGAGAAAATTCTCAAATTCACAATAAAACAGAGGCATAACAATTCATTCTCGCAACATGGCATCCCCAATTTGACCACTTATCGCGCTCATAACGCATGCAAATTTAAATCATGATCACCAACAAGGAACGGAATCGCATTGATGTTCGACCAACGTGCGATAGTCGTGCGATTAACAATATTATATGATAGTCGGATTACCCATACTAAATTCGAACTACAGGTCCATTACATGAATAAAGGTGATACATTAGCCCTTCCACTAAGTACTAAGCGATCTAATCCTCATCATGATCACTATCGAGGTCAGAGGTAGGATCATCTCCTTCCTCAAGCTCCACTTCTTCTTCAAGCTCCACTTCTTCTTCTTCCTCGTCCTCTTCTAGATCCATCTCCATAGCTCCAGGCAGGACATAAGGGTGGAGCTGGTTATTCAGCTGATGAACCTCCTCATGTAGGTTGTCATTGTATTCTTCCGCATTGGCGCTTGTTGCTCCAAATCAAACCGCCGAGCTCTCGTAACATCTTCCCCGGACCAGGCTTCATTCCTCCTCGATGAGTTAATCGAGCCATCTCTACATTGAGCCTCTCAATCTCGGTGTCGTGCTCCTCTCGAAGCCGACGCCGGTCATCGCGGGCATGACCAAGAGCACCGCATACACATCTTAGGCTACCTTCTACTCCATCTAACACCCTCATCACTCACGAACATGGCGCCATGGCGGGGTTATCGTTGTTCCCCTTTCTCACCGCACCAATATCCAAAGGTCTTCCTCTTGCTCGCCGCCATGAGTCGGTGGAGGGGTGCCCTCGGAAAGACTCCAACCAAAGCGGCTGCCAATTCCCCGAGGAAAACAATCCATGATATCCTCAAGATCCCAAAGGCTGCCCTGCCACCGCTTCTTCAAAGAGTCCCGCCATTGACTCATAACACCAACTCCGTCCCACTCGTAATCATCACCTTGGGGATGAACAATGGCCTCCACAAAGAATTAAGAGACCTTACCCCAACTGCTCATTCACCCGTAAGTAAGCGGGCTCCATTCCATCAGGATAGCCTACATAGCTGAGCACTCTCCACAAGAGTGTAGGCATCCCAAACTCTCCAAGAAACGTGTGCGTTGGCCGGGAGCAAGTGATGGCTAAGAGCTCTGCCTCCATGGGACTTGATGCGGTTCCGCTTTGTGTGTGCCATCTGCACCATTAACATGTACCACTTGGTGAGACAAGACCATGACGGATAAGAGTTACATAACCGAGTAAGAATTTTATAAGGGGAGGAACAATTTAATTATGTGAATAATAATTATCATGATGCATGCTCATTCCATACGTCCTCACAAACTTAGGAAAAATTTGTTTCTAGCGGTAGACACGGTGGCATACATACGTTCTCTCATAAATAGCGTAATTAGTCGAGCTACACGTTTCGTTGTTAGTGTACCTTCATAAGATTTCATTTCAGCCCTAAACCCATAATGAAATATGCAGAATGTAATTTGTAAATACTTCCACATATGTATACCCATACATATACTTCCGTATCAATCTACCCGACAATAATTTAAACCCACAATTAAATACGCACCATATACACATGCAAGCATGCATACATAGACGTACCAAAGCTAACTCTCCCCAACCGCACGCTCACATCTTGTGGTCATACACTCATCATGTTACCTTGGCGTAGAGGCATTTGATCCATACATTACCATTCAAGTGAATGGCATCCATACAATAGCACGTCGTATGGACGACAAAGTAAAAACCCCCGTGTTAGTACTTAAATAGCCACCTAATAGTCCTTAATTTGGGCATAAGGAAAGTGATCATAGGCACACTTTAGATTTCAAATACCTATTATATAGCTATCCATTGCTAGAGAAGGGTTTTTGGAAAACAAAAACTTTTGTTTTAAATACACATGTGACAATTAACATTGAATCTTGCTCTGATGTCAGCTATCGCAGAATTGACCAATTTATAAGAGTACAAGTACAATGGCAGCCCGCAAGCGGTCGCACTGTCATACTTGAACCCATATAAACCCGGTAGTCCGTCGAGTACCACGATGGGTCTCGATAAATGATTTACAACAACCAAGACCGTACAGGATTCAACATACATGCCACATATTACATAAAGTTCACAGATACATTTCATCATCAGAGTATGAATAAAAGTTATTACAAACCGAGTTTGATAGATAAAAGCGGAAGCAAATTATGTTTGAAAGTAAAGTTTCCAACATAGTTTAGTACAGTGCCAAGATACGATCACGGTCCACAAAAGCATGTAGAAGGATTAATAAGAAGCCTGCCCAAGGCCTACTCCTCATCCACGACGGGATAGAAGCAACTCTTGCAATAACCATGATACACAGTGCCATCTGCAACACGGGAAATAAAACCCTGAGTACGAGAAGGTACTCCGCTAGACTTACCCGTCATAAACCAGAAATAAAATGACTCCAAGGATTATGCGAGGCTGTATAAGTGGAGATAGCTTGACAACATTTTGCATAAAAGCAATTGACTCATTGTATAATTATGATTCCTTTATTAAGTTAATTATAACTATCCATTTCTAGATTAGCAACTATCATGTGCCAAACATGTGGTATATCATTTAGAAGCATACAATAGTAACCATAGCAGGTATTGTAATTCCATATTCATCCGGACCATCATGTTTCATAACACAGTTACTACGATGTTGGGACTAGCCAAGTTTCTCACTATCCGGGAGAGACGGTGATTCGAATCGATTTCAACCAGCTAGGAATTTATTCCTAACACAAACCCAGGTCTACCAGCCACGATAGCCTTAGGTCACCTTTGGTACAACATAGGTACACATTTCGCGGGTCCGTACCGCGCCGCACAATCTGGAACACCAGATGCCAGGACGTTCAGGCCTAGCCCGCCCTTGGGCTCAGTCTGATCGTTCCCCGGAAGGAGCGCACAACAGAACGGGTCCCGGCCTGAGTTGAATTACTCGGCTTCACGGTCGGAACGAGTTATCCGGCCAGCTAAGTGAGAGGCATGCGTTCAATCTTGTCAGAAGCACCAACAACGGTACGGTCCTTAATCGACATAGACAGGGATAGATCCACACCCAAGACCTCTATATCTTGTTGCTTCTCTATCGACATCCCGCTCCATTTACATTAACCATGGTTCTTTTCCACGATAGCAATTATAACCAACCGTGCTCCGGTATCCACCTATATCTCGCAGGTGATAGGAAATCACCCGACTTCTACCGGTCTAAGCATGGCTAAGCATATATTCGATCCTGGACCTATACCGGTTATAGGTGTAATAGCTGGACAAGGAATGTATATGCATCAAGTGGTTCCATTCAACTCTTATAACCTAATGCATCAATCATAAGTACTTAAGTAATTATTTGTAAAATACTGGGAGACTTAGAATGCTCCGGGGCTTGCCTCGCAGAAAGGAAGTAGGGCGGTGATCAGGGCACTCTGGAAGCTCTTCAGGATTCTGCTCCACGCCTTCGAGAGCTGCAGCTTGCGGATTCTCCTGCTGGTCCCCTTCCTCTGCTTCTTCGAATTCCAGCAACGTTATCTCTTCTTCCGATCCTAGATGCATGAATATGGCATAAGTATTACGAATGCATATATGTTAAATAGTGCATCATGTTTATTGAGTAGGTGCATATCTCTTCTTGATTATTTAATTATCTACTTCCACAATGCATCGATTATACCACAAAACAATAGCTATTTGTTTCACTCATAACTGGAGTTCTACTAATCCAAATGCAGTGATCCTAAACTTTCTGGAAAGCTTATCAAATCATCTACAACTTTGTTATTAACCATTTTTACAGCAAACATCATCTTCAACATGCAACTCATCAAACTCCAGAATCTGTCTGGAAACTATTCAATTTGCAATACAAAGTAACAATACTTCTACTTCATGTAATCAGTCAAAATTTGACAACATAAATTCTACCAACAGTTTAATCATACCAAATACATTTAAGATAGTATAATGGTGAAGCCCAAACTATTTATTTAAATGCCTTTATTATTTTACTTAGATATTTAGGTTAAATAATAAACATATACCAAATCTACTTCATAAATTCTCAAAAATTTACAGTGCCTTACTAATGCTATCAAAGGACTACTGTAAAAGTTTCATGCCATTTTATTCAATAAAACACTCTATACAAAAATGACAAGACAGAAATGCTTACAATAGCAAAAATAGAAAACCCTAGTGAAAAGTGTCAAGCAACAGATTTCCTATTTTTCTTAGCATCCATATGGTACTAGTATTACCTCCAACAATTTTCATGAATTTTGGATTCATAAATAATTTATAAAAATTCATACAAGGATTAACTATTCATAAAAGAAAAATCTATAACTATAAATCTACACATGCACTGATCCACAAATTTTTACCAGAGTTCATATATGACAAGAATAGCTTACCACAAAAATTTTATAATTTTTGGAGCACAGGAACTCTAGATATAAAATAAACAAATTTGTATGCATTCAAAAGCACATTTCAAATTTCTATTTAAATCTCCAAAAATTTCTACTGCAAATGTTAAGAACATATTTTTCCTAAATACTACACTTCCTAAGGAACACTAACAAATTTATTTCATAATTTTTGAAGCTACCAAACTGAAGATACAAAAATTACAAAACAACACCAGATATGGATTTAAATGAACTAGCCTATTCTACTCCTGTCGCTGACCGGTGGGACCCGCTGGTCAGCAGGGCCCACCTGTCAGTGAAACCAAAACAGAGCCGGCGGTGCTGAGCAAGCTTGCGCGGCCACGGCTCATCGACGGCGAGTTCTCCGGCGAAACCACGGACACCACCGTGACCTACTACTCAAGATGCGCCGGATGGTCTAGGTGGTGACAGTGCTAGTGCGGCGGAGCATGCTCATCGCCGGCCATGGCAGCACGGCGGCGCTGCTCAACTCTGTGCCGGCCATCTCCGGACATGGGAAAGCTAGGAGAGGCGGGCAAGAGTACAACGGTGTCCTAGTGACTCTTTTTCAGCAACAAACGCTTCACGCAAAGCTCCGACGACGCTTGACCACGGCGCGGTGGTGCGGAGGTTATAACGCGGCGGCGCGGGTTGTCGCGTTCCACGCTGGCGGGACCACTAACGAAGGTAACGTCCTAGCACCGGCTAATACACGTCCTGACCAAACGCTAACACTCAAAACCGAAAGAAAAGCGCAGACGAGCCGAGCTGTGGCGAGCTTTCCGTGGAGGTGGCTATGGCGGCCGAGGTTCCGGCGAGAGGGGAAAAAGGAAATACGCCCTCACCAAGGCGCAGCTGAAGCAACCAGCATGTCAAGGCGGTGGAGGTGGATGAGGCGCAACGACTGGCGAGATGGAGATGGCGGTAATGCGGTGTAGCGCACGTGAGGCGACGGCGGAGGTGGTGCTGTGCTCGGCGGCGTTGCCTAGTTCCGCGGCGAGAGCAAGGGAGGGCGCTGGAGAGGGAGAGAGCTGGCGGGAGTGAGTGGAAATGGAGTGGGCGCACGCGGGGTGATAATGGCCTGCTCAGGCCTGGCGCTGCCCGGCTGATCAGAGCAGTGGCGACGCGCGGCCTTCATCGCGACCACGCGGCGTTCGTGTTCTGGCACCGGTCGGCCACCGAGCGCTGGTTCAGTTCGTCAGTCTACCACGAAGCCGAGCCTGACAGTGGGTTTTTACGTCGATCAAACCCTTAATCCGTGGAGTATTAGCTCACACCGTCTAAACCAAAATTGTAGCTCAATGTACCAGCTACAACTATTGTTCAAAGACCTCGTGCTAATTTGCAACAGGAACGGAGTAAAATCATCGCAAATATCGGCTGTCAGTCAGTCAAGGTTCATGACTTACCAAAAATTTGCTAAGTGCTGCAAATGTTGATTTTTCTGATTTTTGTGATCCAATTTCACACATGTTAGGAGCTGAATTAGTTAATGACCCAAAAATAAAAGTTGTTCCTTATAGCAAATACTACAACTTTGCTTTAGTGATCTCCTCCATGCAAGGTCTCTAACACCTAGTTCAAATTTGGTCAAACATGTCACTTTTAAATGATGATACACATCAAAGCATGGCTTAATGACCTATTTACCCCTAACCATGAATATCAAAGTTGTTCATAATGATACTCTAAACATGTTCAAGTCATTTGCTAGGTCATTCAATCATTTCATGTAGTAGTCAGTCATAGGGCTAGCTAGTAAAATCACATGAAGCTTAAGTGTTGGTTCATGAAACGTGACCATTAATAAAAGTCCTATTTGCTAACCTAGGTGTTGCTATATGTTTGTGTGACTCACATCCACCAAGTACCTATGTACACTCATGATCATATGCATAGATACATGGATACATGAAATAACGAGAAAAGTTGCATATGTTTAAGAAACATGCGATAACAAGCAAACATTGCAGATGTTTCAATCCAATGTTTCAATGGTAAATGCTTGTTTATGAATGCTTGATGATCATGCTCATGTTATGCAAGTCAAGTTATGCAAGGCTAACACCCGAGGTGTTACACAAGCACCATGGGAGTCCCTGATGGTGCGCAATATGAGAGCCATGATGTACGGCTAGAGGATCAATAGAGCATCCACGTCCCTCCTACACTCAAGCATTTGGTTCACCTTCTAGTCCAACATGTTGATCGGTTTGCCAGACAGCACGACATGGACTATCTTCGTGGAAGGCCACTCCATGGCATGATCATCCCACCCAATAGTAGGCACGATGGTATGCATTAGGATCTCAAGAAACACCTTGGGAAGCCTCCTCAAGTTTCCTTGAGGACCATACTCGGTTGTCTTAGGACAGCGAAAGCAATCTACCTCATTAGCCCTCAACTTTGGAAGACAGGAAACCAATTTTCCCCATTTCATACCATGATAACTCAACTGTACCATGGCCGCAAGATCTTTGAAGGTAGCTTTGAACTTGGATGTGCCGGTCATCTACACGAGCTTTTCCTTATCGGCACTGTTGGAAAATTCAATTTCTAGCAATTGAGACAAAGGACAATGAAGGCCTTTGCCCAGCCTTGTGCCCTGGGTGAAGGTAGCTAGATTAGGGTTTCATAAATGTATATTCCCCTTCTATAGAGTTTCAGTCCCCCTTTTATAGGGCACTATTTGCTAGAGCTACTCTTTACATTTCCTATCCCTTGTCGGTTATAGTACATTTTTAGAATATTCCTATGCTAATACAAGCCCCCTGGGGTAGTCTGGGCATCTTCTTCCACTACCGCCTTTGCATGTTGGGTTGTCATCGATGACCCATCATCGGCCCAAGGCCTAGTAATGCCTCCAAGCCAAGGCTTTCCCTGATTCTAGGGCCTTCACCTGGGAAGCCTTTGTTGGAGCTTCCCGACCTTCACTTCTAACGCCCGAGCCATGGCCTTCGCTCGTACTGCAAGAGCCTCCACCCCTGACCACATCCTGGTGCCTTTGCAGCAGCTTCCTGGCCTTCACCTCATGCGATCGCCCGAGCAGAGGCCTCTGCTTCCTTTCCCTACACACTGTTCATAAAACTCGTTAGACGTTAGTTCTTATTGCTGTTGCGAACTTTGTTCTCCATGACTCCTAACCATGTCCTAGCAGGCACGGACCTCTAAGGTGGTATAGAACTGCCGAATGACAGCCTCATTCCAGTACTACCGGAACGCCAAGATCTTTGACCAACCCATAGCTTTGAGAGAGGCAACTAGACTATTCATGTAATAGAAGATCTCAAGATAGGGCCAACTCAGCCACTGTTGTTCAGTATGCATTGGCCTTGTGTCGATGCCACCATGATACAACCTATACTGACTAAAGGTCTCAAAGAAGGGAGTTGGAGAATCTCTTGCTTGTCCAAAGTGCCTAGACAATGCCGACTTACTGAACTCAGCTACAACCTAGCGGTAGCATCCCTCGGAATGGTAGCCATGTCCATTAGAAAGACCCCTTCATCATCATTCTCATTCAAGGAAGGCAACCCAGACATCCTCTCCACCCAGTTGCTCAGACGTGCACCGGACCTGCATCAAACAAAGGGAATCAAGGATTAATGACCTATAGATATGCAAGGGAAGCCGGCACCAAACGATCCAAAGAAGACAAACCATGACCGATTAGAGATGGAACATAACAAACAAGGAAGGAAATCTTGAGCAAAGGTGAATATGAGTGCAAAAGCATAGTAGCAGCACAATCTACAACATGTATACAAGTTATACCATATGAGTAGGAACATCCACAAGCTTGGGTAATAGATTGGAATAAGTCAGAATAAATCCAGCACTGAATAGGTACTGATAGAGTACCCACCATGTCCACAGACCATCTGGTATGCAACCAAGAGAAGGCATGATTATACCAGAGAGTAGTCTGTCAGCACCGAAACATTTCGCCAGATTATTAAAACCTTCCATCAAACCCTAGAATGGACACAGAGAACACCAACAGCTACCGACTAACCCTCAGAGCATCCGTGAATCGTATGGACTATCCGACAAGAATATAAATAGTATTAAAGGATCTATCAGCAAGCAACCTATGTTATCGGAACCCACCGCTAACCCAATGGATTATCCAATAAAGTCATGAGCAAGGACTGTGTGCCCAAAAACCACAAGGACAATGAAACCTCGAATCTTCTCAATCAAGCGACGCCACTTCACCAAAGCAGCACCAGTGTACCACCAAAGGTACCCACCCAACTCCCTAAGCCAACTTGACACTAACCCTAACCAATGCATGGATTGGAATAGCCCTAACTTGGAACCAAAGGAGAAGAAAGGTACAAGGAGAAAGGAAGTGTAAAACCTACCTCCCCGCCATGATGAGCACATGTGGGAGCCTTGGAACCACCCGCAAGCGACTGGAACACGTGCTCGGACACGGGGATGATGTAGACAGCGACGGCGTGGACGATAGTGGTGTGGTCAAGGAGAAAAAGGAAAGAACGTGGCCTCACTGTCCCCTGTCGGCCTATTTATAGCCTGAAGACTGATGGAGAGTCCACCAATGACACAGACCATCCGCCAATCAAATAGCTGAACCACTGAGAAGATGTTAAGTTTCTCGAAAATGCTAGACCATCCATCAAGTGGACCAAACTGTCTGCTAGAAGACAAAAATGCCCCAATGTTTGGTTGTATGGAAAAATCAAAGGAGCCATTGGAATTCTAACATTGGATGAACTCGAGCCATAGTGAGCGATGCCCTCTAAGAGCTCAAGAAAGGAGAAGATCCCTCCAACTTGAAAATCTAGAAGAAAAATAACCCCCTCTCTCTTTGGTGACCCTCAAGCAGAAAAGGCCATTAGAAAGCAAGAGCAGGAGTCATAATGCATACATGGGAGATGCAAACTTTCCTCGGGTGCAATTCCCAGTAGTACCTCGGAAAGCTCGAGGATAAGCTTTTTCTATGGAGGGGAGAGTTGTAATGACCTGAGTCCGTTGCAACCAAGGCAACCATTTTGATTAGCGAAAGGAGTCAGCCATCAACCATCCATGCAGACTCATAACATGCAACGCAACGCCCGACATCAAGAAACCATCGAAGCACCTCACGAGAACCCCCGGATAACCATGGTCAGGCTCATATTTGGATTGGAAGAGAACTTCTACATGGATTAGCAATCCTCCTACTGACATCATCACCACCCAATCACCTCCGAGAACAAACCCTAGCATGATGCCATGGTCATCGATGACATCCATTTAACGACTTAGTCAATTCAGTAAAGATAGGGAACACTGGACCGTCTGTCAACGTACCAAACCATCCGATAGGAGTTAGGATAGAACAAAGTTAAGTGGAATTAAGTTGTTTCTTATTTATGGACCTAGACCCACATGTTAGTATGAGTTGTGATACTTCACCAGCTGAAGGAGCACTCTCCCACTCATCCACTCATTTGCAAATACCCTCTCTCTCTACCTCTCAAAAATAAGGAAGAACCCTAGAACTAGAGAGAGAAAGGAATGGAGAATGGATTGAAGAAGGAGAGAAGGAAGAAGAAGAGAAGTATCATCACCTTCCCATGGATCCCATCAACATCTTCAACATAGTCATGGTGAGCTCAATAGCGTAGCTCTCATTTTGTGGATTTTCCCCAAAGTGATTAATGTGTAGTTTTGATGGAGGTTGGAAATGATGGAGGCTTAGATAGAAGAAGAGTTGGATCTTCAATCCTTTGACTATGGAAGCTCTTAATCTTAGAGCCAAGGATCTCTACTTCAATCTTAAGGTTTATCCCTTATCTCATGAGTTTCGTTTGATTCCTAAGTCCTAAGCCACACTTAGTGAAACTAGCTTATAACATAGGCATAGTGAGCCTAGTAAGCCACCTAAACTACAATAGGAATGTTTGGCACATGCAAGATGCACCACTCCACAAATCTAAGATTGAAGCCTAGGATTTCCCTAGAGCATAGGTTCTATTGCCCATGTGATGGAGTGTCTGTCAACTCGACGGAGTGTGCGTCAGCCCTTAAGAAACCACTGAGGAACCTTATCCCCTGTCAGCTCGGCATAACGGAGCGTCCGTAGTACTTCGCGGAGAGTTCGCTAACCCATGCAGAGAGCAACTTATGTATCAGAGAGCACCTAATAGCATAATGGAGCGTCCATAGTTCACGACGGAGCATCTGTTGAATTATAGGAATAAATACCCAGCAACCTAAAAGCACCCAGTTCGTACTAAAGAGTCCGTCCGCTGATCGGACTATCCGATGTGGGCAGAGAGCCCTAGAATTACCTAAGTCCTAGAACCTATCGGAGTCTCCATGAATTGCACGGAGCTCCCACCAATCACTGTAAGAATGAGCTTGTGTAAGCAACCTACCCGAGTAACCAACCAACAACCAAAAGAGCTTAGTCATACCCAATGCAGTAATAGAGCCACAGTTAGATGTCTCTCTCTTAGTCCAAAAGTGGTATCCTAATCCTATCCACCCATGTTCCTCCTCATCATTTTGATCGTTGATGTATCTCTTAGTCGACCTCTCATATCCTTTCAGGATCATCTCAAGCAAGGAACGTGTATAAGTCATCATCGTCAGCCTCGAGATCCTAGATCGGCAGCACCATCAGGCAGGCACCCCACTAATATGAACCCTACTTTGGATACTTATCAAGTCGCATTATGAGTTATGCATTGCATGTAGAGTTGGATAATGAACTCTTTCACATAACACTTAGAGTAACTCTTTAACCTATTAGAAGCCTCTCATCTAAACAACGGGAATGGGAATGCTTAATGCTTATTGCTTAGTTGCTTGGGTAACGGTAGAAGTCGAGCATGAGAAGGGAACTCATACTCGCGCGTGTAGGATGCTACACCTGGATAATTAAATACTAAAACCAGTGAGGGTACAACTTGACTCATCTTACTAATCTAGCTAAGGAATAATATCCCTAATATGGTAATCTTGATGATAACTTAGATATCTTGCTCATGCGAGGGATAGGTGTTGACTATAGTTAACAACCATTATAAATCGTCAATATAACATGCATAAGAGAATAAATATAATCACCAACAAAGGTCTAGGGATTTAACTAACAAATTCCACGAGTTTTGGTGAATCTATATTTTCTGCAGGGTTTATCCAGAAACCGTTAAGGTGGACTTAGATGTCAGAATTAATCGCGCTTATCCATGGCAAAAATAACCCTAGAAGGTTCTAGAAGACTCGAGAGGACTCCACACCGAAGCGGAGGTGAGACGTCGCTAGGTGGGGCCGGCTGGCCCAACCTATAGGCCAGCTGGCCCCTAGGGCCCACATGTCAGTCTTGCCTCGCTACGTTGGTTCTCCACCGCCTTAAGTCCACCTTCACGGTTTTCTAGATAAACCCTGCAGAAAATACAGATTCACCAAAACTCATGGAATTTGTTAGTTTAAACCCCTAGACCTTTGTTGGTGATTATATTTATGCCTTATGCTTGTTATATTAACAATTTATAATGGTTGTTAACTACTGTCAACACCTACCCCTCGCATGAGCAAGATATCCTAGTTATCATCAAGATTGTCAAATTAGGGATATTATTCCTTAGCAAGATTAGTAAGATGAGTCAAGTTGTACCCTCACTGGTTTTAGTAGTTAATTATCTAGGTGTAGCATCCTACATGCGCAAGTATGAGTTCCCTTCTCATGCTTGAGTTCTACCATTGCCCAAGCAACTGAGCAATAAGCATTAAGCGTTTCCATTCTCATTGTTTAGATGAGAGGCTTCTAACAGGTTAAAGAGTTACTCTAAGTGTTATGTGAAAGAGTTCATTATCCAACTCTACATGCAATGCACAACTCATAACATGACTTGATAAGTATCCAAAGTAGGGTTCATATTAGTGGGGTGCCTGCCTGATGGTGTTGCCAATCTAGCATCTAGAGGCTGATGATGATGACTTATACACGTTCCTTCCTTGAGACAATCCTAAAAGGATATGAGAGGTCGACTAAGAGATACATCGATGATCGAAACGATGATGAGGAACATGGGTGAATAGGATTAGGTTACCACTTTTGGACTAAGAGAGAGACATCTAACTATGGCTCTATTACTGCATTGGGTATGACTAAGCTCTCTTGGTTGTTGGTTCATTACTCGGGTAGGTTGCTTACGCAAGCTCATTCTTATAGTGATTGGCGGACGCTCCATGGAGTTCACAGAGACTCTGATAGGTTCTAGGACATAGGTAATTCTAGGGCTCTCTGCCCACATTGGATAGTCTGATCAGCTGATGGACTCTCCGGTATGAACTGGGTGCTCTCGGGTTGCTGGGTATTTATTCCTATAATTCAACGGATGCTCTGCCATGAACGACGGAAGCTCCGTTATGCTATTAGGTGCTCTATGATACTTAAGTTGCTCTCTGCATGGGTTAGCAAACTCTCCACAAACTACCACGGACACTTCATTGTGCTGAGCTGACAAGGGATAAGGTTCCTCAGTGGTTTCTTAAGGGCTGATGGACACTCCATCACATGGGCGACAGAACCAATGCTCTAGGGAAATCCTAGGCTTCAAGCTTAGATTTGAGGAGTGGTGCATCTTGCATGTGCCAAACATTCCTATGGTAGTTTAGGTGGCTCACTAGGCTCACTATGCATATGTTATAAGCTAGTTTTACTAAGTGTGGCTTAGGACTTAGGAATCAAACCAAACTCATGAGATAAGGGATAAACCTTGAGATTGAGGTAGAGATCCTTGGCTCTAAGATTAAGAGCTTCCATAGTCAAAGGATTGAAGATCCAACTCTTCTTCCATCCAAGCCTCCATCATTTCCAACCTCCATTAAAACTACACATTAATCACTTTGGGGAAATCCACAAAATGGAGCTACTCTCTTGAGCTAGTCAAAGGATTGAAGATCCAACTCTTCTTCCATCCAAGCCTCCATCATTTCCAACCTCCATTAAAACTACACATTAATCACTTTGGGGAAAATCCACAAAATGGGAGCTACTCTCTTGAGATCACCATGACTATGTTGAAGATGTTGAAGGGATCCATGGGAAGGTGCTGATACTTCTCTTCTTCCTTCTCTCCTTCAATCCCTTCTCCATTCCTTTCTCTCTCTAGTTCTAGGGTTCTTTCTTGTTCTTGAGAGATAGAGAGAGAGGGTGTTTACAAATGAGTGGATGAGTGAGAGGGTGAGTGGGAGAGTGCTCCTTTAGCTAGTGAAGTATCACAACTCATACTGACATATGGGTCTAGGTCCATAAATAAGAAACAACTTAATTCCACTTAACTATGTTCTATCCTAACTCCTATCGGATGGTCCGGTACGTTGGCAGACGGTCCGGTGTTCCCTGACTTTGCTAAATTGACTAAGTCATTGAATGGATGTCATCGATGACCATGGTATCATGCTAGGGTATGTTCTCAGAGGTGATTGGGTGGTGATGATGTCAGTAGGAGGATTGCTAATCCATGTAGAAGTTCTCTTTCAATATGAATATGAACCTAACCATGGTTATCCGGGGGTTCTAACGAGGTGCTTCGGTGGTTTCTTGATGTCAGGCATTGCATTGCACGTTGCAAGTCTACATGGATGGTCGATGGCTGACTCCTTTCGCAAGTCAAAATGGTTGCATTGGTTGCAACGGACTTGGGTCATTACACCCAACGTTGAGCATAGCATGTCATACTCTTAATGAATATCATTACTTTCTGCACTTATACAAATGCCTGATAATCACTCCATGCATCCACCAAATACTATATATTGGAATTAAGTCCTATGAGTACGCAATGTACTCACAGCACGGCCATTAAGTTGTTTTGTAGGAATGCCATAGATTGATGTGAGCTAAGTCTCCATCACCGCCACCTAGTAGCATTGGGGAAGGGCAAACCCGAGCGTGTTGCAAGTTAACTCTGAAGCCTTGTTTGAGTGATTTTGAGTGACCAACCTTAGAAAGGGTACATGATCTCGTCCATCGGTTGGACTAGGACATGTAATTCATGTAAACTTTCTCTTGTAATTTACCCAGTATAAGATGTTTTGAGCATTATTCATTAGCCTGTGTTGGTTTGGTATGTGAACTGTTGTGTGCCACTCAACCTAATCCTAAAGAGGAGTTGCTTAGTGCGCTCCTAGGGGCCTCAAAGTCATGAATTCGATGACCCCCATGACATTAGCCATGACTTCTAAGTATAATTGCACTAATCAACGTATGCTTTGACTTGTAATTAATAATGACTTAGGAATTATCTCTCTAATATCTACTTAGTCATGCTAATGCCATAGAAACGAGTACTCTGAGTGATCAATGTTCAGTTATCATTTGTCATTACTATAATATTTATCTTTTGACTTACCCCTTTTATGAGAAGAATATTGGTTATGGTTTATATCTCCATCATATGTATAAGTTATCAATATATTCCTTTGCCCGTCCTTCCCTGTGGTAAAAATATAAATAATGATATCTGGCAATACTCCTGGGTGAAATGCTACAATAGTAAATTATCTATGCGCTTGCAGATCCCTTCATATATATATTCTTTCTGGTCACAATAAAATACTTAAGTACTTCTTAGTTTCATTCTAGAAGTGGCGCTAGAAAGTACTAACAAGCATTTCTAGCATCATAGCTAGGGATGGCAACTTAGCAAAAGTGATGTTAAGAAATGTCAACAAACATTAGGTGGCTATGTAAACAAGTGACATGTTAATAAATACCAACATGTGGCCGGGTGAAAGGTCCTAAAATGGTTAGAGGTGGGGTGAATAGTCTATTTAAAAACTCTACAAAGCACTAGAGCAATTGATTAGTACAACAAACGGCGTAATGCTATTTTGCTCTAGTTCTACATGGGTTGCAAGCCACCTATCCAACTATTCTAGTTTCTATGATCACTAGGCACTCAACAAGCTAGGTCACTAGTCACTAAACTAGTGTGCTCTCAAAGACTAACAAAAGACCCACACTAACTAAACAAGATCTCAAAGACTAACTACACTAAAGAGCTTGACAACTAGTTTGCAAGAAATGTAAAGGAGTGACTAGGATGATTATACCGCCAAGAAGAGGAATGACCCAATCACAAGATGAAGCTAATCAATCACCGGGAGAAATCCAATCACACAAGAGACACAAGATTTTTCTCCTGAGGTTCACGTGCCTACCGGCACACTAGTCCCTGTTGTGTCAACCAACACTTGGTGGCTCAGCGGCTACTAGGTATCACACACCTACCCAACAAATGGTGCCATAAGAACCTACCCACAAGTGAGCTAACTCAATGACACGAGCAATCCACTAGAGTTACCTTTTGGCTCTTCGCCGGGGAAGGTCCAAGACCCCTTACAATCACTGGAGCCGACCACGAACAATCATCAACACGTACCGAAGCCCCTCCACTGCTCCAAGCCATCTAGGTGGCGACAACCACCAAGAGTAACAAGAACTCCACAGTCACAACGATCCCCAAGAGCCACTAGATGCAATCACTTAAGCAAATGCAATTAGAATCACTCCCAATTTCACTATGATGATGAATCAATGATGAAGATGAGTGGGAGGTATTTGCTTAGGCTCATAAGGATGTACCACAGGTGAAAATGTCCAAGAGAGTGAGCCCAAGGCACCCAAGTTCTATTTATAGAGGTCCAAGGTCTCCACTAGCCGTTATACTCTCGGGGCAACCAGACCGTGGAACTGGACCCAAGGTCTGAACTACTACAGTGCGGGTCCGGTTCATAGGATCACGCCACAAGTCCCTCCTTTGAATCTCATGCGTCAAATTTCAACGGTCACTTGATCAGCATCAACTGCTCCTCTGAGTCACCTCCGTACGGGACCCAAGCCACCACAACTGGACCCACGCGCACCTAGGGTCTGGAACATAACAGAGAGGTCTAGAGAGGACAAAATTCCTTTGGACCTAGTCCACTAGCACCATCCAGACCATGCACAGTGTGGGTTCAGTTCTCCAGCTCATGCCACGTTGCCTTGCTGCTGAGCGTGCTGCAGCCGGACTCGCGCACGCCTAAGTTTAGACCCGCACCACACTGGGTCTAGAGCTGTCGTGCCTTAGCGCTGCTCTTGGCCTCCTCGCTCAGTCCAACCGGACCCATGGGAGATGCTCCAAAACCTCTACCGAGCAGGGTCCAGATAACCTACAGCAGCCCTTTGTCTTAGGGTTAGGTACCGGACTAGCCCCAACCAGGGTCCGGACCCCCTATGCCAGCAGGGTCTGATTCTCACTTCCTTCTCCTTTTCTTTTTCTATCTCCTCCAATCTTTCACCCTTGCTTCCAAGTTGCTGACCACAAAGTGTAGGACTTGTGTGCACGTGTGTTAGCATTTTTCGAAGCATTTTACAAGGGTCAAGTTAGCACACTAGGTTTCTAAATGCATATGCAAGAGTCATGTCACCTAGTGGCACTCAATAACCGCTTAGCCAAAGATTTCCCCTCTTTATAGTATGGCTATTGATCCTAAATGCACTTACACCCTCTATGGTGTCTTAAGTGCCAAAACAAAAACCTATCTTATACCTTTGCCTTGATCTCCTTGGTATTTGTTTTTCTCTTTCTTCTTTTCCAAGTTGGAGCACTTGATAATCTCTCTTGTGGCCATCACCTTCTCCATTACCATCATCTAGCTCCAACACATGGATTGGACTACCCCATCTAAATTATACACTTAGATCAAAGGTTAGTCCTAGGGTTTCATCAATTATCCAAAATCAAAATAGGACTTTCAATCTCTCCCTTTTTGGCAATTGATGACAACCCTTCACAAAGATATTCAGTAAAAGCTTTTTGGATTCATGTTGCTTGCCCAATCATTTTATCATGTGTAAAGGATATGGACAAGTTTCATAAACCTGAATTGGTAGCATTAGCTCCCCCTACATATGTGCTAAGAGTTTGGATTTGAAAGCTTGCACATATGTATGGATTAGGAAGTGTGGGGAAGTAATGGCTACCAAATGATGCTAAGGTGTAAAGAATGGACCTTTGAAGCGTGATACCAATCGGAGTTGCCATTTGAACACCATCCTTAGCACCAAGATTTGCTAGATATCACTTGAAAAACTACAACCACTAGATACCTCATGAGATCAACATTAGAAACAAGGCTCTAGTACCACTTGTAAAATCAAAATCAAGGTATATCTAGCTATCCCATGCATGCTAGTTTTCATTGCACCAATCATTTTCTACAATCTAGCATATACCACACAAGCATGGATATTTGAATTTAAAAACTTGTACCATGCAAGCAAATATATATAATGCACATATAAAAGCAATATACAAGTCTATGAGCTTGCTCCCCCTACTTGTGTACTTCAAATTTTAATTGATCCCCTTACAAAGTCATTTTATTTGTTTGCTCCCTCTATCTTACTATCTTTGTGACTCCCCTTTGTCATCAAATACCACAAAAGGTGAGCTCAAATTTTAGATAGGTTGGGGTGAAACCATGTTATGTGAGGATCATTTTCCCAATTTGGTTCAATCTAGATCACTTGCAAAAGATATTTAACTCGGTTTGATCCAAGGGCAAGCTTCTTCACACCTCATTACAAGGGTTATCTTGACCATGTCGAGTTAAACACTTATAGCTCATTTTCTAGATTAAACACTAGGTTCATAAGCCCACAAACATGTCATATGCTCCCACTAGATCAACTCAAGCATAGAAGCAATAGTGGTACCATACAAGCATCAAAGTCATTTGATTTTCATGAATGAGCCTAAGACATGTGAGGAATGACTAGTGCACTAAACAAGTCCTTAGCAATGTATGAATGACATGTCAATCAATTTTACCTTGCTTTGCTTCAAGGAGAGGCATGCCATATAATAGGGGTGCATCAACATATATTTGAGAAATCCAATATGTTCAATTCATTCCTTAGCTTGCAAAACCTCTTCTCATTAAGTGGCTTGGTGAAAATATCGGCAAGTTGATCATCGGTGTCCACACTCTCAATGCAAATGTCCACTTTTTGTTGGTGATCTCTAATGAAATGATGGCAAACATCTGTGTGCTTTGTTCTTGAAGGTTGAACCAGGTTGTTGGTGAGCTTCACGGCACTCTCATTATCACATAGCAATGGCACTTGTTTGAATTTGATTCCAAAGTCACTCAAAGTAGCCTTCATCCAAAGTAATTGAGCACAACAACTACCAACCAAAATATACTCCACTTCAGCGGTTGAAAGTGCTACACTATTTTGCTTCTTTGATGACCAAGACACAAGTGATCTTCCCAACAATTGACATGTGCCTGATGTGCTCTTTCTCTCAACTTTGCATCCCACATAATCGGAGTCCAAATATCCAATCAACTCAAATCTAGCACCTTTGGGATACCATAATCTAATATTTTGTGTATGCTTCAAGTACCTTAATATCCTCTTTGTTGCCTTCAAATGACTTTCTCTTGGCGAGGCTTGAAATCTTGCACACATGCACACACTAAACATCACATCCGGCCTTGATGCGGTCACATAGAGTAGGCTTCCAATCATAGATTGATACATCTTTTGATCCACCATGTTGCCACTAGCATCACTATCCAAGCTTCCATTTGTCCCCATTGGTGTACTAATAGCTTTTCTCTCATCCATGCCAAACTTCTTGAGCATGTCTTTGATGTACTTGCCTTGACTCACAAATGTGCCATTCTTCCTTTGCTTGATTTGAAGACCAAGGAAGTAACTAAGCTCTCCAATCATGGACATCTCAAATTCACTTGCCATCATCTTTTCAAACTCCTCATAATAATCTTGATTGGTTGATCCAAATATAATATCATCAACATAGATTTGCAATAAAAACAAGTCTTTGCCAATCTTCTTGGTGAAGAGAGTGGTGTCAACCTTGCCCATAATGAATCCCTTAGAGAGTAGGAAATACCTCAATCTCTCATACCATGCTCTAGGTACTTGTTTCAATCCATACAAAGCCTTTCTCAACTTGTAGACATGGTTGGATTTCTTCTCATCTTTAAAACTGGGAGGTTGCTCAACATACCAAGCTCATTGATGTACCCATTGAGAAATGCACTCTTCACCTCCATTTGGTACAACTTGATGTTGTGGGCACAAGCATAGGCTAACAAGATCCAAATTGCTTCCAATCTTACAACCGGGGCATATGTTTCTCCAAAGTCAAGACCTTCAACTTGAGTGTAACCTTGAGCTACTAATCTTGCCTTGTTTCTTATAACTATCCCATCTTGATCTTGCTTGTTGCGAAAGACCCATTTAGTTTCAATCACATTACAATCCTTAGGCCTCTCAACTAATTCCCATACTTGATTTTTTGTGAAGTTGTTTAGCTCTTCATGCATAGCATTCACCCAATCAACATCCTTCAAAGCTTCATCTATCTTCTTTGGTTCAATGGATGACATAAATGAGAAATGTTCACAAAATGATCTCAATCTTGATCTTGTTTGCACACCTCTTGAAATATCACCAATTATAGAATCCAAAGGATGATCTCTTGCAACATTGGTTGCTTGGAGCACTTGAACTTGATTGCTTGCACTTGATTGATCATTTGGTTGAGATGATGTACTAGCCACTTGTTGTTGATCTTACACTTTGTCATCACTTGTACTAGATTGATTTTGATCATGAGAACCACTAGCTTGCACATTTTAGTTAGAGAGCACTTGATTCTTGTCATCTTCAACATCAATTGCTTCTCTAGGCCTTATATCACCAATGTCCATGTTCTTCATTGCATTGACCAGTTGAGTGCCTCTCACATCATCTAGATTCTCCTCTTCCTCTTGGAAACCATTGGTTTCATCAAATTCAACATCATGCACCTCCTCAAGAGTACCACTAGCCAAATTCCACACTCTATAAGCGTTGCTAGTAGTGGAGTAACCAAGCAAGAATCATTCATCACATTTCTTTTCAAATTTACTCAATCTAGTGCCTTTCTTCAATATATAGCATTTGCAACCAAAAACCCGAAGGTATGCAATATTGGGCTTTTTACCATTTAAGAGCTCATATGGTGTCTTTTCCATCATTGGGTGACAATAGAGCCGGTTGCTATAGTAGCAAGCCATGTTGATTGCTTCGGCCCAAAATGAATGACTCACATTGTACTCACTCAACATTGATCTTGCCATATCAATCAAGGTTCTATTCTTCCTCTCAACTAGGCCATTTGATTGTGGAGTATACTTGACCGAGAATTGATGCCTAATTCTAAACCATCACAAAGCTCATCAACTCTTGTGTTCTTGAATTCACTTCCATTGTCACTTCTCACTTTCTTGATGGTTGTTTCAAACTCATTGTGAATTCTCTTGATGAATGTCTTGAAGGTTGCAAACACATCACTCTTATCAACAAGAAAGAACACACAAGTGTATCTAGTAAGATCATCCACTATCATAAATCTATATTTGTTTCCACCAATGCTAGTGTATGAGGTTGGTCCAAACAAGTCCATTTGCAACAACTCAAATGCCTTAGATGTACTCATCATGCTCTTCTTAGGGTGTGTGTTACCAACTTGCTTTCTGGCTTGACATGCACTACATAGCTTATCCTTCTCAAATGTAACATCCTTCAAGCCTCTAACTAGATCATTCTTAATCAATTTATTCAATTGTTTTATTCCAACATGACTAAGCCTTCTATGCCACAACCAACCCATGCTAGACTTAGTGAGCAAACATGTTGACAATTGAGCTTCTCTAGCATTGAAATCAACCAAGTATAGATTCTCATATCTAAATCCTTTGAATATCAAATTAGAGCCATCTACACTTATAATCTCTACATCATCCACACCAAATATGCACTTGAAACAAAGATCACACAATTGAGCTACCGACAATAGGTTGAAGTTCAAGCTCTCTACTAGTAGTACATTGGAAATGCTCAAGTCATTAGATATTGCAATCTTACCAAGTCCTTTGACCTTGCCTTTGCCATTATCACCAAATGTTATGCTATCAACCCCATTGCTCTCATTTGTGTTGATTGAATTGAACATTCTTGAATCATCGGTCATGTGTTGTCTGCACCCACTATCAAGCACCCAATGCCTTCCTCCGGCTTTATAATTGACCTACAAAAGAAGATCAATTCATTTTAGGTACCAAAACTTGCTTGGGTCCTTGAAGGTTAGTTACTAAGCTCTTTGGCACCCAAATAGCTTTCTTCTTTGAGCCCACAATTGGTGCACTAATGAACTTAACACGCACACCGTTGGCACCCTTAGTAAGCAAATAACAAGAATTAAACTTAATTGAGGATACATTAGCATGTTTGTTCTTGTTTTTGCAATCTTGCTCTATATGCCCAACTTGCTTGCATTTATTGCAAAACTGACCATTGCCCTTCACAAAACTAGTCTTGTGAGTCACAAAGGTTGCCTTGCCTTTCTTGAGGGTATAGCCCAATCTCTCTTTGTTGAGAGAAAACCTTTGGCTACCCAAGCATTTTAGCAAGTGGGCATCTTCACTATAGGCATTGCCTAAGGCACGAGTGAGCTCATTCACCTTCTTCTTGAGGGTCTCATTTTCCACCATTAATGAGGCATCACAAGTGAAACCATCACTTAAAGGTGAAGTAGAAGTGGTAGCGCTACAAGAAGGGTTAGTAGGAGCAACAACAATGGGCTTATAAAAAGATTCATCAAGAATATCACATGTTAGTCCCACATCATATGACACAGTCACTTGCTCCTTCTTGGCTTCCTCCTTCTTGACTTGCTCGAGGAGAGAGGAGTGAGCTTTTTCAAGCTTAGTGTGAGCTTTACCAAGCTCCTCATGGTCTTCCATTAGACTCTCATGAGAAGCATTGCGCTCATCAAAGGATTGCTTAAGAGATTTGACCTTCTTACGTAATTCTTTACACTTCTTTCTCTTCATCTCAAAGCAAGTGTGGACTTGCTACAACATGTCCATGAGCTCCTCCTTGGTGTACTCCTCATCATCATCATCACTCCTACAATCATCACTTTCACAAGCATCATTATCACTCATATCATATTTTACCTTGGTAGGTTTTGCCATGAGGCAAGTTGATGGAGTGTCGAAGATGGATTGCTTGTTGTTGATGGCTATGCTTGCTAGTGCCTTCTTGAGAGACTTCTTGTCACCATCAGTAGAATCACCATTATTGGATGAGCCATCACTATCCCAAGTGACCACATAGCCTCCACCTTTCTTCTTCTTTTGGAAGATCATCTTCTTCTCCTTCTTTTCCTTCTTCTCCTTCCTCTCCTTTTTTTCTTTCTTCTTGTCATCCTCATCATTGTCACTATTATAAGGGCAATATGCTACAACGTGATCCTTGTTCTTGCACTTGTAGCATCTTCTTACATACTCCTTGTTGTGATCTCTTCTCTTTCTTGCATCATAGCCCTTCTTCTTCATGAATTTGCCCATCTTACGCACAAAGAGAGCCATGGCCTCATCATCAATATCACTAGCATCTTCATTCTCACTTGATTCTTCTTTTTTGGACTTGCCCTTATTCTTGGATGATGAGCTAGCCTTGAATGCTACACTCTTCTTCTTCTTCTTGTCTTCATCCTTCTTCTCTTCTTGATCAACCCCTTCCCTTTCTACATGGTATGTCTTTGTGTCATAACATCACCTAGTACTTGGTTGGGGGTTAGTTGCTTCAATCCTCCTCTAATGATGATCAATCTCAATATCTCAAATATTGGAGGTAAGCACATCAAGAACCGATGAGAGACATCATCACCATTGATCTTCTCACATAAAGCCTTCAAGTCATTGACAATCACTTGCAATCGATAAAACATCTCTGGAATACTCTCATCATCCTTCATCTTGAAGCTTGTCAACTTGTCCTTGAGGATATACAACTTGGCACTCTTGACTACCGTGTGCCCTCATATGTTTCCTCCAATCTCTTTCACACGTCACTAGCTCTTTCACAATCCATGATTTGCTCAAACACATTGGAATCAATGGCATTTTAAATGGTGTTGAGAGTCATTATATTGCATTGCTTGTTTGCCTTGTCTTGGTTGGTGATTTGTGGGATCAATAATTGCACAAACATTCTCGGTCACATCCCACACTTGATCATTGATTGAACCAAGATACATCTTCATCTTTCTCTTCCAATATTCATAGCATGTGCCATCAAAGAACGGTGGTTTGCCCCCCACATGGTTGAACACAACTTGAGCCATCTTTTGACATCGAGGTTATTAAGCCTTCAATCAAACGGTGACCATGGCTCCGATACTACTTGAAAGGTCCTAATATGGCTACAAGAGGTGAATAGCCTATTTAAAAACTCTACAAAGCACAAGAGCAATTGATTAGTACAACAAATGGCGTAATGCAATTTTGCTCTAGCTCTACAAGGGTTGCAAGCCACCTATCCAATAATTCTAGTTTCTGTGATCACTAGGCACTCAACAAGCTAGGTCACTACTCACTACGCTAGTGTGCTCTCAAAGACTAATTAAAAAGCCACACTAACCAAACTAACAAGCTCTCAAAGACTAACTACACTAAAGAGCTTGACAACTAGTTTGCAAGAAATGTAAACGAGTGAGTAGGATGATTATACCGTCAAGAAGAGGAATGACCCAATCACAAGATGAAGCCAATCAATCACCGGGAGAAATCCAATCACACAAGAGACACAAGATTTTTCTCCTGACGTTCACGTGCTTGCCAGCACGCTAGTCCCTGTTGTGTCGACCAACACTTGGTGGTTCGGCGGCTAATAGGTATCACACACCTAGACAACAAATGGCGCCACAAGAACCTACCCACAAGTGAGGTAACTCAATGACACGATCAATCCACTAGAGTTACCTTTTTGCTCTCCGCCGGGGAAGGTACAAGACCCCTCACAATCACCGGAGCCGACCACGAACAATCACCAACACGTGCTGAAGCTCCTCCACTGCTCCAAGCCGTCTAGGTGGCGGCAACCACCAAGAGTAACAAGAACTCCGTAGCCACAACAATCCCCAAGTGCCACTAGATGCAATCACTTAAGCAAATGCACTTGGAATCACTCCCACCGAGCCAGGTCGGGGCGAGGGCATCACGGCGAGTTCGCCGGCGCACTGCCCTAGGGTTAGGGTGGGCGGGGTCGAGCGGGGGGCCGGGTTGCGAGTGGCACGGCAAGGTAGGTCGCCGCCGGTTACCAATGGTGGGCTTGGGGGTGGGGGCGGGGCGTGGACGAGGTTCTCCATCAGCACCCTTCCTTGTCTTTAGGGGAGGGCGGGCTCAAGGAGGCAGGGGCGGATATGGGCGGGCTAGTTGGCGGCGAGGCAGCCGCAACCGAATACACAAGGGTAGGGGAGGCAGGATGCCAGCGAGGGAGAAATAAGAGGGATGGGAGGGCGGATATACCCTTTTTTTAAGGGTGTGGCAGTATTTTTTTTGGGAGAGACGAATCATTGGGTCCTCATGAATTTTTTTAAGTACTCCCTCCATACTGGTAATTCAGGTCTCATAGAGTGATTAATTAGGGCGTATTTTTTCCTATTTGCCTTTATTAAAGAGGATTGCGAGTTTCTTCCATTGTACAAACATTCAGTGTTGCGCTAGTTAGCGCGGTGGAGCCTGAGGTAAGAAGGGCAAGGTTCGATCCCTCATGCCGATTCTTTTCCTTTTGCATATGGTGATTCTAGGATCTCTGGTGGCGTGATTTTATTTTTTTTTTCCTTCTGGCGCTCCATTCTTTTCCTTTTGCATGGCGCGATTTTTTTCCCTTTTGCTTGGTGTGTTTTTAATTTCTCTGGAGGCACTCGATTTTTTACCCTTGGCGCTCATTTGGTCCAACACTTTGTCTGAGATGGGGTAGTGGAGGCATAGGCAACCGAAGAGACGCACGAGCAGAGGCAAGGACAGCCCAAGGGACATGGTTTTAATGCTCCTCGTGAATAAGTACCACAGGAACCAAAGAGACCTGGGGCATTCTCTCCAAGGAAAACCAAACAACTAAAACGACTTCAATATGTGAAAACACTCCGTCCCCTAAAATGAGCTGAATTACCAATATGTAAGGAGTATGTTGCATGCGGTGTTTTTACTTTTTATACGAGTGGGCTCCATATGAATCCTACTAACTACTCCCTCCGTCTCAAAGTAGATGACGCTTTTGATTTTTTTTAGATAAATAGACAATGACTTTATATTGCTTTTAAATGAATGGATGATGAGACGACAGAGGTAGTTTAGACATTATACAGCTCGTCCAACACATGTGTTATCCGAAAAGCTGGGTTGCCAAACCAAACAGCCTCAGCCTTTTGCCAGACACCGGCTTTCGAAAAGCCAGCTTACAGAAAGCCAAAGCCCTTTCAAAAAAGCCAAAACTTAAACAAACAGGCCCTTGCTTCCGCTAAACTACTTCGTCAGCCAAGCCGTGCCCGTCAAACACTTCGCTTGCCATTGGCAAGGTTGCTTTTCATTTCAGCAGAAGACTATTTACAGTTTATTTTTCTACCCTTTTCTTTTTTTTTTGGGCTTTTTCTGAACGAGGCATGAGCTCTATACCTAGTAATAATCAAATAGGATAAGAGAAGGAAGCAAAGTTTACACTGCAACTGCAACCACACTGCTCGCCAAGGCGCATCGGACCACCAGTCATAAAAAAGTACATGGCCTAATAATGCAGAAAAAGGCAGTAGACCGCAAGGTGTACAAGCGGGTGTTTCACGCTGCACAAGCAACCGCTACGAAAACCGAATGCTCAATCACAGCATTATCTTTCTTGGGCTTCCGCTTAGCATCAGATCCATTGCCAGCTCCTGGATCGGCAATATGGGACCGCATCAGCTCAATGATCCTGCCGCCATATTTCTTGGTCTTCACCTTCCCAATGGCCTTCTCCAGCTGGTTAGGATAGATGGAACGCACATCATGTTATGTTAGGTCCAAATTGCTCGCTTGCAATGCAAGATGTCAAACACCTCACCTCGGCCTCAGTGGTGGGCTTCTGGCAGCTCAGGAGCGAAATCTGCTGAGTGGAGAGAACTGCATGGGAAAATATGCTTATGCCCCCGGTACTAGAGGATGACAACTCCCTGCGCAGTTCATCAAGTTTAGCTTCCAGATCGCTCATTCGGCTACGTTTTGTGCCTTTGGTCGTATCACCACCTCCGGCTCTAGCTTGAGAACCCAAAACAGCAATCTCAAGCTTCACTGGTCTGTTCCCTGCGTTGCAAAGACCAAGGAGTCCATCAGCAGTTGGCAGTAATATTTTATTACAAGTATGATCCAGTATTTTACCTTCCAGCGCTGGCTTCCACAATGGTCCCAATGCAACATTAGCATTGGTCGAATATGCTGTATGTTGAAATTCTTCTTTCTGAAAGTGCAAGAAACAATCTTACCTTAGCAATAATGTATAAGGTGATCAAACAACAAGATACACTAAAAAATATTCACTTGGTACTACTAGTAGCACGCACATACCAAAACGCAGTCAACTATAAGCTGTACTATCAACTGCTCAATTTCTTCTCTTTTAAGATCAACAGGTTGATTCGAGCGACCTGCTTCAACATATGCAGTTTACAATACGACACTAAACAAACTTCTGGATGATGACTGATGACATAACACCTAATAAGCACAACATACTCCTGAAAGATTTTCTAGAGTTATACCTAAACCTTTCCACTTCACCTTGAACTTATCCACCAGCTGCAACAGTGTAGCTCTTTGGTCATTAAGTTGCAAGTTGTGTAGAAGTGAAACTAGAATTTTGGTATGGCCTGAACAACAGTCACATAAATCAATGTGGGAATATGAACAAAAAGAATAGATGAAAAATTCAAATTATAGTCCATTAAATGTAATTTCTGACTTAAGGCAAAATTATCATACATGTGGCATCTATATCCCTGAGCTCAATACTAGAAGCACAATTGCCACACATTCCTGCAAAAAGAAATTCTGTAAATATTGATAGCTAAATGTTTAGCTCCTGAGAAAATATAAAGTATCATGAAAATACCATTGCAGTCCTGCAGAGCCTCTCCAAAATGCCGAAAGAAAGCACCACGTCGGCAGCTCTTAGACTGGGAAAACAAAAACCTTGCCATCACATTATACAGAAAACAACACTACAGAAACAACTTAATCCATTGTTTCTTAAATACAAAGTGTGCTAGATGCACTTCCACTATTTGAGATTATTTAGGACATTTTCTGAGAAACACATCAAATTAGTAGAATCCCACCTCCAAGAAGCTCTAAAAAATACTTGGCCGGTGGGGAAAGACCGCCCCCGCAGTATTTTACTAAGAAGAGCTTAACCGAAGCCTAGCTGAGAAAGGTCACATGAAAGCTGGGCCCCTCATACATGGGGATGCTGCCTCCTATGGTTTGGGCCTTAACCTGTGCTTTGAGGCCACTACCAGACCCTTACGAGGGCCACCACAGGTCGGTTCACACATGCTGACTAGGGGAACCAGAGAGTGACCTTTCTTTTACCCAGCCTAAAATTTGCTCCCACGAGGATTCGAACCAGGACCTGGGGTGCTACTAAGGTCACTGCAACCACTAGGCTACAGGCTCCTTGCCTCCAACAAGATTTACAGTATGTCTATGCTACTGAAGGCCTGTGACAACGGTTACTCCATCCATTACTTTTTACTTGATGCTTTTTATCTGTACAAAGAGTATGGATATGGGATAGGTAATTTCTGTTATCAAAATCCTACATCATCAAGAGAAAGTATACTGTAGAACTTCACAATTTTGTTTTCTACTACATGACCAACTATTGTCCTATTTTATGTTGAGAGAATGTATTCCTGAGAACCATTGAGCCTTCTGTGGTTTACCATGGTTTCTATGCTACCTAGCAAACTCACAGAATTTGAAATGGTTACGTCAACACTTCATGCTGTTCAACCTAGCACGGTTTCTGAAAGGTAGGTTGATCCACTACATGTTTGTGCCACTTCAGTAATAGCAACCTGTAGTAGTGTTCTACGATCACTATCCAGATAGGTAGACCCACTGTTATTATTGTGGTATGTGATTGAAAGAAAGGCTTGATTATACAGTTGTTTGTAGCATATACAGTTGTTTGTAGCAAAGAGACTGACATAAATAAATTTTTATGTTCAAAGGACTGGAAAAAAGAAATCAAATAGAAGATGACCTTATACTAATTCAGTAGACACTCTAAAGATTTGCCATAGTATTTCTGAGGAAAATGGGAGCTTACCTGACAGTATCGCACAATGTCATATAGATTTTGAAGGCCACAGTTTTCATAGAAGACCATTGAACTCTGTTCATCGAAAACATAGCACATATAGTGATGAAAACTAGACTTACACTGAGAGAAAAGCAGAAAATTTAATCTTCCCTGCCGTGGAACATCACCAGGTCGATAATACAAAACACACTCTGAAGGTAATCCATCCTGCCCTGCCCGACCACTTTCCTGAAGACAGATAGGTTTATTAGAAGGGATATTTGACTGTGTAACTAGCAAGGTGTGATATTAACCAACCTGGTAGTATGTCTCCATAGACTTGCTAAGGCTATGATGAATCACAAATCTAACTACAAGGAAAAAAACATTTCTTAGACACTTTATTGAGAGCAAAGCAATGACAAATACTGAAACCATTACTCATGTGATAGAAGAAATTAGATGTTACTGCCTCATTGGTCTCTACCAGTTCAAGGGAAATGCTTATTGACATAAAAATCCATGTTTTCACATGATGAGCTGACATTCTAATACCCTAGAACGAGCACATTTTACATGGAATGGCTAAACATTCTCAACTAAACTATAACAGAGACTATGAAACAGTATTACCACGACTCTGCGAGTAAGGGCAGGAATAACAAGTACACATGGATACAGTGGTAAATTATTGGCATAGCATTTCCCATGTATGGAAACTAGAAGACCAGCGCCCTTCAGTTTGCTGACCAGAAACAAGGTGATTTCTGGCAAAAACAGGGCAATTCATTTTTGTCCTCACTCCCATTTCTGTTTTCTAATTTCTTTGGGAGCCATGCACACAAGTAGTGTGACCAATAAAATGCCAAATTAGGGCCTATTTGGATACATGAGCTAATTACTAGCTAGCTAAAAAAATAGCTCTAGAACATCCAAACAGGAGAGCTAATAGGTGGGCTAATTTTTTAGCCAAGTCTCCAACTAGTTGTTAGCCAACTAGCTAGCCAACCATAGCTAATTTGGGCTAATTTTTAGCCCCAACTAGTAACTAGCTATGTGTATCCAAACAGGCCCTTAATCTGGTTTAAGAAACCTACTGTATAACTTAATTATACACATATTCATGTGAATTCTGACAACAAGCAATCATAATGATCGAACTCTGAGATTGAACACACCATCTGGTTTGTTGATTCCCATGCCAAACGCCACCTAAATAGTCCACCATACAGACACAAAAATCTTATTAGAGACAGAGTAGCACAGAACCACACCACCCACCCACCCAGAGAGATACAAGCACATACTATTCCAGCGATGATCTGTGATTGTCCTTTGCTCCAACTATTTAAAAGATAATGTGGATTACCTCAGTACCAAATCATGGCATTGAATTACAAAAAAAATGTGTGCAATAAAGCAGCTCTTATAGAAATACTCCCTAAATTATTCTTTTTTATATGACGTTGACATTTTTTAAAGACTCCCTGAAGTGCTTCTACGACATGTTAGATTCCATGCAATCATACTTTCTAATATTTGACCATGAATATATTCTAAATTCTAAAGGCCTAAGCCAAAGAGCAATTGGCAGAAAATCTTCACAATACTATACTATTAATCTGTGTAAATACATGAGAGCAGCCATATCATCATGCAATCTTTCTTTTAGTTAGATTGGAATATGATGTGTTGTATATACTATTTACAATAAAAAAGATGCTTGTTATGTAGATCGTACTATGGAAGACATAAAATCTAAAAGGAGTTTCAAGTAACAGGGATGCTAAAAAGGCAATTCAGCAGTTTGGGGGTTGCAATGAAGGTGGTTGGCTACAGGAGGTGACTACTGTGACACTAGTACGTAAATTAGGCCTTCTAGCACTTCTCTAAGCATTTTGTTTTTCTTCTTGGAGATATTGGAAATAACTGGAGCTACGTCCTTTGATCGAGTCCCATGCATCCCAGCCGACTGTCACAAAGAGTATCTTGTCAGATTCGCCACTTGGAGTTCCTGTTCGAATCCATGCCTTCTGTGGAGATTAACTGGTATGAGATGACCACAAGCAAGCGCTCAATCCTTTCCATATTAACGATGCCAGTCATATTAAGGCAAGAGAGAGGAAGGAGGGGAAGAGACTAGAAAAAGGCATGCTAGCACTGAAATACAAGCATGTGGCAGTGTCTGAATAAATAAACTAGTAGAAGAAGGATGAAGACTTGAAGTGGAAGGTTTACCAAAAAAAAGGCTTATGTTTCCGTCACTAAGTAGGGCCTAACCTTTTGGCTCACCCAGCCCAAGTATACACCACTTAAAAGGTGACAATAGGCTCCTCCATTTTACTACTGCCACCCCCTCCTTTATACCACTGCTTCATTGCTTCCTTTACCCAGTAGCTGCACCTCTCCAGCTCCAGCTGCAGAGCTGACACCCCTGCCACCCACCAAGGATAGAACAGCAGCATCGAAAACCACCCAGCACTGCCTGGGCAGCTAGACCATTTATGCCAGAATACAGCCATAGTACAGCAATCGCTGTCACCATGTTTTTAAACACTGTGTTGCACTGAGGGCATTCACCATAGCAACAGGACAATTGCTGTATTGGAGAAATCAACAAAAGCATACAAGGGGAATTTTGTACATACCACATGTGAATTTTCTCACGAGCAACAATATCCATATCAGCATGATAATGCTCTGCCGAAACACCCCTATCGCGCAATTCTTTTGCAACCAATTTCTCAAAAAGCACATAATTTACGAAGGGTAGGTGAATAGTGGTTCGAGAGGGGGAAAAGTAATCAGAAAGGGTATAGCACATAGTCATAAACTCAACATCATTTTTTTAAATTATACATTGATATGACAACCATGTGCTATTGCATACTGCAAAAACATTATTACAATATTAAAATATAAAAAAATTACTCTATCCATAAAAGAGATGGAACATCTTTCGAAAACAAAAAGAGATGTAACATACTTTTCAGAAACTCATTGACATAATGGAAGAATAGTTTGTACCAGCTATTTTTGCTTTAACTATATAATCAGAAAATTTCAAAACAATACAGTATCGAAATTTATGAACATTTGTTTTGCTCATGAATCAAAGTTCCAAAATATATATCCTTGAAGCAATGATTTATCTATTCTCAGTTTGACCACACTGTGGAGGCAGCAGTTATAGATATCAAAACTTTTAAGATTATTTTAGCAAATAACAGAAACAGAGTGATTCATGGTTCGTTGTGCCAACCTGTTCACATTCCTTCCTTGAAAAGCAATACACAATTCCAGATTCATTATTTGGGTACGATTCAATTATAAAATTTGCAATCACATCAATGACAACCTTTCCAACTGGTGATTTTTGATACACCTACAGGGTAAAGAAATCATATAAATATAAGGAAGATAATTAATCCCTCTTTATCCCCATTGCATTATTTCTCATAATTATAAATAAAGAATAAAAAATAAAATATCAAAACTTGCAGATTTGGAAGACATATACTACCTTATAAAAGAGGTTGGGCCTGTTTACTGTGCTGACAAATTTGACGCATCTGGGTATATGAAGCATCTCTATCAAATCTGTTCGGACTTTACTTGTTGCAGTTGCCTACAATGTATTGCAGGCTAGTTCACACAACTTTATTTTTTCTAAACTTGAAAATTATTAGGATTTCTTCGTTACTCACAGTTAGAGCTATCATGGGAACACTGGGAAATTGGATCTTTAAAATACTAAGATTCTTGTAGTCTGGATGGAAATCGTGGCCCCATTGACTACAGCAATGTGCTTCCTGCATGATAACTGTCACTTGCAAATGACAATGATGATACCAGAATACAGATAGATTAAATAGCACTTGAAAAGGACACAAGATATGCTCATGCATTGATAGGTTCTTTGCATATTCTCGCAATGGGAAACATACTGTATAATAAAGAATACAAACAGCTTGAAAATGTTGACAGTGAAAAGAATAGTTGTCGATGATTATTCCTTTTACGTGGGTTGATCAAGCTGAACAGATTAGGAATTTGTGATAGCAGGCTTGCTGTTTTTAGCTACCATCGGTTCTAGTATCAGTAGGAAACTTAGTGTTTCAATGGAAATTCTTAAAGATACCAAGAGTAAGCAACTACAGCTACAAACACGTAGTCCAAACTAAAACAGCATAAAGATACTTTGTCATAAAGCAAACAATTTATTATTCTGATATAATTTCAAATTAATGTTTCTAAAAAATTAACTGCAAGGAATCACACGATCTTGCATACGAGTAGCTCGAAGACATTAAGAATTTTGTAACTTACATAAGAAACAGAAAAAAGGATTTTTAAGAGTCAAACAATTTCAGACAATATGGACTAATAGAGACAAGTTTCATCATCACTCACATCTATTGCAACAAGAGAAAGACGTCCCGCATGATGGCATTTCTCAACCTTGGACATGAACCTTTTACTTTTTGATATCTTTTCTGGCGTCACATATAATATCTTCAGCTCTCCTTCACCTTTATCAAGTGCCCTATAGATGAACTTTTCAACTTCCTTGTTGGTAGTTGAAGTCAGCATGTATGCCGGTATACCTAAAGCTGCCAGTCCCATGACCTAGAATGGCATAACTTTCCGAGAATGAGCACGAGCATGTTAGGGAAAGAAAAAAAAAATGCTTACAGCCTAACAACCTGGTCCTGGATAAGAGAAAGTAGAGGGCTGACAACCAATGCAATTCCATCACGAAGTACAGCTGGGAGTTGGTAACACAGGCTCTTCCCTCCACCAGCAGCCATTATTACTAGAACATCTCTTCCACTCATGACTGCATTAATTATCTGTAAGCACAATATGATTTAAAAGAATGCAAATAAAAGGAAACTATCCAATGTTATATAGCATATGGATGTAAAGTAGGATCAACACTAAATAGAAACAATATAAGAAAACAGGGATGTTGGAGAAATGGAAATCAAAAGACCATTATAAAGAACCAAAACGATAGGTATATTGGAGGAATCAGAGGGTAAAAATCATAGATAACCCAAACACCTCAGGCATCTGTTCTTCAGTAATGGACCAGTTTTAGAATTACACTTGGTTCAAAAATAAAACAGAAACTTGCATATTTCTTTTATATTATACCTAGGACTGCCCAAAAGGAACGATTTATAAAACAGACCATTTCTCCGATTAACTTACTTCTCGTTGATTTGACCGGTATGATGTGATGCCAAATATATTGAATCGGGTATCATCAGCCTGAGAATCCCATGGGAAGTTCCCAGACCAGTCCTCCAGAATAACTGAAGATTTGTTATTTGATTTATTTCTGGACACTTTTGATACTTCCAGCAAAGCCTTTAACAGTGACTGGCGCTCATACAACTCCTCTTGGCGATCGAGTAATCTTTTAATTTGTCCTGGAAAGCATGCATTTCAACTGTGCAAATTAACACAGTAGCACTCCTTGTCCACAAAAATATCAGTAGCATTCAAAAAGTGTAATTAAGAAAGTACGACCAGAAAACCTGGCTGCTGTTCATTTGATGTTAAATAAAACCTTCTGTAAGGAGAGCACAGTGGTCATTAATTTAACCCATGACCAAAGAAAAGGGAAGTAAAAAAAAACAAAGGAACTGTCATGTCCATTAACATATATTCATCTATATAAACAATAATTCAGTAAGTAGCTGATGCAGATGAATAGTCACAGAAAAATATGAATGTATCAATAATTACTAGCTATCAACTGTTAAGTGTTTATGGATCAAGAAACGATAATGTAGTGAATGATTCATTAGTATTATTATTGTGATCATACCTTGAATGTCATCAAGTTCTGACTCCACAAGCAACAGTTCCTCCTCAACATTTTCTTCGTCCTCCATGTCTCACTTCTGCACAAACGCCATAGAAAACAAAATAGATGATGGGACTATTTTTGGTTTCACTGGCCTAAAAAATGTTTTCCTCAGAAACTAATTAAAAGTTTGTTTGGATTTCCCAAAAAGCAAACTAACAACCAAACTTAAGACAGCAATTAAGATTATAGTTGAACAATTAAGTAGTTGAGTCAGTAAGTACTTCGTAGCTGATACCATATGTCCATGTATACAAAGACCTGCATACAAAAATATGACATTTTTTCAAGACTACCTTGAAGTTTGGATACCAATTTAGCACAAAGACACTAGCTTAACAACTCTATAATAGAGGTGTACTTACTGGATGGCTGTAACCCAAAAATACTACACAGTTTGAGCTTTCCTCTTTGCACGGATTTCCAAACACCACCCAAGTTTACCCCACTGCTATTACCTCCCTGCTTTGAACGTGTGCCAGAACTATCACAAACTACCCCAATAGACTTGTGTACAATTGATGGCTCCTCTAGCAATAAGCAACAAGTTCATACCATACTGAACCCATTTTTATTTTTATTTTTATTCTCACAAGGCCCTGAAGTTTAGAATTGCTATCACCATCAGCCAGCGATGGAGCATAGTCTCAAACTCTTAGCACAATCAATGGTCAGGTATGATTTGGGTGCCAAGGCACAATGTTCATGAGATTACATGAACAAAGTGGTACATATAATGTAGATAATATCCAACTGATCCGGCAGGGTTATGGATTAAAATTAATTTAGGTGAAAGTAGAGGATAATTGGAACATCATTGCATCATAACAACATCGCCGAAAGGTCAGCATAAAATATTCAATTTGAATTTTTGAAAGTGAAACTTTATTGAAATTATGGAACAAGGATAATTGAAATATTGGCATGTGAACTCTACAAATTAATAGATTAATTTGATAATTTAAACTCATGGTGCAATGACATAGTTATAATTTAATAATTAAAGTAATTGTGACAGCATAAATTCAACTTCTTACTTAATGCTAGGTCCAGTTGTTAATTTCCGTGACAACTAGAGAGATGATATGAATACACGGGCTTTGGACGAAGTTCATTCAGTTAGATGAATTTCATTGGAATGAAAATGAAAGGAACGGAGTCTGCTTAAATTTCAGTGGAACTTCAGTGAATACTGACTTAACGATGGAGAGAAACAGAATTAAGTCGGTTTTAAGAGCCTAGATTGAATGAATAGGAACAGTAGAACAAAATACAGAAAACACAGGGGCTGAATTAACCCTTGCGTCTAGAAGCTAAAATTAAAATAAAATAGGGTTCGGGTGCTCAGTTTTGCATAGAATGAACGGAAGAGAGGGGGCGGGGATACCTGGTGTGTGGACTGTGGTGGGGTGCTCGTCGCCGGACGCCGGCAAAGAGTCCGACGAAGACCTGGGCAGCTGGGATTCTGGGAGTAGGGCGGCGCCATGGCGGCGGTCGCAAGCCTGGCCCGGTACAGAAAACCGCCAAATCTAGGCTTTTGGGCTGATTTGTTTTCGGCATGTGCACGCGGATTGAGCTTGTTTGGTTGCTTGCCCAGGCGAGTTTCCATAACAATCTAGGCTATTCGTTTTGGGCCTACTAGACTGCCTCCAACCGCCCGTACCAAAATACCGGACACATTCGTTGTTATAGATCCCGTACCCAAAACTTCACGTCTCCAACAACGGACGCAACGCTCCACCGCAGGCGGACCTCGCCGGCAGGATCCTCCCTCCCCGGCAAGCTCGGCCCCGGCGAGCTCCGTCCCGGCGCGCTCGGCCCCGGCGAGCTCCGTCCCGGCGCGGGCGAGCTCGGCCCCGGCGACGGTCGTCCCCGAGCTCGTGGTGGTGGGACCCGCCTGCGTGGAGGAGACGCAAAGGGAACGAGAGAGGACACAAGTTTGCGTACCGTGTTTCGTTGGACGCAAAATGGCTGCTGTGTTTGGGTAGTCTGTTGGAGGGTGATTTTTCTCCGCAAAAGCACTGTGCACTACGCAAAATACGGATGGGTCACGGTTTGGGTACTCCGTTGGAGATAGTCTTAGGTATATTGTATAAGGGCAATTTCAAAGTCTTTCGGAGCTATTTAGGACGGTTCCAAACTCTGCTCCGCAAACTTTTTCATAATAAAGCTGCTTAAAAAGAACTCTTGATGCTTATGGAGCATCTTTTAGGTGTTGTCATAAGAGCATCTCCGAAAGTTCCCTAAATATTTCTCCTAAAAAGTCTATATTTGTCAACTCCTAAAAAGGTTTTAGAGAAAAAAAGTTGATCTCCAATAGTTCCTAATATTTGAATTCTAAAAAATCAAATGTTGGTCTCATTTGACGTTTTTTTTCTGCAGTCTTCTTCTTTTTTTCTCGTCTCTTCCTCAATTCCTCTCCCAAGACGTTTCTCGATATCTTGTGCATAGCCCCAACACGCACCATGTGCCGGCTCCTTTCGCGATCGCCTGGCCTCACTTCGCACCGCTCATCCATACGACGCTGTCGCCTCTACCCGGCCTCGCCCGCCCACTCCATCCTCAAGCACCGGCTTCACCAACAAGCAGTAGCCGTCCGCCACCTCATCCCCTCACCCGTCGACCCCACTCATCCCTCCGCCGGATTTGTCGTGAAGTGATGCGCCCAGGGGCAACAACCGCTTAGCTGGGCCCACGGGGCGTCGAGGAGCCGGTGAAGCTTGTGTGGCACCGTCACGAGGAGCGCGGTTCAGTGGCCCCATCGCTGGAAGGAGCGCTGACCTCGACGGTCCGACGACGCCAAAGAGTGTGTGTGTCTCTGGCGGCCCGACTTGTAGAAGGCGAGCGCGTCTCGGGGCTGAGGACATCGAAGGTGGAGCACACAGGAGGACACCGAAGGCGAGCGCGTGAAGAAGGACTCCACGGGAACGGCGTCTCCGCGCGGGGCTTCGTCCGTGTAAAGTTACGCGGAAGGGAGAGTAATTTCCCAAGTCCTAAAAGATTAGGAAAAAATATTAGAAGTTGTTGGAGAAGGTTTTTTTCTCATCTTTTTAAAAACAAGGATTAGGAGGATGTTTAGCGAATTCTTGGAGATGCTCTAACTCCACCTTTTTCTAGAGTAGAGTTGTATGAAGCTGAACCTGTCTGGCTAAAAAACATGGATTGAAACGGTCCTAAACACCCCCATTTATATCTTCCTTATTGATAAAAAAAGAGATTTAAGTGAAAACATGCTCTCGAATAGCTTCTTTGTTAGATCTCTATATATTGTCTTTATCTATTCTGAATTTCTCGTGAGCCAAAAATAGAGAGTGGGATTGACTCTATACTCACAAGTGTAAGGTCGAGATGGCGGACTAGAGGGGGGTGAATAGTCTTTTCTAAAATTAATCACGTCGGCTAACCGATATAAATGCGGAATTAAAACAATCGGTCTAGCCAAGACTACACCCCTCTATATATGTTCACTAGCACCTTGCAAAGATACTAATAAAGCAACTAAGGAGCCGGGCTAGCTAGAGCTCTCCTAAACAATTTTAGGAGCAAGGTCACACAAACCTATGCCACTAGTACTTTAAGTAACAAGAGAGCTCCTACACATGCTAGTAAGCAAAAGCACAAAGCTCACTAAGCTCACTAGCAATGCTCAATAACAAGGCAACCAACGCCTAATTAGAGAGCGCAAATACTTAGCTACATAAACTAAGCAATGCGACTAACAAGGTTACTAAAACCAAATTAGCCACGCAAGGGAGCTACTTCTATGCTACACAAGCAAGAAGGTAATTAGCTAGCTACACAAGCTATCTAATTACAAGAGCAACTACACAAGCTTAAGATATATATAAGTAATTGCAAGCTTGTGTAATGGGATGCAAACCAACGGGAAGAACAAGGTTGACACGATGATTTTTCTCCCGAGGTTCACGTGTTTGCCAACACGCTAGTCCCCTGCCAGTGTCGACCGCCACTTGGTGGTTCGGGCGGCTAATTAGCATCACCCGCTAAGCCCGCACGCCGGGCGCCTGCAAGAACCTACCTCTTGAGTGAGGGTAGCTCAATGACACGCTTTACTAGAGTTGCTCTTCATGCGGCTCTCTGGGCGCAGCACAATGCCCCTCACAAGCACTTCTCCGGAGCGCCAAGACAAGCTTCTTGCGTGCTTCGACGGAGACCACCACTAAGCCGCCTAGGAGGTGGCAACCTCCAAGAGTAACAAGCACCACCGGCTCGCAACTCGATCACCTAGTGCCACTCGATGCAACCTCACGATGCAATCGCACTAGAATCGCTCACTCACACAATCGGATGATCGCTATCAAGTATGTGTATGATGGAGGGCTCCCAAGCACTCACAAGCATGGACACTAAGTCCCTTGAGGTGCTCAAGACTGACCATGGCCGAGGGCCACTTCTATTTATAGCCCCAAGGGCTAAACTAGCCATTACCCCTTCACTGGGCAACGGTCGGGCTGACCGGACGCTCTGTCGTGTTGACCGGACGCTGGACCTCGGCGTCCGGGCGCCTCAGAGACGGCCCACGTGTCCCGGTTCCTAACGGTCGCTTGACTTGACCGGACGCAGCGAGCTTTTCAATCGACCGGACGCTGAACCCCGGCGTCCGGTCGTTCAAAAAAAGATCCGACCTCGGCCGGACGCGTCCGGTCACATTTGATCGGACGCACGCCAGTCACGGCCACACTCTCTAACTTTCATCAGTCATCGATACGTCGGCTGGACCGGACGCAGACTCGCCAAATAAGTCCGGCAGCATTCAGATCCAGTCATCCGGTCGATTGACCGACGCCAAACATCTTCGCGACTAACTTTCGCTTTCACTTCTAACTTCATCACCCTTGCTCCAATATGCTAACCACAAGAACTTGCATCCGGCGCAATAGAAAATAGGCATTCTATTTTCCCGAAAGCGCCGAATCCACAAACCCATCTCACCCCTGCAAACACCACCTCCTTTGTAAATGTACCAACACCACCAAGTGTACACCACCATGTGTATGCGTGTTAGCATTTTCACAATCATTTCCCAAAGGATGTTAGCCACTCAACTTGCCACGCCACTCGATCCTAGCGACAATGCAAAGTTAGATCACTCGAGTGGCACTAGATGACCGATATGCAAACAAGTTTGCCCCTCTTGATAGTACGGCCATCTATCCTAAACCCGGTCATAAACTTCTCTACACACCTATGACCGGTAAAATGAAATGCCCTAGGTTAAACCTTTGCCTTGCGCATTCCATTCCATCTCCTTCAATGTCGATGCAACACATGCACCAACATGATCAACAATGATATGATCCACTTCATATCATCACATGATCATATTGGTTCATCGATCTTGACTCTACTTGCTCTTCACCGTTGCTATCGTCCATCGGCGCCAAGTCTTGCTCAAGCTTCACCGCCACGCGGTCCATCACTCCAAAGCCTTTGACTTGCCCTTCACGCTTGCAACCGGTCCATCAAGCGAAGTCTTGTCTTGATCTTCTCCACCTTGATCATATGACTCAATGTCATGTCTCATGTGCAATAAGCTCCTTCATCATCACATGTGTGAGCTCTGCAACATCTCTAAGCCATTTTCACCTTCATGGCATATGTTGCTCACACACATGTACCTGTGGACTAATCACCTGTGTATCTCACATAAACAAAATTAGTCCACCTAGGTTGTCACTCAATTACCAAAACCAACAAGGACCTTTCAGCAAGATATAGAGAATTTGTTGAAGGGATGAAAAATATAAAGAGCATTTTTTCAAATGGCTCTCTATTAACATAAAAATATGGCGATGTGATCAATATACAGCAAATCGGAAGATCTGAGTAGAATGAGACCAGAGATCTGCTTGGCTTTAACACAGAACCGGCCAATTCTGAAAACTCAATGACGTGCCAGTCAATTTGACTTGCAATTAACAAGAAGAAAAAAAATCTTATCAGTAATTTAAGGTGGAACATGTCAGTGTTGCATCAAACAGTTCCAAATGTACGGCTAGATAGCCGATTCAATGAGGCTATCGGCTAAATAGTCGATATCCAGCATATTTATGAAATAAAGATCTTTAAATCAAGAATTATCGACTAATATTAAACGATAATGATACGAATTAAAATAACTGATGCTCATGGAATATCAGAAAACATCATCGGCTAAATGGAATATGATCGATATAAAGCGTCGAGCCGATAAGTCTGATGAAAAGAGTATAACATGTGAACAAATCGACTGTCTAATATAAATAAATCTATAAACAATTTTGAGTCTAATCTATTATCATCAATAGTGAGGTTCGATCGGATCGATGCAGCTATGATAATGATAATAAACTAAACCCAAAGAATCTATAAAACCATATATATGTTGATAGATTCATAAAAACATGCTATATGCGTGAGAGTATAGAAAAATCGACCAAAATAGCCGATGCAGTCATAGCAAACAAACATAGTACATATCTTGATCATGAACAAGACCACTAATCAATAATTTTTAATCTAAAATCTTACCAGTGAGGTTCGACTGAATTGATGCAGTTATAGTAGTGTCGTTATATTAGATCTCATTAACTAGTGAGTTTATTCAAGATTGAAACATATCTTTGGATGCATACTATGTTTAACTGGAATAGAGATAAAACAGCCGATCTAGCGAAATTAAGTCATCGATTATAAGATTTGAAGCATGACCAGATCAAAGGACGACCAATTAAGATGATATGATGCCGATCCATCTCTATCTCAATCGGATGATTTTGTTATAATTAATAAAACATTAATTATAGCAAAATCGATAACCGGTGAATCAACCAAAAACAGTAAGGAAAAATCTTACTAATCTTAGCAGATTCGATAACTAGTGATATTGTATTTAATAACAAATTATTTAACACAAGATCGATAACTTTGATCTATATTATGATTCATAAGAGATCAATTAGCTGATGCAGCCTTACAAACTACGATACAGATCGATAACTAACTTATATTATGGCTTATAAAGGATCAATCGGCTGATGCAGCTTTACAAGCACAATACAAGTCGTGACGGTACTCACAAGCAAGCTGGAGGTTGATCAGTCGATGCAGCCCTATTTGCTGAAGAACTTGTCGAGATCTACAGTACTCCTACTCCTAATACGATGGCGAAAGCTAGAAAGATTGTATTGATTGAATGTTCATCATTTTTTACAATAACTAGGGTCTAATATTTATACCTGAAACCTAAATACTGAATCCACTCAAATACGACTTATTATAATTCTTGAAATAAAAGAAAACTTTCTAACTTAATAATAACCTGGACTTCAATTTTTCTTATTTGTAGAGTCTGACACATCTTCCTGGCATCACCCAAGCATAGTCCATTGACGCCGTCTGCTGACGTCATCCATAAAATAGTCGATTCTGACATCACATCTAAATCAGCTAATACTGATTCACATTTAATCGATTTCTTGATGACACAATCCTGAAAGCTTTGAGTTTCTACATTCTTCTTTCCAAATTTTGGTGTAAACATATGCCCCCCAATTTTAGGATAAAAATAATTTTATTCTAAAATTCCTATTTATTTGTTCACCGTGTTGCAACCGCTCATTCTAAAATAAAGGCATGGCTCCTGATCTCTCGGGCCAAATTCTATATAATACCCCAATAGTATCATTTTCAGCTTGCTCGGCCTGCTTACTTTTCCCTTCTTTCTCGAGCAAACTTCAACAGTCAAAGCCGCCACCGCTAAAGCCTTAACCCTAGCAAATCATCTGTTTTACTAAATTGTCGTTCAAGTAACCTTCCACAGATTCAGATCTATTTTGGCTACAATGGCAACCAGCGACCACGTTCCTGATATATGCCTTCAAACTTCTGCCTTTCAAGTATTAGCCGCTACTCTATATTTTCCTTTTTTCTAAATTCATCTCAACTGATTTCCAGGAAATGAGGAACGAAATTTTGATTCCATCAACTGTTATTTCTAAAGCCTATTATGTTGGACCCATGGGTGACCCTGATCCATCCAATTTCATCAATCAAGAAACCAATCAAATCCCCTTCAAACAATCTGTAGTAGATTTGTCTTCTTAGAACACCAAAATTCCCTTTATAAACTAGCCCAAAATACCTAAGGGATGGAGGGATTAGTTCCGTAGGGTATCAGAGAAACATGCTGGAGATTGGGAAATTTATGACTTGAATCAATGCCTGACACTCTCATTGTCTAGAATGGAGAGGAATGACACACTTCTGATATCTGCATCTTATTTTTGTCCAACACTTGGAATGCTTTTGTTGTTGGTCACGGTCTAATGACCATCACTTTGCCCAATATTTATATGTTGACCGGCCTTAGAATAATAGGATCAATGCAACCCTATGATTTCTTAAGCACTGTATCTAAGAAATTAGCCAAAATATCAGACTGCATAGGATGAGCAAGCTATATTCTGAACCATATTGGGGATGAATCGATTATTGATGAAAGAGAGTATGTCGCTTTCCTGAACATGTAGCTGAAAAAATTTATCTTTTATGGGTCATCTTGCAGATCAACTTATAATCATAAATACATGGCGGAACATCTAGCAGCCGGCAATAAAATCCCCCTAGGAAAATATTTGCTAGGGTCTGCTTATCACCTGATGCACCAAGTATCTATTCAATTACTGAAAAATGAACCAGTGCATACCATTAGTGGCCCTTGGTGGTTAATATAATTGTGATTGAATCTGTACACGCATAAGATTATAAGATCCAATCTTAGGAATCTGAGCTTCCCTTCTTCCAACTTTGCTAAAGATTATAAAGGAAAAGAAGGAAGAACTCGATAGTGTATGAACTATGGTGAAGCTGCATCAACCATAAAAATTGCTGTTGATATAGGCCTCCTTTTCAAGAAATTTTTGAGAGGGTTTGATGCAAACATCTTGACTTGGCTGCCTTATGATGAGGATGAAGACAATGAACTAGTTCTGCCAGTCAATTTTTGGTTTGAATCAGGTTGCTCAGATGAAATAGCTGCTGCAATTTTTTGTTGTATTATCAAATCCTGTGCACTGCCAGCCGAATTTCACCATGGTCGTGGTAAAATGGCTATTGGTTCTTTTCTCCCAGATAACCTCCCAACTTATGAATTCTATAATCCTTCTTTTGTGCCTCGTCAATTCGGCCTTGGTCAACTACTTCCTCAGCTATTCTTGGCCATTAAGGATAATCTGACCCTAAATCTTACTGAGGCCTTGATACATATATCCAATATTGAAGACCAAGCTCCCAAAGTGAAAAAGGTTCAAAGAAATCTAATTGACCATGAAGCTTTGATGGCTAAAAAGAATTCTAACAAACAAGAAGTCAAAGAATTAGCACAACTGATCGACAATTTGAAGAATTCTTCTTCCAAAATTGAACCAGAACTAAATCACCTGAGAGTTAGGCGTGCTGAGCTTGAAAAAGAACTGGAAAGTGTGAAAGCCACCATCGAACGTCATGAGTTCAACTTGACTCAGATCCCCAATGCTATCAAACATAAGAAACAAGAAATGTCGACCAAGGTCAAAGAAGACAAAGCTATCCACAGTAGTCTTGAGAGCATTCTAGGATCAGCCGAAGAAGATAAACAACAAATTGCAGAAGTTGATACTTTTTGGCTGAAAGCACTTTGAGCAATTCATGATGCTCTTAACTTGTAATTTATATTCCACTATCTGTAGCACATAAACCTGATGATAATTGTACTTTTTGGTTCGGCTAGAAGAGTTGATTTGAATTAGCCAATTTCAATTTATGACTTTACTCTGACTTAACTGAATTTGAAAATGGCTTTTATCACAAAACCCTTCGAATTCCTTCTCAGTTATCAATGTCGTGTTCCCCTCATTATTAGTGAAGCGGTGCTTCCCCTTCCATCAATTTGGGTTGCTTTCGCACATCCCAAGATATTTACCGTCTCGCCTTCGTGGCTATAAATACCAGCCAAGGGCTTCGGCCTCAAACATATCTACATTTGCAACTGCTCTTATTTTTATGCCCTTCCATCTTCACAGATCCTGTAGTAGTTTCTTATCCTCTTCTCAAGATCTAAACCAGCACCCATGGCCGACGAAGATAACCACGGCAAGCGTGCAGCAGATGAGATCCCGAAGGAGTAGATGCCAATGAACCAGCGCCTCTACTGCATGAGGTAATACCAAACGTCCTCTGCTCATGGCAATGAATCATCCTCTAACTTGTTCACAGATTTGTCTTGAATAATAGGCTCCTTCCTCCTCCTCCCGTCGGTGAGCCCTCCAATGCTGAGTCTACTGCCATCCCCGCGCTAGATTCATCATCGGACTCCTCCGACTCCTACACCAGCGACAACGCCCGGTGCTTCCTCCAAGAATGGAGGGTGGCCAGGGATCGTTACTCCAAGGCAACTCAGAGAACGGTCAGCTTGAGATCTTCCTTGAGGTCTCTCAAGCCGCCCTCCTCGCCGTCGAGGAAGAAACCAACACCGCCCGGGCGCGGTTGGTTGAGTCCAACGCCATGGTGGCGGGTAAGATGGATTCTAAGAAAACCTTTGTTCTTATTTTCTTTACCTTTGTCTTGACAGTTTCTTTGTTTCTGTGATTGCCAGCCCTAACGGTGTAGTTGGAGAACCTCCAACTAGCGGCAAACGCGGCTACGATGGCCCTCAACACTCGTGGCCTCTTACTCATCAACCGCCTGCACAATGTCCCAGCATGCGCCCATGAGATCGCCCTCCACGGCGTCCGCCACGGCGTAGCAGTGGCCCTGGCCACGGCATAGGTCCAGACCGGGCATGAGCTCCATACCATGGAGCCGGGCTTCCCGATGGCCGATGACCTAGGCATGCACGAGGAGTTGATCAAGGACTTCGATGATGCGGCTGCGGCCATCGTGGACATTACATCTGCCCAAGATGTGATTAATAAAATTTTTGATTAGTTTGTACTAGGAGCAAACAATGAATAAACAAAGTTTTTGCCTTTTCCTTATGAATTCATCTCTAAAACTGCCGTAATATGAATCATGATTGTCTTTGTGTGTGTTTTTGCTCTATAGGCGATATATATCATATCGGCTTTTACCCCTTCAGTTTAATTTTCCTTTTTGAACTAAAGGCAACACCCTCATGCTATCGGTTGTTAGAGCCGATGATCAAATAAATCGGCTATCAAGCATTAATCCAAATGCTAGGATAATACTTCTTTAGGAATTTTCCATTGATTGCTCTATCAAACTCCTCTTCCCCTTCTAGCATTTTCAAAATATAAGCATTGCCAGGCGCACAACATTTAATCCAATAAGGACCTTCCCAATTAGGCGACCATTTGCCAAACTTGCTATCTTTAGACCCATTCAGCAATCTTACTTTCCAAACTAACTCTCCTTCACAAAACTATTTGTTCTTGTCCTTTTTATTATAATGCCTTGCAACCCTTAATTTATTGGCCTCAATATTTTCAAGAGCGCGCAGCTGATGATAACTTAAGTCCTCTAAATCTTCCATCATAAGGTTTTTATAGACTTTGGCTGTCAAATTATTTTGCAATGTAACACGTCTTGATCCAGTCTGAATCTCCCAAGGAAGAACTACATTATGCCCATATACTTACTCATAAGGTGATGATTTAATCGATCCATGGCAAGCCATCCTATATGCCCATAATGCTTCATTAAGTGTCAAGTACCACTTCCTTGGTTGCTCTTCAATTTTCTTCTTAATCAACTTGATCAAAATTTGATTGGATGCCTCTGCCTGGCCATTAGCTTGAGCATAATAAGGAGAAGAATTTAGTAATTTAATTCCTATGCTGGCAGCAAAATCTCTGAATTCCTCTGATGTGAACATTGTCCCTTGATCAGTAGCAATAGTTTGAGGAATCCCAAAATGATAAACAATATGCTCCCTGACAAAATCAACCATATTCTTTGAAGTTACTGTTTTCAAAGGAATCACCTTAACCCACTTAGTAAAATAATCTGTTGCTACCAATACAAACTTGTGCCCTCTACTTGAAGGTGGAAAAATCTGGCCAATTAAATCAATTCCCCAGCCTTGGAACGGCTATGGCTTAATTATTGGGTTCATAACTGATGCGGGCGATTTCTGAACATTACCAAAACACTAACAATCCTAACACCCCTTGTAATATTCAAAACAATCTTCTAATATTGTTGGCCAAAAATATCTAGACCTACAAATAACCCATTTCATTTTATAAGCCGATTGATGAGCTCCGCATATGCCTTCATGTACTTCTCCCATCAATACTTTTGCTTCTTCTTGACTTAAACATTTATGCAAAACTCCATCGACTGTTTTATAATACAACTGATCATCCAACAAAACATACTTAGTCGATTTAGATCTCAATTTTCTAGTAACCTTCTGTGATGGATTCTTGAGGTAATCGGCTATTTCAACTCTCCAATCATTAGCCAAGGTCTCACTACTTAAGATTTCTTAGAACACTCGATAGCCTGACGTATTCTGAGCTAACCGATTGACCTCTTGATTCTGTGCTCTCTGAATATGCTGAAGAGAAGTAAGGGGAAACCCCTCAAGTAACTTTTGACATTCATCATAATACTCCTTCAGAATATCATCTTTACATTCATATAGGCCGATCAACTAATTAATAACCAGCTGTGAATCTCCAAATATTTCAATTGACTTGGCCTTTACTTCTTGAAGAAGTTGAAGTCCCTTAAGAATAGCTTCATACTCTGCTTGATTATTGGTGGTCATTGGTTTGGCTTGAAAAGCAAACTCAAAACTTGCCCCCCAAGGCGAAATAAATAACAATACCAATGCCACCCTCTTGCTTACATGATGATCCATCAAAGAATAATGTCTAAGGCATAGGTTCCACATAGCCGATGCTTGGTTTATGATGTTGAGTAATAAAATCAGCCATCACTTGACCTTTGACTGCTTTAGCCGATTCATACCTCAAATCAAATTCTGATAATGCAAGAATCCACTTTCCCATTCTCCCATTTAATATCGGCATTGACAACATGTGTTTGATCACATCAGCTTTAGACACAACTATACACTCAGCCGATAATAAATAATGTCGTAACTTAGTGCAGGAGAAATATAAACATAAGCATAACTTTTCAATAGGAGAATATCTTGTTTTTGGATCAAAAGTCTTCTACTTAAATAGAAAACAACCTGTTCCTTTCCTTCAAACTCTTGCATTAAGGCTGATCCAATCGTTTGGCCATCGGACCGACACATACAACTTAAAAGGCTTACCTTGCTGAGGAGGAACCGGTGGAGATTTTATATACTCTTTTATCTCCTCAAACGCTTTTTGCTATATGTCACCCCATTTAAATTCTTGATCATTTTTCAACTTCAACAAAGGAGAAAATGATAGAATCCTTTCTAACATATTTGAAATAAATCTTCTGATAAAATTAATCTTACCGAGCAGAGATTGTAATTTTGTTTTATTAGTTGGAGGTACTGCCTCATCAATTGCTTTCATACTTTTCTGACCAATCTCAATTCCTCTCTCGTGGACCATAAAACCCAAAAATTATCCAGCTGACACTCTAGAGGCACACTTATTAGGATTCATCTTTAAACCATGTTTTCTTGTGCACTCCAAAGTCTCACGCAGATCAGCCAGATGTTCTTTGTACCCTTTGGATTTCACCACCACATCATCAATATAAATTTCAACAATCTTGCTGATCAACTTATGGAAAATATAATTTATTGCCCTCTGATAAGTTGCACCAGCATTCTTCAATCCAAAAATCATCACAACCCATTCAAATAAACCGATTGCACCGGGGCACCTAAATGTTGTTTTTGCTATGTCTTTCTCAGCCATAAAAAATTGATTATAACCTGCATTATCTACCTTGTGCCCAGCCGCTGCATCTACCAACATATTGGCTATTGGCATCGAATAACCATCCATCGGTGTAGCCCTGTTCAAATCTCTAAAATCAATACAGACTCTCAACTTCCCATTTTTTTTATACACAGGAACTACACTCGATATCCACTCTGCATATCGGCAAGGTCGGATAAATTTTTCTTCTAGTAATCTTTCAATCTCCTTCTTAATGTCTTCAAGAACATTTGCATTAAATCTCCTTAGAGCTTGTTTAAATGGCCGATACCTAGGTTTGATTGGCAACCGATGTTCAACAATTGACCGATCTAGACTAGGCATTTCATAATATTCCCAAACAAAACAATCTTTAAATTCCTTTAACAAATCCATCAATTCTTGCTTATACTCAGTATCCAACTTAATACTTACATACGTCAGCCTATGTCTATATCCAGGACCAATATCTATTTCTTTTAACTCATTGACCAACGTAAAGCCATGTCCTAGTTTACCATCTATACCATATATTGGATTATCCATTAAAACAACTTTCAGAGCCAACTGCTCGGATCGGCTGTTGGCCTTCATCATTGATCCTAATAAAGCCTCCTTCCCATTGCTTGCTAGAAAAACACTCAAAATCTTCTAGTTTCCAATACATTGGATCAGCTGTTGCTATACTCACAGAATCATTAGCATGAACTTGCTCAACATTGTATCCATGCCACTGAATCAAGCATTGATGCATAGTCGATGGTACACAACAATTGGCATGAATCCAATCATGACCAAGGAGTAAACTGTATGAACCGTTTCCATCAATGACAAAGAATGTAGTGAGCAAAGTTTTGCTTCCAATTATCAATTCAACATTTATTGCCCCCCTAGTCTTGGATGCATTACCCCCAAAATCCTTAAGCATCATATCAGTCTCAATTAGATCTTCTGGTCCTTTACCAAGCTTGCAAAAAGTAGTATAAGGCATCAGATTAACAGAAGCACCTCCATCAATAAACATTTTACTCATCGGCTTCCCATCAACAAAACCTTTCACATATAAAGCCTTCAAATACCGATGCTTAATTGGTTTATCAAATATAGCTTGCTGTATCAATGTCAACTGGGCTGCCATCTCTTCATACTCTAGTTCATCAAAATCCGAATAAACTTCTTGATCTGTTGGAGCTTTAAATTCATATGGTAAAAGAAAAGCCATTTGAATATTAGCCGATGGTTGACCCTTATTGGTTGTTTGTTTCGCACGCCATACTTGCAGTTTACTAGTGTTGGGTTCATAAACCTGGGGTCCCTCATGGACCTGCTTCCTGGCAAAAGCTCGGCCCAACAGACGACATTGCGAACGACGTGCAACTCCTAGGCTGGCCCAAAAACCTAACGATAGGCCAGAAGGGCGATCCAATCTCCGACTGAAAAGCCTGGCCAAGGAGGAACGACGCTCGCTTCTGACTCCAGCCCGCCTCTCCGACCGAAAGGCCTGGCCAAGGAGGAACGGCGCTCGCTTCCAACTCTGGCCCACCCGCTCGCTTTCGACTCCGGCCTGCCTTTTCGACAGAAAGGCCTGGCCAAGGAAAGGGCAACGCTCGCTTCCAACTCTGGCCCGCCTCTCCAACCGGAAGGCCTGGCCAAGGAGAAACGGTGCACGCTTCCGACTCTGGCCCGCCCGCTCGCTTCCGACTCTGGCCCGCCTCTCCAACTAGAAGGCCTGGCCAAGGAAAGGCCAACGCTCGCTTTCAACTCCGGCCTGCCTCTCCGACTGGAAGGACTGGCTAAGGAGGAACGACGCTCGCTTCTAACTTCGGCCCGCCTCTCTGACTGGAAGGCCTAGCCAACGCCGCTTCCAACTACAACCCCCATCTCTGACCGGGGATGCACCGAACCTCTGCTTACAGCTCTTCTCCGATTGGCGTAGTCAGAGCCGACTGGGACCAACCAACCGGGGATGCCCGCTCGGTAAGGACCTAGGAAATGGGCGGAGCAAGTAAGGCAAGGCGCTCAAGTCAAAACCGCATTACCAAGGACCATACCCTGTACACCTGCAACACAGTACTGACAGGGCATGTTAGAAGGGTGCCCTGCCACCTTCCAGGCATGTCAGAACCCAAGCAGTGTTGTGGGCGCTGACGTTTGCCCTATAGTGTTTTGGGCGCCCTCAACTCCCATACCAGGCGACCACGGTAAAACCCCCCACATGCCTCTGGGCATCAATAGTGTTGTGGGCACCGTCATTTGCCATACATGGTGACTACGGTAAAACCTCCCACATGCATCTGACATCAACAATGTTATGGGTGCCGACAAACCACCTTGTACCCGACGGCGTGGGCAACAAGACTTGGTAGCACACAAGCACTCTTTCTCTCACACACTCTCTTGTAAAGCCGTCCCCTTCATCTATAAAAGGGGATGTGCTCCCTCCAAAAGAAGGGGGATTCGACCACCAAGGATCAGTTCAGGACGATCAATTCACAGAGTCGAACAACCTATGATTCGAACAATTCCAATAGAGCACATGCCCAAATACTTAGAGCATGTAGGAGCTCCCATCTCTCTTGGCCCTTCAGTCCAGAGTTCGATCGGACCTCTTGCACCCCCATCTTACTCCTTCTCATTTGTAACCCCACAGCAAACTTCGAGCACCTGGACTCAAGAATAAAGTCACCGACTGACTCAAACTAGACGTAGGGCACATTGCTTGAACTAGTATAAACCCTATGTTATTGAGTGCTAGGCCACATCCGATCATAACGTACGACAAAACTACAAATATTTACGTGTTGGTCACTTTCTACACCGACAATTGGCGCCATCCGTGGGGAAGACGCCATATGTTCACGACTTTGGTCATCGGATGGCCCACCTTTCCGCCGTCTTCGGCACGGTGGTCTCAAGCGATATGACTCACTTCGGCTTGCTGGAGTTTCCCGCACTCCCACCTATTGGGATGTGGGTTCCGCCCATCTTCAAGCCATCCTAGGCCTTCCTCTTTGGAAGCCTAGACTTCATCGCCGACCAGCTCGGCGTGCTTCGCCTTTGCAAGAAGGCACTTGTTCTAGTGCCCATCGGAGGGGCGCCCTCTGTCGGCTCCGGAACCCCCAGCGACCTCAACGACGGGGCGCCTATGCTAAGCTCAAACTCCACTGTGAGTAATGTACATACTATTATTTACTCACTATTTACTATTTTCCGCCGATTCTCTAGAGGGGCCCCATTGTCCCTGCCGCGATCGTCGTGCGACCGATTCCCCTATGGCCTCGCGTCCCCCACGGATGCGTATGCACAGGGGCTCCGAAAGATGCTGGCGCCGCCCCTCTCACATCCAAATTCGTGGGGATGGTGGACTATGCCCCTGCCTCTTTCATGACCTCATGGATGACGATGTTGAGAGTGACGGCTCCAACATCGGCGATGTCGTGACACCTAGCCACCCTCTATCCCACGAGTGCATTATGGCAGACGCTCTGGGACAGCCGCCGGTGGTGGTGGAGTCTCTTCAGACCCACACCCGTCCGGACCCTCACGCGGGCGCCCTCACATGTGCCTAGGAGCATGGTGAGGAGCTACGACAAAGGCGGTAGAACTAGCCGCCACCTATGTCGGCACGCTCGACACACCATGATGCTCCCTGTGCGTGTAACCCGGCGAGTGGCGCCTGGGGTCGCGCCCACTAGGTTCAGCGCAACATCATCAACGGGGGGAATGATCCCCCATAGTTTGCTCGGGCTGGTCAGAACATTGCCATGGCGGCGATGCTTCTATGCGGCCTTCCCGAGCCCATCGACCCACAAGAACAGGCGATCCATCGGTACCTCCGAACACGGGTGGAGACTGTCGCTGTTCAATAGGCGAAAAGCTCCACGTCGCACCACCAACTCGTGGCCTCTCTCCCCACCAGGGGGCAGGGACGCACCTGACACATCGCTCCATTCACTCGCCTCTACAGCCGCCAAGCATGGAACGGGAGGGTGTAGATGTGCCATGGCCTGACCCGGCACCCGCTCCACACTGGCCACCCATGCGCGAATGCCTCAGGCCAAACCGAGATGCTCGCAGCGTCATCAGCAACCGATGTCGGGTCCGGCATGATGATGATGTCTATCGGGTGGCGGTGAGAGCAGATGACATGGGCTCCGGTCGGACAATCAAGGGGACCGGTGAAACATAGCCTAGGTACAGTCACCGACCCAACGACCGGAGTCCTAGCCCGGATGGCTTGGGACCATGGGCCTTTGGTCGGCGCATCCAGAGAGCGCCGTTTCCACAGCACTTCCGATCGCCTACCAACATCGCCAAGTATACTAGGGAGATGTACCTTAGTATATGGCTCGAAGACTTCCGGCTGGCCTGCCAAGTTGGAGGAGTGGATGACGACCACTTCATCATTCAGTACTTCCCCATCTGCGTGGGGGAACATGTTCGAGCGTGGCTCAAATTCCTCCCGCACGACAGCACCCGCAACTGGGTGAACCTCAAGAGGGTCTTCATCGGGAACTTCCAGGGGACGTATGTTCACCCTGGGAACTCCTGGGACCTCAAGAGCTACCGGCAGGAGCCCAACAAGTTCCTATGGGACTATATCTGTAGGTTCTCGAAGCGGTGCAACTCCCTACTTGATGTCGTCGACGAGGACATCATCAGTGCATTCCTCTCCGGGACAACCTGTGAGTCCCTGATCCACAAGCTTGGCTGCCTGAAGCCTCGGACCACTCGTGACCTACTCGACGTAGCCACGAACCATGCCTCCGGTGAGGAGGCGGTCAGAGCGGTCTTCAACGGAGGCCGGGACAAGGGCAAGGCCAAATGTGAGGATCAAGACGAGGGCCCCTCCACATAGAGGGGCAAAAAGAACAAGAAGGATCAGCGCTGGCTGGCCAACTCCACGTTGGTCGTCGTGGCTGATCGCACGGGCAAGCAACCCTAGCAGGGCTAGCCTAACCACTTCGATAAGCTCATGGATAGTCCATGCACCAACCACGCTTACCCCGTCAAGCACCTCTATAAGGACTACAAGCTCCTCAAGCGCTTCCTGCGACAGGCTAGCGGGCCAAAAGATGGGAAGGGCAAGGAAGCAGCAGCCAAGAAAGGAGGCACGGCGGGCAAGGATGGGGATAGCTTTCTCGACCCTGAGGAATGCATCATGATCTTCGGGGGATCCGATGCCATCTACTCCAAGCACCAGCACAAAGTGCGCTACAGAGAGGCATGCATCGCCAAAACGGCCATACCCTCTTTCCTTCGCTGGTCAGAATCTCCGATCACCTTTGACCAAAGGGAACACCCTTCCCACATCACCAGACCGGGACGCTACCCACTCATCGTCGACCCCATCGTCTACAAGAAGTGCCTCACCAAGGTGCTAGATGGATGGAGGCAGCGGCCTCAACATCCTCTACGTCGACACCCTCGACGCCATGCGCATCCCTAGGTCGGAGCTCCGCCCGGTGAGCTCTCCCTTCCACGGCATTATCCTAGGAGCGCAGGCATACCCACTCAGGTAGATCGACCTACCCATCACATTTGGCGACCGAGCCAACTTTCACTCAGAGGTGCTTACCTTCGAGGTGGTGGACTTCCTGGGGTCTTACCATGCCATCTTGGGGCAGCCATGCTATGCCAAGTTCATGGCGGTTCCCAACTACACCTACCTAAAGTTGAAGATGCTGGGACCGAATGGCATCATCACTATGGGTAGCACCTTCTCACACGCCTACACATGCGATCACGAGCATTACGAGCTCGCCACTGCCGTCATCAACTCTTTCAAGCTCCCACGGCTTGGGGAGTTGTTGACCCCAGCAGTCCTGGACTGCAACAAGCCAACCTCCTCATCTACCTTCTGCCCACTTGAGGAAACTAAGGTGGTGGGGATCGACCCCACTAACCCTACCAAGATGGTGTGGATCGGGACCCAGCTCTCGACCAAATAGGAATGCGAGCTCACCGACTTTCTACGCGCCAATCGTGATATCTTCGCATGGAAACCTTCCGACATGCCAGGCATACCGCGGGAGGTCATCGAGCATGCACTACGCCTCGTCCTAGGCTCAAAGCCTGCTAAGCAATGCATGTGTTGCTTTGATGATGAGAGACGCAGGGCCATAGGCGAGGAGGTCACCAAACTCCTGGCAGCTGAATTCATCAAAGAGGTATACCACTCCGACTGGCTTGCTAATCCTGTTCTTGTTAAAAAGAAGACCGAGAAATGGAGAATGTGCGTTGATTATACTAGCCTCAACAAGGCATGTCCGAAGGACCATTTTCCTTTACCACGCATAGACCAGATAGTCGACTCCACCTCAGGATGCGAAATCCTCTCCTTTCTGGATGCCTACTCAGGCTATCACCAGATCACAATGAAAGAGTCCAACTAGCTCACGACTTCGTTCATCACCATGTATGGTTCATACTGTTACATAACCATGTCTTTCGGTCTGAAGAACGCTGGCACCACCTACCAAAGGTGCATACAGCAATGCTTCACTGATCAAATCGACCCGCTCGATTAGCCTGACCAAGTCGAGCGGTCAAAACCAACAATCGCCATCTATGTTGATGACATAGTGGTCAAAACGGCTCAAGCTTGCCACGAACTTGACCGCGGCATTCATGAACCTCCAAAGGTTCAACATCAAATTGAATCCTGAAAATGTGTTTTCAGGGTTCCGAAGGGGAAGCTGCTTGGATACATCGTGTCTGAACGCGGTATCAAGGCCAACCCGGAAAAAATCACGACCATCTCCAACATGGGCCCTATACGTAATGTCAAGGGCGTACAAAGGCTCACCGGCTATCTAGCCACCCTGAGCTGATTCATCTCCTAGCTTGGCGAATGGGGGACGCCTCTCTATAAGCTTCTCAAAAAGACAGATGCTTTCGTATAGACTGAGGAAGCACAACAAGCTCTGGAAAGCCTCAAAGCATCACTGAAGTCGGCCTCAATCCTCATCGCTCTTGAACGAGGAGAACCCCTCCTCCTCTATGTCACGGCAAGCAACCACGTGGTAAGCGCTACCCTAGTCGTCGAAAGGGAGGAGCTGGGACACCACCTTAAGGTCCAACGACCCATATACTTCATCGGGGAGGTACTCACCGACCCCAAGGTCTGGTACCCCTAGGTGCAAAAACTCCTATACGCCGTGTTGATGGCGACCCGAAAGCTCCTACACTACACCGACCATGAAGTCTCGGTGGTCACTTCATACCCGCTTGGAGACATCATCTGCAACTATGACGCTGCGGGACGAATCTCCAAGTGGGCACTTGAGCTAATGGGCCACGACATTAGGTATATCCCCCGTACCACTATCAAGTCTCAGGGTCTTGCAGATTTTGTCGCCGAATGGATGGAGGTCCAGCTACCGACCCCGGACGTCACCCATGGGTACTGGACGATGTACTTCGATGGGTCCGTAATGGCACCCGGCTCGGGGGCTAGAGTGGTTCTAATCACCCTAGATGGGAGTAGGCTCCGCTACATGATTCGCCTCCACTTTTTGTCCTCAAACAATGCAGCAGAATATGAGGCCCTCATCAATGGGCTGCACATCGCCATCGAGCTCGGCGTTACGTGGCTCTACATTCACGGTGACTCGGAGCTAGTCGTCGACTAGGTCATGAAGGAGTCCTCTTGTAAAAGCCCCCTCATGGCAGCATACTGCCAGGAGGTGCACAAACTTGAGGACAAATTCCAGGGGATCGAGCTGCATCATGTCCCGTGAAAGGACAATGATGCCGCCGATTTTCTCGCAAAATTGGCGGTCAGGCGGGTTTTGTCTCCGGACGGGGTTTTCATCAACAACCTTCACAAACCATCTGCCCGTATCCTAGAAGGTCTGATCTAGACACACCTTGATGCTGACCTAGCACTCGGGGGCTCTGACCCTAGTGCCTCCGTGACGATGTCACCCGCCGACGTCGCCATGGTGGCACTCGATCAAGCCGACTAGCGAGCGTCGCTACTCGCCTACCTCCTCGAGGAAGTTATTCCACCCAAAAGGACTGAAGCACGACAGATCACTCGATGCACCAAGACATTCATCTCAATCGGTAATGAACTCTACAAAAGAAGTCCATCAGGAGTACTCATGAAGTGCGTCCCCGGCGACCAAGGGAAACAGCTCCTCCTCGATGTCCACGCCGGAATATGCGGACATCACGTGGCCCCAAGGTCACTGGTCAGAAAAGCCTTTCACCAAGGTTTTTATTGGCCCACTGTGCTATGAGATGTAGAGGAGGTCATTCGCAGGTGTGAGGGATGCCAGTTCTATGCTCGACAAATGCACTTGCCGGCATAGGAGCTTTAAACCATCCCCATCACCTGGCCGTTCGTGGTCTGGGGCCTCGACATGGTAGGACCCCTCAAAAAGGGCCCAAGCGGTTTCACTTACCTACTCGTAGCGGTCGACAAGTTCACCAAGTGGATAGATGCCAAACCCATCACCAACATCCGGTCGAAGGAGGCAGTCAAGTTCTTCCTCGACATCATCTACCGATTCAGCGATTCCTAACTAGCATCATGACTTACCACGGAACTAACATCACCAAGAAGAAGTTCCTAGACTTCAGTGATGGATATGACATCAGGATCGACTGGGCCTCGGTCGGACATCCACGTACTAACGGTCAGGTCGAGCATGCCAATGGCATGGTCCTCCAAGGACTTAAGCCACGCATCTTCGACTGACTCAACAAGTACGCCAGGCGATGGGTTGTAGAGGTCCCAACGATCCTCTGGAGCCTAAGAACGACCCCAAACTGATCCATAGGGTTCACACCCTTCTTCCTATCCTAAAGAGCTTAAGCAGTGCTGCCCCTTGACTTCGACCACGGTGCCCCAAGAGTGAAGGCTTTTGACCATGACCGAGCCACGGAGACTCAGCAAGACACAGTTGACCTGCTTGAGGAGGCTCACGAGATGATCATCATCTGCTTCGCTCGCTACCAGCAGACTCTCCATAGGTACCATGAGAGGGAAATCAGAGGAAGGGTCCTCGAGGTCAGAGACTTCATGCTTCGAAGTACTCAATCGACCAAGGAGAAGCACAAACTCTCTCCGCCTTGGGAAGGACCCTACATGGTGACCGAGGTGATCCGATTGGGCACCTATCGACTGAAGGACAACAATGGCAATGTTCTCACCAACACTTGGAACATCGAACAATTATGTCATTTCTTCCCCTAAAAATTCGGTCTTTACCTTTCTTTCATTCAACGTTTGCTCCTATAAAGCACCGCGGCCCGAACACTTTCGGCCTGGGTCACTCGGGGGCTCCACGAGGGTGTGATACCACCTCTCTTTTTTACTATCTTATGGTAAAAACTTTTCTACCCAAACAAAAGGGTAGTCCATTCCTTTAATTACCTTACGTAACTTTGCTTTTTAACATTCCGACCGATCACACCCCGCCACTACCTACGGTTACGAGCAGCTGAACCTCACGGGCCACCCTTGGGCTCTTAAGGTTGCAGCCTATGGGGCAAATAGGCAGGTGCGAAAAAGAAAGAATAAAAAACAAAGCTATGATAGGGTAAAAATAAGGAACGGATGGAGCAAACTTCCCCGAACGAAGTGATTCATCACAAAACGAAATTGTTGTATTCATTAATACACAAAAAATGTTCACACAAGGGACTCCCCCATGAACTTATCCCTTACACAAATTACTTGTTTCTACTTTTACATGCTATTATGGCTGCCCGGCGACATCGGCTATCGGCCGCGACCGACGATGATAGGGGCTGCTTGTCCTCTGGCTGGACGGCATTCGGCTCGGTCAAAGGTGGGATGATGTTCGATTCTGACCCGGGCTTTGCTCCATCCATATGTTGGATGACATCTTTTGCACACGCACCTTCGGCTATGTTCGCACGATGAGCCTCCATCACCCATTGCGCGGAGACTTGCTCTGCCACCAACTGTGCGTGTGGCAGCAAGCTCTTACCGAGCGCGTGGATGGCGTCTGGCTCCAGCAGTTGGCATACCTGCTACAGATAGCGGCAAAGCCTAGGTCCGGGTGGTGCGCCACCACCGAAGTCAGCACCCCCAACATCCCATAGAACATCCCATTGGTGATAAGGGCACGAACTTCATCTAGGACCTCCGCCATTGGATGGCACGCGTGCTGGTGCTTGGCGCTGACCCAAACACCTCCGAGATGACGACCTAGGCGACGTTGCGGAGCTGGTCAAGCTCCCCCTTCGAGAGCACGTCGCTCCTCAAGGGACTTTGCCAGTGCCTCCATGCTCCGACCGATCATTGCCTTAGCTGTCTCTAGGTCCCGCTCCAGCGAACCAACCTTTCCCCAGTTCTGGAAGAAGGACGACAAGCTCAGAAGCAAGGTAAAGGAAAAACCAAGACATCAAAGATGGTACAAGTACATACCAAGGTGGGTGTTCTCGAGGATGGAGAGTCCCTCCTCCTAATGAGTCACCTACTCATGCAACTAGGCGTTCAACTCTTCCATCCCAAGCACCCAGCCCCTAGAGCATGAGCACTTCCTGGTCAACCTCCGACCGGGCCTTTCACCCTAACTCTACGGCCTTCCGCTCTGACTCTAGGGCCTCCAGGGAACTCTAGAGCGCTGCCTCGGTCTCTGCTAGGGACTTCTGGAGCGCTGCCTTGGTCTCCGCCTAACAGACCTTCGCTGCCTCATGTCCCCGCTCAGCGACGGTCGCCCGCTCCACCATGAGCAGCTCTGCCACCACGCCTCCATCGCCTCGGCCGCCTAGCCTTGACACTCACGGCAGGTGAACCCTAGCTCATGCTCGAGCTCGATGAGCCACCGTGATGTCATGGCCTCCCGAGTGTGCTCCTCCCAGAGGAAGCGAGACTTGTGGCTCGACATCTCCTCCAAGCCCTACAAAACAAGAGGCAAACACACTGAGATAACCGATGAAAGACCAAGGAGTCAAGGACGAACGTAGAAGACTTACTTCCATGATGTGGGGCAGGTTGACCATAACCACCTACTAGATGGACTTGACCCGCTCTAAGGCCTCCTCAAGCTTCACCCAGGTTTGGGTGAGATCGGACTCCATGGCGAGTCCTCTCCCCCTAAGAATGTCCTAGAGCTGCACCTCCTCCTCATCTCGAAGGATGAACCGAACCTTCCGTGGGTCACCGGGGTAGGGCCACACTAGGTCGATGGCTGCCTTCGGCCTGCTGGATGGCCCGACCGCCGACCGGACCACCGCCAGCTCCTACGATGGATGAATGGTCGGTGGCTCCACCCTAATGCCCACCTCACCGGGGTAGGGGACCTCTACCTCCTTGACCTCATGGCCCGCCGGTGGTTGTTCTGCCTCCGGCCTAGCCATGTCGCCTCCCGATGCCGACAGCTCTGACCAGGAGGGCGGGCCATGCGTCCCTCCATCGGGTGAGGCAGGGAGCCTGGTCTCCCTCCTCTCTTCCACCATGACTGATGGGGAGGGGCCACAAGGGTCACCTCCAACCCAACCTCCATCGTCGACATCGGGATTGCCACCATCACCTCCGCCACCGCCGCTGCCATACTTGCGACCGGCAGGGAAGGCACCACCCCTAGAGGGGAAGCACGCACCGCTGCCACCCTACTCTCGCCGCCACTCATCGTGATGTGCTACAAAGTGGGCCTCCACTCCTCCTACATGGGAGGCGGGGCGATGCTCAACCCTAGTAGTATCTAGCCATAGTAAAAAAAAATACAGGTCAGTCGCACTCCAAAAACACAACTTTGAGATCGAGAAAAGAAACGAAGAATACATATCGGGACACAAGCGGTAGGGCTCTGAAGCCCCGACCCGCTGGCAATGGGCCTGTCGGATGAGTGCTGCTCGTAGGTTGCGAGCCAAGTCCCCTCACTTTGACCGAGTGGGGAGTCGACCCGGCCGGCTCCTGCTTGGCCCATGCGTCGCCACGACAGCTGGCTCTAGGCACGCCGACCGGAGTAGCTGGTGGGGCATCCCCCCATTGTGGGTCACGCGCCGATGCCGGCCTTGATTATCTATGGGTGCAAGCCTGCTCCTCCGACCACCTGGCCTGCCCCACCACACCCGGAGTAGGTGGGGACAAGGCCGACGATGCCTCCGAAGAGCGCGGCGACCGCGTCCGCTTTGCCTCCCACTCGCCGACTATGTCTGAGCTGGCGGTGCGCTTCCTTAGCGTGGGAACATCGTCGCGCCTCTCCGCATCCTGCTCGCCATAGGTAGACATGGCCGCAGGCTTGCGGCGCTCCACCGAGGTCATGACAACCTCCTCGTCCCCCTCATCCTCGAAGGAGATCATGTCATCACCCATCTCTATGGGATCCTCCGACTCGAGCTCCGCCTCTACGTCGCTCCAGTTCTCCCTGGCCCACACGCGCCAGGTGATATCCTGCTCCCTCTAGTGCCTCCTTCAAGCCTTCTTAGCTCTCTTCTTCATCCGGCCGTCCGCCGCCTCCTTCAGGGCCACCTGTCGAGCCACACCCTTCGGCCCCTTCGGAAGATGTGGGCAGGACTTGTAGCGTTCAAGTCCCTATGAAACGGATGACTTGAAGTCAAGATTACAGGAGAGCAGAATCAAAAGGGACTCGAAGTAAGGAAAGGAGAATGTACCAGGTTGGACAACTTCGAGGCATGAAGAGCTCATGGCTTTCCTTCGAGGGTCTCTTGGGCTCTCAGTTGAAGCACTCGGTCTAATTAGCTCCAGACTTCGTCCTTCGCCAACTCCTCCGGCGACGCACGGTCGAGGTCCGTTGGGCCAGTGTACATCCACATCGGCCACGTCCTCTAAGCCAGCGGGGTGACTTGATGGCAAAAGAAAGTGTGGAACACCCGCACCCCATCGAGTCCCTACCGCACCAGCTTCTGGAGCTCTGCCCCGATGACCTCCAGCTTGTTTTGCCGACTGGCGGGCCCCCACGGCCTGCTATCCCACCTCTCCGGCCTCCTTCTAGTGAACGGTGAGAACGGTGCCTCCGCTAGGTTCCTGATGTAAAACCACTCACCATGCCAACCCCGATTGGAGTCACAGGGGGTGTACGTGGGGTAGGCGCCCGATGCGCTCGGCTTTTTCTACAGCGCTAAGCCCCCCACCGGCACGATCCTAAGCGGCTTCCCCTCCGACAATGCTTTCCCAAAGAAAATCCATCGAATGAAATCCACATGCGGCTCCATCCCAAGGAAGGCCTCATAGACGGTGACGAAGCCGGCGACGTGAAGCACCCTAGTCGGGTTGAGGTGCTGCAACTCTAGGCCCCACTCATTAAGGAGCCAATGCAGGAACTAGTGCGTGGGGTATCCTAGCCCACGCTCATGGAAGGCGAGGAAGGAGACGACCTCACTGGCCCGAGGCCATGGGAAATCCTCCCCCGTAGGAGCCGTCTAGTGCACCACCACCTTCGGCAGCAGCACCGACTCTCTCACATAAGATGACCTCCAGCTCGACATTGCGCTCCGGATTCATGAATGGATATGTGAGTTCCTCCTCTCCCTCACTCTCCCCTTTTTCTCCTAGGAATCACCATGGCAAACGAACTCCCTTGGTGAGAAGGAAGAAGGAGGAGAGGCGGCAGTTGATGAATAAGTGAAGGAACAAGATGAAAGCCCTCTCCCTTCCCCTATTTAAGAAGAGGCGCAACAATTGAGGAAAGGCGAAGGATTGGGGCAAAAAACCCTCTCCCTTCCCCCATTCAATGCGGATGGGATACGACGGGATGTGCCCTGATCAATGGGACACACCCTGCCCGATGTGACGATGCCTAGTTAGACGGGACGTGGCTTGGGTATGGCCCACCACTACCACATGCCAGGCACAAGAAACCAGGCACAACTGCGCGCAGGCAGCCCTCCGCCTTCCTAGGCAAGACTTGGAAAGGCCCAACAACAGGATCTCCGCCCAGGAGAAACCAATAGGCTTCTTGAGTTGATTGGACGGCTAAGGCGAATGCCGAGAGACAGGTAAGCAGTAGAGGGACGCCCCATGCAGGCCACGTCGACTCCGTCACAAACGATGATCTCGGATCTTGTTCGGACATATCCGATAAAAACTCCTCACACCTGTCACTCAGGTCAAACAAGGTAACTCTACCAATCCCTCTTACTTTATTTTTTTGGATGCATGATCATTCATTCATCCATTTGCATACACGCATTCACACATTCATTCATTCCATACATCCGAAGCATCGCATATGCAATTGATGCATCACAACGCTCCGTGTTGTGTCACGAAGCAGCAGTTGCCTCATTCAACATGAGCAACGACCGACCGGGGTTCGAAGGCTAGCCCATGAAGGGCTCGAGGCCGCCTTGCATCAAACAGAGCTAGGGGAGAAAACACAGATGAACCCAGTGGCCCTCGCCCAGTCTACTCTGAAGCAGACAGGGTCATCTCAACCTTCTTGTTCGATCCTAACCTCGAGCCATGCCCATAGAATCTCCATCGAGGGGAGGCCAGTAGACCACCCGGGCCAGTCTCTGAAATGACCTAGGCATCTGCTAGGACACAGGTTAAGGAGTAGTGGATGCCACATAAGGGCTATGCCAACCCCATCACAAACGACATACCCTAGATTCCACTCGAACGTACCCATTAGCGAGCTCACCGAGCGCGTCACTTGAGCCATCGAGGCAAGCGACGTTAGCTCAGCAACTCCAGTTGTGGAAACCACAGATGGGGTAACGCACAAAACTCAACCGACCCCTACCAAGCCCAACGGGGCTCAGGGGCTCGGGACGCCCAACACCTCGGCATGACCTCGGCTGCGCCCAACGACCGACATCCACGACTCTGACTCGCCCGATCCCTCGGCGCGTCTAATGCCTAGATCCATGACTCCGACCCGCCCGATCCCTCGGCGCACCCGACGCCTGGATTCGTGACTCCGACTCACCCGATACCTTAGCGCGTCCAATGCCTAGCTCCGCAACTCCAATTCACCCAATCCCTCAGCTGCGCCTAACGTCTGGATCCACGAGTCCGTTTCGTCCAATCCCCTAGTGCGCCCAACGCCTTGTTTTGGCGACTTCAACTCGCCCGATCCCATGGTGCGTCCGAGCCTGGATCCACGACTCCAACTCACCTGATCCCTAGGTGCACCCAACGCCTAGATCCGTCATTCTGACTCGCCCGATCCCTCGGCGCGTCCGACACCTAGATCCGTGACTCTGATTTGCCCAATCCCTCGGCTACGCCCGATGCCTGGATCCTCGAGTCCATCTCATCCGATCCCTTGGTGCACCCGATGCCTTGTTTTGGTGACTCTGACTCGCCCGATCCCTGGATCCGCGACTCCAACTCGCCCGAACCCTCGGTGCGCCCGACGCCCTGGTTGACGGCTCTGCCTCGCCCGGTCCCTTGGACACAACCAAACACCTAGGACCACGCTCCTGGAAATGATGGGTTAGAAACTAAAAAGAGGAGGGTACTCCCACTAAGGCGAATGCACACACGCCTACTAACAAAACCCCCCAGGCGATTCTGCCCAAATCGCCAGGGGGCTACACCCGTGGGTGCGCGCGAGCGCACCCGCTGTCGAAACAAAAAATTCTCCCGTTGGTAACACGAAAAACCCCCTGAACGATTCTACTCGAATCACCCGGGGGCTCGGGGGCTACACTTGTAGGTGTGCTCGTGCGCGCCCATCGTCAAAACCAAGAAAATCCCCCAGACGATTCTACCCGAATCGCCCAGGGGCTCGGGGGCTCCTCTCGAGTTCATAAACTTGGGGTCCCTCATGGACCTGCTTCCCAGCAAAAGCTTAGCCGAGCATACGACATTTTGAACGACGCGCAACTCCTGGGCTGGCCCAAAAACCTAATGACAGGCCAGAAGGATGATCCAATCTCTAACTGGAAGGCCTAGCCAAGGAGGAAAGGCGCTCGCTTCTGACTTCGGCCCGCCCGCTCGCTTCGAACTCTAGCCCGCCTCTCTGACTGGAAGGCCTGGACAAGGAAAGGGCAACACTCGCTTCTGACTCCGGCCTACGTCTCTGACCAGAAGGCCTGGCCAAGGAGGAACAACGCTCACTTCTGACTCCGGCCCGCCCACTCACTTTTGACTCCGGCCCGCCTCTCCGACCGGAAGGCTTGGCCAAGGAAAGGGCAATGCTCACTTCCGACTCCGGCCCACCTCTCCAACCAAAAATCCTGGCCAAGGAGGAACAACGCTCACTTCTGACTCCGGCCCGCCTCTCCGACCGAAAGGCCTGGCCAACGCTGCTTCCAACTCCAACCGGGGATGCATCGAACCTCTCCTTATAGCTCTTCTCCGACTAGCGCAGTCGGAGCCAACTGGGACCAACCGACTGGGGACGCTCGCTCGGTAAGGACACAAGAAATGGGTGGAGCAAGTAAGGCAGGGTGCTCAAGTCAAAACCGCAATACCGAATACCATACCCTGTACACCTGTAGCACAGTACTGATAGGGCATGTTAGAAGGGTGCCCTACCACCTTCTAGGCATGTCAGAACCCAAGCAGTGTTGTGGGCGCTGATGTTTGCCCTATAGTGTTGTGGGCGCCCTCAACTCCCATACCAGGCAATCACGGTAAAACCCCCCGCATGCCTCTGGGCATCAACAGTGTTGTGGGTGCTGTCATTTGCCATACATGGTGACTACGGTAAAACCTCTCGCATGCATCTAACATCAATAGTGTTATGGGCGCTGACAAACCACCTTGTACCCGACGGTGTGGGCAACAAGACTAAGTAGCACACACGCACTCTTTCTCTCACACTCTCTCTTGTAAAGCCGTCCCCTTCATCTATAAAAGGGGATGCGCTCCCTCCAAAAGAAGGGGGATTCGACCACCAAGGATCAGTTTAGGATGATCGATTCACAGAGTCGAACAACCTATGATTCAAACAATTCCAACAGAGCACATGCTCAAATACTTAGCGCACGTAGGAGCTCCTGTCTCTATCGGCCCTTCGGTCCAGAGTCCGACCGGACCTCTTGCACCCCCCATCTTACTCCCTCTTGTTTGTAACCCCACAGCAAACTTCGAGCACCTGGGCTCAGGAATAAAGTCACCGACCGACTCTAACTGGACGTAGGGCACATTGCTTGAACCAGTATAAACCCTATGTCATTGAGTGCTAGGCCACTTTCGATCACAACGTATGGCAAAACTACAAATATTTATGTGTTGGTCACTTTCTACACCGACAACTAGACTTCTGAGCCTGTTCTAATTCTCCGCTCCTTAGGCATTGTACTCTTCTCTTCTGACTTCTTATTAAACCTCCTAGACACCACTATCCTTCCTATGAAACATACTCTTCATCATCTTCTTCTTCATAATTGGCCCAATTATGATCAACAACTCGCTTTCTAAGCTGATCATGAATGCTTCTATTTTTTAAGCGTGGATCCACATCATTACATTGATATTCAATTCGATCATGGATATACCGGCAGTTGACTTGAGATTGCCTAAACTCCCAATATTGTTCGCTACATTCTGGGCAATTATTTCTAGTAGGCAATCTCAAACCTTCATTTCAACAATGTCTAAAGAAAGGGCAATTCCAATGTGACTCAGCTTTCTCTTTCATATCTCTCTTCTTCTTATTGACGTTGATATTTCTTCTCTTCTAACCAGCGCTGATAATCTTTCTCCTTTTGCCGTTGCCATTTATTCAACAAAATTCGAAAGGTAACACATGGTCTCATCGCACCATCTCTCGACATTTATGCCTGCTCATATCAGCTCTTTTGTTGGTTACAACGCATTTTAATTTCTCTATATTCATCACCGATATTTGCATCTCCGGATCAACTGTTCTAGTTTCTCTTGCCCTGGCTAATGTTAAAACTTTAGCTTTCCCTTTGAACAACTTAGCATCAACCATATTCTGATCCTTTGGGAAATGATTATCATCAACTTTCATTTTTCTAGTTGTATCAAATTTAAGCTTCCCTTGTTGAATAGCCTCTGAATATGCCGTAGAAAAATCTTGCAATCATTAGTAGTATGAGAAGTAGTGTTATGATACTTGTAGAACTTATTATTCTTCAACTGATCAAGAGGTAATATAACATGATTGGTAGGCAGTTTAATCTGTCTCTTCTCAAGCAAGAAATCAAAAAGTTTATCTGCTTTTGTAACATCAAAATCATAACTTTCTTCAACTTCTTTTCCCAAGGATTTAGAACCATTACTATCTTTTTACCCCAATTCCATTTAGCTGTGGCAATTTCCTCTTCTTCATCATCATCATCGACTAAATATGGATTATAAGCTTCAGTAATCGCAGCATTCTTCCGGAATTGGGTATCTCTACGTATATTCTGGAATTGGCTATTAAGTGCTGCCACCCGTTGAGCCAATTGATCTAAATTGTCAAATTCTTGCCCAAACAACTTTTCTCTCCATGTTGGCAACATTCCTTGAACGGCCAACGCAGCTAGCTGATCATCAGTCAAATTCAACAAAAAGCATAATTTTCTTGTTTCTCAGAACCTCTGAAGGAACTCAGCACCCGATTCATTAACACTTTGCTTTATAGTTGTCAAATCTATGATCTTTCTTTCCCTTGTCCTAGTATAGAAATATGTATGAAATTTCTTTTTAAGATCACTCCAATTGGTAATAGAATTAACAGCTAGTGATGAAAACCAAGTGAAGGCTGGTCCTGACAGGGACAAAGAGAAGAAACAAACTTGATGAGCTTCCTCAATAGAGGCTTCACCCAACTGAGTAAGATATCGACTGACATGTTCTATTGTACTTGTGCTATCTTGACCAGTGAACTTAGCAACTTCTGGAAGCCTATAATTCGTAGGAAGGATCACTAAATCATACCACTCTGGATATGGATGTTTGTACGAAAAGTTCTGCCCTTTTGGTTTAAACTAAACTGATTTTTCATCATTTCGGTTACCCTGAGCAACAATTCATCAGCATTTGAGTTTGAATTTCTTAGCAACTACTGACCCATCCACAAATTGAAATTCTGAGTGCCTTGATATCCTAGATTTGGAATCATATTCAGAGTATTAGAATCTGAACCAAAATGATATCGCTGTGGAATATCTTTCTATCGAGCCCCTTGCTGATTTACTGTTTGAAATCTCTGATTGAAAACATTAGGATCTATATCTTTATGAATCCTTGAACCTATGGTGCTATTTTTTGAACCAACGGTGGTATTTGGCCTGATGTACCAAAATTAACCATCTCATTCTGAACTTGCCCTGTCAGCTGTTGCACATGTTGCACTGATGCTCTAGGATTATATTGCATTTGATTAGTAGTAGCACCTTGAATTTGCTCAGATGAATTCTGAATTGCCTGGGCATCATCACTCTTAGCTAGTGCTGCTTCTTGATGGCTAGTACCGGCTTGATTAGTCCCCTGAGTCAACGGATGTGGAATATTGTAATAAGCCGGTCCAACCTGATCAAGTAAACACCTCCTTCATGGTATTGTGGAATGTATTCAAGAAAGCTATATTATGATTCAACATTGCATCATGAACATATTTGTTGACAGCTTCTACAAAGAAATGCCTATCATCAGCTTCATCTGTATCTGACTGTCCAAGCATCAAAACTCTCGGCAGTGGATATTTATGAATAACTTTATTGTCATATGTTTTGGTGTATGACAACAAACACTTGTTCTGAAACTCCTCTATAGCCTTACCAATGACATCTTTATGCTCATCAGGTAAGTCTTCATAAGGTACCATAAGAATGTCCTTGTTGTTGTGAGCCGCCATGACGATTGTGATCCCACTAGGCGTGCCAAAGAGTGTGTTGACACAAAAATGTGGCAATGTGATCAACACACAGCAAGCCGGAAGATCTGAGTGGAACGAGACCAGAGATCTGCTTGGCTTCAACACAGAACCAGCCGATTCTAAAAACCTAATGACGTGCCAGTCAATTGGACCTGCAATTGACAAGCAGAGAAAATATTAACAGTAATTTAAGGTGGAACATGTCGGTATTGCACCAAACAGTTCCAAATGTACAGCTAGATAGCCGATTCAATGAGGCTATCGACTAAATAGTCGATATGCAGCGTATTCATGAAATGAAGCTCTTTAAATCAAGGATTATCGGCTAATATTAAACGATAATGATATGAATCAAAATAATCGATGCTCATGAAACATCAGAAAGCATCATCGACTAAATGGAACATGATCGATATAATTCGTCTATCCGATAAGTCTGATGAAAAGAGTATAACATGCGAACAAATCGACTGTTTAACATAAATGAATCTACAAACAGTGTTGAGTCTAATCTATTATTATCAATAGTGAGGTTCGATCGGATCGATGCATCTATGGCAATGATAATAAACTAAAGCCAAAGAATCTATAAAACCATCTATATGTTGACAGATTTATGAAAACATGGTATATGCGTGAGAGTATAGGCAAATTGGCTAAAATAGCCGATGCGGTCATAGCAAACAAACAGAGTACATATCTTGATCATGAATAGGACCACTAATCGATAATTTCTAATCTAAAGTCTTACCAGTGAGGTTTGACTGGATCGATGCAGCTATGGTAGTGTCATTAGATTATATATCTCATTAACTAGTGAGTTTATTTAAGATTGAAACATGTCTTTGCATGCATACTATGTTTGACTAAAATAGAGATAAAATAGCTGATCTAGCTTATTTAAGCCATCGATTATAAGATTTGAAGCATGACTAGATCAAAGGATGATCAATTAAGATGATATGATGCCGATCTATCTCTATCTCAATCGGGTAATTTTGTTATAATTAATAAAACATTAATTATAGCAAAATCGATAACTAGTGAATTAACCAAAAACAGCAAGGAAAATCTTACTAATCTTAGCAGATTCGATAAATGGTGATATTATATTAAACAAGTTATTTAACACAAGATTGATAACTTTGATATATATTATGATTAGTAAGAGATCAATCAGCTGATGTAGCTTTTCAAACTATGATACAGATCGATAACTAACTTATATTATGGCTCATAAAGGATCAATCAGCTTGATGCAGCTTTACAAGCACAATATAAGTCGGGATGGTACTCACAAGCAAGCTAGAGGTCGATCAGTCGATGCAGCCCTATTTGCTGAAGAACTCATCGAGATCTACAGTACTCCTACTCCTAATGCGATGGTGAAAGACAGAAAGATTGTATTGATTGAATGTTCATTCTTTTTTATAATAACTAGGGTCTAATATTTATACTCATTATAATTCTTGAATAAAAGAAAACTTCCTAACTTAATAATAACCTGGACCCCAATTTTCCTTATTTGTAGAGTCCGACACATCTTCCTGGCGCTACCCAAGCATAGCCCATTGACGTCGTCTGCTGACGTCATCCATAAAATAGCCAATTCTGACATCACATATCAATCAACTAATACCAATTCACATCTAATCGATTCCTTGTTGACACAATCCTAGAAGCTTCGAGTTCCCACGTTCTTCTTCCCAAATTTTGGTGTTGTCGGATATCTATACCCGGGTATCCGAGCCAAAGGATTGAAGAGCGTCATGTCACCTCATCCGATGGTTGAAAATGCAACTACGGCCTCGTCGACACCGAGAGCGAAGTTTCGGTGTCATTCGACCCCCAGGGCTCGGGCCCCGCCTTGTCCGACGCCGAGTACGAGGTTTCCGCCTCGTCCGACCCCCAGGGGCCGCAGCCACGCCTCGTCCAACGCCAAGGATGAGGTTTCCGCATCATCCGACCCGTAGGGACCGGAATGCGCCTCGTCCGGTCCCATGGGGAGGGCCCCACCTCGTCTCGACCCCCGGGGTCGGATTCTATCTTGCCCGGCTCCTAGGGAGAGATTTTCGTCTCGCTCGGCTCCTAGGGAGAGATTTCCGCATCGCCCAATCCTTGGGGATTAGATCTCCTACCGGACCCAAGCAGTGGTCACAGGGTAGGGCTCAAATCGCTTCAACCACTACGGTATGGAAGCGCATGCCCGAGAGCACGTCTCGGATGTATCCTGATGCGACTGGCTATGGCATTGGGCCATGCTGGAAACTCACGTCGCCCATCGCATCAATAGGCCAGCACTGTGCTGCCAACTCCCTGCCTAACCACTGTCCAACGTTAGTCAACCGGCGTTAGTTGACTGGCACTGTACCGCTAGCCCCCCGCATGGCTTCTATCAGGGGACCCTCTGACCATCATGTCCGCTCGGACGGGACGGAGGACATGGATGGCGTGTGACACCCGCACGTAAGCTGCAGTGGCCAACAGGACCCTAGTACAGTGCCGCTGCCACCACGATCTATAGAGTCAGTGGGACCCACCCAAAGAGGAGAATAGCGCACCTCCGGGAGCTCTATTTTTCACTTTCCTCTTTCCTCTTCCCTTCAGTTGTGACCTCTGCTTTCCCTTGACCTATAAAGGGGAAAGCAGGGCATCCCACTAAGGGGATCGACTCATCACACATCGATTCATTGAACAAACACACCGCATCACACCAGAGACTTGGGAGCTACCTCCCTCTCTCGCCAGTTTGTAACCCCCTACTACAAACTCAGTGCTAGTAACACGAGCAGCTCAAAACTGGACGTAGGGACATTCAGCCCAAACCAGTATAATGCTTGTGTCCTCTTAGCACACCATTCAGGTCAGACGTGCAATATACAAATTTACTAGCCGATGCTTACTCAAAACACCGACAGTTGACGCGCCAGGTAGGGGCCTTTTTGTGCGTTTTGACATCAACACTAGGCCTCGGATGGTAGTCACAGCATCAGCTGGGTCGTTTAGCCCTTCCATTCCACCAGCCTCAACGCGATCGCTGAGGCGCTTGAGGAGCTGCAGCTGCACGCACCAGAGGCCCATGCCCCCAGAAGCGATCAGCTCCTCGACTTCGACTATGGAAGGTTGGAGCGTCAGCTCGGCATCTTCCTAGGACCCCAACCATCCTGGGAGGACCTACTCCACCTCACCCTCTCGTTCGCTAAGATCATGATGTAGCTCACCAGGGGAGAGCCGCTCTCCCTGAAATACCTCATCCGGAGCACCCCGATAGTGCTCCCGTTCAGTCTCTGCAACGCCGCAGAGACCGTTGGCCACCTAGTGGTGCAACTCCTGATTCCATCCCCGTGAGCGACGAGTTCATGGGGGTGATCGAACACATCGTGGAATCTTTCCATGACCTCCTCGTAGAGGAGCCAGAGTCACTCTCTAGCTCTGACTCTAGTAGGGGAGCCATCACCCCTCTCGTGAATGCTTCATCATAGGTACCCTCGAGGGACATGTCGAGAGCATCCACGAGGAGGAGACTACCCCAACCAACAACCTCGACGATGAGGTTGAGGGGGGTGCAGGAGCCCCACCTTGCCTGAGGGTGGAGCAACTAAAGGCCCGTCATCTAGAGCTTGAGGAAGCGCGACTCCAGCTCGAGCGAGAACACACGGAGCTCGATCGCGAGATCGAGCGCCACGGAGATAGAGGACGCATGTGCCATGGCTCATGACATGAACTAGAGGATCGTCAAGGATGATTAGGCGCTCCTGCACTTCTCTTGGGCAAGCCTGAACATTGCTGCTGCCACAACCTTGCTCAGAGTCTTCTGGATCCCACGACGCCCAAGGCTCGATGAGCCCACCACGAGGTTTGAACGCTACTCGAGCGTGCGTCTGCACAATAGGCTGAGAGCTTGTTGTCTCGATGATGGGAGCTCGACGCCGGCCAGCGCTCGCCATCAGTCCACCAAGCGTCGCACGGCGGTAGGCCGCGCATCACGGTTCTGGTGCAGGAGCGCCTCGGCTGCAACCGTGATGCGTGCGACACCCTCGATGCCCATCGGCGTACCCACAACGATGCGGGAAGGGAGCCAGCCGTGGTTACCACCCTCGATGGGGCAGATGATATGACCATGAGGAGGACCGGAGACATAGCCCCGAGCCGACGGGGCCCTAGGCTTTCGGTTGGCATATCCTCAAGGTGGCACTCCTGCCCCGATACCGCCCGCCGACTAACATCCCAAAATACTCCAGGGAAACGAACCCTGGCTTGTGGCTCGAGGACTACCAGCTCACCTGTTGAGCCAGCAGTGCGGTCAGTGATGACTTCATCATTCGCAATCTCCCCCCGTTCCTGGCTGACTCGGCGCGAACATGACTGGAGCACCTTCCACCCAACTGCGTTCAGAGTTGGGCGAACCTGAAACAAATCTTCGTAGGGAACTTCTAGGGAACTAACGCACGCCCTAGGAACCCCTGGGACTTGAAGAACTGCTGACAGGAATCGGGTGAGACTCTCCATGAGTATATCCGACGCTTCTCCCGGTAGTGCAACGAGCTTCCCAATGTCGCCGATGACGACGTCATTGGAGCCTTCCTATCAGGGACCACCTATGAGTCCTTGGTCCACAAGTTGGGATGTAAGGACCCTCAGACTACCTAGGAACTCCTCGACATCATGACTAGCTACGCTTTCGGCGAGGTGGCGGTGGGAGCAATTTTCGATCGCTCTAGAGGCAAGGCGAAGTGGGACGAGGACACCAACGAAGGCCCCTCCGACCGTTCTAATAAGAAGAAGAACCAAAAAGGGCATGGGGGCTCCCTCGTTGCCGCCATCGAGTGAAAGGTCGGTCGGGCGATGACCGAGGGCACCCCCGATCACTTCGACAAGTTGCTCGAGGGGTCATGCCCAAACCATGCCTTCCCCATCAAGCACATGTACAAGGACTACTCCCTCATGAAGCGCTTCTTCACCAGTGGCTCCAAGAAATGGGAGCAGAAGACGAAGCCTGAGGCAGAAGCCGATGACGTCGAGGAGAAGGATGGTAGTTTTCCGTCGCCGGATGGCTGCCTCATGATCTTTGGCGGCTAGGCACTCGGCTTGTTCCCTCGAGTTATGCTTGTTTTTGAACACACGCCGAGCAGAGTCAACGGTCAGGCAGAGTCATCCAAGCTCCGCGGCATCTCCCCTGACCTTGGCGACCATAGCCATGAGCATGTCCTCGGCCTCATCGGTGTGTTGAGGGCTTCCCATTCCTTGGCCTGGAGGCTCGCCACTTCCTCCTACAGCTGCGACACTTTGGCAGCAAGCCCCCAGACCTCCCTATCACAATAGAGGACTAGGGACTTCTCCCGGCTATGCATTGCAAGGGACTACGAAAAACTATGGTTAGAATCATATAAACAAGGCTCGAAAGTAGAAAACGTGAAGACATGGCAAACCTGGATGGCTGGGGTGATGTCATCCTTCAGCACCCCCAATGCATCGGTCAGGGAGTGGACTACGGACTCAAGTCCTAAGCGCACGCTCGTCCAGTCCTTCTCCTCCACTGGGTCATCGAGGGTGACCACCGAGTCGCTCGGGTCCAGCCGCCTGGCCCATCGGAGTCGACCTCCTCCCCATGCGAGCGAATCGTCGCCTAGCCAGACAAGGGACTAGGAGGACCCAGCCCCAACCGAGGGGTCGACTGTGGCAACCGTCGGTGTTGGCCCGACATGGGTCGACAGCACCCCCTCCGTCACCGGCGCTCCCTCAGGAGTGGACCCTCCGGTGACTGAGGAGGCTGGCAGCTCGGGCTCCAAAGTCCGAGCCGTCACTGCTTCCGCAGGGGACGCCTCGGTCATGCCTCCTCCCGTCTGCCCCACCTCGGGCGCATCGACCGGTGCAGGCGCTGATTCCACGGGTGCCTCCCTCAGCACAATATCCGGCTCAGACACGCAATATACAAATTTATTAGCCGGTGTGTGTAAACACTTTCCAAATAATAATTTAGAGGGTGGGTCTAAGAAAGAGTCTTAGAGATGCTCTAAACTGCTTATAGCCAAAATAAGTTGAGACTAGGGATGAAAATAAACCGGGTCTAACGGGATAAATCCTCTCAGATTTTGACTTTTACATTTTATAACGGAAATGAAAAGAAATTGGGCTGGCCCAAAATGGAACGAAAATAGGATTGACCATAAATAAAAAATGAATAAATTTGAACGAAAACATGTTGAAACGACTGGGATACGAAAAGACAAAATGGGAATATCGACACATAGACCAAGAAACATGACTTCAAATAATTCTAGTTTATATTGTAAGGTTCCGGTTCGCTGGTCTGAAACTGGCTGAAAAACACTGTTGTGGCTGAAATGTTGTAGAGAAAAACACTGTTCCGACTAAACAAAAAGAAGCCGAACAAGCCAAATTTCAGACCAGCCAAACGAGGCCGATAAGAGTATAAGATTGCAAGACTGTAAATCTATAACACAGCAACAGCAAGCCAACCATTAGGCCCTGTTTGGTTGAAATCATGGTACGTGGGAAAAAAAACTAACGTAAATTTGTGAGTTGTGTGAAAAGCTGCTAGCAAGCATGAGAGTCAAAAAGCTGAAAGCTATTTGGTTAAACAAGTATAAAATATACTTTTTATCTTTATCTCTCTTGAAACAACTATGGAAGAGCTTTTTATTCCACCAATTTCAAAAGCAAAGCCAAAAGCCAAAAGCAGGGTCAACCCAGCTTTCAAAAATAAACTACGGAAAAACAGCTGCTTCTGAAAAAGCACCCTCCAAAAGCAGTCCCTTTAGTTGGATTTTTGGCTTTTGAGACCAAAAGCCAAAGCCAAAAGCCCAACCAAACATGGCCTTAATCTAGCATAGACAGTGCTACTACGGTGTGGCATGTCCGGATGTGTCGCATTATTGCACTTCCCAAGATGGGATATCCTGTGCGGACAAAAATGAGATATCTTGGCAAAAAAACAGGAAATGCAAAAATGGTTGAAAAAACAACTATATTGTTTTCTTTATTAAAAATGAAAAATCAAAAAATGTCTAAATGACGGTCAACACGAATTTGAGTGGGTTAAATATAGAAATCGAGACGGAACATAATAGATTTATCCCGACCATTCTCACCCCTAGCTGAGACTAAAGCCTCGTTTAGCACAACTTCTCTGGTAGCTTCACGAGCGATGAACTTTGAAGTTGTTTTATGGCAAAATAGTCGTTTTGGTCCCTGAACTATTACTCAAAGCTCAATTTTATACCTCAACTTTTAAAATTGCCGTTTTAGTCTTCAAACTCTACTTTTAGACTCAGTTTTATCATAGAACTATGAAGATGATCGTTTCAGTCCTCAAACTTTGTATTTTGGGCTTAATTTCATCCAAAGTGTATTTCTATCTTTTAACTTTTATTTTCAACTCAATTTTGTATATAGTCCTACATGGAACATTACTGTTGCACCTGGGCACCTCCAACACCACCGACGATTGGAGATAGAAAAATAATATTCATCCAAAACCTCTTTAGTGGCCATTAATAATTTTAATTTGTTATTTTTAATGTTACCTTGTAATGGTAACGTCTACCGACGAAATGATTTTTGTGGAAGCAATTACAATTGCTTTGAACACCAGAATAAATGGATATATTGAAACAATAGCGGATCTATAATTTTTTCTTAGCTACTTCTAAAGAGTTAGGCTCAACTAATAACCATTTATGTATAAATAATATTTTTTATTCATATGCTAAAATAATTCATATTTAAGAATATTTAGATCTATATTTATATTCATCTTAGATTATGAATATAAATATTGAAAGTGTGCTATCTTATTTGGTAGTTGAGATGATGCTAGGGAGTAGGGACAATGGTACCTAATGATGACTGCCCATCTCAAATCTTGGGTGTGGTGCTGGAGAAAGGACGAAGTTGAGCCAAATGCATTTTGATAATTTATGGATAAAATTGTGTAGAAAATATAAACTTTTCTTTTTATAGATAAAGCTGAGTTGAAAATAATAAAAGTCTAAAGATCGAAATGCACTCTGATAACTTATAGATGAAATTGAGCCTAAAATGCCAAGTTTGAGGACTAAAATGTTTATCTTCATAGTTCTGGATGAAATCGAGCCTAAAAGTAGAATTTAGGGACTAAACCAGTCATTTTGAAAGTTCGAGGATGAAACTGAGCCTTGAGTAATCGTTGAGAGACCAAATGGGCTATTCTAACTTGTTTTTTGCTAAATGTGCATTTTTCAAACGGCTTCACATGTAGAGCTTCTTAAAACATGCTCTCACAAATAGATTGGTGTGGGATGAAGCCTAAAACGGCTCCAACTCACTCTAGTGGGGCTAAGAGCATGTTTTAAAAAGTTTTACATATAGAGTTGTTTTATCAAATGGCTCATAAAAACCTAATGGTTCATCAAAACAACTGCTGGCGGAGCTAAAGCAAAAAAAATGCACCACTAGTTAAGCTCAGTTGTGCCAAACAGGACCTAAAAGTCAAATGATACACTTTTTTACATCCTTTAGTGGTCACACTTTTCCCTACAACACCCATTTATACTAAAACATAGAAGCTGGATCAAACCATCTTATTTTTAACCATGCTTTTGCTTTATTTGAAAAGCTTCTTAGGGCCTATTTGGGATAGCTCCATCAGCGCTAGATCCATCAAAGCAGCTCCACTCCACGAAAAGTTACCCAAACAGTCTAACTCTACGAAATCCGTATTCAAAACAGTGGATTTAGGGGCCAGATTCACCATTTTGGTGGAGTTCCTCGAGAGGTGCTCCACCAAACTCAAATTAGTAGAGTTGGAGAAAATTACCCACCACTGCCACCAGTTACACACCCTACGTACCGTTTGGTTTCTATTCTCCTCTTCTCCACTCGACCGACTAGGGAAAAAACATCGGCTATCTTCTCCACGCCTCCTGCTTCCGCGCCACCACCTCTAGCCACCGGGGCACCTCCTCCCTTCGACACCCCTCCCCAGTGAGGCTACGCCAGACCGGACCTTGTGCCCCTTCTCCGCCCATCGCGCGACCCTCCCTAGCAAGGCCACGCGCCCACCTAGCCCCACGCACCCTTCAAGGCCACGCAACCACCCGACGAGGCGAGGCCACGCCCACCCGGCCCCGCGCGCCCCTCTTCGGTGGTTCCAAACCCCTCATCACTGTCGGCTTTGGCCCCTCAGCGGTGAAAGTGCATCTTGCAAGCGTATCTTTCAAGTGTTTCAGATGTTTCATATGCATGTTGCAAGTGCTACATGTGAATGTTGCAAAAGTAGATTGGGATGTTACATATATTGCAATGCTATACACGTATGTTGCAATGTTGTACACGTATGTTGCAGCGTCCGTTCTAAATGTTTTAGCTGTTTCAGACGGATGTTGCACGTGTTTTATTTAGGTGCTGCATATGTTTCACACAAATGTTTCCACTAGCTGCTGTTGCAGAAGTCGATCTGGTGTTGCACATGTTGCAATGGACCCCATCTGTAGCAACCGCCTGCAGCAGCTGCTTGGCCCACCTGCATGGGTGTGGGTGTGGACGGGGCGCGAGCGGCAGGCACGGGAATCTATGCGGGCGTAGATCGAGACTAAAGCGGGCGTGGGACATGAAACAGCACGAGACACGACGCGGACATGGGACACGGAGCGGCGTGGGACCTCATGTGAAGCAGACGTGCGGCGCAGGTGTCTAGACACTAGCCCCCGTCCGGGACGTCCGGGCTCTAGCCTTTCCCCTATTTCTTTCCTTTGTTTTCTCTCCTCTCTGGGTTTTACATTCCTCTATTTCAATGCAAGCAGGCTCGGTGTAAAATAAACTTACACCATTAAAGTGAATTGATATTTCGTAGACGTAGTATTTTACACATAAGTGGATGATATATATACTAGTCAGCACAACACTACAAAATACGTCATAGTGCGTATGCTTACTTTCTGCATTTTCGTAGCTTAGAATGCTAATTACCACCTAACAACTAGTATTAGAAACGAGTACAAGCCGTATATATGTATAGAATTCAAATTCACCGAAACGAGATAATAATGCCACTACTAGCTAGACGGGTCTGTGTGACGCGGCATGTACAATTGCATCGGCTATGATCTTGTAGGCTCTCTGTGATGGATGGACCGCATCAAAGAAGACGTATTTATCCGCATCCTCGCATGTGAGCGCATTGTCCAAGCTGCACAGCACTCCTGTCTCGAAGTATCCCGTGCCGCAGCATCCTCGCACTGCATTCTCAAAACCATACGCCCATGGCCTGGTGATCATGTCCGCCAAGAGACGGTAAACGTCGACGTACACGACCTGCGCCCCCGGCAGGTCCCGGCTGAGCCTGCTCGCCATTGCTCGGAGCCCGCGGTTGAATCTGCGCGCCACCATGTTGTGCCACCTGTTGCAGTCCCCAGGCCGCGCGAGGTTGACGGTCCGCTGCAGCGGCAGGCACCCCAGCGGCGGCAGCCCCGGGAGGCGGACCCGCCGAGCGCCGAGCGCGTACACGGCGCGGACCGCCGCCTCGGCCGCGCCGACCAGGTACGCCTCGTACTCCAGTAGGGTGAAGCGGCCGCGCCTGACGGGGAAGAGGAGGTAGTTGCCCAGGAAGTCGCTGGCGCCGACGCTGAAGAGGTAGAGTGAACGGGCGACGATGTGGTCTGCGGCGGCGCCGCCCAGCTCGCGCCGGAGCTTCTCTTTGTACTCCTTGAAGTGCTCTATCTGCTGAGTCAGGGTCACTGCCGACTGCATGCCGGAAATTAATTAAAGTTACGTGATTTTTTATAATACTATATAGTAATGGAAAAAACAACTAATTTGAATTGTATTGTTAAAAATTGGATTGGAAACTCACAAAGATTTGCGCAGTTATATCGTCGAACCCACTCCCAGCCGAGGCGAAGCTGACACCCGACGCGAGCTGGTGGATGCCGTGGCCAGGGTCGAGGTACGCCGGCACAGCGGGAGACAGGCCGAGCCCCTGGGAGACGAAGTCAGCGGCGAGGCGGCCGTTGGAGAAGCGGCCGGTGGCAACCCCGCCGGCGAAGTCCCGGCCGTAAGGCGTGTAGTTGCCCCGGAGGAGTGTCTGGATGAAGTTGTTGTTGCCGGTGTCCGCGGTCGAGTCGCCGAACACGATCACCGCCGGGACCCTGTCTGCTGCGGCGCCGCGGAGGAGTTGTAATAGCAGCTGCAGCACGAGGAACATGTCCAGGAACACCTTCCTCATGCCCAGGAGAAGGGACGACATCGTGCGTGCTATGCTACCTATGCTCCAACATGAATTAAGTCCTTTGCGGATGGTTGTTACCCATTTGTGGTGGATTTATAGCTTTGTCCTCGCAGTGCAAGGAACCGAGGACAATTATAGGTCCACAAGTTCGTCGGCCCGGTGCTTCGATTTTGGTTGGAACAGCTTAGGCCGGCACGGCAAATGATGGGACGGTGGCCGTGCTTCTTGTTCATCCATCTCCCACTCACAGGTCACAGGCTGTGGCGCGGGCGGCTGCTGCATGCACGCTCTCTGCTGCTGACTTCTCTGTGCATTTATTTGATCCGAATTCTTGGTGCAACCCATCGCTTACAAATAGTCTTCAAGACGGACCTGCTGGCTGCTACAGTGGGTGTACTTTATACATGTCCAATATAGGGCCGGGCAACGGGGGTACGAGTCACGGCCTGTTAAGGTCCGGCCCGAGAATGACACAGCTCGAAGAGGCTCACGCCCATGCCGGCTCGGCCTATGACCTAGTGCCTTGCCACACCTACGATAGGCTAGGCTGGCACGAGCACATCCCGACAAGGGGGTTGGCCGGCTAAGGCCCGTCCCAACGGTCTCAAGGCCTGGGCACAGCTGCCGAACGTTAGCACGAGCGCTTGACGCCCACCATCCTCCCCATGACCCTCTACTCATTCGCATCGTTGTGGCTCTCCTCCTCGCCCTCTCGGATCTCGATCTCCCTCTCATGTCCGGATACTCCCTAACAATGTTGTAATCTAAATGGACTAAAGAATGGGAATGGATCCACTAACACATAAATAACTCATCCAAAAGCACAAAAGTTCACGTACCAATCTCTCTTCTCACCACTAACATTTTTTTTATTTCTTATGGGTAGTCCATAGCCTTATGAGTGTCTTTCTCTGTGGACCAGTTCCGTAATGTTTCGGCTAGTCTCAATGAAATATTTTAAGTCCATAAACTGCTTTCTGAGCACATTGTGGTTGCTCCAAAACCTTATCCTAGAACTTGTTGCTCAATAGTACTAGATTATAGAATTTCTTGTCCATAGTTTCCTTTGACCACTTAATGTCCTCCTAATGATTTTAAAATAGGAGAAAATGAATTAATTATGTATTTTGTGAGCATTTAAATCTAGGAAAACAATAACTTTATAAAAAATAAAATTGAATATAGGTCTACATACGTGTGTGTGCATCCATGTTTCTGCATGTTTACTTTGTGATGCTTTGGTTTGATTGGAATTTACAAAAGAATTTGAATTTGAGTTTAAATTGGATTTGAAATTGTGATAAGAAAATAGAAAATGAGTTTTATTTTTCTTTTCTCCCTCCCTTGCTTTCGGCCTGTTGTCCCAGCTTCCGCTCGGCCTGGCTTCCTGCGCGGCCCGCTTTCCCCGCGCGGCCTGCCCTCTCTCCCGCTTCGGCCCGCCCCGCAGGCCCAGTTTACCGTGCCCCGTGGCCCAGCAAGCAAGCCGCGCACGCCATCTTCCCGGCCCAGCCGAAGGCCTGCGAAGCTGCATCTGCACTCCCTCTCTCTCGCTGACATCGCGGCCCGTGCCTCCTATCCCACTAACAGCCGGGCCCGCTCGTCAGATGCGCCTCCTCCCTCCGCTCATGTCTGAGCCGGACACTAAGAGCCCGTGTCCGCGCCATCTACGCCGCTTGGCGTGCTGTCCACGCACGCCCCGCTCTTAAATAGCCCCCCAAGCCACGCCGCCTCCACCTAATCCTAGAGCAAGCCGCCGCCCTCGCTTAAGCTTGTAGCGTCGCGGAACCCTAGCATCTCGCGCCGCCGCTGACATCATCTGCCATTCCGCGCACGCGTCATCATCGGACCACTCCTCACCGATGAAAACCCCCTAAGTGAGTTCGCCATCTTCCCCGCCACCTCCCAGTGCCTTCGGTTTGTTTTCCGGTGCTCCGTAGGCCCTAAACCGCGAACACCAGTGAGCGTCTCGCCGCCGTTCATGGCCGCCGCCGCGTCGGTTTCTTCTTCGGCGACAGCACTCTCTCTCTCCCCCTTCCGATCCAATCCATGCCATCTAATCCCGATCCGACGGCCCAGATTCAAAGATACCCCTTCGCCTGGCTTATTTGCTAAAGATACCCTAGACTTTTGTGTATTAGAACCCGCGGTCCAAAGTGTATTCCTAGAATGCGTTTTCTTCTTTTGAAGGCGTAGTTTCCTTTGGATTAGATTGAAAATACGTTTTCATCTATTTACAGTTTTGTCACTAGTTTCTATAGGCCATAACTTTCACGTTTTAGCTCCAATTTGATCCGTTCAAGTTGTGTTAGGATCGCAATTGCGTAATCTACATGTTCATACTACTGTTAAGTATGTTTTCAACATTTAAAATTCGAGGTTAGATTTAATCTATTATTTTGTTAAATGAAATCTTGTTTAATTCATAACTTCTTCGTTTTAGCTCTGATTTTTGTGATCTTCGCGTCTCTGGTATCTTAGCGAGATGTAGATTCGTTTTACAAACTTTTCAACTTAATTTTATGCTGATTGGTGTACTGTTCTAATCTATAGCTTTTGTTTGCTATGCATGATTGCTTCTGGATGATTGTATGTTGCTATGATTATCGAGTATAGACGATGAGCAATTCGTGGTTGATCAAGAGTACTACTTTGACGAGCAGGATCAGTAGGAGCACTTTGTTCAAGGCAAGTATAGCTTGGGATTATCCTTGTTTTCTAACAACTTTAATACAATTAATTCATGTTGCATGTGTCACCTTGATAGGGATTCCCTAGAATTGAACCTATACATTGTCTCCTATGGGATATGCATTGGGTAGCTTTGCTAGTGCTCAATTAAACCATAACATTGTAACTTGACTAATGGTATATGCAATAAACATTAAAATATGACTTTTTAGCAACTTAGAAATAGGGGCTAGAATATTTAGCTACTTTCTAAATGCTTTAGATTCCTTTCTCTACGGACTTATCTGTAAGTGATCATCCGGGCTTACAGTACAGTTGTGAGGGCTACATGGCTCTGACTTGAGCTCAGTACAAGGACCTTTTCTACCTTGTTAGAGGTTACCTTTATGGCGCAAGAGGGGTGTGTTTCAGGTTGGATATAGTGTGGCCTCTTTCCGTCAGTGTATAGGTTGCGCGTCATTGTGCCTGTCGGAAGGGGAGCCCTACATTCGCAGGGCACAGAAACCTAGCGGCCCTAACTTGTGAGATGAACCTTTGAAAGGCTTCATAGTGAACCCTGCCTGCTCACCTTGGAAGTGTTTTGGGAGTTATAAACCTAGAGATATGGGTATCACGGCTCACAGTGAAAGTGTACAACCTCTGTAGAGTGTAAAACTGGTATATCAGCCGTGCTCATGGTCACGAGCGGCTTTGGAACCCTTATGGAATAGATGATCACTAAGAATTATCCGTTTATGCTATTCATTATTCATGTTTACATTGATCATGTGTTTTACTTTGGGATTGAAACAACTTGTTGCTACTCTTATGCTAAAATGGTGACAACTAAAAGCTAAACGCTTTTAAACCTATGTCAAGCCTTTTGAGCCTCATGAACCCCATGTTACACTTGTTGAGTACGACATGTACTTACGCTTGTTTATTTTTATTATTTGGATAAAACCCCGGATGGGTAACAGATGGCTATGGTAATGATGACTTTCCTAAGGATTACCAGACTTGTGGTCAACTAGTTGACGTCCCTGTGATATGGAGCTTCCACGAGAGATTTTTCCTTATACTTTCGCTATATTTATGTGAAGACTATGTTTTATTATTCGTGATATAATAAATACTTGTGATGGTACTATTTATAATTTATCGGCTTATATGTGTGACTGATCTCTAGGCGCACATAAGATTTTGCATCCCATTTTATCCTTAAAATCGGGTGTGACAGATTGGTATCAGAGCCATGTTGACTGTAGGACGCAAGCCTAGTTAGCAATGGTCGTCTTAGCTTCGTTTGCTTCACTTATTTCATGCTTCCCATCTCACCCTTGTTATTTGCTAAATTTTATGCTTCTTTTGCCTCACTCTGTTATGAAAATTATTGCTTCTAATCTGACTAAATCTAATTCTGTAGATGCCTCGTGCCAATAAGATCGCTCGCATCAGCACTGTTGGCTACTACCCACCTCGTGGCTTGTATGAGTCCATGGAGCCACATGAGGAGGAGGAACCCCAGGAGCAAGAAGTTGACTCGCCAGCACCTGCACCTACGCCGAGCTATTCTAGGAAGAGCCTAAAGAAGAAGAATCCGAAGAAGTGGAGGTCGTTGTATTGTCTGATGATGATAAGGAGGACGTCGGTCAAGAAGTTTAGCCTACCCCTGCCATGGGATGGACTACAAAGATCTGGTATAAGTCGGGGTGTAAATCCTCTATTTCGCACCACCAATTTATGGGGATTCTTTAGACCTACTACGCTGATTGGGATGTATATGTCTGCAACGAGCATACGCACCCTCTAGAGGGCACTTATTGGAAGACCAGGGTGTGCGTCTCCATCTAGGATGGAGAGAAGGAAGCATACCAGCTGGACTTAAACTATGCGCATCATGCTCACTGTGCCACCATGGAAGATAGCATAGAAGATGCTGTCGCTGTAGCCTGCATGGGTCTCCGTGGTTGTCGCTTTGATGATATGAAGGAAGATCAATATCGCTTCCTCCCTCATCAACACCCTGACTTGGGATGGGCAATAATGGACCCTGAAGGCACGGATCCCACTACTCAAGTGATGGTGCACTATGCCTATAAATTAGTAGACAAGAATTGACAGCTGGAAGATCAGTTGAAGGCACAGGAGGTGACCCTTAAGAGATACCAACAAGTGATAGATGAGCAAAGGGTGTGCCTCAACCTGCCAAAGATCTATGAGGAGCTTCCCCATGAATTTCTCCCATAGGTGTTGGAGTTCCTTTCTATGTAATATGACGTTAGTAGCACGGGTCAAGTTGAGTCAAGTCGAGTCTAGTAGTGCGGTGTGAACTTTAGTGTGCCTAGTTGGATTATTATTATGTTTATGTGTGAGTTGGATTTTTGTAATGAGTGCTGAAATTTTGTGGGCATGTCCGCAAGTTCCATAGTTAAGAATATTAAGGTTTGAGTCAATAAATAAATAGTTGGGTTTGGTACATCTTGTCCTCTCGGACCTATTTTTTGGAGCAGTCTGCCCTCATCTCAATGCCAATCTAAATCTACTTGACCAAAAATTATGAAATTTTATGGAAACAACTAGACTTAAATATCTTTCTAATGCCCTTGGAATCACCCCTATACCTGAACTGGTTTGAGAGATATATCTATTTTAAGTTGAAGTTTCTGTCCAGTCTGGAATCTGGGATAGTTTCGGTTGTGTCCTGTTTTTGAGTAACCTAACGATAGAATCTGGGCATGTGGTCTGAATAAAAGTTATAGATAATTTCTTAAGATTTCCAACCATATAAAGAACGCCTCTTTTGCATATCTGAAACTTGAGATATGACTGTTTTACCAAGCTACTGATGTAATTTTCAGAATATATTCTATATCTCTATAAGTGTCTATGACTTGGAAATCTCTAAATCTTAAATATTTGTGTTGGATGTCGATGTCAGATGTCTAGAAGAGGAAGAGGCCAAGGTTGTGGAGGTGTTCCCCCACATTGACCACCACCACCACCGCCACCTACTATTGAGCAGCTTCTGGCAGTGCAGACATAGCTTATGCAGGCTCTGGTGCAGAATCAACCAATTGGTGGAGCACCGCGTGACAAGCGTGGTGAATTCTTGAAGGGCCGCCCCCGGTGTTTTCTCATGCCACTGATCCATTGGAAGCAGATGATTGGCTTCGTGCAGTGGAAAAGCAACTTAACATAGCACAGTGCGATGACTAGCAGAAGGTGATGTACGCGTCAGGGACAACTCCAGGGAGAAGCTCAAGACTGGTGGGAGTCATTTGAGTATGGAAGTCCCACTAATGCTTCTCCTGTCACCTGGCAGGAATTTAGAGAGAATTTTAGGTCCTACCACATACCTGAAGGATTGATAGAGCTCAATCAAGAGGAATTCAGAGCTCTGAAACAGGGATCTATGTCTGTAGCTGAGTATCATGACAAATTTGCTCAGTTGTCACATTACGCTCCGAATGAGGTGGCTGATGATGCTTATAACCAACGTCACTTTCTCAAGGGTCTATATGATGGTCTGCAACTCCAACTTATGTCCAATACATACCCTAATTTCCAAACGCTGGTGAATCGCGCAATTGTTATTGATAATAAGTGCAAAGAGATGGAGGCTAAGAAGAAGAGGCTTGAGGGATAGGCCTTTGGAAGCAATACTCGTCCACGCACCAATCCTCAGCAACGCTTCCAGCAGAAAGATACCAGGGACCACCTAATCAATGGAATCATAATCAGAACCAGCAACGTCCACCATACCAGCAGCAGAATGGCAATCAACGTCCCCAGCAGTAGAGTGGCCAGCAGACACCATGATAGGGAATGCCTAACAACACTCCCATGAAGACTAGTGCCCCTAGCACTCCCAACAAGTGTTTCCACTGTGGAAAAGAGGGTCACCTATCGTATAACTGCTCGAGAAGCCCAACTAGCAAATCCCCTAGAGGCAGAATAGCAACCAGAAGCCACCGCATTATGGGAAGGTGAATCATGTGTCCGTAGAGACGACGCTTATGGAACCAGAAGTCATGCTAGGTACGTTTGATGTCAATTCCACTCTTGTCACTGTTCTTTTTTATTCTAGAGCTTTGCATTCTTTCATATCACAAGCATTTGTTAGAATGCATAGCATACCCTTATGTGCCATGAAAGATCCTATACTAGTAAACTCAACAGGAGGTAATATGCAAGCTTCTTATCGTTGCCTTCCTACTAGTCTATTTTTAAGGGGGGTAGAGTTCAAAGTGAGCCCTGTTGTGTTGAGAACATCTGGAATTGATCTTATTTTGGGTATGGATTGGATGGTACAACAACAAGCAATGATTCAGCACAAAGAAAAAACTATAGCTTTGACAACACCAAAGGGAGACATAATTAGTGTTGAGGTTGTAGTGTAGAAGTAGCCGACAGCCATAGTGAACCAGCTTGATGATAGCGCCAACAAGGAGGACCCAGTGGTGGATGAGTTTCCAGATGTGTTTCCCGATGACTTGCCAGGTATGCCACCCGACCGTGACATTGAGTTTATTATTGAATTATTACCTAGAACTACACCTATAGCTAAGCGTCCATATAGAATGGGGGTTAATAAACTAGAGAAACTTAAGAAACAATTAAAGGAGTTATAGGAGAAAGGTTTCATTCATCCTAGTTCATCACCTTGGGGAGCACTAGTTATATTTGTTGACAAGAAGGATGGTACCCAGAGGATGTGTGTCGATTATCGGTCACTCAATGAGGTTACTATCAAGAACAAGTACCCGCTACCTAGAATTGATGACTTGTTTGATCAATTGAGAGGTGCTTGTGTTTTCTCTAAGATTGATCTCCATTCTGGTTATCATCAGTTGAAGATTCATGCAACTGACATACCCAAGACAGCTTTTACTATGAGGTATGGTTTGTATGAGTACACCGTTATGTCCTTTGGGTGGACCAATGCACCTGCATACTTTATGTACTTGATGAATAAGGTGTTCATGGAGTTTTTGGATAAGTTTGTGGTGGTATTTATCGATGATATATTGGTATTCTCCAAAACAGAAGAAGAGCACGCTGAACATCTAAGGGTGGTCTTGCAAAAACTCAGAGAACATAAGTTGTATGCTAAGCAAAGCAAGTGTGAGTTCTGGTTGAAGAAAGTTTCTTTTCTAGGCCATGTTGTCTCTAATGGTGGAATAGCAGTAGATCCAAGCAATATGAGAGATGTGTTAAATTGGAAACCACCAACTGATGTGGGAGAGATTCATAGTTTCTTGGGATTGGTTGGATACTATAGAATGTTCATAGAAGGTTTTTCTAAACTTGCCAAGCCTATGACAGCTCTATTGGAGAAAAATGCTAAGTTTGTATGGTCCAAGAAGTGCCAGGCTAACTTTGAAGAATTGAAGAAGAGGTTGACTACTGCCCCAGTATTAGTTTTGCCAGATTTGAGCAAGAACTTTTCTATCTATTGTGATGCATCTCATCAAGGTCTCGGATATGTTCTTATGCAAGAAGGAAGAGTAGTGGCCTATGCATCCCGACAGTTGAGAAAGCATGAGCCAAACTATCCTACTCATGATTTGGAATTAGCAATAGTGGTTCATGCTCTGAAGATATGGAGGCACTATCTTATCGAACATAAGAGTGACATCTATACTGATCATAAGAGTCTAAAGTACATCTTCACTCAGACATATCTAAACTTGAGGCAGCATCGATGGTTAGAGTTGATTAAGGTTTACGATCTAGAAGTACACTATCATCCAAGAAAGGCAAATGTTGTTGTCGATGCTCTTAGCAGGAAGAGTTATGCCAAGGAGGTGCAAGTGGAAGCTATGTCAAGTGAGTTGTGTGCATAATTTGAGCAACTAAACTTGGGCTTTGTCACTAATGCAGTGGAGTTGGTGATAGAACCCACACTGGAGCAAGAAATACGTAAGGGCCAGTTACATGATGCGAAGTTGAAAGAGATAGCGGAGAACATAGTGATTGGCAAGGCACCAGGTTTTCATATAGATGATAATGGAACCCTGTGGTTTGGGAAAAGACTATGTGTACCTGAGATTAAGGCTATACGAGATGGAATTATTCATGAGGCACATGAATCTACTTACTCTATTCACCCTGGGAGTACCAAGATGTACTTGGATCTAAAAGAGAAGTATTGGTGGTATGGACTTAAGAGGGATGTGGCTGAATATCTTGCTATATGTGATACTTGTCAAAGGGTCAAAGCTAAACATTAAAGACCTACAGGATTATTACAACCAATGAAGATACCTGAGTGGAAGTGGGAAGAAGTTGGTATGGATTTTATTATGGGGTTACCACGCACTCAGAGAGGTTATGATTCAATATGGGTGATAGTGGATCGGTTAACTAAAGTTGCTCACTTTATACTGGTCAAGACTACTTATAATGGACCGAGGTTGGCCCAGTTATATATGGAGAAGATAGTGTGTCTACATGGAGTTCCCAAGAAAATTGTGTCTGATCGAGGTACTCAATTTACATCTCATTTTTGGCAGCAAGTACATAGTTCATTGGGAACAAAGTTGAATTTCAGTACAACATATCATCCTCAGATAGATGGACAAACTGAGAGGATTAATCAGATATTAGAGGACATGTTGAGAGCTTGTGCATTGTAGTATGGTACAAGTTGGGACAAGAGCTTGCCTTATGCAGAGTTCTCATATAGCAACAATTATCAAAAGAGTCTCAATATGGCACCTTTTGAAGCTTTGTATGGACGAAAGTGTAGAACCCCGTTGTTTTGGAATTAAATGGGAGAAACTCAAGTGTTCGGACTGGATGTTTTAAGGGACATAGAAGAGCAAGTAAGGATGATTAGGGATAACTTGAGAGTGGCACAGTCTAGATAGAAGAGTTATGCTGACACTCGGAGAAGAGAATTGATTTTTGAAATAGGGAATTATGTTTACCTAAAAGTATCACCTATGAGGAGTGTGAGAAGGTTTAACATGAAAGGAAAGTTAGTACCAAGGTATATTGGGCCTTTCAAGGTTTTAGAGAGACGTGGAGAAGTAGCTTATCAGTTGGAATTGCCTGAGAGCTTGTTAGGTGTACATGATGTGTTTCATGTGTCCCAATTAAAAAAATGTTTACGTATACCAGAGGAGCAGATACCCTTAGAAGAGCTTACAGTTAAGGAAGATCTTACCTATGAGGAGTCTCCGGTAAAGATTTTGGAGACGATAGAAAGGGTTACAAGGAGCTGAGTTATAAAGATGTGTAAGGTTCAGTGTAATCGGTATATAGAAGATGAGGCTACTTGGGAAAGAGAAGAGGATCTGAGAAAAACATACCCGCAGCTTTTTGAGTAAGCATCGTCCGAATCTCGAGGATGAGATTCATTTTAAGTAGGGTAGAATTGTAACACCCTAAAAATTTACATAATTTTAAAATAGGAGAAAATGAATTAATTATCCATTTTGTGAACATTTAAATTTAGGAAAATAATAACTTTGTAAATAAAATAAAATCGAATATAGGTCTACATACATGTGTGTGCATCCATGTTGCTGCATATTTATTTTGTGATACTTTGGTTTGATTGGAATTTGCAAAAGAATTTGAATTTGAGTTTAAATTGGATTTGAAATTGTGTTAAGAAAATAGGAAATGAGTTTTATTTTTCTTCTCCCTCCCTTGCTTTTGGCCTGTTGGCCCAGCTCCTGCTCGACCTGCTTTCCCCACGCAGCCTGCCCTCTCTCCCGCTTGACCCGCCCCGCCGGCCCAGTTCTCCCGCGCCCCGCCCAGCAAGCAAGCCGCAGAGCCGTCTTCTCGGCCTAGTCGAAGGCCTGCACAGCTTCCTCCGCACTCCCTCTCTCGCTGACATCGCGGCCCGCGCCTCCTATCCCGCTGACAGCCAGGCCCGCTCATTAGACACATCTCCTTCCTCCGCTCATGTCCGAGCTGGGCACTAAGAGCTCGTGTCCTGCCGTCTACACCGCTTGGCGTGCAGTCCACGCACGCCCCGCCCTTAAATAACCCCCTGAGCCACGCCGCCTCCACCAAATCCTAGAGCAAGCCGCCACCCTCGCTTAACCTCGTAGCGCCACGGAACCCTAGCAGCTTGCGCCGCCGCCGACGTCGTCCGCCATTCCACGCCACGTGTCGTCGTCAGACCACTCCTCGCCGACGAAAACCCCCTAAGTCAGCCACGGAGGAGTTGTAATAGTAGCTGCAACACCAGGAACATGTCTAGGAACACCTTTGTCATGCCCAAGAGAAGGGACGACATCATGCATGCTATGCTACCTTTGCTCCAACATGAATTAAGTCCTTTGCGGATGGTTTTTACCCATTTGTGGTGGATTTATAGATTTGTCCTCGCAGTGCAAGGAACCAAGCACGATTATAGGTGCACAAGTTCGTCGACCCGGTGCTTCATTTTTGGTTGGAATAGCTTAGGCCGGCACAGCAAATGATGGGACGGTGGCCGTGCTTCTTGTTCATCCATCTCACACTCAAAGGTCACACGCTGTGGCGTGGGCACCTGCTGGTGCTATAGTGGGTGTACTTTATACATGTCCAATATAGGGCCGGGCAACGGGGGTATGAGTCACGACCTGTTAAGGTCCGGCCCGGGCATGACACAACTCGAAGAGGCTCGTGCCCATGCCGGCTCGGCCTACGACCTAGTGCCTAGCCACACCCACGATAGGCTAGGCTGGCACGAGCACATCCCGACAAGGGGGTTGGCCGGCTAAGGCCCGCCCTAACGGTCACAAGGCCTAGGCACTTAGCAGGCCTCCCCGCTCCCTAAACATTGTGGCTTCTTGGCCAGCCGCGTTGCCCGCTCTTTGTATAAAAGTGGAGGCACTGGGGGAGGGCGAAACCCTAGCCCCGTCCCCTCAGACTTCCACTCCTCTTGCTCGCATCGTTGTCGCCTTCGCCCGTCGCTCCCTTCCTCGTCCTCTTTGATCTCGATCTCCCTCCTCCTCTTTTGCTCCTTCTGCAGCTATCGAACGTTAGCACGAGCGCATGACGCCCACCATCCTCCCCTTGACCCTCCACTCATTCGCATCATTGTCGCTCGTCGCTCTCCTCCTCGCCCTCTTGGATCTCGATCTCCCTCCTCATGTCCGGATACTCCCTAACAATGTTGTAATTTAAATGGACTAAAGAATAACTCATGCAAAAGCACAATAGTTCACCTACCAATCCCTCTTCTCACCACTAACATTTTTTGTTTCTTATGGGTAGTCCATAGCCTTATGAGTGTCTTTTTCTATGGACTAGTTTTGCAATGTTTCGGCTAGTCTGTATGAAATATTTTAAGTCCATAAACTGCTTTCTGAGCACATTGTGGTTGCTCCAAAACCTTATCCTAGAACTTGTTGCTCAATAGTACTAGATTATAGAATTTCTTGTCCATAGTTTCCTTTGACCACTTAATGTCCTCCTAAAAATTTGCATGATTTTAAAATAGGAGAAAATAAATTAATTATGCATTTTGTGAGCATCTAAATTTAGGAAAATAATAACTTTATAAAAAAATAAAATCGAATATAGGTCTACATACATGTGTGTGCATCCATGTTGCTGCATATTAATTTTGTGATGCTTTGGTTTGATTGGAATTTGAAAAAGAATTTGAATTTGAGTTTAAATTGGATTTGAAATTGTAATAAGAAAATAGAAAATAAGTTTTATTTTTCTTTTCTCCCTCCCTTGCTTTCGGCCTGTTGGCCCAACTCCCGCTCGGCCTGGCTTCCTGTGTGGCCTGCTTTCCCCGCGTGGCCTGCCCTCTCTCCCGCTTGGGCCCGCCCAGAGCCAGGGCTCCTGCTACCCCCATGGCCCAAAGAAGCGAGGCCATCTTCTAGGCCCACCAAGGCTTCTCTACTTCACCTCCGCACTCCCTCTCTCTCACTGACAATGCGGCCCGCACCTCCTTTCCCACTAACAGCCAGGCCCGCTCGTCAGACGTGTCTCCTTCCTCCGCTCATGTCCGAGCCGGACACTAAGAGGCCGTGTCCGCGCCGTCTACGCTGCTTGGCGTGCTGTCCACGCATGCCCCACCCTTAAATAGCCCGCGAGCTACGCCGCCTCCACCTATCCTAGACCAAGCCACTGCCCTCACTTAAGCTCGTAGCGCCATGGAACCCTAGCAGCTCACGCCGCCGCTGATGTCGTCCGCCATTCTACGCCGCGCGTCGTCGTCAGACCGCTCCTCGCCGACGAAAATCCCCTAAGTGAGTTCATCGTCTTCCCCGGCACCTCCCAGTGCCTTCGGTTTGTTTTCCTGTGCTCTGTAGGCCCTAAACCTCGAACGCCGGGGAGCATCTCGCCGCCGTTCGTGGCCACTGCCATGTCTGTTTCTTCTCCGGCGACAGCACTCTCTCTCTCCCCCTTCCGATCCAATCCGTGCCGTCTAATCCCGATCCGACGGCCCAGATTCAAAGATACCCCTTTCGCCTAGATTATTGCTAAAGAGACCCTAGACTTTTGTGTATTAGAACCCACAGTCCAAAGTGTATTCTCAGAATGCGTTTTCTTCTTTTGAAGGCGTAGTTTCCTTCGGATTAGATTGAAAATACGTTTTCATCTATTTACATTTTTGCCACTAGTTTCTATAGGCCATAACTTTCACTTTTTAGCTTCGATTTGACCCGTTCAAGTTACGTTAGGTTTGCCATTGCGTAATCTATGTTCATACTACTGTTAAGTATGTTTTCAACTTTTAAAATTCGAGGTTAGATTTAATCTATTATTTTGTTAAAGGAAATCTTGTTTAATTCATAACTTCTTCGTTTTAGCTCTGATTTTTGTGATCTTCGTGTCTCTGTGATCTTAGCGAGACATAGATTCATTTTACAAACTTTTCATCTTGATTTTATGTTGATTGGTGTACTAATCTAATCTATAGCTTTTGTTTGCTATGAATGATTGCTTCTGGATGCTTGTATGTTGCTGTGATTATCGAGTATAGACGATGAGCAATTCATGGTTGATCAAGAGTACTACTTTGACGAGCAGGATCAGCAGGAGCACTTTGTTCAAGGCAAGTATAGCATGGGATTATCCTTGTTTCCTAACAACTTTAATACATTTAATTCATGTTGCATGTGTCACCTTGATAGGGATTCCCTAGAATTGAACTTATACCTTGTCTCCTATGGGATATGCATTGGGTACCTTTGCTAGTGCTCAATTAAACCATGATCTTGTAACTTGACTAATGGTATATGCAATAAACATAAAATATGACTCTTTAGCAACTTGGAAACAGGGGGCTAGAGTATTTAGCTACTTTCTAAATGCTTTAGATTCCTCTCCCTAAGGACTTATCTGTAAGTTATCATCCGGGACTTACAGTATAGCTATGAGGGCTACATGGCTATGGATTTAGCTTAGTACAAGGACCTTTTCTACCTTGTTAGAGGTTACCTTTATGGTGCAAGAGGAGTGTGTTTTGGGTTGGATATAGTGTGGCCTCTGTCTATCAGTGTATAGGCTGCACGTCATTGTGCCTGTCGAAGGGGAGCCCTACATTCGCAGGGCACAGAAACCTAGCGTCCCTAACTTGTTAGATGAACCTTTGAAAGACTTCATAGTGAACCCTGCCTGCTGACCTTGGAATTGTTTTGAGAGTTATAAACCTGAGCATATGGGTATCACGACTCACAGTGAAAGTGTACAAACTCTGTAGAGTGTAAAACTTGTATATCAGGCATGCTCACGGTCACGAGTGGCCTTGGAACCCTTATGGAATAGATGATCACTAATAATTATCCATTTATGCTATTCATTATTCATGTTTACATTGATCATGTGTTGTACTTTGGGATTGAAACAACTTTTGCTACTGTTATGCTAAAATGGTGACAACTAAAAGCTGAACATTGTTAAACCTGTGTCAAGTCTTTTGAGCCTCATGAACCCCATGTTACACTTGTTGAGTACAACACGTACTTACGCTTGTTTATTTTCATTATTTGGATAAAAATCCCTAGATGGGTAATAGATGGCTATGGTAATAACGACTTTTCTGAGAATTACTAGACTTGTGGTCAATCAGTTGTCGTTCCTGTGATATGGAGCTTCCATGAGAGATTTTTCCTTATACTTCCGCTACATTTATGTGAAGACTATGTTTTATTATTTGTGATGTAATAAACACTTGTGATGGTACTATTTATAATTTGTCGGCTTATTGTGTGATTGATCTCTAGACGCACATAAGATTTTGCATCTCATTTTATCCTTAAAATCGGGTGTGACACCTCCTCATAAAGGCTCTTCAGGTTCAAGCGGCAAGTGGTGTCCCTGAACCAAGTTTGAAAGAAAAATTCAGTTTCCTCATTGATAGCGCTCATTTGGCTCGGGCATAAATGCTTTCAAGCATAAGGTTTATTTTTTCTTGGCTCTAAATTTACTCCATAGGAGCAAGAAAGGAGTCAAGGCCAAAGCTGCCAACATATGGACCATTCTCTTTTTCTTTCATCAAAGATGATAGATAGTTCAAGGACTGGGTTGGTCAAACCGCAACATCAGGGGCCAAATTAGGCATCCCTCCCGCCAAACTTCCGTGACTAATTTGGTTATCCCACTTTGCTTTTTTAGCAAATGAAACCATGTCCAAAGCTTCTTTTCTCTAATTTGGAAGCTAGTGGTTTCATTTTCACTACTGTAATATATAAACACATTCTCACATTTCAGAAGTTTTGATGAGGACATCACTCCTTCGGATGTACCAGCTGATCCTCCAACCGTAATGCAAGGTCCAATGACCCGGGCTCGAATGCGTCAACTCAATTTAGAGGTGAGCTCGTTCTTAAGCGTTGCTTTTCATACTTTTGAGAATAGACTACTACCTAATGATGTTATCTTGCTTAGGAATATTGAAGAGGGTCAAGAGGGACTAAGAGGACGTGGAGGAGGTGTGATGACCAGCAAGACGTCCAACACGAACCAAAGGCCCAGTCCAACATGATTTCGAGTCTGCCTCGGCCTCTAGGACCAGTCTGCCTTAAACTGGTCACCCAGGACGCATCCGGACTCCGTTTTCGATGATCCAGATATGGATGGAAACATAATTTGATAAGGAAGTCAATCCAAGTGGTTTCACATCAAAAGCTCTTCGGAATCAATGGGAATCATCGAAACAATTCAGTGTCCGGAATCTACCAGGGTGCCGCAACACCTTCTTTTGGTCCGTTGGACCGTGTATCGTGTTTGGGCCCATTAGGGGGCACGTCTAGGGTAGGCGACGACCCTAAGACCTTTATAATCATACGCCACCGCCATTGTTAGGTTTTGGGTTTTGCTTAGATTATTCTGTGAAGAACAGTTTCGCCGTTCATCGGTTTGTGAGACCCCAAATTCGAGAGTTTAATCATTCATCCGCAATTTGGTTGCGTTCTTTCTTGTTCTTGCTTGTGTTCTTCGTTGCGCAGGCAGGGATTAGCCTTCTTGGCGAGGTCAACCTGGTCCGTGACTTGGTTGATAACCAAAGGAGCTGTGGTGCTAAGATTGCAGGGTTCAATCTTTTGATCTGAAGCCGGATCGGTGTGTCATTCTCCGCCACAACAATAGTTACCACCACCTGACGAAAGAAGATCGGGATCCCCATCTCTATTAAGTGGTATTAGAGCTAAGGTATACCATCAGGTTCATAGTTATTCCCTAGTTTGAGTGTTTCGCATTAATCCTATAGTCCAGTGCCATACTCGTTTTTCCTGGCCTAGAACCTTCCGTGCCATAGCCTTTGCATATTTTAGTTTCAGAGTCCGTCATGTTGAGTTTTGTGTCCTGGTCGAGGTCTTGTTGCTGGTTAGGTCGTGTTAGAGTCCAGTTCGTGTGTTTTCCCCCATTGTTTCCATCAAATCTTGGCTGCTGTGACCAATTTTGCACACATTGTTCCCGTTTTGTCCTCTAATTTGGAGCCAATTCTTAAAATTGGTCTAGTTTTCGCATACGAACTCCATTTTCGACGTTCCATATATGCAAATCAATCAGAAATTTTTTTTGGATCCATCCATCGCCAGTGTTGCCAAGGTCGAAGATTTTTAAATTGATCAAAAAGTGGTCACAAGATCCTCTTTTCGTGGTCATAAGGTTTTTGTCGATTTTGATCTAGTTTTCTGAAAATTCCACAGGCCATGTCTTTCACTTGTTTGAGCTCATATTTTCTGTGGTTACTTCTTTTGTGCTCCTAAGTAAAGCAAAAATATCAAAAAAATAAAATAAAAAAGTCAAAATTTCCCAAAAAAACAACGACAGCCCAAAAATAGAAAAAAAAGAGGGCAAAAAGGAACAATATTTAGAGGAGCACATAGAGAAGACCAAAGTGAGTGTGTGTTAGCGTGTCTTTGTCTGGTTCCTTTTTGTGTTGTTTGCTTCCATCCACCATACTTGTTTTTCACACACCGTCACCTTGCTATCCACCATACTTTTGTCACACACACGGTACTTGGAACATTTTAGACCAAAGAACGAGAACAAGTACTTTGGACTATAATTCAAGATTACTTTCATTCTCGACTTGTGTGCCAGATATACATATTACTCTTTGTGTGCCTTCCAAGCTCCACAAATTCTTCAGATCAGTACAGAAAACGGGCTTTGCAATCTCGGTACCACTGCCTCACAGATATCACGAACCAACCACGGTTGTACATGCCCTTTAACGCTTATGTTGGTAAGAACTTTGTAAGAGCTTGGTAAGACGCTTCCACTTGCGTGAAAAAGTGACACCACTGCAACCACGTAGTCATTTGGTAGGGATAACTTTCACCTTTTGTTCCTATTTTTGTGTTTACAATGGTAGGAGGTGAACAGACTGGAGATAACTATCCTAATGGTTTCAACGAGTGTGTCAGTCAAGAGCAACTATAAGCTGTTGTAGAGGATGCCCAAAAAAGGATGAATGAGGCCGTCAAGAAGGCCGTCACTGACACACTCATTGAACTCAACATTGGCAACAGCATGGAGAGATTGGACAAAAGAATTTCCACGCTAACCGACAAGGTTACTGAGTTGGAAACATTGGTGGCGGTCAACAACAATGACGTCTCCAGCAGCAACACCGATGGTCTCTTGCAAGAAGACACGGTGCATGATGCCGCTGGAAACATGGATCGAGTAGCCTTCCGACAAGCGAGATTACGACGACGTCTTCGCCGCAACACGATAGGTATGGGTGGTGTCCACCACCATCAAGGTAATAATCACCGTGTACCCGATGATTCTTATGCTAAGATTAAGTTCACAATACCATCTTTTTCGGGTCATTACGATGCTGAGGGATATCTTGATTGAGAGATATCTTGATTGAGAGATGACAGTAGAATAAAAGTTTAGTGCCCACCTTGTGCCTGAGCATCATAGAGTTCATCAAGCTACTAGTGAATTTAAGGATTTTGCCATTATTTGGTGGAATGGGCTAGCTGCACAGGATGCTTTACCTGGTACATGGGAAGAACTTAAGGTAGCTATGCGTGATCATTTTGTCCCTCCTTCTTATCATAGAGACTTGCGTAAGAAATTGATGCGTTTAGAACAAGGAGATAAATCTGTACAGGATTACTATGGTGAGCTCTAGAAGGGATTAATGCGCTGTAGTGTTGTGGAGGGAAACGAAGATGCCATTTGTCGTTTTTATTCAGGTTTGAGGCATGAGATTCAGGACATTGCTGATTATAAAGAATTTAACACTGTCAACCAGTTGTTTCAGTTTGCTATGCTTGCAGAAAAGGAATTACAGGGGCGAGAACAGCAGAGCAAGAGCAAGGTCAGCACCACATACACGCCACGCTCGGCACCTTCTTCGGGGCTGACCAAGCCAACCACTTTTTGCCCCCCTACACCAGCGAGCAAGCGACTAGTAGCCTCTGGAGTTTTTGCTACACCTAAGGCACCTCCCGCACGACCTTCAGATTCAGGTAAAAATTCTTTGCAGGTGCCTGCCAAGAGTTCCTCATCCGTTGCATCGACGGGACGCACTTCGGGCATTCAGTGCCACCGCTGTCATGGCATTGGCCATGTGCAGAAGGACCGCACAAGTCAGCGGGCATATATTTCTACAGACGATGGTTATATCAGCACCTTTGACATTGAGGATAAAGAAGACCAAGATGCAGAAGAGGAGGACGACAAAGTCCTTGGTGACGAGGCCACGGCGGCGTATAGGAGCATCATTGTGCAGCGGGTGCTCAACTACAAGTCCAGCAACCTGAGAAGCTACAACGCCATAACTTGTTCTAGATTTTCTTCGTCATCAGCGACCGTCGCGCACATGTCATTATTGACGGAGGTAGCTGTAACAATTTGATGAGTTCTGATTTGGTCAAGAAGCTTAGCTTGACCACATGCCCACACCCACGTCCATACCATATTCAGTGGCTAAATGACTCAGGTAAAGCAAAGGTAACACAAACTTGCAGAGTTTCATTTTCCATTGGTTCTTATGCTGATTCTGTTGATTGTGATGTGGTACCTATGCAAGCTTGTTCACTCTTATTGGGTCGTCCTTGGGAACATGATAATGATGCTACACACCATGATAGAAGTAATAAATACACTTTTGTGCATAAAGGAAAGAAAATTACTTTGGTACCTTTGATCCCTTCTCAAATTATACAAGCTGATAGAGAACGAGCTGCTAGTTTGAATGATGTCCAATCTGAAAATCAGCAAGTTGCTAATTCTATTTTCCCACCTAAAAAGGATAAGTCTACATCTATTTCTAAGGCTAAGGGGATTAAATTGAAGGGTGGTGTTATACTTGCAACAAAATGTGACTTTGCTAAAATTTCTAGTGATGATATTTGCTATGCTTTGGTATGCAAACGAGCTATGTTTTCGCTTGATGATATTGTTGTTAGCTCGGTGCCTCCTGCTGTCACTAACCTTTTGCGGAGTATGAGGGACATTTTTCCAGCTTGAGATACCCCTGGGCTGCCACCTATGAGAGGGATAGAGCATCAAATCGATTTGAATTCGTGGAGCAACCTTGCCCAACCGTCTTTGCCCTATCGAACCAATCCTGAGGAGACTAAGAAAATTCAGCGACAAGTCCAAGACCTTTTGGACCGTGGGTATGTACTTGAAAGCCTTAGTCCTTGTGCCGTTCCTGTACTTCTGGTTCCTAAGAAAGATGGAACTTGGCGTATGTATGTTGATTGTAGAGCCATCAATAATATTACTATTTGGTATCGTCATCCTATTCCTAGGCTAGACGACATGCTAGATGAGTTGTGTGGTTCTATAATTTTCAATAAGATTGACTTGCGAAGTGGCTATCACCAAATTAGAATGAAACTTGGAGATGAATGGAAAACTGCGTTTAAAACCAAATTCGGGTTGTATGAGTGGTTAGTAATGCCTTTTGGTTTGACAAATGCACCTAGCACTTTCATACGCTTAATGAATGAGGTTTTAAGAGCTTTTATTGGACATTTTGTGATAGTTTACTTTGATGATATATTGATTTCCAGCAAGTCTTTTAATGAACATATGGATCACTTACGTGCTGTTTTTAATGCTTTACGTGATGCACATCTATTTGGTAACCTTGAGAAGTGCATCTTTTGCACGGATTAAGTTTATTTTCAGATGAAAATTGAAGCCATAAAGAGCTGGTCGGTTCCCCAAACCGTCACACAGGTGAGGAGTTTTCTTGGTCTTGCAGGATTCTACCGCCGCTTCGTCAAAGATTTCAGCACCATTGCTGCCCCATTGCATGAGTTGATGAAGAAAGGGGTGGTGTTTCATTAGAGAGAGGTACAAGAGGAGTCCTTTGACACTTTGAAGGACAAGCTCACACACACACCATTGCTGCAACTTCTAAATTTTGGTAAGACTTTTGAGCTAGAATGTGATGCTAGTGGAGTTGGCATTGGTGGTGTTTTGATGCAAGATGGTAAACCTGTTGCTTACTTTAGTGAAAAATTGCATGGTCCTATTCTTAATTATTCCACGTATGATAAAGAATTATATGCACTTATTCGTTCTTTAGAGACGTGGCATCATTATTTGTGGCCTAAAGAATTTGTTATTCATTCTGATCATGAATCGCTTAAGTATCTTCGCTCTCAAAATAATCTGAATCGTAGGCATGCTAAATGGGTTGAATTTATTGAATCTTTTCCTTATATTATCAAACATAAGAAAGGGAAGGATAATGTGATTGCTTGATGCTTTGTCTAGAAGATATACATTGCTTTGTCCCAACTTAATTGTCGGATTTTGGTCTTCAATTAATAAAAGAACAATATGCGCTTGATCCTGATTTTAAGGATGTGTTGCTTAATTGTAGAGAGGGACGTACATGGAATAAGTTTATGATCAATGATGGGTTTTTGTTTATAGCTAACCGCCTATGCATTCCAGTTGGTTCCGTTCGTCTTTTGTTGTTGCAGGAGGCACATGGAGGCGGATTGATGGGACATTTTGGTGCCAAGAAGACGGAGGAGATGCTATCCACACACTTATTTTGGCCTAGGATGAGACGTGATGTGGAGCGGTACGTGGCTTGGTGCACCACATGTCAAAAAGCTAAGTCGTGGTTGAACCCACATGGTTTGTATATGCCTCTTCCTGTTTCTTCTACTCCTTGGGCTAATATATCTATGAATTTTGTGTTGGGTTTGCTGAGGACTAAGAGGGGGAGGGATAGTATTTTTGTGGTGGTTGATCGTTTTTCTAAGATGGCACATTTTATTCCTTGTCATAAGAGCGACGATGCTATTCATATTGCTGACCTTTTCTTTCAAGAAATCGTTCGCTTGCATGGTATGCCTTCTACTATTGTTTCAGATCGTGATGCAAAATTCTTGAGTCATTTTTGGCGCACGTTGTGGAATAAATTGGGGACCAAGCTGCTATTTTCTACAACATGTCATCCCCAAACTGATGGGCAAACTGAGGTTGTAAATAGAACATTGTCTACCATGTTGAGAGCAATTTTGAAGCGCAATTTGAAGATGTGGGAAGAGTGTTTGCCACATGTGGAGTTTGCATATAACAGTGCGGAACATTCAACCACCAAGGTAAGTCCTTTTCTGGTAGTGTATGGTTTTAACCCCCGTGCTCCTATTGATCTTTTGCCTTTACCTACCACTGAGAGATTACATAGTGATGCTAGAGAGCGTGCTAATTTTATTCGTAAGTTGCATGAAACAACTAAAGTAAATATTGAAAGAATGAATGAAAAGTATAGAATTGCTGTTAGTAAAGGTAGAAAAGAGATTAAACTTGAACCGGGTGATTTGGTTTGGTTACATTTGAGAAAAGATAGATTTCCTGAGCTGTGTAAGTCTAAATTAATGCCAAGAGTAGCTGGTCCTTATAAGATTATTGAGAAAATAAATGATAATGCATACAAACTTGAGTTGCCACCTGAGTTCGGGGTTAGTCCCACATTTAACATTTCAGATTTAAAACCTTATTTGGGAGAAGAAGATGAGCTTGAGTCAAGGACGACTCCAATTCTAGAGGGGGAGGATGATGAGGACATCACTCCTTCGGATGTACCAGCTGATCCTCTAACCGTCATGCAAGGTCCAATGACCCGGGCTCGAATGCGTCAACTCAATTTAGAGGTGAGCTCGTTCTTAAGCGATCCTTTTCATACTTTTGAGAATAGACTACTACCTAATTATGTTATCTTGCTTAGGAATATTGGAGAGGGTCAAGAGGGACTAAGAGGACGTGGAGGAGGTGATGATGACAAGCAAGGACGTCCAACACGAACCGGAGGCCCAGTCCAACATGATTTCGAGTCTGCCTCAGCCTCTAGGACCAGTCTTCCTTAAACTGGTCACCCAGGACGCATCCGGACTCCGTTTTCGATGATCCAGATATGGATGGAAAGATAATTTGATAAGGAAGCCAATCCAAGTGGTTTCACATCAAAAGATCTTCGGAATCAACGGGAATCGTCGAAACAAGTCAGCGTCCAGAATCTGTCAGGGTGCTGCGACACCTTCTTTTGGTCCGTTGGACCGTGTATCGTGTTTGGGCCCATTAGGGGGCGCGTCTAGGGTAGGCGACGACCCTAAGACCTTTATAATCATATGCCGCTGCCGTCGTCATTAGGTTTTGGGTTTTGCTTATATTATTCTGTGAAGAACAGTTTCGCCGTTCATCGGTTTGTGAGACCCCAACTTCGAGAGTTTAATCATTCATCTGCAATTTGGTTGCGTTCTTTCTTGTTCTTGCTTGTGTTCTTCGTTGCGCAGGCAGGGATTAGCCTTCTTAGCGAGGTCAACCTGGTCCGTGACTTGGTTGATAACCAGAGGAGCTGTGGTGCTAAGATTGCAAGGTTCGATCTTTCGATTTGAAGCCGAATCGGTGTGTCATTCTCCGCCACAACGATAGTTACCACCACCTGACGGAAGATCGTGATCCCCGTCTCCATTAAGTTTGGAGCTACTATTTCTACTTCTAATGAAAGCATAATAATCATGAATGCAATAACCAATCTGACTGCAAGCATTCGGATTTCAGACAAACATCAGTAAGTTAATAGCCCAACGAAAGTAACAGAGTTCCAAACTCGTAAAGCCAGCAACGCCTTAGAGTTCACGGACCACAAAAACATACCAAATAATGTATCATCCTTTTAAGCTGAAACATACAAGGCCATGAATATAGCCAGAGATTAGTAGCTGATGTTTCCATCACTTCCCTCGGACTCATCATCTTTCAGATTACCTCTGATCAGCTGTGTCCTCTTCTCTCGTTTTGAGCATGAAGCACCAGACGATGTCTTCCTTTTGATAGAGTTCCTTGGTGCTTCTTCATCACTTTCTTCATCGGATGTCACATACTCTGCCTCGATAAATAACTTATTTGCCAGCTTCGCTAGACCTACTCCATCTCTGATTCTTGCTCGTGCCATCAACAAATCCCTGCTATACTGTCGTTGGGCATCATTGGGAAGCATGCCCACCAGCCATTCAAATGGTTCGAAGGTATGCAAGTACAGGATCTCTATCTCTCATTTGAGCTTTCCCTTGTATCCTTCTATTGACTATCACAAACATTGAATCCTCAAATTGCTTATTTTTAATCCAAGATGGCTTTTCTTTATGGATCTGAAAAGGAATAGTGTCATGTGCGGACGGACGGACGCAAGGCGCAGGCGCGCCCGCGACGTACGCCGCGCGGCTGAGCGCGCAGAGCGCGCGGTCCACCAGCCCGAAGGGGCAACTTCCAGTGGCTAGAAATCAGGGATTGGATTAGAGGCTGTTTTGGTTACTCCTATAATTAGGGGAATTCCTTTCATAGTTGGTTGAGCCATTGGCTATTTATTCTTGTAAGCAGGGAAGAATGAATTAAGCAAGATTGATCTCCTATTCTCTTCTTACTCCACGCCTCCTAAGCCCAGCTGGTTGAGAGGGGTATAACCTCCACCCTGGAAGACTCAGCCGGAGACTACGAGCTACGTAGTCGAGGGCCAGCTACCCTAAACTACAGTGCCCTTGACAAATAGAGAATAGTGTAACATAATTTCTTATTAGCCTTTTAAAAAATGTGTGAGTTACACAAATGAAATGATGGTAAGTTAAAGAACTGATGGATGAATGTATGAAACTAGCTTATCACTATGTTACCGTTTCAATCCAACTTGGCTCATAGGCCAATGAGCCACAGGTTAACCTCAGTATCCTCAGTGCCATAGCACTCAACTCCTTTGCTGTACCATCATGTAATTGCCACAAGGAAACTACATATACGACAAGAGTTAGCTTGTATATCATACTAAAGAAGACTACACTATGAACCTTGACAAACAAATTAAAAAAATGCCTAGATGTTCTGCCCTGCAAGAAAGTTACCTGGGTCAACATCCATCCGTGTACTAATGGCATGAACCATTCCAAAACTCTGTGAATCAGTGCTGTAAAGCTTCAATTGATGCACAATTTTCTCTTGTGTAGACTCATCTTGGTACATTTTACACGCACACTCAAAAAGTGCATCTCTGAATATTTCTGTATTTTCAATTTCATGTCTGTTTTGATAGTAGAACGAAGGATTCAAATAATAAGCAGCTAAGTGCAATGGTTCCATCATGTACAACTTTATTCTAAAATCTATATGGTGCCACACTGGCAAATAGTGCTCTTCCTTGTTTTCAAAGCGGAAGGCAATTTCCTTTTTAGCGTTCAAAAGTTCACCATATATGTATCCCATAGAGGGTCTGCCACTCCCCAATCCTCCTCAGAACCTCCACTAGTGGTTCAAAACTATTTATAGCATATAGCACATTATGCCAAAACTCATTGCCCACTACTAAATTATAGAATTTCTTGCCCACTGCTCCCTTTGATCACTTGCTGTCCTCCCATTCTTTAGAAATAAGCATAGTCTTCAACTCAATCCTTTTATCATTAAGGCTCCTCAAGTTCAAGTAGCAAGTGGTGTAATAGGTTATCCCAACATGATATGCCCTATGTCTTCAAGCATCATATCAATGGAACTTGCAGCACACTAGAGTCCAAAATATGTTCGGTCTCTTTCGAGGCAGATTTGCTCCAGTCTTCTCTATACCAACGTCCCCAATGACTTGCACCACATTTTTCTCTCCAATTTCTTCAATACAAGAATCAACTAGTCGGCAAACAAATGCTTGGTCGTAGCTGCCTGAAGGTAGTTCGATGGAACGAAGGAATGACACACCATGAGAACAATCAACTGCCAAGTTTAACATCCGTCTTCCATCATCATCAAGATCTATATAAGCCAGAATAGAGCATCCTTCGGACATCTAGTATTTTTTCAGTGCTTCAATTGAACCATTGATTGCTAAAAGTTGCCTCTGAAGCGGGCCATCAAGCTCATCCAGAGAGCGTACCTGTAAACCAGGGCCACATTGTGCAGTTGCTTCTAACATTAAGTCAAAACTCTCTATACGAGCAGTATTAAAAGGAATCCCAGCTTCACTGAACCATGCAACTATACGCTCAATAGCCCTTCTCTTCTTTTCCATCTGTTCTGAATCACGGATAGCTTGTGCATTTTCTCCTTTCTCTATTGTTTGTTCTGTATTTGGCACGGAAAGAGTATCAATTGGCCCTTCACTATCTCGATCGTTGGATCCCAAATGATTATCTTGTGATGTATTTCCATGGTCGTTGTCACCCAGTCTGCGTCATACACTCTTGTCAATCATAGGTTATTTCACTGTAGTACATCAATAATGGCTAGCACAATGAGATTTTCAGTCAACATATTTAGCTCCACAAAAGATGCCTATAAGGCTATAAGTCTCTATACATCTGGTTCTGCCATGTAGTCACAAAAAAAAACTGGCTCTGCCATGTTTGGTTGTAATAAAGAGGACAAAACTTGTTGGCTTCTCCACAGATTTTGTGGTTGTCATTATGCAAGCAACACTGCATCTTACTTTACTTTTGATTTTCTCTGTTTGGTGTAAATAAATTGAGCAAAATAGCAAAAAGGATGCACCAAGAATCAAGTTTAACACTGACCATTCTAGAGTCTAGACTCAGAATTGTCATAATAAATGCAACTACTTTTGGGTACTTTTGTTTAGTTCTTTATAGCTGGCCTCAAACCATTGTCAGATAGCCTAAAGTTGGCCATATGTTGAAGCTTGGTCAGCAAAATCACGAAGATATTAAGGACGTATTGACATCAACGGATGGATATTGGCAAGGTACTAAGAACAGCACTAACCAAATAATAGTTTTGCATCATTCGGTGGTACTTTAAAATTTTAGAGACTGCCACGACTAAAAAAAAGGATTTATAGCAAAACTCTTTTTTTTTTTAAGGGCGACTCTATATTAAGCCACTCCTATAAATGGTGCCTAAACGAGCCGCCCCTACAAATCTATTTGTAGAGGCTGTTGGTGTTACCAGCCGCCCCTACAAATGGCTTGATTTGTAGAGGTGGCTCAATATCCAGCCGTCCCTACAAATAGAAGCCCGAATAGTAAAAATTAAGCACTAAAATTCAACTTTTTCAAACAACCTCGGATGGAGAAATGACCAAAATAAAAGTTGTATATCTCGAAAAGTTATGAAACTTTGATGTTTACAACTTTTTTCATTTGAAATCATTTACTGCTTCAAAATGTTGTTTGAAATTCAATTTTGAAATTATTGAAGAACACTTATTTCTCTTTTTAATCTCTGGCCAAAACTTGTAACTAGTCTTTCTTCCTCATATTAACTTCAAATTTGATGATTTTTTCCCTGACATTTTCTAAAATCATGCTCTATCCATTTATTGTGTTCTTAGAGATATTATTTTGTCCATCTTTTCATGTGACATTGTTTTATCTATTTGAATTTTGAATTTTAAAAAATGGCAACTTTAAACATCATTTTGAAACATTAAATGATTTTAGCTGAAAAAGTCATGTACATAAAAGTTATAGAACTCATCAAAATTTACAACTTTTATTTTGATTATTTCTTTATCCGACAAAGTGTTAGTAACATTGTTCACAAAATTTACATATCTATCTTGATATGTAAAATTTGTGAATAATGTTACTACCACTATGTCAGATGATTAAATGACTAAAATAAAAGTTGTAGATCTCGGAAAGTTATGAAGTTTGTAGTTGATAACTTTTTTATTTTAATTCATTTTGTCAAGGACAACTACGTTTGAATTTTTTAATTTTGAATTTCAAAATTTTTAAACGACCTCGGATGGAGAAACTACCAAAATGAAAGTTGTAGATCTCAAAAAGTTATGACACTTTGTAGTTCACAATTTTTCATTTGAGATCATCTCGTAAAGGAAAACTATGTTTGAATTTTCAAAAAAATTAAAATTTGAATTTTTTAAACGACCTCAGATGGACAAACAGCAAAAACGAAAGTGGTAGATCTCGAAAAGTTATGAAACCTTGTAGTTGATAACTTTTTGATTTAAAATCATCTTGTCAAGGAAAACTATGTTTTAATTTTTTAAATTTAAAATTCAAATATTATAAACGACCTCGGATGGAGAAACTACCAAAATCAAAGTTGTAGATCTCGAAAAGTTATAAAACTTTATAGTTGACAATTTTTTCAATTGAATTCGTTTAGGACCTCAAACAATCAAATTTATAGTCGGTTTAGGATAATATGTGGGGAACTAAAATAGATTATAGATATAAGTGAGTATAAGGTGCAGTGATAGAGAATGGTACGTGCGGAGGGGGGGGTCGTGGGTTTGAATGCCGGCTGACGTGAAGTCTCCAAAAATCGCGCAAAAAATGCCACGCCTAGGGAGCGGTTGTGTGGCTGACTGGTAGGGGTCTCCCTGAATTAAAAAAAAATTGGCTACTTTTTTAGTAATTTATTTAGTGATTTCTAGAAATTGATTTATAGAGACGGCTCAATATCCAGCCATCACTACAAATCATCGGCGTGCACACACACAACCCTCCTCCATGACCCGCCCTACCTCGATCACATAGCATCACTCTGGTACTCCAAGCGGCAACGGTGTCACTAGAACCCTCGAATGCATAAAAATCCTAAAATTCCTGGACAGCTGGGCCGTCCGCTGCAGTCCACATGACAAACTAAACTAACAAGCAGTGCGGACAAATTAACCCACCCAAATCTGCACCGAAACTGAAATTATTTTGCACAGGAGAAATGGGGAAAAGGTAAAATCTCTTTGGTGGCGTTTGGATGGGGCCTGGGTTAGGGAATAGGAAATACGCTGGGTTGAGAAGAGAAGGAAACGGATGGGGATACTAGCACCTGTACCCATACCCATGTGTTTGTTTCTCTTTGGTTTAGAGATATGTGGTGGGACATACTCCACAAGCCTTCCTTCCATCAGCACCTTCTCGTCTGCATTCTACTCTCTGCTAGCCTCAGCCAACTCCGATCTCACACAGCAGGCCACGCAAGTGAGCAGCAAGGTCCCGCCGGGTTAGCTGTAGCGGAGAACGCCCAACGCGTGCGCGGCGAAGAAACGCGCAGCCTCGGTCGCCAGTACGAGACGACGCCGGCTCCAGCGGCCCACTCGCGGCGGCACGCTGGCTCCGGCGGCTCTGCGGCTAAGCGACCGAGATGCTGGGTGAGCTAGCACCTTGGTGATGAGCGATTGACAACATGGTGTGCGTGTGACGTGTCTCTCGGCAGGTTGTGGTTGTAGGTGACGGGAGACAAGGTACGCGGCGACGAGTGAAGAACGAGGATAGGATGCGTGCGGAACCGTGGGGGCGGAGAAGGGCGGATCGAGGCTTGCGCAGGGACAAAGCTCGTGTGGTGTACGCTCAGTACTGGACGAGGACGCCGAGGAGGTTTCCAGATTACGCCACAAAATCCGGGGTTCATTGGTTGAGCCACAAAGCCATGCATCGTCGGGCTCGTCGGCGTCGTTGGCGAAGATGGAAATTTCGCGATCGCGATACGATTTCGGATGGTCGTGCGGCGACATCGCGAGGATCACATCGCGGAGATGGAGGGATCGCGACATCGCGGAATTTGCCATGGAGGACGAATTGGAATTTACGCCTCACGTTGGATTTATTTAGCGTAGGGGTTATGTGAAAATAGGTCGTGCCACCCTTTGGAGATATAAATATGTGGCACCTAGGGTTGAGAGTAGTAGGAGGACGTTTTGGACTCGGCGAGTTACTATTCACGCGTGAACAGTACCCGTGAACAGTACTCGTGCCCCGGGTTCCACGGTTCAATTTTCCTCTCTCGGTCTAGCCTAGGGTTTGAATTCTAGTGAGAGTTTTTTTGTTGATCTCTCCGATTAAGAGAGGGGAGGATGTTCAAGCGAAGGCTAGATGCACTTTTGTAAGTTCAATTACTCAATTTAATCTTTCATCTATAATGATTGATCTTGTGCATCTCGATTGGTTCTTTACAATTCTCGTCAACATCTCGACATAGTCTGCTTGTTTTATTTTTATCTCAAGATCCGTAAGTCCGATTGACGTGATTCCAGTTGGGTTAGTTTCGTAATTTCATCTAGTTTAATCTGACAAATTTTTAGGTCGATCGGAGTTACGGATTTTCGTCCACATCAGGTTTACTAGGTACATAGAGTTCTGTCCAGATTTGAAAAACGTGATTTATTCAGGTTTTGTGTTTAGGGGAAGGGTTAGAAATTTTTGTTAGAAAGTTTTGGCTTCCGCGACCATTCACCCCCCCTCTGGTCGCCTGTTACGATCCTTCAGCGACGTGTATCCCCATTCCAAAAATCCAAACAATGGATAGGATATTTTCCTCCCCTCATTTCCCTCACCCACCCCACATTTCCCGGTATCCAAATGGCACCTTTTAAGTAATCCATGTAAAGAGCACGCAAGAAGCGAGCAAAGAGGACCTGGCAGAAGAAGCGGCCGCGCCCATTTCCAGCACCGCAGCGGAGAAACCAGGCCGGCCGATGAAGAGGTCGAGAGGATAAGGACTGGAGAATGGCCTTGGGGACGTGAAATGCGGAGCTGGTGGCGCGGGCAGCGTTGTGGGAGGGAGGGTGGCCGGGGTCGGAGGGAAGGGTTCTTGTTTTCCCGCCGTTTCGTCAATGATTTAGGTTTGGTTTCCCGCCGCTGCCGCTGATGGGGGACAGCGGAGGGGACAGCAGATGTGTTGCCTGATTGGACCCTTGGATGGGCTGGGCTGGTCCTGGTCCTGGAAGAGCGAGTGTTTATCTTTTTGACTCCGTTATATAATTAACTTTTATGATAGTCCGATTTCCCCTTAAAAACCGGATTTTTAACCCCTTTTGGTTTTAAATTTTTATATAAAATCATTTGTTTGTATACTCTGTGGTTTTTTCTAAACTGTAAAAAACCATCACGTCAGCTGTGTCACGTCAACTACAAGAGTGTACAGTAGATCAGACTTCGTGGTTCAGGGGTAATTCGGACTACAACTTTTTTTTTAAAAATATTACATGATTTTTTCTTGAAAATATTTTTACGATTTAAAATCCCAAATCTAGTTTAATATAAGAAAAATCATAGAAAAATTGTTTTAGCTTAGAAATTATCAAAGTACTTTCATTTTTTTTTCAAAAATCATATATATCACTGTACCACAACTCATCTTTAACTTCTCCTTATATGTTGGTATATAGGGTGTTTCATCGAGTTACGGTCAGTCGTTGCATATCTGTACTGACTGTTGATATTGTTGATAGTGGTGCTAATAAATATCTTATGGTGGCTGGTTTGAGTTTTTTAAATATTTTATGAATTCCTTTTAATGTTTATTTGCTAGCAGATACTCTTGTTATTTATAACAATTAGTTGATGCTGACCAACAGACTATTCTGGCTATTAGATACTCTCGTTATCTATTATATTTTAGGCTTTTCCTAAAATTTGTTTTTGTATTGCTAGTTTTCTAGAGTGGTATCTATAAGTCATGTCATCCATACTTTGATGACAAACAATGCATGCTTCCTATACATGGCCATACATAGAGTCAAGTGACACTAACATGATCAGGCGACACTTGTTTTATACTAAGGTAATTATAATAGATACAATTGCATCCACTAGCAATTAAAAAAACCAAAACAAGTCCATGGAAGACTCAAATAGTTCCAATTTAGGCACCAAACGATGAGCATGATTTTAGAAAAACTATGAAACTCACGTTTACACTATATGATACTACTCTAATTCCATGCGAAAAATCAGATTAGAGCATCCACTAAGGAGCAAGGAAACCCATGCTATGAAGGATCCCATTATACTAAACAAGACTAAGATTATAGCAATATGGTTTAACTAGAGATCAAGGCAACTGCAAGAAGTAAGTTGCACTCTCAGATGATGTACTACAGTAAGTAGAAATATAATATACTGACTTGAAATGACGTACAAAGGGAAAGATAAACCCAAGCAAGGCTTGACTCAACTCTAACTCTCAACTAAGCCAACCTAAACTAAAAAGAGAGTAACTAGAGCGATGTTTGGAGAGTGGTGCCAACACCTCTATTTTTAGCTAAAGGAGAGGCGGTTTGCCTGCCAGGTGGGGTTGAGTGACCCCCCTAAGGGGTTGTCCGACCATGGGATACACCGCCTCATATCCTACGCGTCTTAGTGCTTCTTCCAAAGCGGTTGACATGTATCGAAGGTAGTTTCTCAGATAATTTGTGATTTATTGCATGGATGGTGGGCCCTTTATTTCATGGGATGCTTCATGATAGCCCTACGGATCAAACCGTTATTGGATTAACACATGAGATTGCACCATTGTGTGTGTTTTGTGTGGCTTGTGCCATGTTGATATGGTCTTTCACTTTACCGATTTGTTGATGGTTGGATTCATCATGTAATGATCATCAAAAGTGTCAATTTTATCTTCACCAAGTCCATCTTTGCATTCTATGGACTATTGTATCTTCTATACTAGCAATCATTGTTAGTCCAAATGGTTATGCTGCCAGTCAACAACCAAAATCACTAAAACCTTGATAGGATCTGTATTTCTTACAAGTTTGAATAAAACTAGCGGTGAGAATGCCATTGGTGAAAACCATTTTGACAATGGCATAAGTCAATGTAGTGTAACTTTGACAAGTTTATAGAAAAATATATTAATAGGTACAGTATCAAAAAAGTATATTTAATAGTGTATATAATAAATCTAGTTTCGGCGTTGTAGATGTTTGTGCATTTTCTATAAACTTGATCAAAACCAGATAATTAAGTTTGATTTATGACAAAGCTAAAACAACTTTCCTTTTGGAACAAAGGGAGATGAAATTAAATAAATCCTATAGATAGCAAATTAAATTTGATGGAGTCTCCTTCTACCAGCATATATAATAATATATAATAACAAATAAGATGCCCATTTATTTTTTGCATAACGAAATCCATTCTTTAATATGATTGGTAGAACAGACACTACCCTAGATCTTGACATCATTGTCGGTTCAAAAAACCTCTTCACTGTTGAATTTTGAACCGACAGTGGCATACCGGCAGTGATGGGGGTTTGACATCACTGCCGGTTCTTATAAACCGACACTGATGTGAACCAACAATGATGTGGTTTCTAGGAAAGCCAAAAAATTCATTGAAAAAATAGGGATTTTTTAATACCGGAGAGGCCCCAAACAGCCACACGGTCACGCGTCGCAAGTCACAAGTCGCGCGATTTTTCACGCGCTTTGCGGACACCGGCTCTCGAACCCCTGATCTCCTGCTTCGCATCTTCGGCCTCTAACCACTCCACCTGCAAGTTGTTTGTGTCCAAATGAGGTTTTCGTCCTGGGCATTTTATGTTCATCTTATTTAGAAATGAGTATTTGGGACCCTAAACAAATTTAAATGAAAAGTTGTCAACTACAAAGTTTTATAACCTTTTGAGATCTATAACTTTTATTTTGGTAGTTTCTCTATCCGAGGTCGTTTACAAAATTTGAATTTCAAATTTGAGAAATTCAAATGTAGTTTTCCATGACAAGATGATTTCAAATCAAAAAGTTATCAACTACAAAGTTTCATAACTTTTTGAGATCTACAACTTTTGTTTTTGCTGTTTGCCCATCCAAGGTAATTTAAAAAAATTCAAATTTCAATTTTTTTGAAATTCAAACGTAGTTTTCCTTGAGAAGATGATTTCAAATCAAAAAATTGTCAACTACAAAGTTTCATAATTTTTTGGGATCTACAAATTTCATTTTGGTAGTTTCTCCACCGAGGTCGTTTATAAAATTTAAATTTCAAATTTTAGAAATTTAAAAGTAATTTTCTTGACAAGATGATTTCAAATAAAAAAGTTGTCAACTACATAGTTTCATAACTTTTCAAGATCTATAACTTTTATTTTGGTCATTTGATAATTTATTTATCTGACATAGTGGTAATAACATTATTCATAAATGTTACATATCCCTCTTATCGATTACGAAACTATAAGAGAGATATGTAAATTTTATGAACAATATTACTACCACTTTATCGGATGAATAAATGACCAAAATAAAAGTTGTAGATCTTGATAAGTTTTACCACTTCTATGTTCATGACTTTTTTAGCGGAAATCATTTAGTGTTCCAAAATGACGTTTGAAGTTGTCATTTTTTGAAATTCAAAATTCAAATAGATAAAACACAGTCACATGAAATGATGCATAAAATAATAGGGGTAAGAACATAATAAATTGATAGAGTATGATTTTAGAAATTTTGAGGAAAAAAACATCAAATTTGAAGCTAGTATGAGAAAGAAAGACTAAGTTACAAGTTTTAGCTAGAGATTAAAAAAGAGAAATCAGAGTTATTCAATAATTTCAAAATTTAATTTTAAACAATATTTTCAAGTAGTAAATGATCTCAAATGAAAAAGTTTCCAACTACAAAGTTGCATAACTTTTTGAGATCTACAACTTTTATTTTGGGCGTTTCTCCATCCGAGGCCATTTGAAAAATTCAAATTTTAAAGTTTAGAAATCAAACGTAATTTTCGTTAAATAGATTATTTCAAATGAAAATATTTAGACCTACAAACAATCTTAAATTAAAAAAGTTTGAACTACAAAGTTGTAGATCTCGCTGAGTACTACAACTTTGATATAAAGTTCGTCTTCATCAGACATGATATGAGAAACTTATGATGTTTTCTTGTAGCATATCACTGTCGGTTCGAACCACAAACCGACAGTGATAGTATCAGTGTCGGTTCTTGGCTAAAACCGGCAGTGATGACCCAATATCACTGCCGGTTCTTGGCTAAAACCGACAGTGAATACTCAAATATCAATGTCGGTTGGTTCTATTAATGTCGGTTTTAACCAAAAACTGACAGCTATGAGCTATCATTGTCGGTTTTTTAAAATCCGGCTATGACGAAGCCGACAGTGATGCTCGATTCTCAGCCCCTCACCTTTCTAGACTGCATCTATAAATATGGTTACTTGCCAAGCTGATGCACTCGCACTACCTTATTATTGTATCTCGATTATTATAACCTCCGATCGATCCGCTAGAAGATGAGCGGCGAGTATCCACCGCCGGCGAGGGCATGGACCACCGGCCTCTGTGGCTGCTTCAGCGACTGCAAGAGCTGTGAGTCGCCATTCTTCTTGTGGAGAAACAACTAAAAGCCTTATTTACCACGAATCGATTATATATATATATATATATATTCTTGTGTAATTTTCAGTCCATGTTGCAGTAATAATACATCATAATATTGATGATTAAGCGTATACATATGTAAATTCTCGTGGATTTTTTGCTGCGAGCCAAATTAAACACGACGACTTCACCAGCAGCTAGCTAGCCATCAGCTACTGCTAGGTACTAACGGACGGACGGTGGTGCCGCAGGTTGCCTGTCGTTCTTCTGCCCGTGTATCCCGTTCGGACAGGTGGCAGAGGTCTTAGACAAGGGCGTCACATGTAAGATACGATCTCTGTTTCTGTTCAAATTGAATGAAGTGGAACGAAGAACAACTTGATGATTAACATGTGTACGTCGTCGTACGTTGTGTGCATCATCAGCCTGTGGTCTGGCCGGCCTGATCTACTGCTTGCTGCTGCATGCCGGGGTGGTGCTGCTCCCGTGCCACTGCCTCTACAGCTGCACCTACCGTCGCAAGCTCCGGGGCGGCGTACGGCCTGCCGCCGGAGCCGTGCGGCGACTGCTGCGTCCACTTCTGGTGCGGCCCATGCGCGCTCTCCCAGATGTACCGAGAGCTCAAGAACCGGGGCGCCGACCCGGCTGATGGTAAGCAAGGACGCCTTGTCTCATCAGTCATATTCATTTATTCGCTGCTCCCTTGGTCCATAAATGTTAGTCGTCATGATTGATGTGCCAATAACTTTGACTTAATTTATAAAAAATACGTGTAATATTTCTATCTCTAAATAAATTTATTAAAAAACTAGATTCAAATATTATTCCAATGATACTAATTATGTATCATAAATATTAATATTTTTTTAATATATATTTAATCAAAGTTGTTTCTCGAGAAGCGAAAACGATAGATATTTAGGGACGGAGGGAGTACAAATTAATTAAAGTTAAACTAGTTTCACTTTTGCCACTTTTTTATGGAGGCTCGAGGGAGTAGTACTTGTACCTAGTACTCCTTCTTTTCCTAAATAACTGTAGTTTTTGTTTTTCGAGAAATAACTTTGACTAAATATATATAACAATATTAATTTATTTTTATAATAAATTTATTTGGAGATACAAATGTTGCACGTATTTTTTATAAATCTAGTCAAATTTAAGGCACGAAAACAAAAAATGACAGTTATTTAGGGACGGAGGGAGTACTTTCGAAATCGATTCATCTCACGATTAGACTGTGAGTTTATGACAACAAGATGGCATCAGGGCAGTCCTAATGTTAGAAACTATTTGTAGTTTCTATACTTATTAATTTTTAAAGACACTACACGTAGAAATCATGGTCCCAATAGATGGTTTCTACAGAATAATTTTTTATCCAATCACATACATTCTTTCTTCATTCTCTACCAATCACACCCCTTCATGTCTTGGTTCTCGTGTAGATATGGTTTCTAACTTAGACCCGATTTTTATGATTTTTGCTCTCTCTTCAATAACTACCTTGCTACATCAGCAAAACACTTATGTGACAGTACAATTAATAGCTATAGAAACTATAGTGGTTTCTACACTGAGAGTGCCCTTACGAGGTGCATTGGTCACATCAGCTATCCCTCGTGAAACATTTTATGGCACTGTTTCAAATTACCACATCAGCTAGAATTAATGCAGTAAATTTGAAAAACAACTACTCTTAATGTATAATGTTTTTGATAGCCTCTTCATAACATTCGATTCCATGACTCATAGAAACCAAACCAAATGAGTTCCGTCTAGATGAAACTCATTTTCTCTCTCTTCTAAAAAAATATTTGCCCTGTTTTGCAACACTAATTTAGCAGTACTTTTCAGCGAACGAACAGTGTTTTCCTCTGATAACAAATCAGCATAAGCATCAGCATAAACTAAATTTCAACGAAACAAACAGTGTTGTCATAAAGAATGCCTATATATGTGACACATTATTAAATGCGGATGAAACTACCACAAAGACTAGCTTAAGATAAAAATAAATGACACGCACATCATTGTATTAAAACATGCTTTGGATAGATATGTTTTCTTCTTTTCTTTACTAAAATCACAAAATATAAATACCAAAGTTCTTTGGAGGCTGTGAGGCAACCTATACCATGATTGTAAGTTATTTTGTTTTTTAGGTACATAATTTTTATTATGTATATATATATATATATATATATATATATATATATATATATATATATTATGTCTATATACATAGTAAAACACTATGCACCTTTAAAAAATAAAACAACTTATAATTTAGAATAGAGGGATTACGGTATATTGTCGTTGTTCTATGGCTTCATATCCTTGTGAAGGCAAGAAATGTTTCATTTTAAAAAAATTGATAACAAGAGTCTAGTGCCATGTCACAAATAAAACATGAGGTTAGGGCTAAGTAATAAGACGTATCTGTGACATTATTGTTCCTCAAACTATATATGTGTTGGCTTCTTATGCACCATAATATACATATACTCTATGCAGTAGCGGACCTAGGAAAGCTTTAGAGCTCGGTTAAATCTTAGTATGATGAGTATTTGCTATAGAAAAATTTCAATCCTTCAAATAACATGACAACTTCATTACGAATTCGTTAAGGAGCCCGAGCGGCTGGCCAGGGTGGCCAGACGGTGAGTCCACCCTGACTGTACACCTAAACAAAACATGGATCCACTAATGGTTAAGTTCCTTGTTTGGTGGAACATGTGCCGAGGGTTAAGTACAAGATTGGGCACATATGCTTTTATTTTTCTGGAATTCCATAGTTAGATGATGAAACAGCAATGCCCGAGGTGGCTTACCCACCCCCCCCAGAGGTCGAGTTTAGATGATGAAATGGTGTTGTTTTTTTAGCGGTAGGCCTCCTGTGCATGTGGATAGCAAGTCATATTCCTAAATTAATTTGTCAGCACTGCCTTTTGAAGGTAGTTGTACATATAGGATAGTAGAAGATACCCCGTGTGTTGTTGCGGTATTGTGAAGAATTATGTTAAAATTTACAGGAGATGATGTAGATAGCTTGCAATTAAGAGGTACAAAGTTAGTGTGATGATATGCCTATTAATGGGAGGTGATGTGGATAGTCACTGAGTTTGATATGGATGGCTTGCTTGTCCATATAGACTTATAGTGGAGATTAGTTTATAAGAGCACACAAATATGTGCTCATTAACTGCTTATGATTATAACTGTAACTGCACGCACGTGTATGTTATGTAAAATATCTGTATTTGTACCTTTTCTCCCGAGCATGAACACTATATATAATGTGTTATATTTCAGTACAAATTTTAAAAGAGACAATGCTCTGTATTTGAAAGAGTATATCTTAATTAGCTTGTTGTAAACTTCGTTCTAAGTTAGACTTATCTAGTTTTGATCAAGTTTATAGAAAAATACATAAACACCTACAACATCAAACCAAATTCAGTAGAAATATACAATATGATATATGTTAATTTGATTTGATATTAAATATATTTTAATATAGTTTTATATAAATTTGGTCAAACAAATTAATTTACAGCAAATGGGGTAATAACATAATATAATGTTAACTGACCTTTAGATACACCATACATGCATGATGACACTTACACGTCGTCGTACACATGCATGATTGCTAGTTACATGTATGTACGAGGCTAGGAGCAACAAATATAAAAAGTTGAGGTGTATATCCTGCCGTCACTCCAGATCAGAGAGGGGACAAGGAGCACTAGCTAGGAGGCAGTGATCGGTGGATTGTTTTGGTGGAGATGGGACAGGGAATAAGGGCGCGCGGCCGACGCCGATGGCCGGGGCAATGCCGTCTCTCCTGTTGCTGCTTTAGTTTCATCCCGGGCCTGACCATCGTACCTGTCTCCATTCCAACTCAGTTATATTCTCTCGACAAACTTGTCAACTCCTATCTTGTCCTAGCTAGGCCTCCTTGTCGATAATTATATAATAATAAGTTATTTCATAAAAAAAAATTAGCGACCATGCTTTTAACACGGAGATGCAGTACTCCCTCGATTAGTTTCTTTGATACGGACGAGTCAAATATACTTAACTTTGACTCAGATATTTACCAAAGATTATTGCTCTCTTTGTCACTAAAAAATTATCAATGCAAGATTCGTGCTGGTCGAACTTTATTAATTTTCACTAGGTTCAGGTAGAAAACCGCAATGTAACCAGCCACAATCCAATAATCCCTAAGCCTCTTGGAGGATGACTCCCATAGAGCTGGTGGCACAGTAGTGGAATTCCTTTGGAAGACACGGACAGGGTTTGTGGTTGTTTCTTTCTTTCCAAAGAAGCCAAGAGGGACCAAGGAATCGATCGAAACATTTTCTGAAACCCTTGCATGCCATCGACAAGCCCAACATGGATACTTGTGTGGAGATCGTTTCCCATCCCAGAGACCGGATCGATCGGTGGCTCGGTGCACCAACCATCATGCATGCGTATGGTCCCGATCGAAGGTTATGCCTACAGAAACTAGCTAGAACGCCTCGTGGTGGTGGGTTTGCCTTCCACGTATAGCACTCTGGCACCGTCCATGCCAGTGGATCCTATCCTATGCATCGGAAACTAGCTAGTAGAAAAGAACGCCTGCGTATATGCGGAAGCAGCTGATCGAATACTCCCCGCTGGCCGGCAGACCAACGCTTGCATATATGCACCGCCCTGACAAGGTTTGGGGCGAGGAGACTAGCTAGGAGACAAGCCGAGAGGGATGTCGAGATGGAGGAGATGTACACCGGGACTAAGGCTGGATAACGAGTTGGCTCGGCTCCGCTCGTTCTGGCTCGTTAAGAGCTCGGCTCGTTATCCTAACGAGCCAGAAAGCCAGCTCGGCTCGGCTCGTTAAAAGCTCGAGCTGACTCGTTAAGCTCGCGAGCCAAGTATAAAAAATACACAAAATATAATATTTGCATTTATCTAAAATTTGAGAATAATAATAATATAAAAGAAATGCATCTAAACCAGTTACGAGTCAATTTATAGGGTCTAGACCAGTTACCATTCAATTGTAAAGTGCAAGACATGAAGTAATACAAAAACTAATATAAGTTTTGATACTTTTTATCCTGGAAGCTAGGCTCGTTTAGCTCGCGAGCGGCTCGCGAGCTGGCTCGACTTGACTCGTTATACCTAACGAGCTAAAATCTTTGTAACTTTTTCCTTCCAAATTTTTATGTTTTTTTCTTCTTCTGAATGATTTTGTTTTCATGTTTTGAAGGATGGGAAGCGCTCTCGCAGAAGATGACTACGGCTCCTGTACCAATGAAAGATATGACGCGCTGACGAGAGAGCAACTCTTCTCCTAATAAATCACGCACGCTGTGGAAAGCCAGCCGGATCGATATCAGCAACCAGTACTACGTCCACGTGTTTTATGTACAAAGTAGCCTTGTCCATGTCACCTGACTATATATATAGCTCGATCGCGTCGTAGTAATAAGTGAATAATGTTTTATATGTATTGCTAAAATATGTAAATAATAAGGTCCATGCATGTTTAATTCGGATCCCATAACGAATTGTTTGTAATAAATATATATAGATATATAAAGACGGTAAAACTAGGTTGTAGTAAAATTATAAATAATGATCATGCATATTTTTGTAAATTTCTCCAAGCCATAGGCGTGTGGTTGCTATGCAGCATGCGCGGGCCAGCCCCGCCTACCAAAAAAAAAACCCACTAGGGTCCAAAACCACTTATAAAACCTACACAAGATCTATCTAGATATGCACTAGGTTGTTCTAAGTAGCGCATAACAAAAAAAGAGTTTTGCACCCTATATTCCAACCATATCCACTAAGCTAGCAAGCTGAACTAAAAACGTAAAGCGCACGCACACACACCAAGGAATGCATAATATACACAAACGTAAATAAGTTACCGCCGATGATCCTTTCAGTTTTCTAGAAATCCCATTACCACTAAGCTAAAACCCCTTCAGGTTTTGCAGGGCGACGGTGAAAGTGGACAATGAAAATCATGTTGGTCACCGCTAGTCTGCAAACCAGTGGTGATAATCGATTAAAATTTTTAAAAATATGCTTGTGATGCTGCCACACCTATTGCTTGTGCTGCCATTCATGCTGCTGCTTGTTACGCCCACGACACCACGATGCTGCCCTTGAAAGCTGCCACTGCTGACTAGATCTGCTACCACCCTTGGTGCCCCCCGAGCTCACTGTCGTGGAGTAGAGCCAGCCGCCGTGGATGCGGGCGCTGCACCAGTGTGGTGGGACGATAGCCATGTGGCACTACCATAACTATTGGTCGCATCCATGCCACCTCCGAGGTACGGTGTCACGCGGCCCATGCCTAAGGGGCCACCGCAAGGGAAGAGGAGGGGGCCACCCCCTAGGGCAACAACCGCGCCCATGAGGGCTTTTATATTTTTTGCTAGTCTCTCAAATGGTGCACATTCAAATAGCACCCTCCCAAAAATTCTTACAAATTTACCACCGGAGAGAAGAAATCTTACAAGTTTGCCAAAAATAGGCTTTTTTGCGTGTGTGGTGTGCTAGGTCACGATGCCAGCATGGAGGTGGCTTGCTAAAAGATGAGGTTGCCCCTACCCTCAACAACACAAACCGGCACGGTCGTTGTCTCTCTCTCGTGCCCAATCCATTCGGTGGAGCATGGAGGCCTCCTTCACATCGTTGTCCCATGCCCCAAGCCGCTAGCCACCGTCATCGACCTCTTCCTCCATCGCTAAACCCGTGTCCAGTGCTAGATACAAGGCACGCCAATGCGCCCTGATCTCACAACCTCATTTCCCTCCTGGGTTTGCCTGTGGATCTTGGCTAGTGTTTTGGCTAGGGTTTGTATTTGATTCGTACTTTCTTAGAATCTCCTTGCACTTTTGCACCATTGACACATGACCAGAGGGAACCCTATATCCTTCCCTAGCGGTAGTCAAACCAGCGGCACATCCATTGCAGGGGGTCCTCCCCCTAGAAGCACCTGATCTGCTATGCTGATGTGGTGGTTCGCCACGTCAATTCAACTAAACCAGGTGTCATCCGCTTGATCGACCCGCTTTAGCCTAAATTGACAATGAGGATCCCTAGGAGAGTGTTATCCGTACCTCCTCTTCTAGGATCTTTAAGCAGAAGTACATCTCATGAACCAATCATCAAGCATTCCACATAACACAATCATCATATACATTGAAGAATTTAACAAGTTACATCATTGACCATAAGATACAAGTAAGATATGAAACTAATATGACATTTCATTTATTAACCCATATACTAGCTAAGTTCACTCTTGGTCACTTTTCTATTAATCGTCAGAGTAATGACAACTTACTAGGGACGCTCGTGCGAAGTCTGCTACAATTCGACTTCACTTGAGCTTGGCTCAAATGGTCATCAAGTCTGAAGTACATGCAAAACAACTTATCGGCAGCACCATGAGTATATTGCGTACTCGAAGGGATTATTCCAACATATATATTGGGTCGATGTAGGGATTAATAGGCATTTATAATTTTGCATAAAAAGCATGGCATTCACTAAAAGATGACATGCTCATGATTCACATTTTGATTCTTAACAAGTATATATAGTACGTTGACAAGTAACATTTGAGAACATCATTAAGTGATCAAATATTGTATGAATCATCTCATCATCAAGTTCAATCATTCTCACTACACTAAGTCTAGTGTTGGTATTTCTGAACGCAAATAGAAAGAATCCACAAGCGCACGGAATTACCGTTGTAGCCTTCACCCGGAAGTATTCAGGGTATCGTATTTTCCACAGGGAATGGAGGTATTTCTTGTAGCTAGTTCATCCAAGGACAACACATGGGTAAAGTTGGAAAGGGTAGAGATGGATTCCAAAGGCTTTTGGGTCTATGTGAAGATAAACTCTGCTATCACTTGCTTACTTCGGGCATTGGAGCGCACCTGGTTTGCCTAGCAATACCGGCCATTAGCTCTATGCGAAACCCAAATGTGGGGGATTATGAGGGACGAACAGGGTTGTGACCACCTATCGCCTACTTCTCAACCATGGGGAACAAGGCAAACAAAGGTAGCCTCTAGCCTAGACACCACGTCTATGCTATCGACTACTACTCTAGCGTCACGCAGGGTTATCCATCTTTATCAAGGTCCTCTACTAGAGTATCCGCTGCGAGAGCAGACGACGAACCCACAAACAAGTAAGAGCAAAGCTTAACTAATCAAAGACTTAATGCCATAAGAAACACGAACACTCACTTAGCAAAAAAAGTCCATTGAGGTACATTGTTCATCGAGGTACAAGTTGGGGAGACACCGACAAACCTAGTGCTTCCCTAAGCTCGTCCTCACATCTCTCCATAACCAAGTCTACTAGCTATCTAGGGCGTAAGCCCTTGGAATGGTGCTCAAGTGTGGTGCTTTTCCTCCTTGGTATGTTGTTCTCAAATGAGGAGGGGGTGGTGTAGCAGAACCATCCAATCTATAAGAGCACAAGTACAATAGCAATCACCGAAGCGACCAAACCATCATACCTGAGCCCATATAAACCCGATAGTCCAATGAAATCATGAAAGATCTCAAACAAACCAACATACAAACCAAGATTGTACATGATTCAACACAACCAGTCACAGGTTACATCACAGTTCACAAATAGTTCACAAGTTTCTCACATACATTGGAGTTCACATAGTTATTACGAACCAAGTTTAAATAGCAGAAGCAAAGTAGTATGACATCAATATCACACTTAGTTCAAATACAGGCCAGTACCACGGTCATTTCCAGCAAAAGCAGAATAGAGAGGATATCTTAGGAGTGCCATGCCCCATGGTTTAGTCCTCATCCACGGCAGGATGAAGGCAGTTCTTACAATACCCATGATACATCATGTCATCTGCAACAAGAGGGAATAAACCCTGAGTATGAGAATGTACTTGTCGGTGTTTCGAGTAAACACCAACGAGTAAATTTGTATTATTGCACGTCTGACCCGGATGGTGTGCTAAAAGGACACAAGGTTTATACTGGTTCAGGCAGAATGTCCCTACGTCTAGTTCATGGTTGCTGCTCATGTTATTTACACTGAAAAGTTTGTAGTAGGGGTTAGAAATGGGCGAGAGAGGGACAGGTCCAAAGTCTCAGATGGAAATGTCGAATGGGTGCCGAGAGCTTGGACACTACTCAGCTATGTGTGATGTGATGCATGATGTGTTGAATCGATCTCCCTAGTGGGGTGCCCTGCTTTCCCTTTTATAGACTAAGGGGAAGCAGGGATTACAGATGGGAGAAAGAAGAAAAACTAGAGGCAAAGGATGTCCTTCAAAGATGCCGGGTCCTCCTTTTCCTCTGAGCCAACCCCACTGACACGGTAGATAGTGCCAGGGATAGCTCCATGCTGGTGCATGTCCGCTGATCCTGATAGGACCATGCTAGGCGTCTATCCGCTAATGATACCTTGTTCTGGCTTTGTCAGCAAGTGGTCACGTCCCATCCCACCCCGGCGGGCGACGCGATAGACCAGGGTGCTGATCCGCGACCCCATGGAGAGCAAACGACGCAGTAACCACATGTCCATTACTATAGATGATGCGAGTTTCCTCCTAGACCATAGTGGTTGTCGTATGCTTCTATTAGGATCCACGTCCGGGGCAAATGGCGGCGCCCACAACACTGGAAGACAAATGTTGGCGCCTACAACACTGTTCGGGCTCTAACAAACCTGGAAGGCTTAAAGCGCCCGTCTTGTCATATCCTAACGGTACTTTCCTGTAGGCGTGTAGGGTATGGTCCTCGGTACTGTGGTTGACTTGAGTGCCCTGCCTTATCCACGTGCGTAGTTATGAAAGTAACAGACAATTTCTCTGACTCTAATATGCTTGGGAAGTACTTATAATATAAGGTAAGATTCTCAAATAATACAGTACTAATGCCCTTGAGCTTAGCATGCTTATGTAAATTTGAGCAATGTACAGGACATCGGGCGAGGCGGAAGCAACCCTCAGACGTCGGGCGAGACGGAGCTAGCCCCCTGGGACAGCATTCATAGGCGGGCACACAAATACAGCCAGCCCTCGAGATGTCCTACATTGTGCTTTAAGGCGCAAGAGCCTACTAGAGGCAAACTCGAACATCGGGCGAGCTTGGAGCCAGCCCTCGGGACGCGTTAATTTTAATGACATTAGGCTGCAACGAAGCAACCCTCGGGCGTTGGGTGAGGCGGGTAGCCAAAAGCCCCGAACATCAAACTTACAGCGAGGTGCAAACAACCCTCGATGGAGTCGACGAGGTGGAGCCACCCATCGGATGTTCAAATTCTTAGGTGGAGCTAACCCTCGGGGGTCGAGACAAGCAAGAGCCAACCCTTTGTTGGAGCCATAGCCAAGGTCGAGCCAACCCTCGGGGCCAGCATGCACGACGCGGAGCTCATGGCCTTGGTGGTCATCCAAAACTGGATGAGGCGATGCCCAACAAAAGGTGCAGATCATGCTCCACGATCTTGGGGGACGAATCAATGTTGTTGATCTAGATTTTGAAACTACAATGCTGTTTGGGTACCCTAGTATTGGTCCCCGACAGTAGCCTCGAGCCCCCGATCGATTCGAGTAGAATCGTTTGGGAGATTTTTTGACCTACCAGCAGGTGCGGCGCTGACTGAGCGCTTCCGGTGGAATGGTATGTGTAGCCCCAGTCCTGTTCAAAAGTTTATAGTAGGGGCTTGTGGAGGAGAGGGTGCAAGCAGAATACACCTTGAGGTGGTTTTTCTCCTGATTTGCCGGTAGCGTGGCGCACCCAACTGGTGTAGCCCTCGAGCCTATGGAGGAGTGGAACACTTCTTCGGAGGCTTTTTCGACTTGCCAGCGGGTGCGCGCAAGCACACCCGATGGGTGTAGCCCCCGGGCCCCCGGGTGATTTGGATAGAATCGCTTGGGGGGTGATTCGGACCCTTCGCGGGTAGGGCTGTGAGATTTGGTGGTTTGTTTAGCTGGATAGCTCAATTGGGATCTAGGTATCCCGTTCACGGGGATCTGGCCGTGGTCAACCCGGCCGAGACTCGATCATAGGCCAAGACTTCTATGAAGCTCGCGCGCCTAAGTTTTGGTCGCTCACGGGCCTATCCTTTGTTGTAAGGGTGCCTTGGGACTGACGTCAAAACCGTTGATGGGCTAGCCCTTGAACTCCTGGGCCTAGGCGGGCTGGAGAAATGCTTTTTGACTTGCATCCCCTTTGCTGGTAAAGAGTCCTGGTCCTCCCGAGGAGACAAAATGTCCGCTGCGTCTTCAGAGGGAAAGGATAGGGATTGTGGGCGCATATCCCGCGCCGTGACATGGTGGTGGATTATGGTAGGCGTGGAGATCCAGCGCACGGTTGCCTTCCTCGCATCCGTCACCCCTATAAAACCAAAGGGTTCACCCTTAGGGTTTCGTACTTTGCCTCCTTGCCTTTGCATCTACAACCTTCACTGCCAATCGCCTAAGCTTCCCGCATCCACATCTCAGCCGTCATCGAATTCGCATCCACCCTCTCGAATCCTCCTATGGAGCCATGGTGCCGCTCTGATATCACCCTCTAGCGCCTGGGGGGCCTCGTTCACCGTGGTCTTCTTTGCGTGCAGACTACCACCGAGGAGTGTTGACTTCTCGGCGATGAGGACGTGCCGTCACCGCCCGACAGCTACATCATGTCCTTTGCTCACTTCCATGAGCGGGGATTCACCACCTCTGCCCACAAATTTCTTTGGGGATTGCTGCACTACTACAAGGTAGAGTTGCAGCACCTTAATCCCAATGGAATCTAGCACATTACGACGTTCATCGCCTTATGTGAGGGATTCCTGGGGATTAGTCTCCACTTCGACCTATGGTGGTACTTGTTCGCCGTCACCCTCCTGAAGAACCAGGAGAAAAAGCAGGAGCTAAACGTGCTGATGGGATGCGCTGGCATTCAGCTTCGCAACAACTAGGTAAGTGAGTACCCGCCGATGTGTCTGTCGACCTCCAACAAGGGGTGGCATTCGCATTGGTTCTACATCAAACGACGATGCAGCCGGCCCCTTGCCAGAGTTCACCGGGTGCCTCATCGAAGAGGTCTCGAACTCATGGAGGAAGTGAGGAGTCCTGGAGAAAGACAAGAAGAGGATCTAGACCATCTCGCCGCCATCTAAATCCTGAAGGAGAGGGGCATGAAGGGGTCGGAGATCATCGGCGCCTACCACTCGAGGAGTCACTCGATGGGATGGCACTCGCCAAGGGAGCGCTTTCCCCCTCTAAAGTGGTGCAGCACATCAAGGAGGTGATGGAGCCTTCTTAGGACAATGTCGGTGCCGTCCTTGATTTTGTGTATCCGGTGCCGAGGCATCCCCCAATGCGGCCAGAGCCGGGGTACATCGCCTTCGTATGTTTTCTTTCCTCGCACCTCCTTTTTAACTAAACTCCCAACCCCTTGATGTTGATATTAAGATAGGGGGACCATCCGAAGAAACTTGTCCTTATGGATCACCCGGCCCTGCTGCCGAAGGATCCATCCGCGACAGCGACGAACCGCGCCGAGGCCGAGCGGCGGAGGAAGGCAAAGGAGGATGAGAGGAGTAAGAAGCAGCAGAAGCTACAGGTGTAACACCCTAGGTGTTAGCCTTGCATAAATTGACTTACATAGCATGAGCATGAGCATCAAGCATTCATATATAAGCATTTACACTTGAAACATTTGATTGAAACATATGCAACATTGCTTGTTATTTTATGTTTCTTGGTATATACGCATATGATCATGAGTGAATACATGTAGATGGTTGATATGAGTCACAAAAACATGTTAGCAACACTTAGGTTAGCAAATGGAACATGGTTCATGAAGATCACTTTGCATGATCAAGTACTTAAGTGATGCTATGTATGTTGAACTGGAAAGCTTTATGTGCAACTAATACATGAAATGATTGGGTGACCTTGCAATTAGCTTAAACATGTTTAGTATGTCATTATGAACAACTTTGGTATTCATGACTAGGGCTAAATAGATCACTAAGTCATAGTTCATGAACAAGTCATCATTTGAATGTAGCATGTTTGACCAAGTTTGAACTATGTGTTAGAGACTTTGCATGTAGGTGGTCACTAAAGAAAAGTTGTAGTATTTGTCAAGAGGAACAACTTTTATTTTTGGGTCATGTGATAATAATGTGCATAGCTTAGTCTTTTTGAGCTCACAAAATTCAACAATGCACTGTTTTCAACACTCCAATTTTTGCTAAGTCAAGTACTCTGACAGTTTGAGAAGCCTGACTTTGGAATGAAATAACTTGAGTTTGGTTGAGTGTTGGAGCATAATCCTTTAAGAACAATTGAAGCTGGTATGTAGGGCTATGACTTTGGTGTAGATTGTGTGCGCTAATCCATCATGGATACAAAGATAGAGCTTCACGAAAACGCGCTGTCAGGATGCTCCTAGCGCGACTCAACCAACTGAATCGGTTGATTCAGTGGCCGACCGTCTATAGGCGCTGCCCGCCACGTGGTGGCCGGTGATGGCCGTCGCGCACCATCTGGAGGCCGCATGCCGGCGCAAGGCCCGCTCGTCAGGCATTGACGGCCAGCAAGCCACCAGCGACGCGCTTAAGTCACCACCGAGCTGGCCATTCACTCTCACTCGCCTCCTCGCGCTCCTTTGCTCACTACGCTCGCCATCGCCGTCGCAGCCGCTCCGCCGAGCTCCTGCGCTCACCGCCATCCTAGCCTCCAATCGGTCGCACTCAAGCGTTGCCTCACCCTGCTCCACCCTTCCCGCCTTGCAGCGCCCACAGCCGCGCTTGGTAAGGCCGCCGCACCGCACACATGACCTCGCCGGAGCATCATCGCCGAGCCCCATCACACTGGTTGGGACGCCTCCGTCCACCATTGGCTGTGATAGCTTGTGATATAGGTTCGCCATGGTCTAGAGATGCTCGTCCAAGCCTTAGTTGGAACCGCCGTTGTCACCGCCGGCGTACCACCATCGTCCCGTGCCACCGCTCCGCCATGAGCGCCGCCGTCGTGCATAGCCCCGACGAGAGGTCCCACCGAGTAGCTCAACCGATGCGCTAGGTCACGTAGGTCACGCGATGAAGATGTCACCACCGGCGAACTCGCCGTCGTTGAGCTTTGGCCGCGCCAATGCCGAGCAGCGTAGCTGCCCTGTTTCGGGTCAATGACGCGTGGGGTCCTCTGACCAGCGGGTCCCACCGGTCAGCGACAGCAGTGTTGAGGGCTAGTTCAAATATTCTAGATTTGAGTGTGTTTTGTAATTTTTAGATCTCCAGTTTGGTAGCTTCAAAAATTGTGAAATAAATTTGGTAGTGTTCCTTAGGAAGTGTAGTATTTAAGAAAAATATGATCCTTGCACTTACAGTAGAAATTTTGGAAGATTTAAATGGAGATTTGAAATGTGTTTTTGAATGCATGCAATTTTTTTATTTTATATCTAGAGTTTTTGTGCTCCAAAAATTATAAAATTTTTGTGGTAAGCTATTATTGTCATGTATGAGCTCTGGTAAAAATTTGAGGATCAGTGCATGTATAGATTTGTAGTTATAGATTTTCCTTTTATAATTAGGAGATTCTTGTATGAATTTTTATAAATTATTTATGAATCCAATATTCATGAAATTTGTTGGAGGATATCCTAGTACCATATGTATGCTAAGAAAAATATAAAATCTGTTGCTTGACACATTTCACTAGGGTTTTCTATTTATGCTATTACAAGCCTTGCTGCCTTGTCATTTTTGTATGGGATGTTTTACTTGGTAAAATTACATGAAACTTTTACAGTAGTCTATTGGTAGCACTAGTAAACCACTGTTATTTTCTGAGAATTTATGAAGTACATCTATTATATGTTTATTATTTAACCTAAGCATCTAGGTAAAATAATAAAGGCATTTAAAGAAATAGTTTGGGCTTCACCATGATATTTTCTTGAGTGTATTTGGTATGCTTAAACTGTTGGTAGACTTTGGGTTGTAAAAATTTGAATACTTATATGAAGTAAAAGTATTGTTACTTTATAATGCGAATTGGAATAGTTTTCGGACAGATTCGGTAGTTTGATAAGTTGCATGATAAAAATGATGTTTGCTGTAAAGATAGTTAATAACAAAGTTGTAGATCACTTCATCATATGTCTTGTGTTAAAATTTCAGGACCATAGGTCAAACGGTTTAGGAGTTACAACTGTTTAAAGTTAGCCTTTCCGAATTTGCTTGTTCTCTGGAATTTCTGGACAGTGCTAGATTGATTGTCTATTTTGGTTAAGATAAAGTGTGAATTAGCTTTTGGTGATTAAATAAGAGTTGTAGATAATTTTTTAAGCTTTCCAGAAAGTCTAATATCACAGCATTTGGATAAGTAGAACTTCAGTTATGAGTAAACCAAGCAGCTGCTGTTTTGTGTGTAGTGGATGAATTGTAAATGTGTTTGATTAAGTAATCAAGAAGAGATATGCACCTACTCGGTAAAATATGATGTATTTGTTAACACCATGCTGTTAAGACTACTTATACGAATGCATTCATCCTATGTCATCATTTTATACTTGTACGCATGTATGTATTCGCAATATCTTATGCCATATTCATGCATCTAGGATCGGAGGAAGAAATAACGTTGCTGGAATTCGACGAAGTAGAGGAAGGGGACCAGCAGGAGAATCCTCAAGTCGCAGCTCCCGAAGGCGAGGAGCAGAATCCTGAAGAGCTTCCGGAGTGTCCTGATCACCGCCCTACTTCCTTTCTACGAGGCAAGCCCCGGAGCATTCTAAGTCTCCCAGTATTTTACAAATGATTACTTAAGTACTTATGATTGATGCATTAGGTTATAAGAGTTGAATGGAACCACTTGATGCATATAAATTCCTTGTCTAGATATTACACCTTTCACCCCTGTATAGGTCCAGGATCGAATATATGCTTAGCCCTGCTTAGATCGGTAGAAGTCGGGTGATTTCCTGTCACCTGCGAGATATAGGTGGATACCGAAGCACGGTTGGCTATATTTGCTATTGTGGAAAAGAACCATGGGGTAATGTAAATGGAGACTAGGCAGGATGTTGATAGAGAAGCAACAAGACATGGAGTTCTTGGGTGTGGATCTATCCCCGTCTGTGTCGATTAAGGACCATACCGTTGTTGGTGCTTCTGACAAGATTGAACGCATGCCTATCACTTAGCTAGCCGGATAACTCGTTCCGACCACGAAGCCGAGTAGCTCAACTCAGGCCGGGACCTGTTCTGTTGTGCGCTCCTTGTGGGGGGTGATCAGACTGAGACCAAGGGCAGGCTTGGCCTGAACGTCCTGGCATCTGGTGTCCCAGATTGTGCGGCGCGGTACGGACCAGCGAAATGTGTATCTGAGTTGTACCAAAGGTGATCTAAGGCTGCCTTCGCGCGGTATGCCTAGGTTTGTGTTAGGAATAAATTCCTAGCTGGTTGAAATCAATTCGAATCGCCGTCTCTCCCGGATAGTGAGAAGCTTGGCTAGTCCCAACATCGTAGTAACTTTGTTGTGGAACATGATGGTTCGGATGATTATGGAATTGCAATACCTGCTATGGTTACTATTGTATGCTTTTAAATGGATATACCACATGTTTGGCACAGGATAGTTGCTAATCTAGAGATGGATAGTTATAATTAACCTGATATTGGAACCATAATTGTATAGCTAAGTTAATCGCTTTTATGCAAAATGTTGTCAAGCTATCTCCACTTATACAGCCTTGCATAATCCTTGGAGTCATTTTATTTATGGTTTATGACGGGTAAGTGTAGCTGAGTACCTTCTCGTACTCAGGGTTTTATTTCCCATGTTGCAGATGACACTGTGTATCATGGTTATTGCAAGAGTTGCTTCTATCCCGCTGTGGATGAGGAGTGAGCCTTGGGCAGGCTTCTTTATTAATCCTTCTACATGCTTTTGTGGATCGTGATCGTATTTTGGCACTGTACTAAACTATGTTGGAAACTTTACTTTCAAACTTAATTTGCTTCCGCTTTTATCTATCAAACTCGGTTTGTAATAACTGGTTTCATACTCTGATGATGAAAATGTATCTGTGAACTTTATGTAATATGTGGCATGTATGTTGAATCATGTACGATCTTGGTTGTTGTAAATCATTTATTGAGACCCGTCGTGGTACTCGACGGACTACCGGGTTTATATGAGTTCAAGTATGGCAGTGCGACCGCTTGCGGGATGCCATTGTACTTGTACTCTTATAAATTGGTCGGTTCTGCGATAGCAGGCACGAGAGCGAGGGGAGGAAACTGATAGTGATGATGATGATGACAAGGAAGGAGATGATGAGGAAGTTGTCGACATCGAGTGGGATGACCTAGAGAGCAAGGATACACTAACAGGCATCTGCTCGTCCGTGTAGGGGCCTTTCCCATTCCACATGGGGAAAGAGCACCCATGGGGCCAGCGGAGATGGGCCGAACACCCCTAGGAGATAGCAGGAGTGGGTAGGTCTGACTCTGAGCCCGAGGTGCCAGCGGAGGGGGGGTGGCCCTACCAGCGCACCTCAAGGGCTATTAGGGGCGGGCGGATCTGCCGTCGTGCCCCAAGGTGTCGGTGGAGGGGGGTGGCTCCGTTGCTGCGCCCTCGGACACAAGGGAGGCGGACCCTCTGCCTGGGAGCAGGGGTAGGCTCAAAATGGCCCTGCCCTGATGAGGTGGAGTAGGGACCTAGGGGTTCATCCCCCAAACGTCTCCACAGCCCAACAGCGCCGATGTAAGTCACCAGTTCCTCTTCTTTTTCTCTATTTTCATCATGACTCATGCCTTTTCTGTTCTTGCAGCATCTTGAGGTGGCACGATTCCTTGTTGGTGGCGCCCCAGAAGAGTGTCACAATTTAGGCGAGACGGCGGCCATCGCCCGACGTCGCTCCCATTTCGGGCGGGAGCGGAGTCGGTGTCACAGCCTCATCGGTCGGTCAGGCGCCGCCCACGGTGGTGCCCATGCCCTCGATGGGTCAAGCAGATGGCGGGGTTGATAGAGCGCCCTCAGAGGTTGCCGAGCAACTAGCGATGGAGGTGATTCCGCTACCGACATCGAGCGGACAGAGCTGCCGCTCGAGCTTGTGGTGCCGACCGTGGTGGGCGCGACGCCGCCGATCGAGGCCTAGCCGATGCAAGCGGAGGTGGCCATGACTGTGACAAGCCAGGCGCAACTGGATGCAGCCGTAGTGGTGCCCGAGGAAGAGGCATGATCCATGCCACCGGCGGCCCAAGTGACGGCGCCCGACACGGGCCGGACGGAGGGGGAAATGGCCGAGGGTCCCGGGCATTGTGGCTGTGGTGGAGAGGACTAATGGGGAATTGCCCTTGGCCCTGATGTTAGGGGGCAGCCACTCACCACGTGGGGTGAGCCACTACTCCAGTGGATGGATCTGCAAGACCCGACGTCGATACTCTTCTCGCTCGACGATGCTACCGAGAGCTTAGAGCGGGAGAGTCTCAACGAGGGGATCTCGGCCATGCTGGAAGTCCTAAACCAGGCCAGGGGAGTCCTACGTGATGTCGTCATTCCTACTAGACGGGTATTCACTTAATCTTTCCTCTCGCTTTCTTCTTTCTTCATGTATTTTTATGTTTTGACATTGATCTTCTTTCAGTCCCTTATCGCTCGTAGCCGGGAGAAATCTCAGTTCCTTCGCGAGCAGAAGGAGAAATGGGACCACCTCGCCGAAGGATTCCTAGGCTGCGTGGGGATGTGAGCACCCAGCTTGCCATCACCCAATAGAGGGTGGCTGAGCTGACTCCCTTGGCTAAGGAGGCGGCCAGTCTTTGGCTATGGGAGGCCGAGGCCCATCGAGACGCAGAGGAGGCTGAGAAGGTGTTTGAGGAACTATCGGTGAGGGAGTGGCAGGATGGGGAGGAGGCTGCCAGAGTCCGGAAGGAGCGGGACGAGCTACTCCAGAGGGATGCCAAGACCCACCAGCAGATCCTCGACCTCCTAGCCGAGGCAGAGAAGGAGCAGGAGCTCAAGCTGGGAGCCAAGGAGAGGCTCACGGCGCTTCAGTAGAGGGTGAATGCGGACGCCGAGGTGGTCACCCAGCTACATAGGGAGCGAGACGAGCTACGCCAGACCATGGAGAGGCTCCGCTCGGAGCACAGCGTGGCCCATGGGGAGCACGACTAGGCCATTTGAGAGCGCGACGAGGCGCAGCAGAGGATCGACTCCCTGCAGGCCGAGCTTGGGACTGCGAAAGCCTAGAAGCTAGAGGCCGAGGGCATCTTTGTTGGGCTATCCACGGAAATTGCTGAGGCAAGGAGTCTCCTTCAGGTGGAGAGCGACGTGCTCAATATCCTAAAGGCCACCCTCGACGTGGTCTACGATGATCTGCAGGTGGTGCGGCCGGAGGGAACCAGTTCGCTCATGGCCTGTGCCGTCGATATCATGGCGTGGGGGCACTAGCTCAAGGGGGACACTCTTCATGCCGGGATCACCCAAGCCTTTGTTGTTGCCCACTCTCATTATGTGGATAGCATTGACTTGGCGACAATGAGCCTCGGCTTTGGGCCTGGCTACGAAGCCTCCGAGCTGGATGATATTGAGATGGCGGTGACTCCTCTTGCACAAAACCTAGCAGATAGAGTCAAAGACATAGTTCTCCCCAGAGGGGATATGTAGTTGAGTAGGTCTGATGAACATTATCTATAATTGTGGACAAGTGCCGACCCTTTTGTATCTTAAAAACAAATTTGTAATTTTGTTTTGTTTGATTGAACTTGCTTTCTTAACTTTTTGTATGCGAAAAAGGGGCTCATGCAATCCGACCCTTTCATTCGTTAAGATCGTAGGGCCCGAGGTGTGTAAGAGGAGAACTTCGATCATGCTGGTGAGCTAAGACACCATAGCCACCGAGGCGTAGGTTTTTTGCAGTCCAACCAGACATGATCAATTTATTTGTTTCCTGCAAACCTTGCCACTAGGCTTAGCATGAGGAAGAGGTTTGACGCGGCAACTATTTCAAAAAAGGGTGTATGTATACCCTTATCAGCCCCCGAGTGAGATCCGATCCCTTGCGGTTGCTAGGGTCGAATGTCACTGAAGACCGAAGAGAGGATAGCGAAACTACTCTTGTATTCGCACGTACCCCTTCCTTAGGATTTTAGCTATCGTTCTGTGACTGCGCTCGGTTTCCTTGTAAGTCCAACTTTCCTCGAGCCCCCGCGCCTAGCAGGGGTTTGGTCGAGGGTCGGCTTGTTTTTGTGATTGTTGCCCCATCTGCGGTTTCCACAACCGGAGGGGTTGAGTTAGCGTCACTTGCCTCGATGGCTCGAGTGATGCGCTCAGTGAGCTCGCTAACGGGTATGTTCAAATGGAATCTAGGTCCATCGTTCATGACAGGGTCAGTAAAACCCTCGTGTGGCATTCCGTTGCTCCTTAACCCGCCTTCCAACAGATCCCCCCCTCAATGGGGATTCTTTGGGCTCGGCTAGAGGCTAGGATCGAATGAGAAGGTTGAGATGACCTTGTCCACTTCTAGGCGGGATGGGCGAAGGCCACTAGGGTTCATCTGTGTTTTCCCCTAGCTCTTATTTGACATGAGGCAACCTTGGGCCCTCCGTGGGCTGGCCTTCGAACCTCGGTCTCTTGATCTAGGATCGGGTGGCTCGAGCCCCCGAGCCCCATGGGGTTTGGTAGGGGTCGGCCATGTTTCATGCGTCACCCCGTCCTCGGTTTCCACAACCGGAGGGGTTGAGCTAATGACACTTGCCTCGATGGCCCGAGTGTCGCGCTCTATGAGCTCACAAATGGGCATGTTCGAGTGGAATCTGGGTCCATCATCCGCTGATGGGGTCAGCAGACCCTCATGTGGCATTCCACTACTTCTTAACCCGCCTCCCAGCAGATGCCCGAGCCATTCGATAGGCTTGGGTGGCCCATTGGCCTCTCATTGATGGAGATTCTGTGGGCTTGGCTCGAGGTTAGAATTGAACAAGAAAGGTCAAGATGTCCCTATCTTCTTCTGAGTGGGGTTGGGCAGGGCTGCTGGGGCTCATCTCAGTTTTTCTCCCCTGGCTCTGTTTGATGCGAGGCGGCCTCGAGCCCTTCGTGGACCAGCCTTCGAACCTCAGTCTATCGCCGCTCATATCAAATGAGACGACTACTGCTTCATGACACGACGCGAAGTGTTGAGATGCAACAATCGCATATGCAATGCTTGGATGTATGGGATGAATGTATGAATGAATGAGTAAATGAATGTATGAATGACCACATAATGGAAAAAGGCGGGGATTGGTAATGTTACCTCGGTGGCATGAGCGACGGTTCTGGGAGCTCTTACCGGATATGTCTGCGTGGGGTTCAGGTCCGACATTCGTGACGGGGCCGGTGTAACCTACATGAGCATCCAAGTCTTCCGTTTCTATCTCTCGGCAGTGGTCTGAGCCATTCAATTGACTTGGGTGACCTAACAGCCTCTCCTTAATGGAGATTCCATAGGTAGGCCCCTCCATACCCTTCTCAAGAAGGTGGAGGTTAAGGTTCAGAGTGCGGAGGCAAAGACTCTAATCGCACTGGTGGGCAAAAACATCGTAGCCGCTGGGGCGTAGGGTTCTAGTAGTCCGACCAGTTTTACTCAAAGTTTGCGCACGCACACCATGCCTCTAGTTTTTAATGTAAGGATGGGTCGGGTAAAGGAAATGTCTAGCGAGTAGACACTCTTGCCAGCCCTCGAGCGATGTCCTCCCCTCTGCCGTTGCTGGGGTCGGAGGTTCGGTAGCGAATTTAATATGTAAAGTAAGTAAGTAAGGGTGCTTATCTCTCGGCGGCGATTTTGAGCCGTTCAATCAACCTGTTTCTCGACAATGGCCAAGCCATCTGGTCGACTTGTGTTTCCTGTTGAGACAAGATTTTCCTGTGGAAATAGAGGACGAGAGTATCCCGCACAAGAATTTAGTTGGGCAGATAAGGCAAGCGACGAACTTGTGCAAAAATGGGCAAGTTCTCAAATTTCGTTACAACAAATAGCTTTTCAGCTCTTCTCCACCTTTTTTCTACAGAAGGGTTTAGTGTGTTTCGACCCTTTCCGTTTGTTAAGGCCATAAAAGCTCAGAGTGCGGGTGAGCCAATTTTGATCTCGCTGGTGAGCAAAGGCGCCATAGCCGCTGGGACGTAGGTTTCTCGTAGTTCGACCAGTTATACTCAGAGCTTGTTCCTAAAAACCTAGCTCCTAGGCATTAACATGAGAAAGGGAGGCTAGCACAGAGAATGTTTGTAGGATAAATACACTCATATCAGCCCCCGGGTGAGGCCCGACCCCTCGCCGTTGCAGGGGTCAGATGTCACAAAAGATTGGGGATTTTGATAACAAAATTGATAAGAGAAAGTATGTGTTTATTTAGGGGTAAAAGTGACGTAGCTGTTCGATGTTCCAGGCATTGGTGAAGACCTCGCCGTTGATGGTCTTTAGCTTGGCGCCTGGCCAGAGTACCTCTACAACTATGTACGGTCCCTCCCACGGCGGGAAGAGCTTGTGGCGATCCTTGTTGCTCTGCACGAGGCGGAGGACTAGGTCTCCGACATTGAAGGCCCATCTCTACACTCATCGGCTGTGCGTATCGTCGCAACGCTTGCTGGTACTTGGCCGAGCAGAGGAGAGTGACATCACGCACTTTGTCTAGCTAGGTCCATGGCATCCTCGAGGGACGCCTTGGCTCCCTATTCGTCATATGCCCGGATCCTTGGCGCTCCATAGTCGAGGTAGGTTGGGAGGATGGCCTCGGAACCATAGACCATGAAGAAGGGTGTGTAGCTAGTAGCTTGACTGGGGGTTGTCCTCAGGCTCTAGAGTACTAAAGGAAGCTTGGTGACCCAGTGTGCACCAAACTTGTTTAACCGATTGAAGATCCTGGGCTTGAGGCCCTGTAGGATCATGCTATTTGTGCGCTCAACCTACCCATTCATTTGGGGGTGTGCGATGGCGTCCCAATCAACCCGGATGTGGTATTCATCATAGAATCGAAGGAGCTTCTTGCCGGTGAACTACATGTCATTGTCCGTGATGATGGAGTTTGGCACTCCAAAGCGATGGACGATGTCGAGGAAGAATAGCATGGCTTGCTTGGACTTGATCGTTGAGATTGGCCGAGCTTCTATCCAATTGGTAAACTTGTCTATGGTGACGAGCAAGTGGGTGTAACCTCTAGGCGCCCCCTTGAGAGGTCCAACCAGATCGAGCCCCCAAATTGCAAACGGCCATGTGATAGGGATCGTCTAGAGTGCTTGGGCCAGAAGGTGAGTTTGCCGAGCATAGTACTGACACCCTTCATAGGTGTGCACGATCCGCTTGGCATCGGCTACTACGGTGGGCCAGTAGAAGCCCTATCGGAACATGTTTCCAACTAGGCTTCTAGGTGTGGCGTGGTGACCACAGACCCCTCCGTGGACATCACTCAGCAAATGCTTCCCCTGTTTGATGGGGATGCAGCGCTGTAGGATCCCGATGTGGCTCCACTTGTAGAGTTCACCCTCGACAAGAATGAAGGACTTGGCATGGCGCACGCAAGCCATCGATTCTCCGTATTGTCCGTTGGCAGTGTGTCATAGAGGAGGTAGTCGAGGTAGAGCGCCCTCCAGTCGACTAGATGGTCAGGTTCTATCGCTGGGTCCTCTTCGAGTTCCATGACTTCGGGACCGGTTGGATCCGATGGTTGGTCAGCCCCCGAGCCTGGATTGGGCGGACCGTCACTAGCTTGTTCTGGCCCCTCATAACAAACCGAGGGCTTGTGTTGGTCACTGGCAAAGACACCCACTAGCACCGGCTCTCAGCCAGACACCACCTTCGCAAGTGCGTCGCCCGCTTCATTGAGGTGCCTTGGGATGTGGTTGAGCTTGAGGCCATCGAACTTGTCCTTCAGCCGGCGGACTTCTCGGTAGTATGTAGCCATCTTGGCATCATGGAAGCTTGACTCCTTCATGACTTGGTCAACGACCAGCTGGGAGTCGCCCCAGACTTCAAGGCATTGGATGCCCAACTCGATGGCGATGCGTAGGCCACTAACAAGTGCCTCATATTCGGCCATATTATTAGAGGAGGGGAAATGGAGATGAACCATGTATCTCATGCGTACCCTGAGGGGCGACACAAAGAACAGCCCCGCGTCGATGCCCCTTTTCATCAGCGATCCGTCAAAGTATATCGTCCAGTACTCTTGATCGACGACCGCCGATGGCATTTGGACCTCGGTCCATTCCGCCAATGAAATCAGCTAACACCTGGGACTTGATGGTCATTTGAGAGGCATACGCAATGCCTTGGCCCATTAGCTTGAGTGCCCACTTCACAGTTCTACTCATGGCATCCTGGTTTTGGATGACCTCGCTAAGGGGGAAGGACGTCATGACTATCACTGGGTGTGACTCGAAGTAGTGGCGTAGCTTCCTCTTGGTGATGAGGATGGCATACAAGGGCTTCTGGATTTGGGGGTAGTGGGTCTTTGAGTCAGATAGGACCTCGCCGATGAAGTACACAGGGCGCTGTACTTTGAGGGCGTGCCCCTCTTCCTCCCGCTCCACTACCAGGGCGGCACTAACAACTTGCGTGGTGGCCACAATGTAGAGAAGAAGGGGTTCTCCATCGGTAGGAGGAACTAGGATCGGGGCCTTCGTCAGAAGCAGTTTGACCATGTCAAGTGCCTCCTGGGCCTTGGATGTCCATTCGAAGCGGTTGGCCTTCTTCAGAAGTCAATAAAGGGGGAGACCTCATTCACCGAGGCGTGAGATGAAGCGGCTGAGCGTGGCGAAGCACCCTGCAACTCGTTGTACTCCCTTTATGTTCTGAATCGGGCCCATCCTAGTGATTGTCGAGATCTTCTCTGGGTTGGCTTTGATGCCATGCTCGGAGATGATAAATCCAAGCAGCATGCCCCTCGGGACCCCAAAAACGCACTTCTCGGGATTGAGTTTGATGCCGTTTGCTCAAAGTTTTGCAAAGGTCTGCTCAAGATTGGCTACGAGGTGGTCAGCCTATTTGGACTTGACCATGATGTCATCAATGTAGGTCTTAATGGTTTGCCCGATGAGGTCCCCAAAACACTTGAGCATACAATGCTGGTATGTAGCCCTACCGTTCTTTAGGCCAAATGGCATTGTGACATAGCATAATGACCCGAAGGGGATGATGAAAGATGTCACAAGCTGGTCGGACTCTTTCATCGTGATTTGATGGTACCTAGATTACGCATCAAGGAAGTAGAGGGTTTCACACCCTAAGGTAGAGTCAACTATTTGGTCTATGTGTGGCAAAGAGAATGGATCCTTTGGACATGCTTTGTTGAGACCCATATAGTCAACACACATCATCCATTTTCCACTCTTTTTTCATACAAGAACATGATTGGCTAACCACTCTGGTGGTACACTTCCTTGATGAATCCGGCCACCAAAAGCTTCACGATCTGCTCACCGATGGTTTTGCGTTTCCCCTCATCAAAGCGACGTAGGAGTTATTTCACCGGCTTGGAGCCTAGGTGGATCTTTATGGCATGCTCAGCGACATCCCTCGAAATGCCTGGCATATCCAAGGGTTTCCACACAAAGATGTTTTTGTTGTCGTGGAAGAAGTCAACGAGCGCGCTTTCCTATTTAGAGGAAAGCGTGGTACCAATGCGTACCATTTTGCCCTCGGTGCTCCTTAGAGCCTTCCGCTTCCTAAAGGACCCAGTCGACCTCTCGGGGTTGGGCACTTTTTCGATGACCTCTTTCCTGATGTCTGCGAGCTCTTCAGAGGCGATGATTGCGGTGGTGTGATTGCAACACTTGACCTCGCACTCATAGGCGTGCTGGAAGGAGGTGCCAACGGTGATGACTCCACTGGGGCCCGACATCTTTAGCTTGAGGTAGGTGTAGTTGGGGACAACCATGAACTTTGCATAGAATGGTCATCCCAGGATGGCGTGGTAAGTTCCATGGAATCCAACCACTTCAAAGGTGAGGGTCTCTGTCCTATAATTGGATGGACCCCCAAAGGTGATGGGCAGATCGATCTGCCCAAGTGACATGGCTTGCTTTCTAGGCACGATGTCATAAAAAGGTGCTCCGGTTGGCCAAATGCGCGCTCGGTCGATGCCCATGGCGTTGAGTGTCTCGGCGTACATGATGTTGACGCCACTGCCTCCATCTATTAGTACTTTGGTGATCTGCTTCATGCCGATGATCGGTCGACCATGAGCGGGTACCTTCCCAGTTGTGGGACGTTCTCTGGGTGGTCGGTCCGATCAAAGGTTATAGCGGACTCTAACCACTAGAGGAAGGTAGGCATGGCTGGTTTGGTCATATAGACCTCGCGGCGTGCGACCTTTTGGCGGCGCTTGGAGTCGTAGGCCTCCGGTCCTCCAAAGATCATGAGACAGCCATCCGGTGTTGGAAAGCCACTGTCTTTCTCTTCGACATCATCCATGGTGGGGTCAGGGTCCTTTCCGTGCTCCCCTTTATTGGAGCCTCCAGACAAGAACCGCCACATGAGGCTGCAGTCCATGTACAGATGCTTGACCGAGAAGGCATTGTTCCAGCATGGCCCATTGAGTAGTTTTTTGAAATGGTTCGGAGTGCCCTCCATGGGCTTTCGACCACCCCTGCGGTCAGCAGCAGCCACGAGCAAGCCCTCCCGATATTGCTTCTTGTTCTTCTTTTTGGTGGGATGATTGGAGGTGCCTTCGCCGGCGTCCTCGTCCCGCTTCTTCGCTCGAGGCATGGCTGGTGGTGATGTCCAAGAGCTCCTTGGTGGTTCACGGGCCCTTACGTCCCAGCTTGTAAACCAAAGCCTCGTAGGTGGTCCTAGACAGGAAACTCCTATAATGTCAACGTCAGCGATGTTAGGGAGTTCGTTGCATTGCCGGGAGAAGCGCCGGATGTACCCACAGAGGGTGTCTTTGGCCTTCTGTGGATTGTTCTTGAGGTCCCATGGGTTTCTAGGGCGCTTGTATATGCCCTGGAAGTTTCCCACGAAGATCTCCTTCAGGTCCACCCAACTTTAGATTCTGTTGGACGGAAGGTGTTCCAACCAGGTTCTTGCCGAATCGGCCAAGAACAACGGAAGGTTGCTGATAATGAAGTCGTCATTATCCACACCATCGGCTTGGTAGGCAAGCCGATAGTCATTGAGCCATAGTTCGAGGTTTGTTTCCCCAGAGTACTTTGGGTTATTGGTTGGTGGTCGATACCTTGGCGGGAAGACAACGTTCAGGATGTGTCGACCGAAGGCCTGAGGCCCTGGTAGGCCAGGGCTCGGGCTTCGGTCCTCACTGCTGTCGTATCATCCGCCGTGGCGAGGGTGATAGCCACGACTAGCTCCCTCTCTCGAGCCGTTGTAGGTACGCCTATGGGCGTCGAGAGTGTTGCGAGTGTCGTGGTTGTGACCGAGACGCTAACGCACTGGGACCGTGGTGCGCTGCCTATGGCCTTGTGGCTCCTGGTGGACCGACATATCCCTGCCAGGGTGCTCTGGGAGTGTGCAATGGCTGGTGTCGAGCTCGCGTCGCCGAGACACGAGCTCTCGGCCTGCTGCGCCTACGCATGCTCGAGCAGCATGCGAATCTCATGATGGGCCCGATGATCCTCGTGCGTTGCGGCCTCTGGAAGACCATGTAGTAGGGCCGCAGCAGCAGCGATGTTCTAGCTTGCTCGGGTGAAGCGAGGAAGGGCTTCATCATCGGCGATGATCCTTCGGTTCACGTCGTGGGCCATGGCGCGTGCGCGTCCACCGTCTCCGTGGCGCTCGATCTCCCGATCGAGCTTCGCGCATTCCTACTCGAGCTAGAGTCGCACTTCGTCAAGCTCTCGGTGTCGGGCTTTCAGCTACTCCACCCTTATATGAGGTGGGGCCGCTATCTCCACCTTAGCATCGTCGTCGAGGTTGTTCGCCGGGGTAGCCCCCTCCTCGGGGATGCTTTCGATGTGTCCCTCGGGGGTACCCATCATGAAGCATTCATGAGAGGGGTGATGGCTTCCCCTACTAGAGTTAGAGCTAGAGGGTGACTCCAGCTCCTCTACGAGGAGGTTGTGGAAAGGTTCCGCAACGTGTTCGATCACCCCCACAAACTCGATGTTCGTGGGGGACTGGATCATGCGTTGTGCCACAAGGTGGCCAACGGTCTCTGTGGTGTTGCAGAGACCGAACAGGAGCACCGTCGGGGTACTCTGGATGAGGTGTTCTAGGGAGAACGACTCTCCCCCAGTAAGCCACAGCTCCTCGAGCATCTTGGTGATCGTGTCGAGGCCTATGGAGTGGAAGGGTTGAACGATGATGGGCGCCCACGCCAGTTCTCCCTCCACTGTGATGATGAAGTCTAGGTTCCCAAAGCACATGTGTGTGCTCGGGACCCAGCTGATTCTATGGCTAGCCATCAGTGGTCTGATGTTAATGTCAGAACGCGCAAGGGCCCCTACCTAGCATGCCAACTATCAGTGTTTTGAGTAAACACCAATGAGTAAATTTGTATTATTGCGCGTCTGACCTAGATGGTGTGCTAAAAAGACACAAGGTTTATACTGGTTCGGGCAGAATGTCCCTACATCTAGTTTGTGGTTGCTGCTCGTGTTATTTGCACTGAAAAATTCATAGTAGGGGTTACAAATGGGTGAGAGAGGGATAGGTCCTAGGTCTCAGATGGAAAGGTCGAATGGGTGCTTAGAGCTTGGACGCTACTCAGCTATGTGTGATGTGATGCATGATGTGTTGAATCGATCTCCCTAGTAGGGTGCCCTGCCTTTCCTTTTATAGACCAAGGGGAAGCAGGGATTACAGATGGGAGAAGAAAAACCAGAGGGAAATGAGGTCCTTCAAAGATGTCGGGTCCTCCTTTTCCTCTGAGCGAGTTTCCTCCTCGACCATAGTGTTTGTCATATGCTTCTATTAGGATCCACGTCCGGGGGACAAATGGCGGCGCCCACAACACTGTAAGACAAATGTCGGTACCTACAACACTGTTCCGGCTCTGACATGCCTAGAAGGGTTTAAAGCAGCCGTTTTGTCATATCCTGATGGTACTTTCCTAAAGGCGTGCAGGGTATGGTCCTTGGTACTATGGTTGACTTGAGTGCCCTGCCTTATCCACGTGCATAGTTATGAAGGAGCAGCGCGCGGGATGTCGGGCGAGGTGAAAGCAGCCCTCAGACATCGGGCAAGGCGGAGCCAACCCCCGAATGTCGAGCGAGGCGGAGCCAGCCCTCAGACGTTGGGAGGGGCAGAGCCAGCCCCTAGAAGTTGGGCGAGGCAGAGCCAGCCCTCAGACGTCGAGCAAGATGGAAGCAGCTCTCAGACGTTGGGCGAGGTGGAGCCAGCCCCCAGACGTCGAGCGAGGTGAAGCCAGCCCTCAGACGTCGGGCGAGGTAGAAACAACCCTTGTGGGTCAGATGAGGCAGGGCCAGCCCTTGGACGTCGGGCGAGGTGGAAACAACCCTCAGACATCGGGCGAGGGGGAGCCAACCCTCGGGGGTCGGATAAGGCAGAGCCAGCCTTCAGACATCAGGCGAGGCAGAGCTAACCCTCGGGGGTCGGACAAGAGCCGAGCCCTTGGGAGCCAATCAAGGTCGAGCCGACCCTCGGGGCCAGACAAGGTGGAGCCCATGACCTTGGTGGCTGGATGAGGCGATGCCTGACAAGAGGTGCAGTCGTGCTCCTAATGCTGGGACTAATCAATGTTGACACTTATTAACTCCTCCTTTTGGGTACCCTAGTATTGGTCCCCGACAGTACTCAGCTGGACTTACCCATTATAAACCAGAAATAATATGACACCAAGGAGTATGCAAGGCTTTATCGCTGGAGTTAGCTTGATAATATTTTGCATAAAAGCTTAAGTAACATAACTTGGAGATTTAGTACCTCTAGCATCAATTTGAATACCTATTCAATTAAGCATATGGTTATTTCTACGATAGCAATTATAGCCAACCGTGATCAGTTATCTACCTATATATTTCAGGTGACAGGAAAATCACCTAACTTCTACCGGACTAAGCAAGGCTAAGTATATATTCGATCCTGGACCTACAAAGGATTCAAGATATATTTGCTTGGACAAGGAGAATATATGCATCAAGTGTTTCTAACCAACTCTTATAACCTAATGCATCAAACATAAATGACGCAAGTGATATTTGTAAAAGACATAGGAGGCTTATAATGCGCCGGGGCTTGCCTTTCAAGAACGAGGAAGGTTGGTGGTCAGGACACTCAGGAAGATCTTCTAAGTTGACTCCTCCTTCCGCTTGAACTTCCTGCTGCTTCTCCTGATGCTCGGGTTCGAACTATAGGAGCTTCACTCCTTTTGGGGAACCTATTGCATGCATATGCACAAATGAGTATTATGAATGCTTAAGAGATGAGATGATATGATGAATTATATACGCATGAGCATGGTTATCCTCAAGATATATGATAAGTATAACATTCGTTGGCAAGGTAGATGTATAACTTTCTTCTAATTGATCTTTACTGACTAGGTGAATATCTCTTCTATAATACAAGAAACATACACTCACCAAGTTCTAATAACCAAAGGTAAAGTTGTTCATCATTAGTAAGAGGCTTAGAACCTACAGCTAACAACTAATCTCAATTAGCCAAAGCATCTACACAAGGATCACATAAGACAAACAACTACAATTGACTTTGTCATTTCCTGCTATAAACAGCAGCTACTTATTTTGGCTATATCCAGAGTTCTACTCAACCAAATACTATGATCTTGGACTTTTTGGAAATCTTATAAAACTGCCTACAACTTTATTATAGTCATATCAAGATGATTCGTAGTTATCATGGTCAAAAAAAGTAATTTCCCAGATCTGTCCAGAAATTCCAAAGAACAAGCATTTTTGTAGACCAACTTCTAACAGCTATAACTCTCAAACCATTTAGCCTATTGTAATGAAAATTTGACACAAGCAAGATAATTAAGTTATCTACAACTTTATTATTGATAGGATTCACAGAAAACATCATCTTACCCATACAATTTACTTAACAACCGAAACTATGCGAATAGTCACTATAATTGAATTATAGAGCAATTAATATTTCACTGCATACAAGCAATCAAATTTGGGCACAACCAAGGGTACCAACAGTTCATAGGCATCATACACACTATAGAAAACATGATGGTCAACCCCAATTAAATTATTTAAATGCCTTTATTAATTTATTTGGACACTAAGGTGAAATAAAGAAAATATATCAAAAGTGCACACTAAATTTTGAGAAAAATACAGTAGCGTACATATGTCCCCAAAAGTCTACTGTACAAATTTCATACCATTTGGATAGGTATATCCATCTCTACAAAAATAACAAGTTGCATAGGCTTATTTTAGCAAAAATAGTTTAGCCTAGTGAAAAGTTGCGTAGGATGCGAGAACGTGTGCGCAAGCACCAAAGGTTAGTTAGAGCAGCTCAGAATGAGATAGGTAATTATATGACAGCCTTAGAAGCTCGTCGGGGGCAGTTTGTCTGTGCTGTTGCTGAAAGGGATGCAGCCATAGCAGAGGTTCAGGTGATCCGTGTGGAGAGAGATGAGGCTATTCATCTTACTGAGACTAGAGAGGCAGCTAGAATCTGGACGGTGTTTCAAGCTGCTAGGCAGGCAATGGAGTTTGATTGCAGAGAGCAGGAACTCATACGCCAGGTTGAGGAACTTTAGCTAGATGTTTATCGTCTCAACAACATGGTGAACCAAATTCTTCCTCTAAATGCTCCAGCAGTGGAAGAAGATTCCAATGTGTTGATTGCCGAGGACGATGGCATGGAGATGGACGTCAAGGATGAGCCTAAAGATGAGGAGATCGAGCCTTTTGAGGACGACCACGGTGATGGTGTGTCCAACATCGATAGCGACCACCCCAAGGAGTAGCTTAGCTTTAGTATCTAGCTAGATGTGTTAACTCTCTATCTTGGATCATTTATGTAATGAGCTCATAATTTAGTTCGATCTCATGGTGTACCTTTGATGTACTCTAGAAACTTTGCATGCAATCCATATTGTGGTTGCACTTTTAATGAATGACCATTGTGTTGGCAAGCAATTTGGCATATATGGAATGCATTGCGAATGGCATTAAGTAATATAATTGGTGATGTATGGTTGTGGAAATGAATTATTGTGCCTCTATTTTATTGTATGAATTTATATTCTCTCCAGTAAATTTAGTTTGGCATAATTATACAATTCTTCTATAATTTTTCGACATCATCAATAATTGCTTATTGTTGCAATTATGCAGAGGCCTCGCACCCATTCTAGAGCCGATGGGAATAATGGGAACGATGGTGTCGGGGGCAGTGGCTTGAATGGTCACGATAATGAAGATTTGCCACCACTGCCACCACCCACTTTGGCAGAGTTGATGGCTATGCTCGCTGAAGGGCAACGTGCTATGGGCGAGGCTATGTGCACCATGGCACAGCAAGTCGCCCAGGGTAGACATCAGCGCCAGGGTGTAGAGCCAAACCAATACAGTGATTTCAAGGAGTTCTTGATACCAAGCCACCTATTTTCAAGGAGGCTGAAGAGCCACTCCAAGTAGAGGAATGGCTGAACACACTTGAACAAAAGTTTCATTTGCTGTGGCTGACAGAGTCATTGAAAACTGAGTATGCATCCCACCAGTTGCATGGGCCTGCAGGCATTTGGCGGAGTCATCACCGAGCCACCCTGCCTGAGAATGCTCACATTACCTAGAACCAGTTTAAGGCTGCTTTCTGGGGACACTATATGCGGGGGATATACCCCCGGGTACCACAAGATGGTACATGGGCCACACCATCCGAGGTGGCCCGGCCCATAAGATCGAGGCGTGCACGACAAGATTACAGGTTGTACTAGATATTGTAATAGTACCAAATAGGATACTTTACTTGTAACCCTCCTCCTCCAGACTATATAAGGAGAGGCAGGGGACCCCCTCAGGGGACAATCCATCTAGATCATACAGATCATAACAGATCTCACATCAATACAATACACCAAAGACACAGGACATAGGGTATTACGTCGATCAGACGGCCCGAACCTGTCTAAATCGTTGTCCCTGCGCCTTGTGTCACCATCCGGTTCCTGATTACACGCATCCTACCGATAATCTACCACCACGGGCACCCCCCTCGGTGGACTGCTGACCATATTTCGTCGACAGTGGCACACCAGGTAGGGGTCCCCTTTTAGGGGTTGTGCGTGCTGATCGTCCAGCGAACTAGATGGAATTTTCTTCACCAACGACGTTAGCCGCAACCCAGGTTCTCGCAGCGACGTTCTTCGGCGGACTACGACGATCAAGCCCCGGTGCCAAACGCATCTCGCGACAGCGCTTTGAGCATGTGGCGGCAGCCCCATACTTTCTGTGTGTGCTGGATGAGCGACGGATCTTGACTGGGACAGCAAGGTCGAAACATATCCGCACAGGAAGTTGCATCTAGTTGATCCAATCCTTTTGTATCATGGGCGAGGGCTTGCATCGATCGGAGTACCTAGATGTTATACATGAAAAGCTAAGTGATTTTTTACTTTCAATTAACACATCCTACGATACATGTACATCTCTAGATATATCTCTACATATGTCTGCGTGAATATTGTTGGCAGGAATCCGGCTACATCTTTCGACGTTGTCATCTCGCACCATCGACAAGCGTTCGTCGTCAACTCCTCCACAATCCACAGTTGACTTCTGCGGTTCAGCATGGAGGCCACATCCACGGACTTCGATTGGACATGACACGCCACTTGGTTCAATCATATGCAAGGCAAACCGGAAAGGCGTCATCATCACGTGTTGCCTTACGGCTTACCGTGAAGCTCATGGTGAATTATTGGAACTACAGATCATGCAAGCTAATTAAATATTGAGGCTTGTATACATGTATACATGCACGGTGCATCTATCAAGCATGCTAGCTAATCTTCAACGATCAAGAAAACGAATGCATGTATTCATGCATATACATCTACAGAGCCATGACACACACACGTACAACATACATGTGCATCATGCCCAGTCTCCGCATCCGAGCCGAATACTACAGCAAGTATTGGAGCCACGTACATGACGACAAAGCTCTCCGACGTCGACATGATCGCCGCGATGATTTTCTGAGGCACGGATGTGGCATTGGTCCTCCATCGAACGAACTGCTAAGCGTGCCGTCCAAGCCATCAAGCGAACCGCCCAAGTCATAAGTGAGCCGTCCGTGCGACATCCACCTATTCGGACATCGCGACAGGCCGACTACTCCGCTCGGTCTTCTATCAAAGCGCCATACGGCATCGCTTCTCCGATCAGTCAACAATCTCTCCGACCACGTCGACCACGGACCACATCGACCACGTCTCGAGTGGCTCCACTGAGTTCCAACCACGTCGACCACGGACCACGTCGACCACGTCTCGAGCGGCTCTACCGAGCTCCGACCACCTCGACCACAAGACTACATCGCAATGATGATCGCCGCGAAGAACGGTGCCACGACAATCGCGACCACAGTCATGACGACAGGTCGAAAAGCTCGAGGACTGGACAACATCATCGCCAACGACACGTCAAGGCATCTCTCGAACATCGCAACACGCCGACTACACCCACCGGTCGTCAATAAAGCTAAGTATTATTTTTAATTGAAAATTTCTTCGATCATCGTACACCTCCGCCGACCACCCTTAGGGTGCGCTCCGCGTCGAATTTTCTCCATACATACAATTCAAAACATGTATAAGTTTTTACAATGGTTCGCCGATACGTTTTCCTTCCTGCTTGAGAATCCTAGAGCCGGCACTGTCTCCGGCTCCACCCCACGCGTGCATGAGAGTCCGCCCTCTGCGCTCACGGTGTAGTCGGCGATCGCTCCCTCGGTAACATCGGCACTCTACGCTGCGCGGCGTTCGCACCTCGCGCTACGAGATGTTGGTCAGCCCAGGGCTGGCGCATTCTTTAGGACAGGTTAATACATCGCGCTACGCCACTACATAACAAAAGGGCTAAAAACAGCTAATGTTATTTTTTGAATATTACACCAAGTATAATTCATCGCCAACCGAACACCAAGTGTTTACTTCACCTCCTACAGAGAGGTCAATATATTTCGTACATCATCATGTACTACCGCTCTCCGCGTTTATTTTTCAGGAACATAGTTCGGTCAACGAGCTCATGCTTCAGGGCTCGCCAAGACCACTATGGTGCTCGAGGACTTTGGCCAGACCACCCTTGTGCTCGGGGACTCGCCAGACCACTCCGTGCTTTGGGACCCTCGGGGACTCGCCAGACCACTCCGTGCTCTGGGACTTCTGGCCAGACCACTCCGTGCTCGGGGACTGCCTCGATCACTCTCCGACCACGGCTCGGGTACTTCATCGCTCGCTCCTCGACCTGTGCTTGGGGACTGCCTCGATCACTCTCCAACCACAGCTTTGGGACTTCGTCACTCGTTTCTCGACCTACGCACGGGGACTGCCTCGACCACTCTCCGACCACGGCACGGGGACTTTGCGTCTCGGCTACATGCGACTGGCAGCTCACATACAGTTGAGATATTTTTTCGCACTTAGACCTTGCTACAAGGCTCATACCTCGCCTTCCAGCAAGCTCGGGGACTACATCGGTACGATGCACCTGCCGGTGCATCTCATGACGCTTGTCATTTACGATTGGATTCTCAATTTAACTGGGAATTCTTTTTAGACCCTGGCACCACGTGACTACGTCACCTACTACCAGGCTCGGGGACTAAGTGGGCACACTTCACCTTGCGGTGAATGTGCTCGATCTGATGATCAAAGACGCTACGCTTCAAGCCGCACTTACATTTCTTTTTAGAAATACAAGTGGGCACACTTCCCAGGACATAAATCTTTTTCTTTCTTCTTAAGAGCACCATACATTCTTTGGACAACCTACTTCTCCGGCGACAACGGTGGTCGGAGATGTCAAGAACTCAAGCCTCACTGTTCGGAGAAGGTTGAAATGGCGTGTCGCATCAGAATACATGACTCTCGGGGACTAGCTGTGGGGGATATACCCCCGGGTACCACAAGATGGTACATGGGCCGCACCATCCGAGGTGGCCCGGCCCATAAGATCGAGGCGTGCACGACAAGATTACAAGTCGTATTAGATATTGTAATAGTACCAAATAGGATACTTTACTTGTAACCCTCCTCCTCCAGGCTATATAAGGAGAGGCAGGGGACCCTCTCAGGGGACAATCCATCTAGATCATACAGATCATAACAGATCTCACATCAATACAATACACCAAAGACATAGGACGTAGGGTATTACGTCGATCAGACGGCCCGAACCTGTCTAAATCGTTGTTTCTGCGCCTTGTGTCACCATCCGGTTCCTGATTACACGCATCCTACCAATAATCTACCACCATGGGCACCCCCCTCGGTGGACTGCCGACCATATTTCGTCGACACTATATTCCTCCAGGTCTTATGAGTATCAAGCATACCGAGTTTATGAAGCTGACCCAGGGTACTAAGAGCTTGACTGAATATCTACATGCTTTCAACAACCTATCAAGATATGCCACGTAATTCGTTGATACTGAGGCAAAGAAAATTGCTAGTTTGAAGCGGGGCTTGGTCCCAAGCTGATGAAGACTCTTGCTAAAAACAAGTCTGCCACTTTCAATGAATTTGTTAGTGATGCCTTAACTCAAGACAATCAAAACAACATTTATGCTGCATCTATGAATCAGAAGAGAGCCTTTGAAGCAGGTGCTTCTCAGTCAAAAGCTCTAGTTGCTGCGAGACCTCAGTTTCGCCCACCTGCTCCCAAGTTTAGGCCACCTCAGAAAAAGGTGCAAACTGTTTAGAATCAGAAGGTGTTTCTCAAGGCCTATTCTATTGCTCTACCAAAAGGCGGCTACGAGCAAGGAAGTTCCAATGTTCCACCCAGCAACCTGCCATGTTGGAACTGTAACAAGCCCGGCCAATGGGCAAGAAATTGTCCCTATCCCAAGAAGAACAACCAGAAGTAGGATAATTCCAATGTGCATCAGGGACATGTGCACTATACCACTTGAAAGCATCTAGGCCCCTAAGTGGATTTCGGTGATTAATGTCAATACAAGATTACTATGACTAACATGTGTTTTGCAGAGGCAATTAAGTTAGGTCATGGTAATGGAGATCGATTGGGCAATCGAGGTTGTCATGCCCCTACAATGGAAATCGTTTCAGTTTTCAAAGGATGGACGACAAGGTTAAGGATAACTAGTTCTAAGTGTCAATTGAAGCTGGAGAGACACTTAGAGTAGTTTAGGACTTTGTTTTTCCTTTGGCCGTTCTATGAAGGGGGGTATGAACGGGTAGCTTGACCTAGTTGAGTCTAGTGAGTTAGGTGTGGTGCACACTTGTTAAAATTAGCTCTAGGTAGCTCCTATGAATGCCTAAAATCCTTTGGAGCTAACTTCATTCTCATATGATTGAAAGTTGGAAGTGAATGGAGGGTCAAATACTGACCGGACGCTGGCTCCGGTGCGACCGGACGCTGGCCGCAGGGTCCGGTCAGTTCATTTGACTGAGGAGAACAAGTCTGGTGTGATCGGACGCTGGAAGGTCGTGTGACCGGACGCTGGGGGCCAGCGTCCGGTCGACTCCAGTAAGGGTCCAGACTTGAGAAAGTGTGACCGGACGCGTCCGGACAGTGGTGACCGGACCCTGAGTATCCAGCGTCCGGTCATTTACAGTAAGCATCCAAGATCGACCAGACGCGTCCGGTCAGTGCTGACCGGACCCTGTCAGTGTTCGGTCATCACTTGGAAACTGTTGCGTGGGTTGAACTGACCGGAGCGTCCGGTCATCCCGCAGAAGCTCATAACGGTTCGTTTTTCAGGCTGCCTTATAAATAGAAGCTCCACTCGCGTGTGAAGTTACTTTTTGCTCATTCCAACAGCTGAGAAACACGTTTGTGAGTGCCAAGAAGAGCAAGGTCCTAGTGAGGTATTTGTGATTTGAGAATCCAAAAGTGAAACCTCATTAGTGAATCAAGAGTAGACAAGTGTGCATCCATCTTCTCATTAGGTTTCGTGTGGTCAAGTGAGAGTTCGTGCTTGTTACTCTTGGTGATCGCCATCACCTAGACGGCTTGGTGGTGATTGGGAGCTTGGTGATCACCCGGCGGAGCTTGTGGGTGACCCAACTCAAGTTGTGAGCGGTTTTGGGTGATTCGCCGCGATGGAGTGTCAAAGAATCAACCCGTAGAGAGCACTTGATCCTTGCGCGGATCAAGGGGGAGCTACACCCTTGCGCGGGTGCTCCAACGAGGACTAGTGGGGAGTGGTGACTCTCCGATACCTCGGCAAAACATCGCCGCGTTCCTTTCTCTCTCTATTTACTTTGAGCACTTACTTTGAGTATTTACTTTGAGCAATTCAATACTTGTTTCACATCCATAGAATTGCTTGCTAGAGTAAGTTTGGAACATAGGTTGCGAGGTTGTTGTGCATTAGTTTGACATAAACACTTTTCTAGGCACAAGGGGTTAATTGGGCTATCCGTAGGATTTGATTATTGTAAGAAAATTTAGAATTAGCCCAATTCACCCCCCTCTTGGGCATCTTGATCCTTTCAATTGGTATCAGAGCCTCGTGCTCACGTTGTTTAAGCCTAACCGCTTAGAGCAAGATGTCTCACGGGGATGGACCTCCTCCTATCTTCGAGGGGGATGATTTTCCTTATTGGAAAATTTGCATGGAGGCTTACCTAGAAGCTCTAGATGTTGGAATTCTTAGAGCCGCCTCTCAAGGGTTCCCAACACCTAAGAATGCTGCACAACTCCAAGGCGATGAAGTAAACTATGAAAAATGAAATGCAAAGGCTCGCAACACCATCTTTAGAGGCCTTTGCAAAGATGTGTTCAATCGTGTAAGGAACCACAAAGACGCCCATGCTCTATGGTCGGACGTTTGTGCGCTCCATGAGGGAACCAAGAGTGAGCGTGAGGAACGCTATCATCTTGTGATTAAAAAGCTAAATTCCTTTGAGATGCTTCCCAAAGAAAGTGCTAATGAAATGTATTCTCGTTTAAATGTTCTTGTAGAGGAAGTCAATGGGCTTGGACTTACTCAAATGTCACCATCCGACGTTGTGAGAAAGATCTTGAGTGTCCTCCCCATTGACAAATATGGGCACATTGTGACAGTGCTACATCAAGGTGATCTTTCCGCCGCTACACCGACACAAATCTTAGGAAAGATCAATGCTCATGAGATGTACATGCACATCACGCCACAAGATGGCTCAACCTCTACAAAGAAGAAAGAGAAGGACTTAGCATTCAAAGCTAGCCAAGATAAGGGCAAGACAAGACTTGAGTATGAGAGCTCAAGTGATGAAGATGATGAAGAAAGTCTTGCTCTCATGGTGAAAAAGACCGCCAAGATGCTAAAGAAGCTAAACAAGAGTGGCATCAAGTTTGACGGCAAGAAGAAGAAGTTCTTCACTAGCTCAAGAAGAAAGCCAATCTCCGAGATGGATTGCTACAATTGTGGCAAACTTGGCCACCTAGCTCATCAATGCACAAAGCCCAAGAAAGACAAGTTCAAGAACAAGGGCAGGAAAGATGATTCAAGTGATGAAGATGAAAAGAAAAAGAACAAGCCATACAAGAAGAGAGATGGCAAAAAGAGAGACTTCTACAAGAAGAAGAAGAGTGGCAAGGCCTATATTGTCGGTGATTGGCTCACGGACATTGATTCATCAAGTGGTTCATCCGATGATGAGAGTGACAATGAGAAGGTGGCCGCCATTGCTATTGATCTTGCATCCTCACCGCCACCATCGCCATCATCCTCTACACACCTATGCCTTATGGCCAAGGGTGAACGCAAGGTAACTAAGAGTGATGATAGTAGTGATGATGAGCAAGCTAGTGATGATGATAGTGATAGCGATGATGATTCACCCACATATGATGATCTTGTCAAAATATTAAGAAAATACACTAAGATCATTAGAAAGAGTAGAGCTACTAATGAAAAACTTGATGCTAAAAATGATTCACTCTTAGCTAAGTGTGATACATTAGAAAAGGCTAATGATGAGCTCAAAGAAACAAATGATTCTATATCATCCAAACTCAAGGAGCTCAAATCTTCTAAGAAAGAGCTTAAAGATAAACATGATAAACTTGAGTTGGTGCACAATGAGCTTGTCATTAGTCACAACAAGCTAAAAGATGAATATACAACTCTAAAGATCAATTATGATACCCTTGTTATTGCACAAGAATTCTTACCAAATGAGCCACATGTTGCTACTAACCATGTTGTTAAGATTGATATAGCTACCTCATGTGATGATTTAATTGATGAGAGCATTGAGCATGGATCTAGTAGCAAAGGCAAGCAAGTGGTTGAGTGCAATGACTATAAGAGCATCTCAAGGTGGGATTGAGCAAGTTTGCTAGAGGCAAGCATCTCCAAAGTGAGCTACTCATGAATACCGTCATGAAGATGGATAGAAGTGGCATTGGATATATGGCAAGTGTAGAGAAGAAGAAGGCTCAAGCTCAACACCAACAATCAAAGCCAAAGCTAAAGCCAAAGAGATGTTTTGAGTGTGGACAAGAAGGCCACTTTGCTCATGAGTGTCAAACTCCACCACCACAACCCTTGCCCAAGCATGCTAGACCCTTTGCTTTCAATGCTCACTACATGCTTAGAAAAGATTCTAGTGGAAAGATGAAAGTCATGTTCTTAGGACCCCCCAACAAGAGTAGGCCTAAGAAGATTTGGGTGGCTAAGTCACTTGTTGAGAAGGTGAAGGGCCCTCAACAAGCTTGGATCCCTAAAGCTTGAATCTCTTGTGTGTAGGTGAACTACAAGACCGATGGAAGTCATTGGGTTATTGATAGTGGTTGTACTCAACATATGACCGGTGATCCTCGTATGTTCACCTCACTAGATGAAGAGGTAGATGAACAAGAGAAAATAACATTTGGAGATAATTCAAAGGGCAAGGTTAAAGGATTGGGCAAAGTGGCAATATCAAATGATCATTCCATCTCCAATGTGCTCTATGTTGCCTCATTGAGTTTCAACTTGCTATCCGTTGGACAATTGTGTGATCTTGGCTTCCAATGCTTATTCACCGAGAAGGAAGTTGTTGTATCCAAAGTAGATGACAAACAAGTGATATTCAATGGATTTAGATACAACAATTTATATCTAGTTGACTTCACCTCCGAAGATGCAAACTTAAAGACTTGCCTATTCACCAAAACAACACTTGGGTGGCTATGGCATAGAAGACTTGCTCATGTTGGGATGAGCTCACTCAAGAAGCTTATGAAGAATGATTTGGTGAGAGGGTTGAAGGATGTGAAGTTTGAGAAGGACAAGCTTTGTAGTGCATGTCAAGCCGGCAAGCAAGTTGCAAACACTCATCCAACCAAAGCTTTCATGTCAACCACAAGAGTGCTAGAACTCCTACACATGGATTTATTTGGACCAACAACATACAAGAGTTTGGGAGGAAATCTCTATTGTCTTGTGATTGTGGATGACTACTCAAGGTATACATGGGTGTTCTTCCTTCATGACAAATCCGAAGTTGCATCTTGTTTCAAGAAGTTTGCCAAGAGAGCTCAAAATGAATTTGAAGTGAAGCTCAAGAAGATAAGAAGTGACAATGGCAAAGAATTTGACAACACAAACATAGAAGCTTATTGTGATGAAGTTGGAATCAAACATGAAGTCTCCGCAACCTATACTCCTCAACAAAATGGTGTAGTTCAGAGGAAGAACCGGACTTTGATCACTCTTGCAAGGACAATGCTAGATGAGTACAACACCCCCGAAGCTTTATGGGCGGAAGCAATCAACACCGCATGTTATGTATCCAACCGCCTATTTCTTCAAAAGTTCCTTGTCAAGACACCGTATGAGTTGCTCAATGGGAAGAAGCCGGACGTCTCCTTCTTTAGGGTGTTTGGTTGCAAGTGCTACATCTACAAAAAGCGGCAACACCTAGGGAAGTTTCAAAGACGTTGTGATATAGGTTTTCTTGTTGGTTACTCATTGAAGTCCAAAGCATATAGAGTATTTAATCATGCCACCGGCTTGGTTTAAGAAACATACAATGTGGAATTTGATGAATCTAACGGCTCCCAAGGAGCACATGAGAATCTTGATGATGTAGGTGATGAACCATTGAGGGAGGCTATGAAGAACATACCGGTGGGAGACATCAAGCCAAAAGATGATGAAGATGATGTACAAGTCATTAACCAACCTTCTTCATCAAATGTACCACAAGATGGCGAAAAAGATGGGAGAGTAGAAAATGAAGATACTCATATCTCTCATGAGCAAATGGTGGTACAAGCACAAGATGTTGATGCTCCACAACCTCCTCCTCAAGTGGTCAATAGAAGAAACACACCTCTCCTACAAGATCATCCACAAGATCTCATCATAGGGAGTCCATCAAAGGGTGTAATGACTCGATCTCAAAAACTTACTTCATTTATTGCTCATCACTCTTTTGTCTCTTGCTATGAGCCTACCAAGGTAGAAGAAGCTCTTAAAGATCCGGATTGGATCAATGCCATGCATGAAGAGTTGAACAACTTCACTCGCAATGAAGTTTGGAATCTTGAAGAGCGACCAAAAGGTGCAAGAGTCATTGGAACGAAGTGGGTGTTCCGCAACAAGCAAGATGATCAAGGTGTTGTTGTGAGGAACAAGGCAAGACTAGTTGCAAAGGGGTTCTCTCAAGTTGAAGGTTTGGATTTTGGAGAGACCTTTGCACCGGTTGCAAGATTAGAAGCCATCCGTATCCTTCTTGCATATGCATCACATCATGAAATGAAACTATATCAAATGGATGTGAAGAGTGCTTTTTTAAATGGCTTTATAAATGAACTAGTCTATGTTGATCAACCTCCTGGGTTTGAAGACCCTAGATATCCTAATCATGTTTATAGGTTGTCCAAGGCACTATATGGGCTTAAGCAAGCCCCAAGAGCTTGGTATGAGCGCCTTCGGGACTTCCTCATTGAGAAGGGCTTCACCATTGGGAAGGTCGACACCACACTATTCACCAAGAAGCTAGATGGGCATATCTTCATTTGTCAAGTATATGTTGATGATATCATCTTTGGATCATCAAATGAAGACTCATGCAAAGAATTTGGTGAATTGATGTCGAAGGAGTTCGAGATGTCAATGATTGGTGAGCTTACATTCTTTCTTGGTTTTCAAGTCAAGCAAATGAAAGAAGGCATCTTCATCTCCCAAGAGAAATACACAAAAGATCTTCTCAAGAGATTCAAGATGGATGAATGTAAGCCAATCAAGACACCAATGCCTACAAATGGACATCTCGACCTAGATGAGGGAGGTAACCCGTTGATCAAACTCTCTACCGTTCTATGATTGGTAGCTTGTTATATTTAACCGCATCTAGGCCCGACATCATGTTTAGTGTGTGTATGTGCTAAATTTCAAGCTAGTCCTAAGGAAACACATTTAATTGCCGTAAAAAGAATCCTTAGGTATCTTAAGCACACACTAAGCATTGGTCTTTGGTATCCCAAAGGAGCTTTATTTGAATTAATTGGCTATTCCGATTCGGATTACGCCGGATGCAAAGTTGATAGAAAAAGCACATCCGAGGGTGCCATTTGCTTGGTAGATCACTTGTGTCTTGGTCCTCCAAGAAACAAAATAGTGTGGCTTTGTCCACCGCCAAGCGGAATACATTGCACGGGGGTGCACATTGCTAGCACAAATATTATACATGAAACAAACTATGCTAGACTATGGAGTAGTTCTAGAGAAAGTACCTCTTTTGTGCGACAATGAAAGTGTGGTAAAACTTGCAAATAATCCGGTTCAACACTCTCGCACAAGCATATAGATATTCGCCATCACTTTCTAAGAGATCATGTGGCTAAAATGATATATCACTAGAAGGTGTAAGATCCGAAGATCAATTAGCGGATATCTTCACAAAACCGCTAGATGAGGCTACATTTTGTAGATTGCGGAATGAGCTAAATGTACTTGATTTTAGTAACTTCACTAAAAATTGAGCTTGTGTTGTCCCTTGCATTCATTGTAATATACAACATGTTTAATTTGTGGCAATGCACATAGGGCTTGTCTAACATGGTTAAGATAACCGCCGAAAAGCGTGTGAAGAAGCTTAACCTTGGATCAAACTTGACAAGCAACTAGATTTACTTACAAGTATTGTATATGCATGAATGGTGTTTTGTCAGTTTGTTCCATTTGCCCTCTTGTTGCCTATTTTCTTAAAAAGAATTATAGCCTAAGGCAAAATATTTTGAAAAATATGAGGGTTTGAGAGAGGTCACTCACATCAGTCCCAATTGGTGTTTATTTGGATCTTTTTCAAGTTGGGACTTGATTGGGAACAGGCAGCGCGAAGGAAGGTTGGAGGTTTGCTGGAAAAGGTGCACCGGACGCTGCTCTCCAGCGTCCGGTCAGTTCACAGGAGGTGAACTGCTGCCGAAGGAGTGACCGGACGCTACGCCTGTGCGTCCGGTCAGGAAGGATTCTGCGTCCGGTCGATCGAAGTGTGCTCAAGTTGTTCTGACCGCACCCTGCCTGCGTCCGGTCATGGACCACCGGACGCGTCCGGTCCCGATTCCAGAGGATTTGGACCTCTCTGGAATCGACCGGACGCTGGGTGGTAGCGTCCGGTCGCTACCACCGGAGCGTCTAGTCAGTGGATCTCGCGCGTCTTCAGGACTCTTTTCGGTTTCCTTTTCTATCGCGTTTGGGGGACTACTTAACCATACCACCAAAAACCGTCGCAATCTTGCCGTCTGCCCTAGCCCGAGCTACCGCCTCCACTGCTCGCCGCCGCAGCCAAGCGCGCCGCCGTGCTGCTGCCTCGCCGCGCCGCCCCACTGCGCCCGAGCCTCCCCGCGCGCTCCCATGCCAGCTCGGCCCGTACCTCCCTTGCCCGCGCTCGCCCAGCCTCCTTGCTAGCCGCGCGCCACCAGGGCTCGCCGCACCGTCGTGTCTCCCTAAGCGCCCGTGCCTCCGGTCTTCCAGGGTCATCAAGTTACATCGTGCCCCAGTCCTACCTCCTTCATCGTTGGTAAGACCAAATTTTTCAATTTGCTCTGTTGTGATCTAGATCAAGCTGTAGTCATTGATTCCCCATTGCTTTCAGATTGTTTGACCTAACCCTAGCCGGCTCTGAGTTCCCCGCGCGATCTTATCTTTTCTCGGTTCGCTGATCGTCAGGTAGAAAGCCATTCGTTTCAATTTCGCATCTGCATTGCTTTCTCTATTAGGGTTTCGCATCTATTAGCAATATGGTTTTTATTTGTATATCCATCTACTCTATCGTGCAGCGAGTCGGTGCCATTGTGGTTCTTGTGGTAGTTGGCAGTCATCTCGGAGCCAAGCTCGCGAGTAAGGATCGAGGCCAAGCCTTGAGAGGTTCAGTTTGTCTGTTGATCCTCATCAGCGTCAGTTCACCATCTTGTCAGTTCAGATGGCCCGCACCAAGAATGTTGGTGGTGGCCCAGGTGATGATGATCAGAGGCCCCCGCCTTGCCAGCCAGTCGGATCGAAGGGCAAGTCAACCAAGCAGGTGACATCCAAGAAGCAGAAGTACCCTGACGCAGAGACAGCGAGAGCAGCAGCTGTTGCAGAGGCCGCAGAGCGTGCCGAGAGATGTGGTGCCCGCAGCGGAGTTGTCATTACAGATCAGCCAGTTTCACCAGCATTCAGAGCTACGCTTGAGGAGGTTGAGCGTCGTCACGGTAGTCCAGCTGGGACTGTCACGTTTGCAGGACGACGGGTTACCATTGAGGAGGGTCCGTCAAGACAAAGAAGGCCCCCACAAGCGAGCCTCAAGACCTGGGGAGGCCGACGAGACAGAGCCGGCACCCTAGCTTCGCCGCTCTGGATGGACCCGTGTACTAGTCTCACCGAGGCCACCGACACAGCAGAGGGGATCACGTCCTCCACCTAGACCACAGGGTCCACCTCCAGTGGTTCACCTCGACTTGAGGGCCGCTACCGCCAGCAGGTTCAGCAGCTGCGTTTTGTTGAGTTTGAGGTTTGGTTTCCCCCGAGGAGGGATGAGAGAGCAGCTGAGGGTTTCTACACGCCACCGCAGGAGGATTTCTACAATGCTTATCTCAACAAAGTGGGGCGTGTTCGGATCTCGTGAGAGTCTGCCGATAGAGTCTATTGTGGCGTGAATGAGAGAGCATTCGCCATACTTGTCATATTTGCCAGGATCCATGATTTGATTGGACGGATGGGGATATATGTACCATCTTGGGTTCGTCAGGGTTCTATGCTTCACTCTTCATCGATCCACATCACAGGTTTATTCACTTTGCTTTTAGAGGCAAAGACTACAGAGTGACGAGTGACAGGGTCAGAGAGATACTGAGGCTATAGGAGCAGCCTATCAAGATACATGAGGTCTGTTATGGACAGCAGGAGCCTCCTAGGCGTCCTCACGGAGGTTTGGTGCCTCCTACAGATTTAGTGCGACATTGCTTCAAGGAGCCTTTTGGAGAGTGGTCGAGGAGGAACCCCAGTGACTTGACCCCCATAGCGAGAGTGCTAGAGGCTATTATCAGGAGGACACTGCTTCCCAGGTTGGGATATAGAGAGGGCCTGACTCGCTTACAGCTCTAGCTTCTTAATGCCCTGATGCAGCAGACATTATTTGATATCTGGGACCTCCTTCTTTCAGAGATGGAGGACACTATAGCTGAGGGATTCAAGGGTCGCAGGCAGCTTCCTTATGCGCACTGGATCACGTTTCTTATCCGCAGAATAGTGCGTGATCAGCCCCCTGGTATGATGGATGAGTATACAGGTGCCACCACAGAGTTCCCAGCTTACAACCTATCACAGAGGATCAGACACACCACTCCTCAGGCACCCAGACAGCCTAGCCATCGTCCCGACATGCCAGAGTCCGCAGCTCAGCAAGATGAGATCATCAGAGGGATTGCAGCCACTGAGGAGGAGGAGCTAGAGGCACAGCAGGAGGTGAGCGAGTACAGTGACAGCTCTGACGACGACTACCAGCCTATACCTCAGATGCCTCCACGCAGACACGATGCAGAGGCCGGTAGCTCCAGTTCTGCTCCACCTGCTCCGCAGACAGACCCCGCTCTCATTGCTATTCTTGAGCGGATGCAGCAGGATCAGACACGACAGGCACAGGAGACAGCTGCCAACTTCGCACAGTTTCAGGCTCGTCAGGACGAGTTCCAGCGGCAGCAGCAGCTCCTTCAGCACCAGCAGTTACTTATGCAGCAGCAGCTCATGGGATTCATGCAGCATGTAGTGACAGCCATTGGGGTTCCACTGCCACAGCCTCCTACCACTTCGACGACTCCAGCAGTACAGCCCAGTGGGCTCCAGAGTCAGGGACAGCCTCCAGCTCAGTTTGCTTCACCGCCTATACAGGTGTCCCAGTGGTTAGCCTCACCCGTGGTAGCCCCGCAGTTCACTCCACTTCAGACGGGCTTCACTCCAGAGCAGTCTTCCTCGCTATTCGTGCCTGACACGTCAGTCTCCAGGAGTCTTGGAGCATCTTTCAGCGAGTTGACCGGCATGCCTACTCCGCCTCATATGCATTCTGCCGGTCCGTCTACAGTAGACCCAGTCGCTGTGACTACTCAGAGGCTCCCCTCGTCTGTCGCCTCGTCAGATCCTACGACAGACATACTAGCAGCTTCACAGGCAGCACCAGCTCCAGCTCAGACCCAGACAGCTTCAGCGACACTTCCTGCCACAGAGGGTCAGTCAGTTCAGAGCTCAGGGTCAGATGATGATGGTACCCGGTTCCAGCTTGCCCCTCGTTCTTCAGCGCCCGGCTCGTCCGCTGCAGCCTCGCCGTCCGACCCCTAGGTTTTGGTGTTTTGACGCCAAAGGGGGAGAGGGTGTTCGAGTATGTAGTCTCAGGGGGAGCTACATTTAGGGGGAGCTAGTTATCTAGTATTAGCCTATTATATACATTTGGAGTTCTATTTGTGTGATACACTATTACTTGTGCATTCGTGTGTTTACTTTCATGCATACTATTATATATATGTGATAGTGATATCTACGTGCTTGTGATATTTGACATGTGTGATTTCTACTTTGCATTATCTATATGTCATATCACTTGTGTTATGCTTATTTGCTTTTGCTTCCGCGCTTATACTTCGAAGCAAATGAGTTTTGTTACTTGTACTCATGCTTAATTCATATCCTTTGAGTACATTGTGTAGGCTTGGGTCATTAAGCTTGCCTAACTCTTTTGTTCTTAACGACAAAAGCTTATATAAACCAAGCCCTTCAAAAACCTCACTCTTTAACATACTCGAGGTGGTATTGTCATCAATCACCAAAAAGGGGGAGATTGAAAGCATCTAGGCCCCTAAGTGGATTTCGGTGATTAATGTCAATACAAGATTACTATGACTAACGTGTGTTTTGCAGAGGCAATTAAGTTAGGTCATGGTAATGGAGATCGATTGGGCAATTGAGGTTGTCATGCCCCTACGATGGAAATCGTTTCGGTTTTCAAAGGATGGACGACAAGGTTAAGGATAACTAGTTCTAAGTGTCAATTGAAGTTGGAGAGACACTTAGAGTAGTTTAGGACTTTGTTTTTCCTTTGGCCGTTCTATGAAGGGGGGTATGAACGGGTAGCTTGACCTAGTTGAGTCTAGTGAGTTAGGTGTGGTGCACACTTGTTAAAACTAGCTCTAGGTAGCTCCTATGAATGCCTAAAATCCTTTGGAGCTAACTTCATTCTCATATGATTGAAAGTTGGAAGTGAATGGAGGGTCAAATACTGACCGGACGCTGGCTTTGGTGTGACCGGACGCTGGCCGCAGGGTCCGGTCAGTTCATTTGACTGAGGAGAACAAGTCTGGTGTGACCGGACGCTGGAAGGTCGTGTGACCGGACGCTGGGGGCCAGCGTCCGTTCGACTCCAGTAAGGGTCTACACTTGAGAAAGTGTGACCGGACGCGTCCGGACAGTGGTGACCGGACCCTGAGTATCCAGCGTCTGGTCGTTTACAGTAAGCATCCAAGATCGACCGGACACGTCCGGTCAGTGCTGACCGGACCCTGTCAGCGTCCGGTCATCACTTGGAAACTGTTGCGTGGGTTGAACTGACTGAAGCGTCCGGTCAGTATGATCGGAGCGTCCGGTCATCCCGCAGAAGCTCATAACGGTTCGTTTTTCAGGCTGCCTTATAAATAGAAGCTCCACTCGCGTGTGAAGTTACTTTTTGCTCATTCCAACAGCTGAGAAACACGTTTGTGAGTGCCAAGAAGAGCAAGGTCCTAGTGAGGTGTTTGTGATTTGAGAATCCAAAAGTGAAACCTCATTAGTGAATCAAGAGTAGACAAGTGTGCATCCATCTTCTCATTAGGCTTCGTGTGGTCAAGTGAGAGTTCGTGCTTGTTACTCTTGGTGATCGCCATCACCTAGACGGCTTGGTGGTGATTGGGAGCTTGGTGATCATCCGGCGGAGCTTGTGGGTGACCCAACTCAAGTTGTGAGCGGTTTTGGGTGATTCGCCGCGACGGAGTGTCAAAGAATCAACCCGTAGAGAGCACTTGATCCTTGCGCGGATCAAGGGGGAGCTACACCCTTGCGCGGGTGCTCCAACGAGGACTAGTGGGGAGTGGCGACTCTCCGATACCTCGGCAAAACATCGCCGCGTTCCTTTCTCTCTCTATTTACTTTGAGCACTTACTTTGAGTATTTACTTTGAGCAATTCAATACTTGTTTCACATCCATAGAATTGCTTGCTAGAGTAAGTTTGGAACATAGGTTGCGAGGTTGTTGTGCATTAGTTTGACATAAACACTTTTCTAGGCACAAGGGGTTAATTGGGCTATCCGTAGGATTTGATTATTGCAAGAAAATTTAGAATTAGCCCAATTCACCCCCCCTCTTGGGCATCTTGATCCTTTCACCACTATTGAACAAATTCTTGCCAGTGAAGTTGTTGCTACGGGTATGTTTCTTGTGAACCAACATCCTGTAGTTGTTTTGTTTGATTCTGGAGCATCGCATTCATTTATGAGTCAAACATTTGTATCCAAGCATAATCAGAGGGTAGTTACTGTAGATAAGGGTAGTTACTGCATAAGTGCAGCCGAAAATCAAATCTCCACCAACCAAATAGTTAGAGATGTGCACATCTCCATAAATAATTGGGAGTATACCGTAGATCTTGTAGTATTGCCCAGGTTGGGAATAGATGTAATCCTAGGAATGAGATGGATGAGTGGCCATGGAGTTCTTATTGATACTTCCACTCAGGTGGTTATGTTAAGGGAACCAGACAGTAAGAATGCTTTCTTAGTACCACTTCCCAGAGATTTTGACCTCTGAAATGTAGCTAATGCTATCCAGCCCGTGACTATTAATGACATTCCGGTGGTGTGTGAATTTTTGGACGTGTTTCCGGATGAGTTGCCTAGGTTACCGCCTGACAGAGATGCAGAGTTCAAGACTAAATTATTACCAGGCATGGCACCTATCTCGTAAAGACCTTATTGGATGCCATCCAATGAATTAGCTGAGCTCAGGGTGCAATTGTAGGAGCTTCTTGAAAAAAGTCTCATTCGACCCAGCTCATCGCCGTGGGGTTGTACTGCCATATTCGTGAAAAAGAAGGATAAATCTTTGTGAATGTGTGTGGACTACCGACCCCTTAATGTGGTAATGATCAAGAACAAGTATCCATTGCCTCGAATTGATATCTTGTTCGATCAGCTATCAAAGGCTAAAGTGTTCTCCAAGATCGATTTGAGATCGGGGTACCACCAGATTAAGATCAGGCCAGAAGACATACCTAAGACTGCTTTCTCTACTAGGTATGGTCTATATGAGTATCTTGTCATATCTTTTGGGCTAACCAATGCTCCTACCCATTTCATGTATCTCATGAATTTAGTGTTTATGCTTGAACTTGATAAATTAGTAGTGGTGTTTATTGATGACATCTTAGTTTATTCTGAGAATGCAGAAGATCATGAAGAACACCTAAGAGTTGTCTTAACAAGATTGCGAGAACATAAGCTGTATGCTAAGTTTAGCAAATGCGAATTTTGGTTAAAGAAAGAAACGTTCCTTGGTCATGTGTTATCTGAAGATGGGATTTCAGTAGATCTAGGCAAAGTGCAAGAAGTTATGGATTGGAAGGCCCCAACTTCGGTTCATGAAGTTCAGAGTTTCCTTGGATTAGTAGGTTATTATTGTCATTTCATTCCAGATTTCTCTAAGATAGTCCAACCCATGACCAGATTGCTTCAGAAAGATGAGAAATTTGTGTAGACTTTGGAGTGTGAAGCTGCTTTTCACACTTTATGGACTTTGTGGACCACCGCCTAGTTTTAGCATAGCCTGACATAGAAAAACCATTTTATGTGTTTTGCGATGCATTTGGTACTGGTTTGGGGTGTGTGCTCATGCAAGAGGGCCAAGTCATTGCCAATGCCTCGCGTCAACTGAGGAAACATGAGGTTAATTACCCAACTCATGATTTAGAGCTAGCCACGGTTGTTCATGATTTGAAGATTTGAAGGTATTATTTGCTTGGCAATGTGTGTCACATTTACACTGATCACAAGAGCCTCAAGTACATCTTCACGCAAATTGAGTTGAACATGACACAAAGAAGATGTTTGGAGGTAATCAAGGATTACAACCTAGAGGTGCATTATCATCCGGGCAAGGCAAATATAGTTGTAGATGCTTTGAGCCGGAAGTATCATAGCAAACCATTACTAGAAGATGGCTTCAACCTTCTGCATCGTGTAGTTTTACATAATCTCACTATCAGTTGCTCTCTTGAAGCTAAGGTCATGGAACTCCAAAAGACCGACGTGGGTATATTTCATATCAAGAGAAAGATGGAAGAAAAAGAGACTAAACATTTTAGATTAGATGAGAGAGGTGTACTCTGGTTTAAGGATGGACTTGTTGTACCTAAAGATAGAGAACTTAGAAACCAAATCTTAGAGGAAGCACACTCTTCTAAATTGTCTATCCATCCTGGTAGTAGAAAGATGTATCAGGATTTGAAGACCCGGTTTTGGTGGACAAAGATGAAGAAAGAAATTGCTGCATATGTGGCTAGGTGTGATACTTGCTTCCGAGTCAAAGCCGTTCATTTGAAGCCAGCAAGGCTAATCCAACCACTACCTATTCCAGGATGGAAATGGGAAGAAATCAGCATGGATTTCATTGTTGGTCTTCCAACCACTCAGAATGGTAATGATTCCATCTGGGTAATTGTGGATCGTCTGACGAAGTCTGCACATTTCATTCCAGTTCAGATAGTTTACCGCCCGCATCAATATGCAGAGCTGTATATCACCCACATAGTGCGATTGCATGGGATACCAAGAACCATTGTGTCTGATAGAGGTTCACAGTTTATGAATCATTTTTGGGAACATTTGCATAATCAGTTGGGTACCAAATTGATCCGAAGTTCTGCTTATCACCCTCAAACTGCTGGGCAAATTGAGCAAGTGAATCAGATTCTTGAAGACATGTTAAGAGCCTATGTAATATCTTCAAAGGGTTCATGGGAGAAATGGCTACCTTTGGCTGAGTTCTCCTACAATAATAACTATCAGGAAAGCATCAAGATGACCCTTTTGAAGCTTTATATGGCCACAAGTGTAGAACTCCTCTGATTTGGGTTGAGCCAGGCGAAAGAAGGTATTATGGTATTAACTTTGTCAATGAAGTCGAAGAGCAAGTTCAAATCATTCAGCAACATATAGAAGCTGCTCAATCAAGACAAAAAAGTTATGCGACAAGAGAATGAGTCCTCTTGTATTTGAAGTTGGTGATTATGTGTACTTGAAAGTATCACCGATGAAAAAGGTACAATGATTTGGTGTGAAGCGAAAGTTGGCGCCCCGGTATGTGGGCCCATACAAAATTATTGAGCAATGTGGACCAGTAGCTTATAGACTTCAACTACCACCAAGAGATGAGCACCATCTTCAATGTTTTCCACGTCTCAAATTAAAGAATTGTCTTCATGTGCCCGAAGAAGCCATTGAATCCACTAATGTCAAGATCCAATCTGATTTGATGTTTGAAGAAAAACCTATCCGGGGATAGAAGAAATGGAGAGAGTGACTAGAAGTTGGTTAAATTCTATAAGGTGGTGTGGAACAACCATAGTGAACAAGATGCAACGTGGGAATGGGACGATTTTCTGCGTGACGCCTACCCCACTTTCTACAAGGATTGGTAGGTCTTTCCAATCTCGGGATGAGATTTCTATAAGGGGGGAGGGGCTGTAACACCCTAGTGTTAAGCATGCATTTGGCATTGGCATTACACGAGCACAAGCATCATTGATCGTTCATGAGCATGAGCATCTCAAATTTGCATCTCTATGATTGCTTATATTACATGTGTTGTCACTAAATGCTTTACATATGCTAGGGTTTACATGTGACCAATGTATAAAATGCTTGTGGGACCTTAGGGGTACCTTACACATGTTTAGAATGTCATATAGAACAACTTTGGTATTCATGACTTGGACCAATTTGGCTTCTAAGTCATGGTTATAGTGTAACTTACCATTTTTAAGTTGTATGTTTGACTTAAGCTGAACTATGACATAGACTATTTGCATGGTAGTGTACCCTTAAGCAAAGTTGTAGTACTTGACTAGAGTAACAACTTTTATTTTTGGGTCATGGTCTAATTCAGCTCCTAACTTGCTCAAACATAGCTCACAAGTAGCAATAAATTACTATTTTTGAGTTGGAAAATTTTTCTAAGTCTGGATTGTGTTTACAGTTTCAAGGTACCTATGTTTGTCGTGCTGTAGCTCATAAACTAGACCGATCTAGATGAAACTCATTTAAGCAAAGTTGGAGTACTCATGAAGCTCTACAACTTTGATTATTATGATTTTTGCTGAATCGCGCTAGTTTGAGAGATACAGAGTAAGGAAGTTGATGGTTTCAGTCGAGCTGAATTAGGCTCATGCCGATTTGGGCAGGCCGGTGGTGGCCAACCGTCGCAGGCCACGCTCGCTATCTGGCAGCCATAAATCGGTGCAGGCCCCACCAGTCTGGCTGGGGAGAGCCTCATTACCGCCACAACACGCCCATCTGCATCTCTCACGCTCACTTCCTCTCCCTCGCTTGCTCTCGCACCCACCAGCGGAGCGCCGAGCCCGCCATTGCCGCCACCGTGCTCTGCCACCATGTAGCGCCATCATTGCTGCACCACTTCTCAATTTAGTTCGCCAGCAGCTCCACCATTGTCACCTCTTCCACCCCGACCCGCTAGCCCCAATTGCCGAGCCTTGGTAAGGGCGAATTTTGCATCGCCGTCTCCACGATCTCGTCGGAGCGCCGCCACATGCTCGACTTACCATGGCTGCACCTTTCCACCGCACCTCCTGTCCTACTTTTCTCTGATCTATAGTCGCATGGTGGTCCTTACACTTAGGTAGGAGCTTGGCTTGACACTGCTACTTGGTCGTGCGGGAACACACCACCGCTCTCGCCATGGCCGCCATGGCCGCCATGGTGGTGCGCAAGCTTGCCGTTGCCGAGCTAACCCATCGCCTCCTATCTCTTTTGCATGCATTAGGATGAGTGAGCCTAGACCTAGCATATGGCATGATGGAGACCCACCTCTCGCCGCCATCTTGCCAGAACGCCGAGAGCACCATCGTGCTCTATGCGCCGCCGCTGTGGCATGCACGCGGTCGGAGTTCACCGTCGCCTCGCCAGAACCCTAACCACCCTGGATATCTTCATTAGGATGCCATGAAAACATAGCACATCTCACCAGAGCCCATGATGGCCAGAGAACACCGGCATACCACCACGCCGCCTCCGCCGTCTGCCATTGCCACCGGCGAGCGTGCTCCTGTGCACTGCCGGTCGAACGAGGGGCACCACTGGGTGCGGGGGAGTGCAACCGTGGTGACGTGACCACCGGAGACATCGCTGTTGGTGAGCTTTCGCCGGTCAAACGCTGTCTCTGTCCTGGTGTTGCTGACGCGTGGGACCTGCTGATCAGCGGGCCCCATCTGTCAGTCACTGTGTTGTATTGATTTTTCTTATTTTTCATAGATTTGAATACCAACTTCAAAAATTCATATCTAGAGCTAGGAGTGTCCAAATGAGGTGAACCAAATTTTGTTGGATTCATCTTGAAGTGTAGTATTTAATAAAAATATGAAACCCACTGTTTGGGATGGTTTTCTAGGAGAATTAAATGGAGCTATATAAGTGCTTTTAAATTGTTTGCAATCTTGTAAAATGTATAACTTGAGCTAGAAAAGTGATAAAATTGTGATTCCAATTTTGCTGATCTTGTGTTGACTTGCTCTAGTTATGAAAAATGTTGAACTTGCAGTAAACTTGCTTTGAGTAGGGTCTTTCTATTTATCTTTTAATAAATGGTGTTTTCTGAGGAAATTCATAAGGATAATAATAAGTAACATATTGCCATGCAAATTTTTGTACAGTATTAATGGGTTTTAGGAAAGCTAAGAAAAATATGAAACCTATTGTTTGACACTTTTTAATAGGGATAACTATTTTCACTAAAATCAGTCCTTATTACTTATCATTTGTGTAGAGGTGTTGTACTTGTTTATTTAGCATGAAATTTTTACTGTAGCCTATGGGATCATATATGAACCACTGTAATTTTCTCAAAATTTATTGTGCACTTTTGATATATTTTCTTTATTTTGCCTTAGTGTCCAAATAAATTAATAAAGGCATTTAAATAATTTATTTGGGCTTGACCATCATATTTTCTAGAGTGTGTATGATGCCAATGAACTGTTGGTACCTTTGGTTGTACCCAATTTTGATTTCTAGTATGCAGTAAAATATTTTGGCTCTAAAATTCAATTATAGAAGTTGTTTGGATAGATTCTGTTGCTAGGTGTTTTGCATAGGTAAAATGGAGTTTGCTGTAAAAATTGTTAATAACAAAGTTATAGGGAATTTCTTTATCTAGCTTGTGTGAAAATTTCAGGGCAATAGGCCAAATGGTTTGAGAGTTATAGCGGTTAAAATTTGGTCTTCCCAAATGTTTACTCTCTAGAATTTCTGGACAGAACTGGAAAGTTTACCTATTTTGGCTAGGAAAGTAGTTGAATTAGCTTTTGGAGATTAAATGAAAGTTGTAGGAAATTTTATAAGCTTTCCAGAAAGTCTAGGATCATAGCAGTTGGTTGAGTAGAACTCTAGTTATGATCTATACTTGTAGCTGTTGTGTTGTGGTCTAGAAATAGACTTAGTGTTGATTCTTGAAATTTCTAGAGAAGAGATATGCACCTACTCAGTAACTAAGAATTTAACCTTGTTATCATCCTAATGACCTAATATGATAGTCATCATTTAACCATGTGCATTATCATGACATATGATCCATGACCCTTCTTGTGAATTCATGATTCTCACTTTTTGCATATGCATGCAATAGGTGCGACGGAAGAAATCACCATGTTGGAGTATGAAGCTAATCCCCAGGAAGAGCATTAGGAAGTGTAGCAATAGGAGGGCCCAGGAGAAGGCGAGCCCGATGGTGAACAGTTGCCTGAGTGCCCAGATCACTAGCCCTCAACCTTTGTGAAAGGCAAGCCCCGAGCATTTTACTCCTCGTATGTTTTCGAACTATCAACTTTAGTCCTTTTATGTTGATGCATTAACTACTAAGAGTTGATTGGAACCACTTGCTACATATATCTTCCTTGTTTAGATATACATATCTTGTATGCTATGAAGGTTCAGGATCAAATATGTGCTTAGCCATGCTTAGTCGATAGAAGCCGGGTGATTACCTATCACTTGGATGATATAGGCGGATAACTAATCATGGTTGGCTATATGTGCTAGCGTGGAATATAACCATGTGTTAATGAATAAAGGAGACCAGGCTAGATTGTGATAAAGAAGCAACAAGGCATGGAGGTCTTGGGTGCCTAATTATCCCCATCTGTGTCGGTTATGGCCCGATCCACTGTATGTCCTCATGTCATGTTGAATGCATGCCTAGCACTTAGTTGGACGGATCCGATGATACGACCACGAAGCTAAGTAGCTCGATTCAGGTCGAGCCCCGATAAGTGAAAGTGCGCACACTAGAGGTAGTAAGGATGTGCAGAGAGCCAATGGCGTGAGTCCAAGGGCGGGATTGGGTCCTGATCTTCCTGGCAGACTGGTAGAATCTCTGAGGGTGCAGCGCTGATTGGACCCGCAAGTTAGTCCTGAATTGTACCAAAGGTGACTTGAGGCTACCTTCATGAGGTGTGCCTCGGTTTATGTTAGGAATAAATTCCCCAGCTAGGTAGGAATCGATTCGAATCGCCGTCTCTCCTAGAAAGTGAGAACTTGACTGAGCAGCGGCAATGTAGAAGCACTAATGGAAACTTGATGGTTATGATGATGCTCAAAGTATTCTTATACCGGATATGGTTACTAATGCTTGTTAGCTTAATCAAGTGATTGCTCTAGTACATTGAATAGGTATTCAAATTGATGCTAGAGGTACTAAATCTCCAAGTTATATTACTTAAGCTTTTATGCAAAATGTTGTCAAACTAACTCCACCTCTCAAAGACATACATACTCCTTGGTGTCTTATTATTTTGGTGTATGACGGATAAGTCTAGCTAAGTACATTCTCGTACTCAGGGTTTATTCTCATTTGTTGCAGATGACGTGATGTACCATGGTTATTGCAAGCACTGCATAACTCCTACTATTGATGGAGAGTAAGACCAAGGGCATGGTCATTCTATATCATCTCTTCTATGTGCTTTTGTTGGAGATGATCCAAAACTGGCTATGTATTTGAACTATCATGATGTTGTTTCAAAACTATGTTGCTTCCGCTACTTTGAAATTGAGTTGTAATAACACTATTGAAACTCCGATGTATGATAACTATTTGTGAACCTATTGTAATATGTGACTGGTTGTGTTGAATCATGTACGATCTTGGTTTGTACGTTGGTTTGCTTGAGATCCCTCGTGATTTCATCGGACTACCGGGTTTATATGGGTTCAAATATGACAGTTTGATCGCTTCGGTGATTGCTATTGTACTTGTGGTCTTATAAATTGGATGGTTCTGTTATAGAGGCCGGCGGAGTGGAGAGGTCGGATGGTGGTGGGAGCCATTGCCAACTCTCCCTCCGTCGTGACGATGAAGTCTAGGTCCCCGAAGCACACATGCGTGCCCGGGACCCAGCTGAGGTTGTGACTAGCCATCTGAGGCCTAGTGTGGATGTCGAGACGCGCAAAAGTCCCCTACCTGGCGCGCCAACTGTCGGTGTTTTGAGTTGCCACCAATAAGTAAATTTCTAATATTGTGCGTCTGGCCCAAATGGTGTACTAAGAGGACACGAGGTTTATACTAGTTCGGGCAGAATATCCCTACATCCAGTTCATTGCTGCTGCTCGTGTTACTAGCACTGAAAGTTCGTAGTAGGGGTTACAAACAGTCGAGAGAGGGATAGGTCCCAAGTCTCGTGTGAGAGGAGCGAACGGGCACTGGGGGCTCGGTCGCTGCTCCATTGTGTGTTCAGGGTTCGATGAGTTGATCGGATTTGAGTCGAGTATGGTCTCGAGACGAGTCTGGATGTGATGTGTTACGATGCCCCTTATGGGAAGCCCTGCTTTCCCTTTTATAGGCTAAGGGAAAGCACGGGTTACAGTGAAGAAAGAGAAGAGAACGAGAGGAAGAAGTCCTTTAGGATCGCCAGGTCTATTCTCCTCCTTTATGTGGGTCCAGCCGACCCTATAGACGTCAACAGGGACAACTTCTCGTCGTGGCCCTGTCCATCACTGGCGCCACGTGCAGGCGTCATCTACTGGTCATGGAGCCCCACTCCGTCCTGGCGGACGTCGTGGTGAACTGACGTGCCGGTCAATGTTTGTACGAGGGTTAGGCAGAACATCATCTGTATGCCCGATGCTGTTCCTGACCTAAATCCCAGGTATGGCCCGTCATGGGTCACGGGCTACATTGAGGCGTGCCAGTCACTTCCCTGGCATTAGAGCTTTGACCTAGGCCCATACGCTTGGATCTGGAGTGGTTGGCGGCGGTATGGGTCTCCGTCGGGTGAGAAGGAGCCTCCAACCTCAGGGTCGGGCTAGACGGAGTTCCTTCCTAGAGGCCAGGCGAGGCGGAGCGCAAACCCAAGGGCCGGACAAGGCGGAGCCCGCGACCTTGCTGTTGGGTGAGACGGAACCCGCCCCCAGAAGTCGGGCGAGGTGGAGCGTGGACCCAAGGGTCGGGCGAGGCGGAACGTGGACCCAAGGGTTGGGCGAGGCGGAGCGCAGACCCTAAGGGTCGGACGTGGCGGAGAGCGGACCCAAGGGTCGGGCGAGGCGGAGCCGGCCCTCAGAGGTCGGGCGAGGCAGAGCTTGCATGCCTAAGTTTGAATAAAACCAATGGTGAGAATGCCAATGGCATAAGTCAATGTAGTGTAACATTGACAAGTTTATAGAAGCATATATTAATAGGTACAGTATCAAAAAAGTATATTTAATAGTCTATATAATAAATCTAGTTTAGACGTTGTAGATGTTTGTGCATTTTCTATAAACTTGATCAAAACCAGATAATAAAGTTTGATTTATGACAAAGTTAAAACAACTTTCCTTTTGGAACAAAGGGAGATGAAATTAAATAAATCCTATAGATAGCAAATTAAATTCAATGGAGTCTCCGTCTACCAGCATATATAATAATATATAATAACAAATAAGATGCCCGTTTATTTTTTGCATAACGAAATCCATTCTTTAATCTGATTGGTAGAACAGACAGCCTACAGCCCCTCGCCTTTCTAGACCGCATCTATAAATATGGTTACTTGCCAAACTGATGCACTCGCACTATACCTTATTATATCTCGATTATTAACCTCCGATCGATCCGCTAGAAGATGAGCGGCGAGTATCCACCGCCGGCGGGGGCATGGACCACCGGCCTCTGTGGCTGCTTCAGCGACTGCAAGAGCTGTGAGTCGCCATTCTTCTTCTGGACAAACAACTAAAAGCCTTATTTAACACGAATCCATTATATATATATATATATATATATATATATATATATATATATATATATATATATATATATATATATATATATATATATTGATGATTAAGCGTATACATATGTAAATTCTCGTGGATTTTTTGCTGCGAGCCAAATTAAACACGACGACTTCACCAGCAGCTAGCTAGACATCAGCTACTGCTAGGTACTAACAGACGGACGGTGGTGCCGCAGGTTGCCTGTCGTTCTTCTGCCCGTGTATCCCGTTCGGACAGGTGGCAGAGGTCTTAGACAAGGGCGTCACATGTAAGATACGATCTCTGTTTCTGTTCAAATTGAACTGAAGTGGAACGAAGAACAACTTGATGATTAACATGTGTACGTCGTCGTACGTTGTGTGCATCATCAGCCTGTGGTCTAGCCGGCCTGATCTACTGCTTGCTGCTGCATGCCGGGGTGTGGCTGCTCCCGTGCCACTGCCTCTACACCTGCACCTACCGTCGCAAGCTCCGGGCGGCGTACGGCCTGCCGCCGGAGCCGTGCGGCGACTGCTGCGTCCACTTCTGGTGCGGCCCATGCGCGCTCTCCCAGATGTACCGAGAGCTCAAGAACCGGGGCGCCGACCCGGCTGATGGTAAGCAAGGACGCCTTGTCTCATCAGTCATATTCATTTATTCACTGCAAATTAATTAAAGTTAAATTAGTTTGACTTTTGCGTCTTTTTTATGGAGGCTCGAGGGAGTAGTATTTGTACCAGTACTCCTTCTATCCCTAAATATGTGATTTTCGTTTTCCGAGAAATAACTTTGACTAAATATATATAAAAACTATTAATCTATTTTCATAATAAATTTATTTAGAGATACAAATGTTGCACGTATTTTCTATAAATCCAGTTAAATTTACGGTAAAAAAAACGACTGTTATTTAGGGACGGAGGGAGTACTTTCGAAATCAATTCATCTAGATTGTGAGTTTATGACTACAAGATGGCATTAGGGCGGTCCTACGTAGTTTCTATACTTATTAATTTTCATAGACACTACATGCAGAAGCAATGGTCCCAATAGATGGTTTCTACAGAATAATTTTTTATCCAATCACATACATTCTCTCTCCATTCTCTACCAATCATGTCCCTTCATGTCTTGGTTCTCGTGTAGACATGATTTCTAACTTAGACCTAGCTTCTATGATTTTTGCTCTCTCTCTTCAATAACTATCTTGCCACGTCAGAAAAATGCTTAGATAGCAGTACAATTAATATCTATAGAAACTATGGTGGTTTGTATATTGAGAGTGCCCTTACGAGGTGCATTGGTCACATCAGCTATCCCTCGTGAAACATTTTATGGCACTGTTTCAAATTACCACATCAGCTAGAATTAATGCAGTAAATTTGAAAAACAACTACTCTTAATGTATAATTTTTTTGATAGCCTCTTCATAACATTCAATTCCATGACTCATACAAACCAAGCCAAATGAGTTCCGTCTACATGAAACTAATTTTCTCTCTCTTCTAAAAAAATATTCGCCCTATTCTGCAACACTACTTCAGCAGTACTTTTCAGCGAACGAACAGGGTTATCCTCTGATAACAAATCAGCATAAGCATCAGTATAAACCAAATTTCAACGAAACAAACAGTGTTGTCATAAAGAATGCCTATATATGTGACATATTATTAAATGCGGATGAAACTACCACCAAGACTAGCTTAAGATAAAATAAATGACACCCACATCATTGTATTAAAACATGCTTTGGATAGATATGTTTTCTTTTTTTTCTTTACTAAAATCACAAAATATAAATACCAAAGTTCTTTGGAGGCTGTGAGGCAACCTATACCATGATTGTAAAGTTATTTTGTTTTTTAGGTATATAATTTTTGTTATGTATCTATATATATGTTATGTCTACATACACATTAAAAAACTATGCACCTTTAAAAAATAAAATAACTTATAATTTAGAATAGAGGGATTACGATATATTGTCATTGTTCTATGGCTTCATATCCTTGTGAAGGCAAGAAATGTTTCATTTTAAAAAAAAAATTGATAACATGAGTCTAGTGCCATGTCACAAATAAAACATGAGGTTAGGGCTATGTAATAAGACGTATCTGTGACATTATTGTTCCTCAAACTATATAATTGTTGGCTTCTTATGCACCATAATATACATATACTCTACGCAGTAGCGGACCTAGGAAAGCTTTAGAGCTCGGTTAAATCTTAGTATGATGAGTATTTGCCATAGAAAAATTTCAATCCTTCAAATAACATGACAACTTCATTACGAATTCATCAAGGAGCCCGAGCGGCTGGCCAGGGTGGCCGGACGGTGAGTCCACCCCTGACTGTACACCTAAACAAAGCATGGATCCACTAATGGTTAAGTTCCTTGTTTGCTGGAACACGTGCCGAGGGTTAAGTACAAGATTGGGCACATATGCTTTTATTTTTTTGGAATTCCTTAATTAGATGATGAAACAACAATGCCTGAGGTGGCTTACACCCCCCCAGGTCGAGTTTAGATGATGAAATGGTGTTGTTTTTTTTAACGGTAGACCACGTTCCTCTGCATGTGGATAGCAAGTCATATTCCTCAATTAATTTGTCAGCACTGCCTTTTGAAGGTAGTTGTACATATAGGATAGTAGAAGATACCCCGTGTGTTGCTGCGGTATTGTGAAGAATTATGATTAAAATTTACAGGAGATGATGTAGATAGCTTGCAATTAAGAGGTACAAAGTTAGTGTGATGATATGCCTATTAATGGGAGGTGATGTGAATAGTCAGTGAGTTTAATATGTATGGCTTGCTCGTCGATATAGACTTATAGTGCAGTTTAGTTTATAAGAGCACACAAATATGTGCTCATTAACTGCTTATGATTATAACTGTAACTGCACGCACGTGTATGTTATGTAAAATATCTGTATTTGTACCTTTTCCCCCGAGCATAAACACTATATATAATGCGTTATATTTCAGTACAAATTTTAAAAGACACAATGCACTGTATTTGAGAGAGTATATCTTAATTAGCTTGTTGTAAACTTCAATCTAAGTTAGACTTCTCTAGTTTTGATCAAGTTTATAGAAAAATACATAAACACCTACAACATCAAACCAAATTCAGTAGAAATATACAATATGATATATGTTAATTTGATTTGATATTAAATATATTTTAATATAGTTTTATATAAATTTGGTCAAACAAATTAATTTACAGCAAATGGGGTAATAACATAATATAATGTTAACTGACCTTTAGATACATCATACATGCATGATTACACTTACACGTCGTCGTACACATGCATGATTGCTAGTTACATGTATGTACGAGGTTAGGAGCAACAAATATAAAAAGTTGAGGTGTATATCCTGCCGTCACTCCGGATCAGAGAGGGGACAAGGAGCACTAGCTAGGAGGCAGTGATCGGTGGATTGTTTTGGTGGAGATGGGACGGGGAATAAGGGCGCGGCCGACGCCGATGGCCGGGGCAACGACGGCCGGCCGGCAGCAAAGAGCGCACTATATATGTATGTCCCCTCTCCTGTTGCTGCTTTAGTTTCTTCGCGGGCCTGACCATCGTACCTGTCTCCATTCCCACTCAGTTATATTCTCTCGACAAACTTGTCAACTCCTACGTGATCCTAGCTAGGCCTTTTTGTCCATAATTATATAATAATAAGTTGTTCCATAAAAAAAATTAGCGGCCATGCTTTTGACACGGAGACGCAGTCCTCCCTTGGTTAGTTTCTTTGACATGGACGAGTCAAATATACTTAACTTTGACTCAGAAATTCACCAAAGATTATTGCTCTCTTTGTCACTAAAAAATTATCAATGCAAGATTCGTGCTAGTCAAACTTTATTAATTTTCACTATGGTTCGAAGAAAACCATAATGTAACCAGCTGCAATCTAGTAATCCGTAAGCCTCTTTGGAGGATGGCTCCCAAAGAGCTGGTGGCACAATAGTGGAATTCCTTTGGAAGACACGGACAGGGTTTGTGGTTGTTTCTTTCTTTCCAAAAAGCCAAGAGACGAGAAGGACGGGACCAAGGAATCGATCGGAACATTTTCTGAAACCCTTGCATGCCATCGACAAACCCAACATGGATACTTGTGTGGAGATCGTTTCCCATCCCAAAGACCGGATCGATCCGTGGCTCGGTGCACCAACCACTAGACTTGTTTGCTGTAGACGCAGCCAATCAGCAGCTGGTGATGGATCCATTGTTTCTGACTCTAGTTTGGTCCTAATATAAAAGGCGCCGCGCACTCATCATGCATGCATATGGTCCCGATCGAAGGTTATGCCTACAGAAACAAGCTAGAACGCCTCGTGGTGGTGGGTTTGCCTTCCACGTACAGCACTCTGGCACGGTCCATGCCAGTGGATCCTATCCTATGCACTGGAAACTAGCTAGTAGAAAAGAATGCCTGCATATATGCGGAAGCAGCTGATCGAATACTCCCCGCTGGCCGGTAGACCAACGCTTGCATATATGCACCGCCCTGACAAGGTTTGGGGCGAGGAGACTAGCTAGGAGACAAGCCGAGAGGGATGTCGAGATGGAGGAGATGTACACCGGGACTAAGGCTGGATAACGAGCTGGCTCAGCTCCGCTCGTTCTGGCTCGTTAAGAGCTCGGCTCGTTATCCTAACGAGCCAGAAAGCCAGCTCGGCTCGACTAGTTAAAAAATCGAGCTGGCTCGTTAAGCTCACGAGCCAGGTATAAAAAATACACAAAATATAATATTTGCATTTATCTAAAGTTTGAGAATAATAATAATATAAAAAAATACATCTAGACCAGTTACGAGTCAATTTATAGGGTCTAGACCAGTTACCAGTCAATTGTAAAGTGCAAGACATGAAGTAATACAAAAACTAATATAAGTTTTGATACTTTTTATCCTGGAAGCTTGGCTCGTTTAGCTCGCGAGCGGCTCGTGAGCTGGCTCGACGTGGCTCGTTATAGCTAACGAGCTAAAATCTTTGTAACTTCCTCCTTCCAAATTTTTATGTTTTTTTTTCTTCTTCTGAATGATTTTGTTTTCATGTTTTCAAGGATGGGAAGCGCTCTCGCAGAAGATGACTACGGCTCCTGTACCAATGAAAGATATGACGCGCTGACGAGAGAGCAACTCTTCTCCTAATAAATCACACGCTGTGGAAAGCCAGCCGGATCGATATCAGCAACCAGTACTACGTCCACGTGTTTTATGTACAAAGTAGCCTTGTCCATGTCACCTGACTATATATATAGCTCGATCGCGTCGTAGTAATAAGTGAATAATGTTTTATATGTATTGCTAAAATATGTAAATAATAAGGTCCATGCATGTTTAATTCGGATCCCATAACGAATTGTTTGTAATAAATATATATAGGTATATAAAAACGGTAAAACTAGCTTGTAGGAAAATTATAAATAATGATCATGCATATTTTTGTAAATTTCTCCAAGCCATAGGCGTGTGATTGCTATGCAGCATGCGCGGGCCAGCCCCGCCTACCAAAAAAAACCTACTAAGGTCCAAAACCACTTATAAAACCTACACAAGATTTATCTAGATATACACTAGGTTGTTCTAAGTAGCGCATAGCACAAAAAGAGTTTTGCACCATATATTCCAACCATATCCACTAAGCTAGCAAGTTGAACTAAAAACGTAAAGCGCGCGCACACACACCAAGGAATGCATAATATACACGTAAATGAGTTACCGCGATGATCCTTTCAGCATTCTAGAAATCCCATTACCACTAAGCTAAAACCCCCATCAGGTTTTGCAGGGCGACGGTGAAAGTGGACAATGAAAATCATGTTGGTCACTGCTGGTATGCAAACCGGTGGTGATAATCGATTAAAAATTTTAAAAAATATGCTTGTGATGCTGCCATGCCTATTGCTTGTGCTGCCATTCATGCTGCTGCTTGTTACGCCCACGACACCACGATGCTGCCCTTGAAAGCTGCCGCTGCTGACTAGATCTGCCGCCACCCTTGGTGCTCCCCGAGCTCACTGTCGTGGAGTAGAGCCAGCTGCCATGGACGCGGGCGCTGCACTAGTGTGGTGGGACGATAGCCATGTGGCACCACCATAACTATTGGTCGCACCCATGCCGCCTCCAAGGTACGGTGTCACACGGCCCATGCCCAAGGGGCCGCCGCAAGGGACGAGGAGGGGGCCACCCCCTGGGGCAACAACCGCGTCCATGAGGGACCGCTGCTAGGGGGCCGCACCATGGGCTTTTATATTTTTTGCTAGTCTCTCAGATGGCGCACATTCAAATAACACCCTCCCAAAATTTCTTACAAATTTACCACCGGAGAGAAGAAATCTTACAAGTTTGCCAAAAAACAGGCTTTTTTGCTTGTGTGGTGTGCTAGGTCACGATGCCAGCATGGAGGTGGCTTGCTCAAAGATGAGGCTGCCCCTACCCTCAGCAACACAAACCGGCACATCGCTGTCCCATGCCTCAAGCCGCTAGCTGCCGTCATCGACCTCTTCCTCCATCGCTAAACCCGTGTCCAGCGCCAGATACAAGGTACGCCAATGCGCCCTCATCTCACAACCTCATTTCCCGCGTGGGTTTGCCTGTGGATCTTGGCTAGTGTTTTGGCTATGGTTTTTATTTGGTTCGTACTTTCGTAGAATCTCCTTGCACTTTTGCACCATGGGCACTTGATCAGAGGGAACCCTATATCCTTCCCTAGCGGTAGTCGGACCAGCGGCACCTCCATTGTAGGGGGTCCTCCCCCTAGAAGCACCTGATCTGCTACGCTGATGTGGTGGTTCGCCACGTCAATTCAACTAAACTAGCTGTCATCCGCTTGACCGACCCGCTTTAGCCCTAAATTGACAATGAGGATCCCTAGGAGAGTGTTATCCGCACCTCCTCTTCTAGGATCTTTGAGTAGAAGTACATCTCACGAACCAATCATCAAGCATTTCACATAACACAATCATCATATACATTGAAGAATTTAACAAGTTACATCATTGACCATAAGATACAGGTAAGATATGAAACTAATATAACATTTCATTTATTAACCCATATACTAGCTAAGTTCACTCTTGGTCACTTTTCTACTAATCGTCAGAGTAACGACAACTTACCGGGGACGCCCATGCGAAGTCTGCTACAATTCAACTTCACTTGAGCTTGGCTCAAATGGTCATCAAGTCTAAAGTACATGCAAAACAACTTATTGGTAGCACCATGAGTATATTGTGTACTCGAAGGGCTTATTCCAACATATATATTGGGTCGATGCAGGGATTAATAGGCATTTATAACTTTGCATAAAAAGCATGGCGTTCACTAAAAGATGACATGCTCATGATTCACATTTTGATTCTTAACAAGTATATATAGTACATTGACAAGTAACATTTGAGAACATTATTAAGTGATCAAATATTGTATGAATCATCTCATCATCAAGTTCAATCATTCTCACTACACTAAGTCTAGTGTTGGTATTTCTTAACGCAAATAGAAAGAATCCGCAAGCGCATGGAATTACCGTTGTAGCCTTCACCCGGAAGTATTCAGGGTATCGTATTTTCCACAGGGAACGGAGGTACTTCTTCTAGCTAGTTCATCCAAGGACAACACAAGGGTAAAGTTGGAAAGGGTAGAGATGGATTCCAATGGCTTTTGGGTCTATGAGAAGATAAACTCTGCTATCACTTGCTTATTTCGAGCATTGGAGCACACCTGGTCTGTCTGGCAATACCGGCCATTAGCTCTATGTGAAACCCGAACGTGGGGGATTACGAGGGATGGACAGGGCTATCACCACCTGCTGCCTACTCCTCAACCATGGGGAATGAGGCAAACAAAGGTAGCCTCTAGCCTAGACACCATGTCTATGCTATCGACTACTACTCTAGCATCACATAGGGTTATCCATCTTTATCAAGGTCCTCTACTAGAGTATCCACTACAAGAGCGAACGATGAACCCACAAACATGTAAGAGCAAAGCTTAACTAATCAAAGACTTAATGCCATAAGAAACACGAACACTCACTTAGCGAAAAAGTCCGTTGAGGTATAGATGTTTGTCGAGGTACAAGTTGTGGAGACATCAACAAGCCCGGTGCTTCCCTAAGCTCTTCCTCACATCGCTCCACAACCAAGTCTACTAGCTATCTAGGGCGTAAGCCCTTGGAATGGTGCTCAAGTGTGGTGCTCTTCCTCATTGATATGTTGTTCTCAAATGAGGAGGGGGTGTTGTAACAGAACTGTCCAATCTATAAGAGCACAAGTACAATGGCAATCACCGAAGCGATCAAACCGTCATACTTGAGCCCATATAAACCCGGTAGTCCAATGAAATCACGAAGGATCTCAAACAAACCAACATATAAACCAAGATCGTACATGATTCAACACAACCAGTCATAGGTTACATCACAGTTCACAAATAGTTCACAAGTACCTCACATACATCGGTGTTCACATAGTTATTACAAACCAAGTTTAAATAGTGAAAGCAAAGTAGTTTGACATCAACATCACACTTAGTTCAAATACATGCTAGTACCACGGTCATTTCTAGCAAAAGCAGAACAGAGAGGATATCTTAGGAGTACCATGCCCCATGGTTTAGTCCTCATCCACGGCAGGATGAAGGCAGTTCTTACAATACCCATAATACATCATGTCATCTACAATAAGAGGGAATAAACCCTAAGTACAAAAATGTACTCAGCTAGACTAACCCATCATAAACTAGAAATAATATGACACTAAGGAGTATGGATGGCTTTATCGGTGGAGTTAGCTTGACAATATTTTGCATAAAATCTTAAGTAACATAACTTGGAGATTTAGTACCTCTAGCATCAATTTGAATACCTATTCAATTAAGCATCTCTAGATTATTACCTGTACTAGAGCAATCACTTGATTAAGCTAACAAGCATTAGTAACCATATCTGGTATAATAATTTGAGCATCATCATAACCATCAAGTTTCCATTAAGTTACTCTACGTTGCCGCTGCTCAGTCAAGTTCTCACTATCCAGGAGAGATAGTGATTTGAATCGATTCCTACCCAGCTAGGGAATTATTCATAACACAAACCCATACTTCCCTGTCGGGGTCGTATCGGGTCACCTTTGATACAACTCAGGAACCAACTTCATGGGTCCGATCAGCGCCACATCCTTAGAGATTCTACTAGTCTGCCAGGAAGTTCAGGCCCGGCCTGCCCTTGGACTCATGCCACTAGCTCTCCGCACATCCTTACTGCCTCCAGTGTGCGCACTTTCACTTACCTAGGCCCGTCCTGAATTGAGCTACTTGGCTTCACGGTCGGAATGACTTATCCGGCCAACTAAGTGCTAGGCATGCGTTCAACATGACATGACGACATACAACTAATCGGTCCTTAACCGACATAGACGGGGATAAATAGGCACCAAGATCTCCATGCTTTGTGCTTCTCTATCACAATCCTCTCTCGGTCTCCTTTTTATTCATCAACATATGGTTATTTTCGTGATAGCAATTATAGCCAACCATGATCAGTTATCTACCTATATGTTTCAGGTGACAAGAAATCACCTGACTTCTACTGGACTAAGCAAGGCTAAGCATATATTCGATCATAGACCTACAAAGGATTCAAGATATATTTGCCTGGACAAGGAGAATATATGCAGCAAGTGTTTCCAACCAACTCCTATAACCTAATGCATCAAACATAAAGGACCCAAGTGATATTTGTAAAAACATAGGAGGCTTATAATGCTCTGGGGCTTGCCTTTCAAGAACGAGGAAGGTTGGTGGTCAGGACACTCAGGAAGATCTTCTAAGTTGACTCTTCCTTCCACCTGAACTTCCTGCTCCTGGGCTGCCTGCTGCTCCTCTAGATGCTCCGGTTTGAACTCGAGGAGCGTCACTCCTTTCGGGGAACCTATTGCATGCATATGCACAAATGAGTATCATGAATGCATAAGATATGAGATGATATGATGAATTTTATACACATGAGCATGGTTATCCACAAGGTATATGATAAGTTTAACATTCGTTGGTAAGGTAGATGTATAACTTTCTTCTAATTGATCTTTACTGAGTAGGTGCATATCTCTTCTATAATATAAGAAACATACACTCACCAAGTTCTAGTAACCTAAGGTAAAGTTGTTCATCATCAATAAGAGGCTTAGAACCTACAGCTAACAACTAATCTCAATTAGCCTAAGCATCTACGCAAGCATCACATAAGACAAACAACTACAATTGACTTAGTCATTTCCTGCTGTAAACGGCAGCTACTTAATTTGGTTATATCCAGAGTTTTACTCAACCAAATACTATGATCTTGGACTTTCTAGAAATATTATAAAACTTCCTACAACTTTATTATAGTCATCTCAAGATGATTCAATGGTTATCAAGGTCAAACAAAAAGATTTCCCAAATCTGTCCAGAAATTCGAGAGAACAAACATTTCAAGAGACCAATTTCTAACAGCTATAACTCTCAAACCATTTAGCCAATTACCATGAAAATTTCACACAAGCAAGATAAGTAAGTTTTCTACAACTTTGTTATTGACAAGATTCACAACAAACATCATCTTACCTATGCAATTTACTTAACAATAGAAACTGCCGAACAGTCACTATAATTGAATTATAGAGGAATTAATATTTCACTACATACAAGCAATAAAATTTGGGCACAACCAAGGGTACCAACAGTTCATAGGCATCATACACACTCTAGAAAACATGATGGTCAAGCCCAATTAAATTATTTAAATGCCTTTATTAATTTATTTGGACACTAAGGTGAAATAAAGAAAATATATCAAAAGTGCACAATAACATCTGAGAAAATTACAGTAGCCTACATATATCCCCAAAAGTCTACTTTACAATTTTCATACCATTTGGATAAGTATATCCATCTCTACAAAAAAGACAAGTTGCATAGGCTTATTTTAGCAAAAATAGTTTAGCCTAGTGAAAACTATCAAACGACAGATTTAATATTTTTCTTACATTCATCCTAGAACCATAACACTGTGTAAAAATTTGCATGATCATTAGTTATGTATTTTTACCCTATTTATTTTCACTAGAAACTAGCAATTATTTAAGATTAAATAGGAAGACCATACTCCAAGGATGCTTACTGTAGGTTTAGTATTTTTATTAGCTAGATCATGTCAACATAAGATCAGTAAAATTGGAATCACTATTTTATCACTTTCCTAGCTCATGTTATGCATTTTACAAGATTGAAAACAATTTAAAAGCACTTATCTAGCTCAATTTAATTCTCCTAGAAAAACATTCCAAACAGTAGTTTTCATATTTTTATCAAATATTACACTTCATGATGAATCCAAAAAAGTTTGCTATATTTCTGAAAAAGAATAAATTCAAATTCTTAATGCAGCCGCTGACAGCTGGGACCCGCTGGTCAGTAGGACCCACATGTCAGTGATAACGAGGCAGGGGAGGCACTCCGTCCAGCCCTATCTCATCGGTGGCGAGATCACCGGCGAAGAGGGTGACACCAACATGTTCCCCTCATCAAGCCGCGTTGGTTGGTGGTGAAGACGTGACGTAGGGTTCACCGGAGATGGCTTGCCGGTGGCAATGGCGGACGGCAGAGGTAGCGCAGCGGTACACTGGTGTTCTCTGGCCATCACGTGCTCCGGTGAGGTGTGCTACTGAAAGGTCCTAATGGCTAGAGGGGGGGTGAATAGCCTATTAAAATTTTCTACAACAACACTTAACAAACCGGTTAGACAAATATGAGGCGAAACGAGTATTGCGCTAGCCTACTAAAAATGTAAGCCACCTACCATAATTCTAGTTTATATAGTCTCTATCCACATAATGGCTATGTAACTATACTAAGTTAGTGTGCTCTCAAAGGCTAATAAAGAGCCAAACTAACATGCTCTCACGACTAGCTACACTAAAGAGCTTGACAACTAGTTTACGATAATGTAAAGAGAGGGAGCAAGATAGTTATACCACTGAGTCGAGGAATGAACCAATCAATCACAAGATTGAATACCAACGAAGACCAATCACCTTAGAATCAAATGATGACACAATGATTTTTACCGAGGTTCACTTGCTTGCTGGCAAGCTAGTCCTCGTTGTGGCGATTCACTCACTTGGGCGGTTCACACGCTAATTGGCATCACATGCCAAACCCTCAATAGGGTGCCACACAACCAACACAAGATGAGGATCACACAAGCAATGAACAATTTACTAGAGTACCTTTTGCCTCTCCACCGAGGAAAGTTCAAGAGCCCCTCACAATCACCACGATCGGAGCCGGAGACAATCACCAACCTCTGCTCGACAATCCTTGCTGCTCCAAGCCATCTAGGTGGTGGCAACCACCAAGAGTAACAAGAGAATCCCGTAGTGAAACACAAACACCAAGTGCTTCTAGATACAAACACTCAAGCAATGCACTTGAATTCACTCCCAATCTCACAAGATGATGAAACAATGATAGAGATGAGTGGGAGAGCTTTGGCTAAGCTCACAAGGTTGCTATGTCAATGCAAATGGCCAAGAGAGTGAGCTTGAACTGGCCATAGGGCTTAAATTGAGAGCCCCCATGAATAGAGTTGTTGGCTCAATTATTGGGCTAACTGCGGGGTGATCGGACGCACCGGTCGTGTGCACCAGACGCGTCCGGTCGCTGCCAGTTCGCCATGTGTCCCATTCAAATGAAGTAGCCATTGCTGCCATGAGTACAACACTCAATTGCGACCGGACACATCCGGTCTGGACGATCGAACGCAGGACGGGTAGCGTCCGGTTGAGTCCAGAGAGCTCCTCGAGCCGCTCTGGGCCGACCGAACACATCCAGTCACACCGGACTAGATGCAGGAGACTCAGCATCCGGTCAAGTCTAGAGAGCTCCTAGAGCCGCTCTAGGCTGACCAAACATGTTCAGTCACACAGGACCAGACGCTCCCAAAGTCCGATCAACTATAGCACTGAAACCCGAGAGTTGCTGGTTCACACCGGACGCGTCTCGTGTGGCCACCGGACGTGTCCGGTCGCTTCTCTACAAACCTGAACCGAGCTAACTCACATTGACCGGATGTTGAATAGTAACTTCTCAGCGTCCGGTTGTTCCACTAAGCTAGAGTTCGGTCATTAATTCCGGACGTGTTCGGTTGCCATACCGAACGTGTTCGATCACTCTGTGATCAGCGCGACTAACTCCTTTTCAACTCTATCTTCTTCACCCTTGCTCAAATGTGCCAACCACCAAGTGTATCACCTTGTGCACATGTGTTAGCATATTTTCATAAACATTTTCAAGGGTGTTAGCACTCCACTAGATCCTAAATGCAAATGCAATGAGTTAGAGCATCTAGTGGCACTTTGATAACTCGCATTTCGATATGAGTTTCACCCCTCTTAACAGTATGGCTATCGAACCTAAATGTGATCACACTCGCTAAGTGTCTTGATCATCGAAACGAAATGGCTCCCACCACTTATACATTTGCCTTGAGCCTTTTGTTTTTCTTTTACTTCTTTTCCAAGTCCAAGTACTTGATCATCACCATGGCAACACCATCATCATGTCATGATCTTCATTTGCTTCACCACTTGGAGTAGTGCTACCTATCTCATAATCACTTTGATAAACTAGGTTAGCACTTAGGGTTTCATCAATTCACCAAAACCAAACTAGAGCTTTCAACCTCCCCCTTTTTGGTAATTGAGGACAACCCTTACACAAAGATATGAATTGAAATTTAATTGAATCCATGTTGTTTGCCCAAGCATATTTACCATGTGTAAAAGGATATGGACAAGTTTTATGAACCCCGTATGGTAGTAATAGCTCCTCCTACATATGTGCTAAGAGTTTGGATTGTAGCTTGCACATATGCTTAGATAGGAAATATAGGAGACAATGTCTACCAAATGATGCTAAGGTATAAAAGATGGACCTTTGAAGCGTGATACCAATCGGAGTGCACCAATATACCATCCTTAGCACCATTAGTAACTAGACATACACAAAAACTAGAATACCCCATGAGATCAACATTAGAAGTAAGGGTCTAGTTTTCATAATGTGAGCATGAGTCTAGTTACTTAACCTATGCATGCTAGTTTTTCATTTCATCATTTAAACCTACAACTAGCATACACCACACAATTATGGATATTTAAAAACTTGTGCCATGCAAGCAAACACATGAAATGCACATTCAAATGCACCATACAAGTTCATGATCTTGCCCCCCCTACTTGTGTGCTCAAAATTTTAATTGATCCCTTTCCTTTGCCAATATCTCTCCCCTATGTCAAATTTTCCCCCCTTGTTGTCTTTTTACTATCTTAGTACACTATTTCTCCCCTTAACACTTACATCTTTGTTTTTCTCCCCCTTTGTCATCAATGACCACAAAGGTTAAAAATGTAGATAGGTTGAGATTATCAATATCAATCAATGGGGTGAGGATCATTCTCCCAAATTTGGTCCAATCTAGATCATGTTCCAAAGATATTTAACTCGGTTTGATCCAAGGACAAGCTTCTTCACACCTCCAAATAAGGGTTATCTTGTACCAAGTTGAGTTAAACACTTAGAGCTCATTTTCTAGATCAAACACTAGTTTTATAAGCCCACAAATATGTCATATGCTACCACTAGACCAAATCAAGCATAGAAGCAATAGTGGTACCATACAACCATCAAAATAATTTGATTTTCATGAATGAGCCTATTTATTGTGAGGGATGACTAGATGCACTAAACATGTCCTTAGCAAGGATGTATACCATGCCAATCAACTTTTACCTTGGATTGCTCGAAGGAGAGGCATGTCATATGAGTGGGGGTGCATCAACACATATTTGAGAAATCCAATATGTTCAACTCATTCCTTAGCTTGCAAAACCTTTTCTCATCCAATGGCTTGATGAATATATCAGCAAGTTGATCTTTGGTGCCTACACTCTCAATGCAAATGTCCCCTTTTTGTTGGTGATCTCTTATGAAATGGTGGCGGACATCAATGTGCTTTGTTCTTGGATGTTGAACAGGATTGTTGATCAACTTGATTGCACTCTCATTGTCACATAGCAATGGCACTTTCTTAAACTTGATTCCAAAGTCATTCAAGGTGGCCTTCATCCAAAGTATTTGTGCATAACTACCGGTGGATATGTATTCGGCTTCGGTGGTTGATCATGCAACACTATTTTGCTTCTTTGATGACCATGAAACAAGTGATCTTCCCAACAATTGACATGTGCCCAAGGTGATCTTCCTTTCAACCTTGCATCCCACATAATCCAAGTCAGAGTAACCAACTAGCTCAAACTTTGCTCCTTTGGGATACCACAAACCAACATTTTGTGTATGCTTCAAGTACGTCAATATTCTCTTTGTGGCCTTCAAATGACTTTCTCTAGGTGAGGCTTGAAATCTTGCACACATTCATACACTAAACATGACATCCAGCCTTGATGCGGTCACATAGAGTAGGCTTTCAATCATAGACCGATATAATTTTTGATCCACCATATTGTTACTTGCATCACTATCCAAGTTGCCATTTGTTCCCATTGTTGTACTAATAGCTTTGCTATCACTCATGCCAAACTTCTTGATCATATCCTTGATATACTTGCCTTGACTCACAAATGTACCATCCTTCAATTGCTTAATTTGAAGACCAAGGAAGTAACTTAACTCTCCAATCATGGACATCTCAAACTCATTAGCCATCATCTTTCCAAACTCTTCACAAAAATCTTGATTGGTTGATCCAAATATGATGTCATCAACATAGATTTGCAACACAAATAAATCTTTTTCAATCTTCTTGATGAAAAGAGTGGTGTCAACCTTGCCCATCATGAACCCTTTAGAGAGTAGGAAGTCCCTCAATCTCTCATACCATGCTCTAGGTGCTTGTTTCAAGCCATACAATGCCTTCTTCAACTTGTACACATGGTTGGGCGTCTTGTCATCTTCAAAACTGGGAGGTTGCTCAACATATACTTCTTCATTGATGTAACCATTGAGAAATGCACTCTTAACATCCGTTTGATAGAGCTTGATGTTGTGGGCACAAGCATATGCTAGTAAGATTCTAATTGCTTTCAATCTAGCAACCGGGGCATATGTTTCTACAAAGTCAAGATCTTCAATTTGTGTATATCCTTGTGCTACCAATCTTGCTTTGTTCCTTACTACTATCCCATCTTGATCTTGCTTGTTTCTAAAAACCCATTTGGTTCCAATCATATTGTGTCCCTTTGGTCTCTCTACTAATTCCCATACTTGATTTCTTGTGAAGTTATTCAATTTTTCATGCATAACATTCACCCAATCAACATCCTTCAATGCTTCATCTATCTTGTTTGGTTCAATGGATGACATAAATGAGAAATGCTCATAAAATGAAGCCAATCTTGATCTAGTTTTCACACCTCTTGAAATATCACCAATGATAGTGTCTAATGGATGATCCCTTGCAATATTTGTTGGTTGGAGGATTGGAACTTGATTACTTGCACTTGTTGATCATTGGGTTGAGATGATGCACTAGCCACTTGATCTTGTTCATTATCATGAGAGCCACTTGTACTAGCTTGATTTGTATCATCTTGCACATTTGAGTTAGAGAGCACTTGCACTTGATCATCTTCATCATCATTCACTTGCCTAGGCCTCAATTCACCAACATCCAAGTTCTTCATGGCATTTGAAAGTTGAATGCCTCTAACATCTTTCAAGTTCTCATTCTCTACTTGTGAACCCTTGGTTTTATCAAATTCAACATCATGAACTTCTTCAAGAATACCACTATCCAAATTCCAAACTCTATATGCTTTGCTAGTAGTTGAGTATCCAAGTAGAAATCCTTCATCACATTTCTTGTCAAACTTGCCCAATCTAGTACCTTTCTTCAAGATATAGCATTTGCAACCAAAGACCCGAAAATATGCAATGTTGGGCTTTCTACCATTCAAGAGCTCATACGGTGTCTTCTCTTTCAGTGGGTGACAATAGAGGTGGTTGCTACAATAGCAAGCCATGTTGATAGCTTTGGCCCAAAAAGATTGACTCACATTGTATTCACTAAGCATAAACCTTGCCATATCAATGAGCGTTCTATTTTTCCTCTCAACAAGGCCATTTAATTGTGGAGTGCACTTGGCCGAGAATTGATATCTAATTCCAAATTCATCACACAACTCATTAATTCTAGTGTTCTTAAACTCACTAGCATTGTCACTTCTAACTCTCTTGATGGTTGTTTCAAACTCATTGTGAATGCCATTGACAAATGATTTGAATATTTCCAACACATTACTTTTGTCCACTAAAAAGAATACCCAAGTGTATCTAGTGTAATCATCCACTATCACAAAGCCATATTTGTTGCCACCAATGCTAGTGTATTGTGTTGGCCCAAAGAAATCCATGTGCAATAACTCAAATGCTTTACTAGTGCTCATCATGCTTTTCTTAGGATGGGTGTTTCCAACTTGTTTTCTGGCTTGACAAGAGCTACAAAGCTTATCCTTCTCAAACACAACATCTTTCAAGCCTTTAACCAAGTCATGCTGAACTAATCTATTCAATTGTTTCATTCCAACATGACAAAGCATTCTATGCCATAACCAACCCATGCTAGACTTAGTGAACAAACATGTAGATAGTTGAGCTTCACTAGCATTGAAATCAACCAAGTATAGATTCTCATATCTAAAGCCCTTGAAGATCAAGTTAGAGCCATCTACACTTATGATCTCTACATCATCTACCCCAAATATGCATTTGAATCTAAGATCACACAATTGAGCCACATATAGCAAATTAAAGTTCAAGCCCTCTACTAGCAACACATTGGATATGCTCATGTCATTGGATATTGCAATCTTATCAAGCCCTTTGACCTTGCCTTTTCTATTGTCACCAAATATGATACTTTCATAATCATCATTGCCATTGGTGTTGATTGAGTTGAACATTCTTGCATCACCAGTCATGTGTTGAGTGCACCCACTATCAAGAACCTAATGCCTTCCTCCGGCTTTGTAATTGACCTACAAAAGAAGATCAATTCTTTTTAGGTACCCAAACTTGCTTGGGTTCTTGAAGGTTAGTGACCAAGCCCTTTGGCACCCAAATAACTTTCTTCTTAGAGCCCATCCATGGTTTACCAATGAACTTAGCCTTTACGCCATTTGCACCCTTAGTAAGCATATAGAAAGAATCAAGATTAATAGAGGATACATTAGCATTTTTGCTCTTGTTCTTGCACTCATGCTCTTTATGACCAACTTGCTTGCAACTAGTGGAAAACCAATCATTGTTCTTCACAAAACTAGTCTTGTGAGGAGCAAAGACCGCCTTGCCTTTCTTGGGGATATAACCCAATCCCTCTTTGTAGAGAGAAGCTCTTTGGCTACCCAAGCACATAAGCAAGCGGTCCTCACCACCATAGGCCTTAGCCAAGGTGTGAGTGAGCTTATTGACCTCCTTCTTGAGGGTCCCATTCTCAACCATTACTGAGGCATCACAAGTGAAACCATCACTACTAGATGAGGTGGAAGTAGAAGTTCTACAAGAAGGGTTAGCGGGAGCAACAATGATAGGCATAGATAATGATTCATCAATTAGGTCACAAGTTAAGCCTACATTATAAGTCTCAACATGCTTCTTCTTATTTTGTTCATTATGCAAAGAAGAATGAGCTTTTTCAAGCTTCTTGTGAGCCTTTCCAAGCTTCTCATGGGCTTCCTCTAGCCACTCATGAGTTGCTTTGAGCTCATCAAGGGCTTACTTAAGGGCTTTTACTTTCTTATTCAAGCTCTTGTATTCTCTTCTCTTAATGTCAAAGTGTTCTTTAGAATCTTCTAGCATGTCAAATAATTCATCTTTAGTGGGTTCATCATCATCACTATCATTATCATTTTCATTATCATGTTCCTCATCACTTCCATCATCATAAGTTTGTACCTTAGTGGCCTTCACCATGAAGCATGATGGAGTGTCGAAGAGAGAAGGCTTCTCATTGATAGCAATACTTGTAAGTGCCTTCTTCTTGGTGGTCTTGTCATCATCACTATCATCATCATCACTGTCCCAAGTGACCACATATGAACCACCCTTATTCTTCTTCTTAAAAGTCATTTTGTCCTTCTTCTCTTTCTTTTCCTTCTTGTCCTTCTTCTTGTTCTTCTTGTTGTCATCACTATTGTCGCTATTGTATGAGCATTGAGCAACAAGATGATCCTTACTTCCATAATTGAAGCACCTTCTTGACTCTTCCTTGTTCTTGGATGAAGATTTCTTTCTTCTAGCATGGTAGCCCTTCTTCATCATAAACTTGCCAAATCTCTTGACAAAGAGAGCCATCTTCTCACCATCATCATCATCCCATGAACCATCATCTTCACTTGATGTATCTTGTTTTGCCTTGCCCTTGGATGATGTCGCCTTGAATGCCACACTCTTCTTCTTGTCATCCTTCTTCTCATCTTTCTTCTCCTTCTTTTCTTCCATCTCATTATCATCTCTATATGTGTCATCGGTCATTATATCTCCCAACACTTGGTTTGGTGTCATAGTGTCCAAGCCGCTCATTACTAGAATGGTGACCAATGTGCCAAATCTTGAAGGTAAGCATCTTAAGAACTTGTGGGAGAAGTCCTTGTCCTTCACCTCTTCTCCGAGTGCTTTGATATCATTGACAAGTACTTGAAGCCTATGAAACATCTCCGGCACACTCTCATCCTCCTTCATCTTGAAGCTTGCAAACTTCTCCTTAAGAATGTATGCCTTTGCACCCTTCATGGCTTGAGTGCCCTCAAATGATTCCTCCAACTTCTTCCATGCCTCATGAGCTCTCTCAATGTTCTTGATTTGCTCAAATGTTTTCTCAACCAAAGCATCATGGATGGCACTAAGAGCAATGTCATTATTTTGGAGTAGCATCTCTTCGGCGGTGGTGGGAGCCTCTTCATCATCAATCTCAATCTTGGTCTCCACCCCTTCCAAACCTTCCTATTGATTGACTTGATATAAGTTGTCATCTTAGCCTTCCAATAGGGATAGTTTGAGCCATCAAATTGGGGTGGCTTCTTGGTGTTGTTGATTTGAGCCATTTTTACACCGAAGGTTGTTAAGCCTCAAATCACGGTGACCTCGGCTCTGATACCACTTGAAAGGTCCTAATGGCTAGAGGAGGGGGGGTGAATAGCCTATTAAAACTTTCTACAACAACACTTAACAAACCGGTTAGATAAATATGAGGTGAAGCGAGTGTTTCTCTAGCCTACTAAAAATGCAAGCCACCTACCATAATTCTAGTTTATATAGTCTCTATCCACATAATGGCTATTCACTACACTAAGTTAGTGTGCTCTCAAAGGCTAACTAAAGAGCCACACTAACCAAACAAACAAGCTCTCATGACTAGCTACACTAAAGAGCTTGACAACTAGTTTGCGGTAATGTAAAGAGAGAGAGAGCAAGATAGTTATACCGCCAAGTCAAGGAATGAACCAATCAATCACAAGATTGAATACTAATGAAGACCAATCACCTCGGAATCAAATGATGACACAATAATTTTTACCGAGGTTCACTTGCTTGCCAGCAAGCTAGTCCTTGTTGTGGTGATTCACTCACTTGGCGGTTCACGCGCTAATTGGCATCACACGCCAAACCCTCAATAGGGTGCTACAAAACCAACACAAGAAGAGGATCACACAAGCCACGAGCAATTTACTAGAGTACCTTTTAGCTCTCCACCGGGGAAAGGTCAAGAACCCCTCACAATCACCACGGTCGGAGCCGGAGACAATCACCAACCTCCACTCAACGATCCTCGTTGCTCCATGCCATCTAGGTGGCAGCAACCACCAAAAGTAACAAGAGAATCCTACAGCAAAACGCGAACACCAAGTGCCTCTAGATGCAAACACTCAAGCAATGCACTTGGATTCACTCCCAATCTCACAAGATGATGAAACAATGATGGAGATGAGTGGGAGGGCTTTGGCTAAGCTCACAAGGTTGTTATGTTAATGCAAATGGCCAAGAGAGTGAGCTTGAACCAGCCATGGGGCTTAAATAGAGAGCCCCCATGAATAGAGTCGTTGGCTCAATTATTGGGCTAACTGCAGGATGACTGGACGCACCGGTCGTGTGCACCGGACGCGTCCGGTCGCCTGCGTTCGGTCGCTGCCAGTTCGCCATGTTTCCCATTCAAATGAAGTGGCCATTGCTACCACGAGTACAACACTCAACTACGACTGGACCCATTCGGTGTGGATGACTGGACGCAGGACGGACAGTGTCCGGTCGAGTCTAGAGAGCTCCCCAAGCCGCTCTGGGCCGACCAGACGCGTCCGGTCACACCAGACCGGACGTACGAGACTCAGCATCTGGTCAAGTCCAGAGAGCTCCCAGAGCTGCTCTAGGCCGACCAGACATGTCCGGTCACATTGGATCGGACGCTCCTAGAGTTCGATCAATTATAGCACGGAAACCCGAGAGTTGCTGGTTCACACCGGATGCGTCCGGTGTGGCGACCGGACGAGTCCGGTCGCTTCTCTACAAACATGAACCGGGTAAACTCACATTGACCGAACACTAAATAGTAACTTCTCAGCGTCCGGTCATTCCACTGAGCTAGAGTTCGGTCATTAATTCTGGACACGTCCGGTTGCCATACCAGACGCGTCTAGTCACTCTGTGATCAGCACGACTAACTCCTTTTCAACTCTATCTTCTTCACCCTTGCTCAAATGTGCCAACCACCAAGTGTATCACCTTGTGCACATGTGTTAGCATATTTTCACAAATATTTTCAAGGGTATTAGCACTCCACTAGATCCTAAATGCAAATGCAATGAGTTAGAACATCTAGTGGCACTTTGATAACCACATTTCGATACGAGTTTCACCCCTCTTAATAGTATGGCTATCGAACCTAAATGTGATCACACTTGCTAAGTGTCTTGATCACCAAAACAAAAATGCTCCTACCACTTATACATTTGCCTTGAGCCTTTTGTTTTTCTTTTACTTCTTTTCCAAGTCCAAGCACTTGATCATCACCATGGCAACACCATCATCATGTCATGATCTTCATTTGCTTCACCACTTGGAGTAGTGCTACCTATCTCATAATCACTTTGGTAAACTAGGTTAGCACTTAGGGTTTCATTAATTCACTAAAACCAAACTAGAGCTTTCAGCTACGGCTTCGCAGAATCCTAACAAAGCTATCTAGGGTGGGTTAGGGTTCCGGTGAGGTAGTGGTGAGCTCCGACCACGTGCATGGCTGCACGGCAGTGCATGGAGCACAGTGGTGCTCCCACCATTTTGGCTAGACAGCAGCGAAAGGCAAGTCTCTGTCATGCCATCTGCTAGGTCTAGGGTTACTCAACCTAAGATGCAAGAGAGAGGAGTTAGGCAATGGATCAACTCAGCAACGGCGAGCTTGAGTGCCACTGTGGCCATGGTGGCCGCGCGCAGAGCGACGACGTGTTCTAGCGCAACCAGGCGGTAGCGTCTACCCTAGATTTGGCTTGAGCATCTAGAGCCTAGTGTGGTGCCGAACCAGAGAAAAGGAAGGCAGGGAATGCGGTGGAGTGGCTAGGCAATGGTGAGCTAAGAGCACGGCTGCACTCCGGTGGTGGTGGCTACGGTGAAGCAGAACATTGCTTTACCTTGGGTCGAGAGGTGGTGCTGGTGGCTCGAGGAGGTGGAGGTGATGGCGGAGCAGCTATGGCCGAGACGAATTGACTGGTAGAGCTTCATTAGTGGCGACCGGTTGTGGCAGAGCTGCTACGGTGATGCAGCGAGCTCGGAGCTCTACTTTTGCAAGGCAGAGCAAGAGGGAGGAAGTTAGAGCTGGTGAGTGGAGTGAGCAGCAGGGGCGCGACGTCTTTGTGCATGCTCCAGCCTGACTAGCCAGGCCATCACCGGTGTATGGCCGCCACGCGGCGTGCACGGCCTGTGGCCGGTCGGCCATTGATGGCACGGCGTTTGCGGCCATCTGCCCTGACAAAACGACTGACAGCGCAAGTTCATCCACCTCTATCTCCTAATCTGTTTGTTCTTTGCAAAAACTTCATTAACAAAAGTTGTAGAGCTACATGTAAACTCCAACTTTGCTTTAGGGAGTAACATCTAATTCATCATGGTTTTTAGATTGCAAAGCTTCAAAGTATGGTACATCAAAACTAAAAATCAGTTCATGACAGCAAATGTTTCTAAGTTGAAAACAATATTTTGTTGATTCTTGTGAGCCCTATTTGACCTTGTTAGGCACTGAATTAGCTCTTGACCCAAAAATAAAAGTTGTTACTCTAGTCAAGTACTACAACTTTGCTTAAGGGTGCACTTCCATGCAAACAATCTATGCTATAGTTCAACTTTGGTCAAAGTAGGATCATGAAAATTAGAGTTTCTGGATTAACTATGAGTTGGGGACTGTTTTGGTCCAAGTCATGAATACCAAGCTTGTTCCATGTGCCATCCTAGACATGTCTAAGGTATTTTTGTGACCTCACAACTATTTCATGCATTGGTCACACCCAATGGCAAGCATATATATATAAAAGCAACATCACATGTGATAAAGATAAAGTGAATTAGATGAAACTTCTTATGCTCATGCTCATGGATGCTTGGATGATGCTTGTGCTCATGAAATGCAAGTGCCCAATGCATGCTTAACACTAGGGTGTTACAGCCCTCCCCTAATAGAAATCTCATCTCGAGATTCGAAAGACCTACCATTTTTCATAAATGGCGGGATAAACCTCATGTAAATAATCTTCCTGTTCCCACGTAGTATCTTGCTCACTATGATTATTCCACATCACTTTGTGAAACTTGATCACACGGTTCTGGGTTACTCTATCCTTGCTATCTATAATTTGCACCGGCTTCTCTTCATAGGCTAGATCCGATTCTAACTTGATATCTCTAACCTCCACTCTTTCTTCTGGAACACACAAACATTTCTTTAATTGGGATACATGAAAAACATTGAAGATAGCCCTCATTTCTGGAGGTAACTGGATCTTGTAGGCTACTCTTCCGCTTTTCTCAATGATTGGATATGGACCTACATATCTGGGTGCATGCTTTCTTTTTACCTCAAATTGTTGTACCTTTTTCATTTGTGACACTTTCAGGTATACATAATCACCTACTTCAAATTCAATGGGTCTTCTTTTCTTATCTGCATAACTCTTCTACCTTGATTGAGTGGCTTCTATATGTTGTTGAATGATATGTACCTACTCTTCGGCCTCTTTGACAAAATCAATACCATAGTATCTCCTTTCTCCAAGTTCAACCCAATTCAAAGGAGTTCTACATTTACGGCCATACAAAGCTTCAAAAGAGCCATCATAATACTCTCTTGATAACTATTGTTGTAGGAAAACTTAGCTAAAGGTAACCATTTTTCCCATGATCCTTTTGAAGAGATGAGACAAGTTCTCAACGTGTCCTCCAATATTTGATTTACATGTTCAGTTTGCCTAGAGGTTTGAGGGTGATAGGCAGAACTTCTGACTAAGTTGGTGCCTAGCATCTTGTGCAAATGTTCCCAAAAATGAGCAGTGAACCGAGGCCCTCTACCAGACACAATGGTTCTTGGCATGCCATGTAGACGTACTATGTGGGATATATACAACTCAACATACTCATGTGGTCGATAGTTGGTTCTTACTAGAATGAAATGTGCAGATATAGTTAGGCGATCCACAATCACCCATATGGAATCAAAATTCTTATGAGTAGGTGGAAGTCCAACAATAAAATCCATGCTAACTTCTTCCCACTTCCAACCTAGAATGGACAGTGGTTGAATCAGTCTAGCAGGTTTCAAATGAATAGCCTTAACTCGGCAACAATTATCACATTTAGCAACATAAGCTGCAATCTCCTTCTTCATTTTGGTCCACCAAAAACGGTTCTTCAAGTCCTGATATATTTTACTACTACCCAAATGAATGGACAGTTTAGAAGAGTGAGCCTCACTAAGATCTGGTTTCTAAGTTCCTTATCCTTCGACACTACTAGTCTATCTTTAAACCATAGAACACCATTCTCATCTATCCTAAAATGCTTAGTCTCTTGCTCTTTCATCTTTCTTTTGATGTGGAACACACCCGGATCAGTCTTCTGAAGCTCGATGATCTTCCTCTCAAGAGAGCAACTGATCATAATATTGTGCAGCACAATAGGATGTAGCAAATTGAAGCCATCTTCTAACAGAGAATTGCAATGAGACTTTCTGCTCAAAGCGTCTGCAACAACATTTGCTTTGCCAGGATGATAATGTACATCTAAATTGTAATCTTTGATCAATTCTAGCCATCTTCTCTATCTCATATTTAGTTCGGGTTGAGTGAAGATATACTTAAAACTCTTATGATTTGTGTAGATATGACACACATTGCCAAGCAAATAGTCTCTCCAAATCTTCAATGCATGGACAACCGCTGCTAATTTCAAGTCATGAGTTGGGTAATTGACTTCATGCTTCTTCAGCTGACGTGAGGCATAAGCAAGGACTCGGCCTTCCTGCATAAGAACACATCCCAAACCGATACCTGATGCATTACAAAACACATCAAAAGGTTTCTTGATATCAGGTTGTGCCAAAATAGGAGCTAAAGTCAACAAAGTTCGTAAAGTGTGAAAAGAAGCTTCACACTCTGGAGTCCATATGAACTTCTCATCTTTCTAAAGCAATCTTGGAGATTTTGGAGAAGTCTAGAATGAACTGACGGTAGTAACCTGCTAAACCAAGAAAACTCTGAACTTCGTGAACTAAAGTCGGGGCCTTCCAATCCATAACTTCTTACACCTTAGCGGGTCTACAGAGATCTCATTTTCTAACAGCATGTGCCCTAGAAAAGGTACCTTCCAAAGCCAAAACTCACACTTGCTAAACTTACCATACAACTTATGTTCTCTTAGTCTGGTCAGAACAACTCTCAGGTGCTCTGCGTGATCCTCCTCGTTTTCTGAATAGATTAGAATATCATCGATGAATACTACCATGAACTTATCTAGCTCGGGCATGAACACCAAATTCATCAGATACATGAAATATGTAGGAGCATTTGTTAGCCCAAAGGACATGATCAAATACTCATACAGGCCGTACCTAGTGGAGAAAGCAGTTTTAGGTACGTCTTCCACCTGATTTTAATCTGATGGTAACCAGATCTCCAATCGATCTTGGAGAACACCTTAGCCCTTAAGAATTGGTCGAACAAGATATCAATTCGAGACAAAGGATACTTGTTCTTGACCATTACGGTATTAAGTGGTCGGTAGTCCACACACATCCGTAAGGATTTGTCTTTCTTCTTAACAAATAAGGCAAGACAACCCCACGGAGATGAGCTAGGTCGAATGAGACCTTTCTCTAAAAGCCCTTGTAATTGAACCTTAAGCTCGGCTAGCTCATTTGGTGGCATTCTATACGGCCTCTGAGAGATGGGTGTTATACCCGGTAATAACTCAATCTTAAACTCTACATCCCTATCGGGTGGCAACCTAGGCAATTCATCTGGAAACACATCTAGAAACTCACATACCACTAGAATATCAAGGAGGGTCATGGTCTGAATAGCACTAGCGAAGTTACTCTAGGGTTCTCTCAACATGATGGTTCTAGTTAAAGTGTCAATGAGAACTCCATGGCCACTCATCCGTTTTATACCCAAGATTACATCTATCCCCAACCCTGGCAATACTACAAGATTTGAGGTATACTCTCGGTTGCTTATTGAGATGCTCACATCTCTGACTATCTGGTTGGTAGAGATATTATTTTTGGCTACACTTATGCAATAACCACCCTTGTCTATAGTAACTACCCTTTGATCATGCTTGGATTCAAATATTTGACTCATAAATGAATGTGCAGCTCCAGAATCAAACAAAACAACTGTGGGGTGTTGGTTCATAAGAAACGTACCCACAGTAACAACTTCACCTGAAGGGATCTCTTCTAGGGTGGTATATTACATGTGTCCCTGACGTGCATTTGGATTACCCTACTTCTGGTTGTTGTTCTACTTGGGATAGGGCCAATTTCTTGCCCAATGGCCAGTATTGTTGTAGTTCTAGCATGGCATGCCGCTAGGTGGAATGTTGGAGCTCCCTTGTCCTGTGCTACCCTTTGGTAGGGCAATAGAAAAGGCCTTGCGATACACTTTCTAGGTCTGACTGGTCTGTACCTTCTTTTTAGGTGGTCTATACTTTGGAGCATGTGAACGGAACTAGAATCTTGCAGCAATAGGAGCTTTTGACTAAGATGCACCTGCTTCATAAGCTCTCTTACGACTTTTAGATGTTGAATAGATGTTGTTCTGGTTCTCTTGAGTTAAAGCATCGCTAACAAACTCATTGAAAGTGGCACATTTGCTGTTAGCTAGAGTCTTCATCAGCTTTAGACTAAGCCCCCTCTTGAAACTAGCAATTTTCTTTGCATCAGTGTCAACAAACTCTATGGCATACCTTGATAGATTGTTAAAGGCATGCAGGTACTCAGTTAGACTCTTGGTACCTTGTGTAAGCCTCATGAATTATGTATGCTTCATGCTCATAAGACCTAGGGGAATATAATGTCCCCTAAATGCATCCTTAAACTGGTTCCAGGTAATTTGAGCATCCTTAGGCAAAGTGGATCGATGATGACTCCACCAAATGCCTATAGTTCCTTGCAACTGGTGTGATGCATACTCTACCTTCAGGTGTTCTGTGACCCTTAAGAGACGGAACTTCTATTCAATTGTATTCAGCCATTCATCTACCTATAATGGCTCCTCTGCTTCCTTAAAGGTAGGAGGCTTGGTGTCAAGAAAGTCCTTAAAAGTGCTGAACTGGTTAGGTTCATGTCCTTGGTGTTGGTCCCTTCCTTGTCCATGGCCAGCATTCTGCTCAAGACCGCGCAACACTTCTCCCATGGAACGTTGGGTCTCCATGAGCTGGGCCATCATCTCTCGCAGGCGTGGGATGTGGTGGTGGTGGGAGGTCCTCATTGTCATTTCCATGAGAACCACTACCACCCGCATCATCTCCACCAGCTCCCCTACGAGTGCGCGTCATCTGCAGAATTGCAACCACAAGTAATTATTGATGATGCTAGAAAAATTGTAGAGGAATTATATAATTATGCCAAACTGAATTTACTGGAGAGAATTTAACATTCATAAAATAAAATAGAGGCATAATAATTCATTTACATAACACAACATCACCAATTATATTACTTAACGATCACGCAATGCATTCTCGTACATGCCAATACTTGCTAGCACACAAATTGGACATTTATGAAGGTTCAACAACAACATAGATTAAACATGCAAGGTTCTAAGATTACATCAAAGGACTACATCATGAGATTGAAACCTACATTATGAGTTCATTACATAAAGGATCGAAGATTGGGAGCTAGCGCATCTATCTAGATACTATAGCTAAGCTACTCCTCGGGGTGGTCGCTATCGATGTCGGACACATCATCACCGTGGTCATCCTCAAAAGGCTTGACCTCTTCCTCAGTCTCATCCTCGACGTCCACCTCCATGCCATCGTCCTCAGCAATCAACAAATTGGGATCTTCTTCCACCGCTGGAGCTAGAGGAAGAATTGGGTTCACCATGTTGTTGAGACGATGAACATCCAGCTCTAGCTCCTCAATCTGGCGTATGCGTTCCTACTCTTTACGATCAAACTCCGTTGCCTACCTAGTAGCCTGAAACACAATCCGGATTCTAGCTACCTCCCTAGTCTCAGCAAGGCGAATGACCTTGTCCCTCTTGGCACGGATGTCCTGTAACTTTGCCCTAGCTGCATCTCTTTCTACAACAGCATTTACCAACTGAACCCGGTGAGCTTCCAGAGTTGTAATAGCATTATTGGCTTCTCACTGAGCCTCTCTAGCTGCCCTTCAATGCCTGTGCACATGCCCTTGCAGCTGGCATTGCGTGGCCTATGCTCGTTGGAGCTCTAGCATGTAGCTGACGTAGCTATCATGGTGGGAGTAGAACATCTTTAGGATGGCGAACATAGTGCTCATAGCAGCACTAGAGCTCTCTGCTTGCTCATGACGGTCTCTTACTAGTGCATTGCCACCTGACTACATCCAAGCGGTCACCGATAGATCCACCTGAGGAAAGGTTTCGGCTGGATCGTTGATAAGCTCATCACCAAACTCCTAATAGATCTCACTTAGTGCCTCCACCTTCCCAAGGAGACTACCCATCTTACTCAATACTCCAACCCTACCACTATGGATTGTCTGCATGGGCCGGAATGTTCATCCGCACATCATACCACGGCTGCTCCTCAGATGCCACTTCCCTCCAGAAGTAGCGGGGTGGCTCAGCGTACCAAACTGAGTTTAGCACCCTCCACAGCAAGGTCGGAGTGCCAAACATAGCTAGGAACGTGTCACTACAAGGCGGGGCTCCTAGTGCTACCATCTGTAGCAAAGTGTGCAACTCTTGTGAGAGGATATCATACGTGAGAAGAAATTCAATGAATGGGGTAATCAATCATAAGTAAGGGAGGGATGCAACAATGTAAATGCATGAGTGAACATAATGCATGCATGTTCCATATGTCCTCATGAATCTTAGGAAAAATTTAAAATTCTAACGACATACACGGTGGCATACATACGTTCTCTCAATATATGTAACTAATCAGGCTACATGTTTCGCTGTTAGTGTACCTGCATAAGAATTTCATTTCAGCCCAACCCAACAATCATATATGCGGAAAAATGTAAATCTGGGCTCTAGGTTGCAACTAAATATTTCCATATATGTATACCCATACATATACTTCCATATCAAAGCTACCCAAAAGTAAATACGTGCCATACATACATATAAATATGCATCTACAGCCGTATCAAAGCTAACCCATAATTAAATACCTTAGTGTGTATATATATATATATGAGACATATATATATACCATAGTACCAAAGCTACCTCTCCCCTTAGACTCGCACGCTCACCCTTGCGGTCTTGCCACTCTTACCTTGGGTGTAGAAGCAATTGATCCATACATTACCACTCAAGTGAATGACATCCACACCATAGCACGCCGTATGGACGACGAAAGTAAAAGCCCCCATGTTAGTACTTATTTAGCCACCTGATAGTCCTTAACTGGGCATAAAGGATATGACCACTGACACACTCTAAATTTAAAATTCAGATTTTTACCACACACACATATATAGCTATAAGTTGTCAAATTGATTTTATAAAACAAAACCTTTGTTTTAAATACCAATATGACAAGTTTAGTGTTGAACCTTGCTCCGATGCCAGCTGTAATAGAACCGTCCAATCTATAAGAGCACAAGTACAATAGCAGTCACTGAAGCAATCAAATCATCATACTTGAGCCCATATAAACTCGGTAGTCCAATGAAATCATAAAGGATCTCAAACAAACCAACATACAAACCAAGGTCGTACATGATTCAACACAACCAGTCACAGGTTACATCATAGTTCACAAATAGTTCACAAGTATCTCACATACATCAGAGTTCACATAGTTATTACAAACCAAGTTTAAATAGCGAAAGCAAAGTAGTTTGACATCAACATCACACTTAGTTCAAATACATGCCAGTACCACGGTCATTTCCAGTAAAAGGAGAACAGAGAGGATATCTTAGGAGTACCATGCCCCATGGTTTAGTCCTCATCCACGGTAGGATGAAGGCAGTTCTTACAATACCCATGATACATCATGTCATCTACAACAAGAGGGAATAAACCCTGAGTATGAGAATGTACTTAGCTAGACTTACCTGTCATAAACCAGAAATAATATGACACCAAGGAGTATGCAAGGCTTTATCGGTGGAGTTAGCTTGACAACATTTTGCATAAAAGCTTAAGTAACATAACTTGGAGATTTAGTACCTCTAGCATCAATTTGAATACATATTCAATTAAGCATCTCTAGATTAGCACCTGTACTAGAGCAATCACTTGATTAAGCTAACAAGCATTAGTAACCATATCTGGTATAATAATTTGAGCATCATCATAACCATCAAGTTTCCATTAAGTTACTCTACATTGTCACTACTCAGTCAAGTCTTCACTATCCAGGAGAGACAGCGATTTCAATCGATTCCTACCTAGCTGGGGAACTATTCCTAACACAAACACATACTTCCCCCATCGAGGTTGCATCGGTTCACCTTTGGTATAACTTAGGAACCAACTTCGCAGGTCCGATCAGCGCTGCACCCTCAGAGATTCTACTAGTCTGCCAGGAAGTTTAGGCCTAGCCTACCCTTGGACTCATGCCACTAGCTCTCCGCACATCCTTACTGCCTCTAGTGTGCACACTTTCACTTGCTGGGGCTGGCCTAAATTGAGCTACTTGGTTTCATGGTCAAAACGACTTATCCGGCCAACTAAGTGCTAGGCATGCGTTAAATATGACATGAGGACATAAGTGAATCAGTCCTTAACCGACCTAGATGGGGATAAATAGGCACCAAGACCTCCATGCCTTGTGCTTCTCTATCACAATCCCGCCCGGTCTCCTTTTTATTCATCAACATATGGTTATTTCCACGATAGCAATTGTAGACAACCATGATTAGTTATCTACCTATATGTTTCAGGTGACAGGAAATCACCTGACTTCTACCAGACTAAGCAAGGCTAAGCATATATTCGATCCTAGACCTACAGAGGATTCAAGATATATTTGCCTAGATAAGGAGAATATATGCAGCAAGTGTTTCCAACTAACTCCTATATCCTATGCATTAAACATAAAGGACGCAAGTGATATTTGTAAAAACATAGGAGGCTTATAGTGCTCTGGGGCTTGCCTTTCAAGAATGAGGAAGGCTGGTGGTCTGGACACTTAGGAAGATCTTCTAAGTTGACTCCACCTTCCCCCTAAACTTCCTGCTCCTGCGCTGCCTACTGCTCCTCCTGATGCTCGGGTTCGAACTCGAGGAGCGTCACTCCTTCCAGGGAACCTATTGCATGCATATGCACAAATGAGTATCATGATTAAATAGGAAGACCATATTCCAAGGATGCTTACTATAGGTTTAGTATTTTTCTTAGCTAGAGCATGTCAACACAAGATCACTAAAATTGATATCACTATTTTATCACTTTCCTAGCTCAAGTTATGCATTTTACAAGATTAAAAACAATTTAAAAGCACTTATTAGCTCAATTTAATTATCCTAGAAAAACATCCCAAACAGTAGTTTTCATGTTTTTATCAAATATTACACTTCATGATTAATCAAACAAAATTTGGTTCACTTAATTTGGACATCTACAACTCTACTTATGAATTTTCAAAGTTTGCGTATATTTCTAAAAAAGAATAAATTCAAATTCTTAATGCAGCCGCTGACAGTTGGGACCCGCTGGTCAGTAGGACCCACACGTTAGTGATACCGAGGCAGGGGAGGCGCTCTGGCCAGCCCTATCTCACCAATGGCGAGAGCACCGGCGAAGAGGGTGGCACCAACATGTTCCCCTCATCAAGCCGCGTTGGTTGGTGGTGAAGACATGACGTAGGGTTCACCAGAGATGGCTTGCCGGCGGCAATGGCGGACGATAGAGGTAGCGCAGCGGTACACCGGTGTTCTCTGGCCATCACGTGCTCCGATGAGGTGCGCTACGGCTTCGTGGAATCCTAACGAAGCTATCTAGGGTGGGTTAGGGTTCCGGTGAGGCGACGGTGAGCTCCGACCACGCGTGTATGGCCGTGCGACGATGCACGGAGCACGATGGTGCTCCCACCGTTCTAGCTCGAAGGCAGCAAAAGGCAGGTCTCTGTCATGCCATCCGCAAGGTCTAGGGTTGCTCAACCTAAGACGCGTAAGAGAGGAGGGAGGCAATGGATCAGCTCGGCAATGGCGAGCACGAGTGCCACGGTGGCCATGGTGGCCACGTGTAGAGCGGCAATGTGTTCCTGCACAACCAGGTGGTACCGTCTACCCTAGATCTACCCTGAGCATCTAGAGCCTAGTGTGGTGCTAGACCAAAGAAGAGGAAGGCAGGGGATGCGGCGTCTTTGTGCACACTCTGGCCTGATCGGCCAGGCCATCACTGGTGTATGGCCACCACATGGCGCGCATGGCCTGTGGCCGGTCGGCCACTAACGGCGCGGTGTTCGTGGCCATCTGCCATGATGAAACGACTGACAGCGCAAGTTCATCCACCTCTATCTCCTAATCCGTTTGTTCTTTGCAAAAACTTCATTAACAAAAGTTGTAGAGCTACATGTAAACTCCAACATTGATTTAGGGAGTAACATCTAATTCATTATGGTTTTCAAATTGCAAAGCTTTAAAGTATGGTACATCAAAACTGAAAATCAGTTCATGACTTAGCAAAATTTTCTAAGTTGAAAACAGTATTTTGTTGATTCTTTTGAGCCCTATTTGACCATGTTAGGCACTAAATTAGCTCTTGTCCCAAAAATAAAAGTTGTTACTCTAGTCAAGTACTACAACTTTTCTTATGGGTGCACTGCCATGCAAATAATCTATGCTGTAGTTCAACTTTGGTCAAAGTAGGATCATGAAAATTGGAGTTTCTAGATTAACTATGACTTGGGGGCTGTTTTGGTCCAATTCATGAATACCAAACTTGTTCCATGTACCATCCTAGACATGTCTAAGGTGTTTTTGTGACCTCACAACTATTTCATGCATTGGTCACACCCAATGGCAAGCATATATATATAAAAACAACATCATAGGTGATAAAGATAATGTGAATGAGATGAAACTTCTTATGCTCATGCTCATGGATGCTTGGATGATGCTTGTGCTCATGAAATGCAAGTGCTCAATGCATGATTAACACTAGGGTGTTACAGGTGGCCTCCTTTTATAGGTGGAGAAGAGGGAATCATCCCATGGAATATGCTTGATTCCCCGTTAATGCACCAAACTGACGTATAGGTACGTCGAACCTAGACCAACTCCCATGAATCACCCTTGGAACATTGGTTGGAGGCAGCCCATGTGAAATGGGGCCATTTGGGCTAGCTTGGGGTGCGGGTGCACCAGGGGTGCTGTCGCACCCTAGCTACGCTCAATCGAGCCCATCTTCGGTGGGTGACCTCCAGTGACCTTTGTGTCTTGGCCCATGTGTTGGTATTTCTTAACATTTATAGAAAGAATCCATAAGCATATGAAATTACCGTTGTAGCTTTCACCCAGACATATTCAGGGTATCATATTTTCCATAGGGAACGAAGGTATTTCTTCTAGCTAATTCGTCCAAGGACAACACAGAGATAGCTGATAAGGGTAGAGAAGGATTCCTATGGCTTTAAGGTCTGTGGATACATAAACTCTACTTTCACTTGCTTACTTCAGGCACCAGAGCGCAACTCGTCTGCCAGACGATATCGGCTTGTAGCTCTATGTCATACCCGGATGCGGGGGATTACAAGGGACGGATAGGGCTGTGACCACCTGCCGCCTACCCATCAACCGTAGAGTACGAGGCAAACAAAGGTAGCCTCAAGCCTAGATACCATGTCTATGCTATTGACTACTACTCTAGTGTTGATCAAGGTTATCCGTCTTTATTAGGGCCCTCTACTAGAGTATTTGCCATGAGGACGGATGAGAAACCCACAAACATGTAAGAGCAAAGCTTAGCTAATACAAAGACTTAGAACCATAAGAATCACAAAAACTTACTAAAATACCCATTGAGGTACAAAGCTGGTGTTCGTCAAGGTACAAGTTGGGGAGACCCTAACAAATCTGGCTCTTCCCTAAACTCTCCCTCACATGTCTCCCTACTAATGTTCTAGAGCTAGGTAGGGCCTAAGCCAATGGAGTGGTGTTGCTCTTCTCTTGCTCTTGTGCTCTTCTCTTCTTGTGTGTTCTTTAGACAGGGTCTCCTTCTTTTATAGCTTTCAAAGGACGGTTTGAGATGGAATATTCTGAGGATCCCCATCACACCAACCTTCAGGGAATTAATGATACTGCCTCATGAAGGATGGGCCCAAGGGGAGCCACCTGAGGTGTGGCCACACCCTGGCTGGCCTGTCTCGCCACCGCCTTTGCCTAGTGGGCCTCTACGGATGTATGGGCCACGCCTGTAAAGTTTCACACCATTTGGATATCATTTGGTTTGGGTTTGGGCTCTTTTTCTCCTCACGAATAGGCCCTGATTTTGCTTGGTAGTGGGGTGTCTCCCCTTGGGCTCTTTTGCTTTATACAATACGGTGTTACTCTTTGTTTCTTGCATGTTTTGAAGGTATTTTCCATATATTCCATAAATGCCCTCCTAGAAATGGTCAAACACCAAAACTTGTGGAAATTGTTAGTTATAAACCCTATCACTAAGTTTGGTGTTCATTTAGTGGTTTTTAATCAAGTGTTGGCAGTTAAAAGTAGGAGTTAAGGACCGCTAAGAAGCTCCCTCACACTTACCCCTTTGCTCGTCCTCGAGCAAAGTTAGAGATAAAAGTAATCATGAGCATAACATCCTAAGATATATGACTTATGTAAAAGTTATTCCAACACATTCTTTACACAAGTGGGATTTGTGGCATTAGCTAACATATTTCCTTGGCTTGTTGAAAAGCGGAACAATTCTCAAAACAAAGTAATCTTCCCTATTTCACATCTTCGCAACTTGGAGTTTTTGGAAGTTTTTTCTCAAGAAAAAGCATAGTTCACTTTATACTCCTCAAATGGCACTCTCAAATCACTCAATGGTGTATAAATCCTTACCAAGGCATAGCAATATTTTGCCTTCTTTTGTTTTCTCCTACTTCAAAAAAGGTTTATGTAGAGCTTTAGGTAGGGATAAACAATATAGCATACTTGTATTTCATATGTTGTAAAGTCAAATCAAGGATCCAAGGAGAAAAGTGCCATACTCTTAGATCAAGATGTGCATGTGTATGGAAAAAGGTAAACTAAAACTATACTCCTTTTGTAGATATGATCTTTTTGTATAACTTATTATTTTGAAATAAGGGTCAGCAAGACTTGACCAAACTCAATACAATAACAAGTAGCTTATGTAGAAGGCCCGAAACTTGCAAGATGTCATATTTGGCTTTGGTAGGAATTGCTCTTCAATTGAGGAGTATGTGATACTATGGTTTTATAACATTTTTTGAAGTAGAAGGATCGAAACTCATTAGATTTATCTCTATTAAATGGTTGAATAATGATGAACTATTTTTTTTATAAAGGAGTTCGGTTACTTGCAGTCATTGGCTCAGTATAAACTAATTATTTGTTGACATCTTGTTGCCATTGACTAATACTTGTCTAAATAATGATATTCATTCTAAATGATAACCGATTCTTCTTATACAACCCCATGAGCTTTAACCGATTTATTCTTATGAATATGATGGAATTGACTATTTAGTCGATCTCCTTTCATATCGGCTCTCAGAGCCGCACATTCGGGACTGTCTAGCAACACCGGCATGTTCCGCCCTTAATTACTGATAAACTTTCTCTCCTTGTCAATCACAGGGATCAAATTGACTGGCACGTCTCGGGAGGAGCGCGCAGGATCGACCACCCCTGCATTGAAGCTAGGTGGATCTCCAGCTTCATCAAGCGGACCCTTCTGGCTTGCTCGTGTGTCCTCGGCACGGGACGAAAATTCCGTGTCGACACACATTTCTGGCATGCCTGGTGGGACACCACAATCATCATGGCGGTTCACAACAACAATGACATCCTTATGATACATTATGAAGATCTACCTGATGGAGATAAAAGTGTCATCAGCAAAGCTATAGAAGAATTTTAGAACAAGTGTTTGTTGTCCTACACCAAAACATGTGACAACACAATTGTTCAGAAATTTCTACTACCAAGAGTTCTATTACACGGGTAGACAGATACAACTAAAGCTGAGGATAGGCGTTTCTTTACAGAAGTTGTAGACAAATCTATTTGTGATGCCATGTCAAGCCATAATGAAGCCTTCTTAGACACGTTCCACAATGCCATGAAAGAAGCGATTCATGGGTTTCTAGTTGGTCAAGGTGGACCGACTTATTACAACATTCTAGATCTGTTGACCCATGGGACTAATCAAGTCGGTACCAGCCGTCAAGAAGCAGCACCAGCTGAAAATAATGATGTCCAGGCAGTTCAGGGTTCATATGAACACGCTCAAGGAACTACTACGAATCAGATACAGTATAATCCTAGATTTCCAGTACAGCATGTGCAACAGCCGGCGGGGCAAGGTCAAAACCAAGTGATCAATTTTGGCACATCAGGCCATGTACCGTCGTCGGCTCAAAAAATAGTGCCATCAATTCAAAGGATCCGTAGAGATATAGATCCTCATATCTACAATCAGAGACTTCAAGTAGCAAGCCAGCAAAAGACCCAGCAAATAGAGATTCCACAAGGGTATCACTATGGCATAGATTATAACACCCTTCACATGATTCTGAATCCAGGGTATCAAGGCATACGGGATTTCAATCCACAGATGGGTCAGTAGGTATAGAGAAATCCAAATTCAAATGCTGATGAGTTGTTGCTAAAGGTGACCGAGATGATGAAGAATCATTTCGGTCTGAAGCCAAAAGGGCTGACCTTCTCGTACAAATGCCCATATCCAGAATGGTATGATTTGGTCACTCTTCCCACAAATTACAGACTCCTAGAGTTCGCTAAGTTCACTGGCCAAGATAATACAAGCATGATAGAACATGTCAATCGGTATCTTACGCAGTTGGGCGAGGCATCAGTTGAGGATGCCCATCGAGTTCGTTTCTTCTCCTTGTCCCTATCAGGGCCAGCCTTCACTTGGTTTTCATCACTGCTAGTCGATTCCATCGCCAATTGGGCTAACCTAGAGAAGAAGTTTCATATATATTTTTACACTAGGACTGGAGAAAAGAAGATTACCGATCTAACAACTATAAGACAGAAGACTAATGAATCAGGCACTGAGTTTCTTCAAAGGTTCCGAGAGACCAAGAATTTGTGCTTCTCATTAAACTTGGCCAATGATCAACTAGCTGCTTTAGCCGTTCATGGAATGCTGTCAATTTGGAAGGAAAAGCTGTTGGGACAAGAATTTGACAACTTGGGTCAATTGGCTCAACGAGTGGTAACACTCAATAGCCAATTCCAGAGTATGCACAGAGATACCCGATTTCAAAAGAGTACCATAGTGGCCAAAGCTTATGATCCATACTCAGTCGATGACGGTTATGAAGATGAAGAAGAAGAGGTTGCTGTGGCTGAATGGAATTGGGGCAAGAAAATAGTAATGGTGCCAAATCCTTGGGGAAGAGGAGTCGAGGAGAGCTATGACTTGATGTTACCAAATGAGACAAGCCCTTCGATTTCTTGCTTGAGAAGGGGCAGATCAGGTTGCCCGATGGTCATGTTATGTTGCCCCCTGATCAGTTGAAGAATAAGAAGTTCTACAAGTTCCATAATGCTTCCTCTCATTCCACTAATGAATGCAGAATCTTCTGGCAACACATACAGAGCGCTATTCAGCAAGGAAGGCTTAACTTTGACACGCCTCGAAAAATGAAAGTTGATGATAATCCTTTCCCAGGAGATCAAAACATGGTTGATGCTAGGCTGCTCAAAGGAAAGACTAAGGTCCTAACATCAACCAAATTAAGAGAAGCTGGAACAGTTGATCCCAAGATGCAAATATCGGCTGATAAGTATAGAGAGATTAGCAGACATCGCGCTAAGCAAAAGAGCTGATATGAACATGGGGAAATGTCAAAAGATGGGGTGACAAAGCCACGAGTTACATCTCAGATCCTATTAAATAAGTGGCAGCGGTAGAAGGAAAAGGATTATCAGCGTTGGTTGAAGGATCAAGAATACTAGCGTCAACTGGAAAAAGAGAGATACGAAAGGAAACAAGCTGAATCACATTAGAATTGTCCCTTCTTCAGACATTGCTAGAATAAAGGTTTGAAGTTGCCTACTAGACATGACTATCTAGAATGCAACAATCAATATTGGGAGTTTAGGCAATCTCAAACCAACCACCGGTCTATCCATGCTCGAGACACATATCATCATAATGGCATGGATCGGCGCTTAAAAAGTAAAAGTGTTCATGATCGGCTTGGAAAACGAGTTGTTGACCAAGACTGGGCTAATTATGAAGAAGAAGGCAACGAAAGAGAATATGTTTGGCAGGAAGGCCAATGGTGTCCGGGAGATTTGACAAGAAGCCAGAAGAGAAGGGTGCAACGCCTAAGGAATAAAGAGATGGAACAGGCTAAGACATCCGGTAAACCTCAAGTATGGCATACTAGGCAAACAGCCGATAGGAAGCAACCATCGGCTAATATCCAAATGGCTTTTCCGTTGCCCTCAGAATTTAGAGCTTCAGCAGATCAAGAAGTGTATTTAGATTTTGATGAATCAGAGTATGAGGAGATAGTTGCCAAGTTGACGGTTGTACAATAAGCAATATTTGATAAACTAGTAAAGCATCGGCACTTAAAGGCTTTATAAATGAAAGGTTTTGTTGATGGGAAGCCGATGAACAAGATGTTGGTGGACGAGGTGCTTCTGTCAATCTTATGTCTTACACCACTTTTTGTAAACTTGGCAAAGGACCAGAAGATCTGATGGAGACTGACATGATGCTTAAGGATTTTGGAGGTAATGCATCTAAGACCCGGGGGGCAATAAACATCGAACTAACAATAGGGAGTAAGACTCTCTCACCACATTCTTCTTCATCGATGGAAAAGGGTCATACAGTTTGCTCCCTGGTCATGATTGGATTCATGCGAACTGTTGTGTACCATCGACCATGCATCAGTGTTTGATCCAATGGCATGGAGATAATGTTGAACTGGTCGCATTGATGAGTCTGTGAGCATCGCAACAGCCGATCCAGTCTTCTAGGAACTAGGAGACTTTGAGTGCTATTCTAGCAAATTATGGGAAGGAGGCTTCATTAAAATTAGCAATGAAAGCCAACAGCCGATGCAAGCGATCGGCTCTGAGAGTTTATTTTAGTGAATAGTCATGGATTCACGTCAGCCATTGGATTAAGGAAAAATAAGCATTAGTCCTGGAGATGGGTTTAGGTCGACATATGAATGCTAAATGGAATACTAGGCGCGGATCAGAATTGATGGATTTCTTAAACAAAGTTTTGTTTCGCTTAATGGATACTTGACCTGGGTTGATCAATTGTCTAACCTTTGGTATGAAAAGTTCAGCGGCAAAATATTTAAAGGGGCGTTATCCTAACATCCGATCAACATTCGATAGCCGATTCATTCTCGGCTCTAATAGCCGGTACAGGAAATGTATCGTCTCTAGTTCAAAAATGAAGAAACTTAAAAGACATGAAAGCCGATACAATTTATATTGCCTTCAGAGCAAGAAATAAAAACAAAGGTAGTCATACACAAGGACATTGCACTGAGGCACATTCATGAAAGAACAGGAGTCTTCATTCATCATATCACCCTAAGTACAAACTAATCGAAGACCTTGTTCACTACATCCTGAGCGGATGTAATGTCCACAATGGCCTCCGCGGCAACGACAAATTCTTCGAGCAGGTCCTCATGTCCCTCAGGGCCATCACCAATCGGGAAGCCAACCTCCATGGTGTGGAGGTCATACTTGGTCTGGACTTGCACCGTGGTTAACGCCACCGACGCGCCATGATGAATGCCATGGGGGGCGATCTCCTGAACGTGGGCCTAGATGTCTTGGAGGCGAGCATCTATAAGGGAACCCTAAGCATTGATGGCATCCACGGCCGCATTCCCCGCTAGTTGGAGAGACTCCAACTGCACTGTCTGGGCTAGCGATCATAGAAAACTATCAAGACAAAGGCGGTGGAAATCAGAATAGAAGCATTCATGGGACTCATCTTACCTGCCACTGTGGCATCAGACTCAGCCAGCCGTGCTCGAACGGAACTGGCCTCCTCCTCAGCTGCATTAAGGGCCACTTGGAAGACCCCTAAATGGATCTCAAGCTGGCCATTTTTCTGAATTGCCTCGGAATAGCGGTCCTCGGCCACCCTCCATTCTTAGAAGAAGCGTCGGGCATCGTCGCCGTCATATGAATTGGAAGAACCCGACAATCAAGCCGGCGTGGACGATACAGCATCAGAGGGTTTACTGGCCCTAGGAAGAAGATGGAAACTATCATTCAAAATGAATCTGTAGACAAATTAGAATAGTTGTCGTCACAAGCAGAAGATGTTGATCTCACCTCATGCGTCGGAGGCGCTGGTTCATCGGTATGTCCTCCTCTGGGACCTCCTCCGCCGCGCGCTTGCCGTGGTTCTCCTCGCCGGCCATGAAGTTTATCGGATCTATAGGAAGAGAGAAAGGCCGCTACAGAGTTCTGCAAAGGCAGAGAAAAGCAAAGGAACAGGAACGGTTGCAAGTGCGGATGTGTTCATGGCCAGAGCCCTCGGCCGGTATTTGAAGCCACGGGACGAAGGGGTGGACGCCTCAGGTTGTGTAAAAGGCAATCGCAATTAATAGGAGGCGAAACGTCACCTTGCTAATACCGAAGAGAATACGGCGCCGGATGACTAAGGATAGAAGATCAAAGGGCTCTCTTAATAAAGGCCATGTTTTCAGACCTAAATAGGATTAAGACCAAGAGTCTAGAATCAGCTATTTTCAAAATCAACTCTTTAGCTGGAACAAAGGTGATCAATCGACTGTGACGGTTCTTTAGCCTCATGCCTGTTCGAGTTCCCCTTGGCCAAAAGAGTTTCACGATCAAAAGACTCCTCTGAGCCTGTGTCACCTTCAGGACATAATCTTCAAAAATGGAGAAGGGAGACAAGACTCTAGAGAGGGCTAGGGATGGATTACCCTTGATGGCCAAGAGCAAAGGAGCTGATATGGCCGCCTTATGAACTCGTGTATAGCCATAATATAGTCCCTCCTTGGGAAGTTCAAACTGGATCAAGGCGAGTCTACAAGAATCTTGTGATGGATGACTTAAAAGACTTGAGTTGCCTTCGGCTGCATGCTCTTGAAAAACATTGAGGCGCATAAACTGAGGATTGCAAAATATTACAATTTTGAAGGTCAAGAATGAGCAATTTTCTGAAAGAGGTTTGGTCTGGAGAATAAAATTGCCGATCGGGTCAAAGGACAGCAAATCCAGCAAATGGTCACCTAATTGGGATGCCCTTATCGGAACAGGCGTTGTGCGCCTAGCAATACTTATGTTTTGGAAACACTAAAAAGAGAAGAAGAATTCAGCAGAGCAATCAAATGGGGAATATTTAAAGGAATATTACCCTAATGTTTGGATTAATACTTGACAACCAATTTGCTCGGTTGTTGGCTCTAATAGCCGATACCAGAAGGGTATCGCTTCTAGTGAGAAAATAAACCCAAAGGGGTAAAAGCCGGTACAATGTGTATCGCCCGCAGGAGCAAAGCAAACATGGGCAAAGTGATGCATATAGTATGAAGTATGAGACAAAAGAAAAATCACTCAAGACGGAGAAATTGTTTTCTAGTATCACCTATTACAAACTACAGGCCGGAAAACACTTTGGCTACTATATCATCGGCCTGAGAGATAAAGGCTACGGAGTTAGCGGCACTGAAGAAATCCTCAATCAGGCGTTCATAATCCCCAGGGTGCACTGCGGCTGGAAAACCATGGGGAAGGAACTGAAGTTCATGGCCAGAGCGGGCTTGCGCAGAAGCCAATGCCATGGCAGCACCATGGCGAATGCCATGCAGAGCGGCGTCCCTAACACAGTTCAGGATGTCGTGCAGGTGAACCACCGGGATGGCACCTCTGGCGTTGGCGAATCCCATCAAGTGCTCCGCAGCCAATCGTAGGCTCTCCAGTTGGGCAGACAAATCTAAAAAGACGCAAAGGGGAGATGATCAGAATCTTGAGAATGAAATTGAAATGAAGTGAACGTTATGATAGGTATCTCACCCATGATTCTGGCCTCAGCCTTGGCCAATCTATCGTCCACCGAATCGGCCTTGGGAGGTGATCGACATCGAGCCACGGCCAGAGCTGATTCTGCAAGGGAGAGACATTCAGTGAGACACTTGCCATGCCGATCAATGGAGGCAAGTAGATTGTCATTATCAATCCACCTCCTTTGATAACAAGGGAGCTAGCGACGAGCTGTTAACAAAGAGGACCCTAAAGGCTGAACGGAGTCGGCCCTATCCCCTAAGGCAGTGGGGGCATCATGAGTTGTACCCTCCGAACGATGAAGGCGCTGACATGATGATGCAGGTCTATTGAGGGCCTCCTCAGCAAACCTCTTACTGTTCTCCATGATCTCCAACCTATGGAAAAGTAGGAACTATACTAAGGATGCGGAAGGTTTGAGATGAAGCGAGTTGTTTTTCGATCCCCAGCCGTGACCTGTATATATAGCCCGGAAAGGCGAGGAGATGGATTTCGCTAGGGGTGTGAAATTGAAATTAGATACGGAAATGGATCGACGCTCTAGAAATTCAGGGGACAGATAACGAGGAGATAACAAATTTGAACTTATTGCTTCCCCAAGTTACAAAATACCATGGGATGGATACAAAAATTTACATTGACCAGCAATCAGCCCACCAAGGTTTCTTTGGATTGAAGGGAGTTCGAGTCCCCACAGGGCCGAAAGTTATCATAAAATGAGTCACATCGGCCCGTTAATAAAATTATGACGGTGAAGGGGGAAAGCCGCCTGCCCAATAGATGCCTAGCTGATTTCTCGGTGACTGGGAAACCGCTGGAAAGAAGCTTGTGGCTTTCCCAATGATCATTTGATTGAGCAAACAAGGGGAAGGTGTCCACACATTTTAGCCCTTGCAAACACTAGAACAGCTCTGCGAGCATGAAGAGAAGATCCAGGCGATATCATAAGGATTCTTCTAACCGCAGTAGCTGATTCTCTTGCTCGACAAGGTGCTAAGATGAGCGACACAATCGCCCTATGCACAAGAATTCTTCTAACCACTCAAGATCTTCATAGCAAAAGGATAGACCATGGAGGGTGCGGTGGAGTCAGAAGCACTCGAGGGGGCGTATGGAAGAGAAACATAGCTGGATTGTTGAGTTGCTCTTACCAGGGTCGGATAGACATTTTATAGCCGGCCTGGAAGGATAAATCCAAGTGCCCATGAAGCAATGATGCTCTCATAAAAGTTTTGAGGCATGGGCTCATAAGCTGACATAGACGGCGACAAATAGTAGACCCCAGATCAAGATTCTCTACCCATAACTACGGACCAATCGGGGATACAGACAAGATAATTTTGGAATAAAATTACTTTTATCCCAAAATTGGGGGGCATGTGTTTACACAAAAATTTGGAAGAAGAGTCGCAGGGACTTGAAAGCTCCCAAGATCATGTCATCAAGGAATCAATCACGTGTAGGTTGGTATCAGCTGATTCGAATGCAAAAACTAGAATCGGCTTTCTTCAGATAGCGCCAATGGATAACGACAAAGGCTACGATTGGCGCCGGGACAAGGCATGCTGAACTCTACAAAAAGGGAAAGATTAGAGTCCAAGTTATCTTAAATTAGGAATGTTTTCTCTAGGGTCAAAGATTGTGATGAGTCGTGCTTAGATAGGAGTCATGCGCAGGTCCCGAGTATAAATATCAAACCCCGGCTATTGTAAAGAACACACAATCAATCCAATACAAGTTATTTACTTTTTTTAGCTCTGGCCACCCCTTAGGAGTAGGAGTAGAGTAGATCTCGGTGAGTTCTTCCGCAAGTATGGCTGCATCGATCCGGTTGACCTCCACTTCTTGTCTGTAAGTACCATCATGGCTTATACCTCTATTTGTACGGCTGCATCGATCCGGTCGACATCCATTACGACTCTGGTATGAGTTAGTTATCGACTCTTATCTAGTTCAAGTATGGCTACATCGATCCAGTCGACCTCAACTGCTCGAACTAGATTAAGGTCAAGTTATCGGCTCTATCTAAGGGGGGCATTCCTTCGGATAGATTCATAAAGTTACCGATATTGCTTATTACTTCCATTATTTATTTAATTACAGCAATATCACGTCGCCCGATTGGATTGATCTAGATCGGCCTTATATCCTTTTTAACCAATTGTTTGCTAATCTAAACTGATTTGATCTGCACTTTAAACGATGAGTTATGTTTTATCGGCTGTTTTATATCAATCTTAATCGTGCATAGCGTGCGGTTAAGGCATGTTTGATCTTGAGTAGATCTATTGGCTAGCGAAAACTGTTCCATGGCCCGTTATCATGGCCTGTGTGATTCTACCTCACACCCCACTATGAGCACCATGGAGTGGGGATCGTTATTTGGTATATCTGTTCCTGAGAGGGCATGCCCTTAACTGTGCGCTATGCCTAAATCGGCTATTTTAGCCGATATCGAGCGCTTTCACGAACAATTCACATTACGAGATCGTTGAAGTAGGGATAGGTTGAAAGATGTGTTAGCCCCATGATCTTATTATTGTATTATGACCTGCATGATTTTGCCTCATGTCCACTAATATTAGTAATAAGTTAGGGTCGTCGAGTCTATTGTTGTTTCTACGGCCTGCATGATTCTGCCTCATGCCCCACTGGTCATAGCGATAGATGAGATTGAACATATTCATTAGATTTATCTCTATTAAATGGTTGAATAATGATGAACTGTTTCTTTTATAAAGGTGTTCGGTTACTTACAGTCATTGGCTCAGTATAAACTAATTATTTGTTGACATCTTGTTGCCATTGACTAATATTTGTCTAAATAAAGATATTCATTATGAATGATAACCGATACTTCTTATACAACCCCATGAGCTTTAACCGATTTATTCTTATGAATATGCTGGAATCGACTATTTAGTCGATCTCCTTTCATATCGGCTCTTAGAGCCGCACATTCGGGACTGTCTGGCAACATCGGCATGTTCCACCCTTAATTACTAATAAACTTTCTCTCGTTGTCAATTGCAGGGTCAAATTGACTGGCATGTCTCGGGAGGAGCGCACAAGATCGACCACCCCTGCATTGAAGCTAGGCGGATCTCTAGCTCCATCGAGCGGACCCTTCCGGCTTGCTCGTGTATCCTCGGCACGGGACGAAAATTCCATGTCGACAGGATGCATCCAAACCGGAGCATATGACATAAACAAGAGAGGCATGAATTTGTATAATCTCATGGAGACAAGTATGAGTAATAGAGTTTGGTGAACTTTTATTTACCTTTGCATACTTGAGTGTACTTTCTAGCAACATATGGGGATGAAGCTTTGAGGCTGCTGCAGCGGTGGCTTGGTCGCATAAAGTCTAGCTTAGGCAAGCAACAAGGCTAGGTCGTACACACGGTTAGTGCGTATGGGCCATGGGCCTTGGTGGTAAGTAGCAAAGGTATTAAAGAGGAGAATCCTCCTCTCTCTTCTTCTTTCTCTTTTTTTCATATATATATATATTTTTTTTATTTTATTTTTTACTTTTTAGCATCATTTTTTATAATAGATAATTTTTTACTATTTCTCTTTTTTTATAGCAAGGAAGAGCTGACATCACTCTCTCTATTTTACCAGGATGCCTTTGGTGTGGATGGAACTTTGTAGTGAGATTTTCACCACCCTCCTGCACACTTGGACTTTTGTGTAAAAGTCAAGTGTGTAATGTCGGGGTTTTCTATCGAATGTGTTCCATCACCAAAGATCATCAGAGTTTATAGTTGATGTAGCTCATATGTTCTCGATCATCGTATGTCTCCTTTTCTTCTTGTTTCTAACCTCAAAGGTTTAGCAACCAAGAATACCTGAAGGTGCATACTAACTTGAAAACATGTTCTTGCTTTTATTGACAAGGAAGTTTTTTTCATTATTATTATTATATTATTATTATTTATATTTTTTCATGATAATCAGGGGTTTTCCCGGCAGTACTTTGTTTATGGTCATAAGCTTGACTTTGGGAACTTCATCTTGTAGCTAACAATGGTGGTTTAGTTCCCAACACCACCAAGCATTTAGCATTAATGTTCAAGCTACAAGGTTAGTGCCATAGGCTACTACGAGATTTACAATATTTATGATAAATAAAAGCATCCACAACCATTCTCTTAAAGAGTTTGCAAACGAGGACTAAGAGATGATTGTGGTCCTCATGTAAGTGTGTGGCACTAGGCGTGATCAACTCTGGAGACTCCAAAAGTGAGCATGAAACGTGAGGGGTCTCAAAAGAGAAACCTTCATGCTCGTTTGTGGAATCATTCTTTTTGAGCTCTAGAGTTGGTGCTCCGAGATTGTCCATGGCACAAAGGTTTTGGCCAGAGGGACATGGTTTTGGTTCGAGCGAGGGTGATGGTGGATGTTCTGTTTCACTAGAAAGCCTAGGTGAAACTAATGGAGAAATGAACTTCACCTCCTCGAACAGGTAATGGCTAGGGTGATGCTTTGCCATCGGGATTTCTGGGTAAGAGGCAGAAGCAATTTTTCCAAATTCTTCATTAAGGCTTCCATGGGAAGGTTTTTCTTGGAAAAGATTTTCAAGAGGGTAGCCTATCAAAATATCAAACTCAAGGATGGCAAAGATGTGGAAGTCTAGATGAACCTCAATTCCATCAATTTCAATTGGCACAACCCAGACAATCCCACTACACTCAAAGATGAGTCATGAGGGACTTTTGAAAAGTTTATTGGTCGGGACTAGCGGAATGTTGCCTAAAATATTTTTTGCAAGAAATTCTGACATGATTCTAGTCCCAACTGTGGGGTTGTCCAGGGCTTCTACAACAGCCCCCCTTAACGAGCAGGGCATGGCCGTGCAAGGTGAAAGTATCCAAATTGCTTCAGAAGAATATTTCACTTTCATTAACCATTCCTTTGGTGGTTCTACCTTGGGGAAACTTCTTTTGTGCGCTTTTCATGCCATGAGGTATTGCCATAATCCACAAATTTGATAGGCAACTCCGAAGGATGAATTACTCTTTCCTTTGGTGTTCGTGGTTCGGGTGAGGTATCAGAAGTCAAATCTAAGGATGTTATGGGTTTGGAGTTGACTAATAAGGGCTCCTCAAAATTTGACATGACTTTCACCTAGAGGGGCTTTATGCTAGAAGAAGTGTTCTTGTCTATGATGTTCTCAAGGAATGTCACTTGTTGCGTCATGTTTTTGTGTGTAAATCTACCTCCGACGGTCATGTCAAGGCATAGGTCAGCTTCCATGTCAATACCCAAATGAAAGAGTCACAACAATATGCTATTAGGTAAAGATAAGTCTAGGCCAGTGTCTATTAACGCTAAAAACCTGGCCCAGGCTGCACCTATAGACTTCTTCTCATGCTGTTCAAAGTCAAGGATTGCCCTTGGTAGAGGATGATACAGGACATAGGGAAAAATGCAGGACAAAACTTGTCTCTGAGTTCAACCCAGTCCCCATTCGTACTTCCTACGGCATGTGTGCACCATTGCTTTGCCTTTCCCATGAGAGAGAAGGAAACAATTTCCACCTTAGTGTTTCCTATGTCATGCCAGAGATGCTCAAGCATGAACACATTTCCTCAAACTCTAGCAGGTGATTACATGGGTTTTCGTCATCGTGCCTAGGAAGGGTTGTGCCTGAACCATACCTTTTAAACAAGGGTGGAGTTCACCTTTAAACGAAAGATTTGGTTTTGAAGATGGCTTAGGGAACTCCCCCTTTGAAGCGAAAGGATTTTGGATTGGTATTGGCTTCATGATGGAAAAGGTAAAAGAAGATATTTTTGTTTTTATAAAAAGAAAAGATACATATATGAGGATGAACTAGGTTCGAACAAAATAGTAATCGTTCCCTAGCAATGGTGCCAGAAAGCTTGTTGGTATTTCTTAACATTTACGGAAAGAATCTGCAAGCGTACAGAATTACCATTGTAGCTTTCACCCAGACATTTTTAGAGTATCGTATTTTCCACAGGGAATGTAGGCATTTCTTCTAGCTAATTCATCCAAGGACAACATAGAGATAGCTGATAAGGGTAGAGAAGGATTCCTATGGCTTTAAGGTCTATGGATAGATAAATTCTACTTTCACTTGCTTAGTTCGGGTACCAGAATGCACATCGTCTGCCAGACGATACCGACTTGTAGCTCTGTGATGTACCTAGACATGGGGGATTATGAGGGATGGACAGGGCTGTCACCACCTACCACCTACCCCTCAACCATGGAGTATTAGGCAAATGAAGGTAGTCTCTAGCCAAGACACCATGTTTATGCTATCGACTACTACTCTAGCGTTGATCAAGGTTATCCGGCTTTATCAGGGCCCTCTACTAGAGTATCCACCATGAGGATAGACTAGAAACCCACAAACAAGTAAGAGCAAAGCTTAGCTAATACAAAGACTTAGAACCATAAGAATCATGAACACTTACAAAAATACCTGTTGAGGTACAAAGCTAGTGTTCGTCGAGGTACAAGTTGGGAAGACACCGACAAATCCAGGTCTTCCCTGAACTCTCCCTCACATCTCTCCCTACTAATCTTCTAGAGCTAGCTAGGGCCTAAGCCCATGGAGTGGTGTTGTTCTTCTCTTGCTCTTGTGCTCTTCTCTTCTTGTGTGTTCTTTGGAGGGGTCTCGTCCTCCTTTTATAGCTTCCAAAGGACGTTTTGAGATGCAATATTCTAAGGATCGCCACAGCACCAACCTCCAGGGCATTAAGGATTCCACCTCGTGAAGGATGGGCCCAAGGGGAGCCACCTAGGTTGGCTGTCCTGCCTCGCCACTGCCTTAACCCAATGGGCCTCCAGGGATGTATGAGCCATGCCTATAAAATTTCACGCCATTTGGAGATCGTTTGGTTTGGGTTTGGGTTCTTTTTCTCGTCATGACTGGGCCCTGAGTTCGCTCGGCAGTGGGCTTTCTCCCCTTGGGCTCTTTTGCTTTGTGCAACACGGTGTTATGCTTTGTTTCTTTGTGCATTTTCAAGGTATTTTCCATATATTCCATAAATGCCCTCCTACAAATTGTTAAACACCAAAACTTGTGGAAATTGTTAGTTATAAAGCCTATCACTAAGTTTGGTGTGCATCTGAGTGGTTTTTATTCGAGTGTTGGCAGTTAAAAGTAGGAGTTAAGGTCCACCAACAACATGGTGGTTTGGCGTGGAGTTGGGATGATTTGAATTGGCGTTGGGCTTGTTCTCCACTTGTTTTGGGCCCTGATTTATCGAGTAATGGGCTTGCTCCCCTTTGGACTCATGTTGGGTACATGTTTTGTTGTGTTTCTTGTACACTTTTGGCACATTTATTGTGTTTTCCCAACATGTCCTCTTGCAAATAGTAAATCACCAAAACTTGTGGAATTGAATAATTACAAGTCCTAATTCTAAGTTTGGTGTTTATTTGAGCATATTTCATGTGGAGGTTGGCGGTTAGAAATTAGAGTTAAGGACCGCCAACATCTAGCAGAGAGAACAATCAAACAATTCTATTCAAGACTTCATGCTTTTGAAAAGATATTTGTAGAGGTGTACAACTATACCCACATGGACATCAAGGACGAACCTCCATACCTATTCCTGAATAAGGGTTGCCTTAAGGTTTTGACCATTCCTCAATGTGGCTCTTAGATCGATGAACTGTTTGAATGGGTAATAGTGTAATGACATCTCATCTACGTCGTGTCACCCCTCATGTCGAATATGCGCGATAAGCAAAGTCACCACTAAGTACTTGGCTTACCACCCCCATAAGCGACATATGGTTTTTACGGGTGGTTACTCAAACTTACTATCCCATGAGAAATCATTAGCTGCTCCACGAGATATGTCACCTTGAGATCCAACACTCACAACGACCTTACCCTTCACTTGAGTAGAGATTACCAATTCATCATCACTTAATTATCTCAAGTTAAGGGTTCATCCTTATTCAAGTTGAGCAAGTTGAGTCAAATTTAGTCCCTTGCTAGTTTTATGTGATTACTTAACCTCGGTGTAGCTCTGTCAGAGATATTATAACACCCTAAAATTTGCTTCTCTTGAAATAGAGCTAAAATGATTTAATTTTGTATTTTTATGCTCATGGAAACATGGGGAAATAATTAATTTTCATTAGATTAGAATTTATCTTATGGTAGAAACATGTTTGTTGCATTCATGCCAGTCGCACCTTGTGTTTCTATGTGCAAAATATGTTTTTTTAAAATACGTTTAGGAGACGAATACCTATCTCTAGGAATTATCTAGCTTCTTTCTGGAATTTAATTCCTACCTCCTTCACCTTAATCTTTATGTTCCAAGTTTCCAACAATCTTTTCATGAGCTCCAAATACTTTATTTGGGTTCATCATGTTCCAAAGTGTCTCTAGGAATTTTCCCCAAATTTTCGGAGGTCTCGGAGTATTTTTCATGGCTTAAATATCAATTCTGAACTTTTCTAGAATTATTTTATTCATGAAATTAATTAATTCTAAAAATAAATAATATATCTCATTTTCCAACCAACTCTCAAAGCCCATGTGCAATAATCCTAATAAATCTCAAAGGCCCATGCATTTATTTACTAATGGGCTTTAATGATTATTTAGGTCCATTTGTAAATGTGGAGAGTGCAACATCAATTAGTACCATATTGCTAGTTGATGTAGATGTGGGAAATTTTTCTCCCTATAAATATGTACCAACCCCTTGGGCAAAGCACACCAAAACTACCATAAGGGGAGCCCCTAGTTTGGAAAATCCCTCGTGTAGTAAATTAGATTTTTCTCCTCCTTCTCTCGCCGTCGCCGTCACCGCCGCACTGCTCGACGCCGTAGACCCACCGTCGACCGCAAGAAGGCCCTAGGTGAGTTTGCCGTCTTCTCCTCTTATTCCCTATGCTCTCAGCTCATCAAACCATGGCCTCTAGGGCCCAAACCGAGCGCTCTAGGGAGCTTCTTGCCGTCTGTAATGGAGCTCCGTCGCGTCGGTTTTCTTCTCTGGCCGGTGACTCTCTCCCCTTCCTTTCTAATATGGGACATCCAAATTCAATCCAATGGTCCAAGATCACCCGTACCCCTTCGTCGGGTTTATTTGCAAAAGTGCCCCTGTAGTTTCGCATAATATAACATGTAGTCCATGGCGCACTTCTAGAATATGTTTTCCTATTCCGAAAACGTAGTTTCTTTCTAGTAGATTTAGAATACGTTTTCTCTTTCAGAAAGCGTAAAACCCCTTTGTTAGATTCAAAATACGTTTTCTTCTTTTGAAAACGTAGTTTCTTCAGTTAGATCTAAAATACGCTTTCATCGATTTATAGTTTTGCCACTAGTCTTTTTTAGGCCATAAAATCTTCGTTTTAACTCCGTTTTGATCCATTCAAGTTGCGTTAGATTCATAATTGAGTAATCTACATGTTCATCCTACTGTTAAATATATTTTCAACTTTTGAAATTTGAGGTTAGATTTAATCTATTATTTTATTAAAGGAAATCTTGTTTAATTCATAACTTTGTCGTTATAGCTCCTGATTAAAGTGCTTTTCGCGTCTGTGTGTTCATAGTGAGACGTAGATTTGTTTTACAAACTTTTCATATTGAATTTATGTTTGGTGTACTATTCTAATTTAGATCTATTGTTTGCTTCGTGTATGATTGCATGGATGCTTGTGTGGTGCTTTATGATCATGTCTAGTCGGTGAGCTTTACGTGTTGATCAAGAAGGAGTTCCTTTGAAGTTTTGGACATGAAGAAGGATCAGAGTTTAAGGAAAGTATAGCATGGGATCAGCCTTGTTGTCCTATACACCTTTAATCATTTAATTCATGCTATATGTGTCTACCTTGATTACCACTAAGGACTTCCTAGTACTTTGTACCTTGTGCCTTGGTACCTATGGGGTATTGCATTGGGTAGCATGATGCTAGTTCTCAACTACAACCATGACCTTGTAACTTGACTAATGGAATATGCAATAAACATTAAAAGATGCTTTTGAGCAACATGGAACAAGGGGGCTAGAGCATTGGGCTATTTTATGGTGCTCTAGATTCCTCTCCCTAAGGACTTACCTATAAGCGAACATCCAGAACTTACAGTATAGCTGTGAGGGCTACATGGCTCTAGCTTTAGATCAGTAGGAGGACCTTTTCTAGCTTGTTAGTTGTTACCTTTATGGTGCAAGAGGGGCTCCGACATGTATGATCTCGGCTTGCTAAGAGGGTGCACTTTGGTTTCTTGTTATTTTGTTAGTCACTCCTTGGAGGGGAGTTCATGCTTATTGATGGGGAAACCTAGCGGCCCTAACTTGTTAGATGAACCTTTGAAAGGCTTCATAGTGAACCCTACCGACCTTCCATGGTAGTGGGTCAAGAGGTTGGCCGCCTCGGGCGAAAGGGTAAATCACGACTCACAGTGAAAGTATACAACCTCTACAGAGTGTAAAACTGGTATATTATCCGTGCTCATGGTCACGAGCGGCCTTGGACCCTTACGGAATAGATGAAGAACACGGATGATACCGATGATGAAGATGCACACTAATGATTATTGCTTATGTTGTTCATTATTCATGTTTACCTGATCATGTGTTTATGTGGGCTTGTGGATAAACTTGTTGCCACCCTATTGCTAAAATCATGACTCATTAAAAGCTAATCACAGTTAACCAGTGTTAGCCTTTTGAGCCTCATGAACCCCATGTTATATTTGTTGAGTACAACATGTACTTATGATTGCTTTACTTTTTAAATCTTTGGAAAAATCCTGGATGGTACAAGATTGCTAGTCTAGAGGAGTTAGGCTTGTGATCAACCAGTCAGTTGTCCCTATGGATTTAGTCTTCACCCAAAGATTGGAGTTGTCTTTCTACTGTTTGTTGTCTAAGGTTATATCCTTTATACTCAGTATGTTATATATTGAGCATTGTCTTCTGATATTACCCTTATTTGTAGCTATATGTGATATTTGACTTCCTAGGCTCACATATGGTGCGTAACTAGTTTTGTTCTTAAAATTGGGTGCTACAGATATGGGCTAGGGGTACCTGCACTGCCCATATATAAGGCCACCACCAAGCTATCGGCCCAGCAGCCATCAAGGAGGAGGCCCGTAAGGGCTAACGTGGTAAACCAACGTGGAGATCAAGGCAATCCAAGGCAGGCATATCTGGACAATAGCTAGGATCAATCTATTATAACAAACTAGGAACATAATATGTTAGCCCGATCGTCCTCCTTATAACCCTACCTCTCCTGTCTATATAAAGGAGGGTAGGGACCTCGAGGCTCAGGATCGACATCATCCATCTTCCACCTATTCCATCTACTTCATAACTAGGAGCAACAACCCCTATAATTGAGCATATGCATACAAGAGCAGCAGCACCACTGGAGTAGAGATTAGCATGCACTATGCCCCGAACCAGTATAAATCTCTATGTCTCATGTGCTACTATCTGATTTTGTCTATGTGATCATGTTGTTGGATATTGCCAGAGCAAAACAATCTAACAGTTGGCGTGCCAGGTAGGGTCCTTTCGCGTTCAGATTCATTTTTGTGTTTTGGATGGCTATTCTCTATATGTTGAGTAAGGGTGTGATCAAGAGGCAGTTGAAAAAGGATGGCCATGGCACTGCCTTCGCACAATCGAGGGTTCCACAGCATGGTAACTTCAAGATTCATGCACCAGCCTCGATGTCATCATCTCCCAAATAGCTCTACCTCACCAAGCTCGGAGACATGATCGACGTAGGACCGCTTTAGCTGGCATGTCATGTAAGTCGCTGCGTCGAGTCTACTTTCTCTCAATTCTGTTAGGAGTACCTCCTCGACACCACATGCATGATCTGGTGGGAATCACACCACCCAGATGATGCACAACCATCACCATCACTAGACGCTGTTTTGCCTAGATTTTTTGACATGCTCAAGAGCACCGCAATGGCACATGCCTAGGAACTCTTCCTGACGCCCGTGATCAACCCTAACAGGGCTGAAACACCCTAGATAGTGAAGAGAAATCATGGACCCAACTGGCTAAGCGTTAAGCGAAGCCAAAAGACAAGTTATCAGGTAAATCATATCTGTGCCATGAACCTTCTGTGTTAGAATCACGGATACCCGATGGCTCATCTTGACAAAGATTGCAAGATGTACCATGCGATAGCCGCTGAGGTGACTCTCTCGTGGGGCACTCCTCGAGGGGACAATCAATGGCGTAAGGGACACTCAAAACAAACCCTCAAATGAGTGATGACCATTCATGCCCATACTAGGATCCGATCAGATTCAGGACATGCACCTGCTATTTAGGAGGATTATAATGTGGCGCTCACGACGATGACATAGTTACCTTGGTCGGAGCACCCGATCACTTTCGACGAAAGTGACCAACCGAACACTCGGTCGACGTCGACAGGTTCCCCCTGGTTGTCAGCATAGTTCTTGAGACTGTTCATGCCACTAAGATCTTAATGAATGGAGGAAGTGATTCCAATCTGATATATTGGGACACTTTCAAAAAACTAAAGATCGACACAGACAAATTGTGCCCACCGAGAGGCCTGATCACTAGAATAGTACCAGGGAGGCAGGTGATGCCTCTCAGCATCATAGATCTATGGGTCACGTTCGGTGAGGCGATGAACTTTCGCTAGGAGATACTCTCCTTTGAGGTTGTGGATTTTTAGGACATTTATCATGCCGTCCTTAGCATGCCGTGTTTCCTTAAATTCATGGTTGTCCCTCACTATGCGGACCTAAAGATGAAGATACCGGGTCCTAATAGTATCATCATGATCTCTAGGGATCTTCAAAATGCCTATTAATGCGATCTACTTGCCATAGAGAATGTGGTCCGAAACTTGGATCCGGCGCAGCGTGAGCTGGACTATGTCCTCATGCAAAGGTAGGACTCAAGGGCTCTGATGCTAGTGCCACCACATCTCAACTTCCAAATTTCACCTCTCGAAGAAAGGAGGCTGCCACTAGCCCAGTTCATGCCCTCGAAGCCAACTATGGCCCCATCATTCATGCCCGGGGAAGATTCGAGGAAGGTCCACTTAGAGAAAACTAACCCAAGTAAGGCCATGAACATTGGGAGGAGCCTAAACCAAGCATAACAAGATGAACTTGTCAAATTCCTAATTGACAATAAGGACATATTTGCCTGGAAACCCTTAGACATGCCGAGAATCCCAAGGGAGATAGTAGAGCATTCCCTAAGAATGCAGGCCAACGTCAAGCTGGTCAAGGAATGCTTGAGATGGTTTGACAATGAAAGGCGTAGGGCTATAGATGAAGAAATAGCCAAGCTCATCGATGTGGGCTTCATTAGGGAGGTTCTGCATCCAGACTGGCTTGCAAACCTCGTCCTGGTGCCCAAGAAGAACAACATGTGGAGAGTGTGTGTTGACTATATGAGCCTTAACAAGGCATGCCCTAAGGATCCTTATCCCTTGCCCCATATAGACCAGATCATCGACTCCACTACATGATAAGAATTACTCTGCTTCCTCGACGCTTACTCTGATTATCACCAGATCTAGATGAAAGAGTCCAACCAACTAACTACTTCGTTCGTCACCCCGATTAGGGCATATTGCTGTAACACCTCGGGTGTCAGCCTTGCATAACTTGACTTGCATAACATAAGCATGAGCATCAAGCATTCATAAATCATCATTTACAATTGAAACATTAGATCGAAACATATGAAACATTGCTTGTTATCTCATGTTTCTTAGAACATATGCATATGATCATGTGCAAATGAATGCAAGTGGGTAATGTTGGTCACTAAAAACACCTTAGCTACACTTAGGTTAACAAAAGGAACCTTGTTCACGAAGGTCACCTTTCATGATCAAGCACTTAAGTAATATTACCTATGTTGACCTGGATAGCTATATGAGTGACTACTACATGAAATGCTTAAATGACCTTGCAAATTGTTTAAACATGCTTTGAGTATCATCATGAACAATTTTGGTATTTAAGGCTAGGGCTAGTTTGGTCATTTAGCCATGGTTTGAATATGTATCGTGATTGCAAAGTGACATGTTTGACCAAAGTTGAACTAGGTGTTAGAGACCTTGCATGGAGGAGTTCACTAAAGCAAAGTTGTAGTGTTTAACATAAGGAACAACTTTGATTTTTGGGTCTTTGACTGATTCAGCTCCTAACATGTGTGAATTTGGATTTCAAAATCATCAAATCACCGATTTCAAAGACTTTAAGCAAATTTCGCTAAGTCACGAGCATCGATCGATTGACAACCGATGTTTGGGGTGTTATTGTTCCGTTACATTGCGAATTAGAACGAGGTACTAGAACCAAAGTTGTAGGCTGGTACATAGGACTACACAAGTCGTGAAGATCGCTTGCACGCGTTGGAGCTTTGGTTTAGCCGATAATTAATCGTGGTAAACTCGCTTCATTGTCGGGCATAACATCGGTCACCGACAAACTGAATCGCTGCGTTCGATGGCCGACCGGTTCAGGCCGTGGTCGCCAGCGTGCGCGCGAGCGTGGCCGTACACGCCACGGCGCTCTGCCCGGCCACGGCCAAAGCAGGCGAAGCGCCGCGCTTCAACACGCCAAACACCCGCCGCTCTGCCGCGTGCCTCCTTTTTCGTGATTTCGCCTCCTCCTTGCTCGCCGAAGGCGTCGGTCGTGCTCGTTCTACCTCGCCGTCGCCATTGCGAGCCTCACCGAAACTTCGCTGCGCTAGCCACCACCGTGATCCGCCAATTAGTCGCTCTCTCGGCTTCGCCTCAACCTTCCCCATCGTTTCCACCTTGCCTGCCCCGAGATTGTACCTTAGGTGAGCTGCTGCTCGCTTTCGCCACCAGCAGAGCACTCTCGCGAGTGCCGCCATGGCCGTTCTTGGTGGCCGTGCCGTCGGGCGCCTCAAGCCTCCTAGGTCGTGTAGTGTGGTTCGCTTGGTCGCCGTGGTCCTGTTGCTCGCCCTGCTTGGCCTCGCTGTGGCCGGAGATGGCCGGCACACGCCGTGCAGCACCGTCGTGCCGCCATGGCCGACGCCGTCGCCCTCACTTCAGCGCCGATGATTCGCCTCGCCTAGATAGCTCTATGGGTGCGCAAGGTCTAGAGGGTCACCAGAGACTAGGTGCCGTCGCCGGTAAAGCTTCATGGCCCGAATTGGCTTAACCAGCAGTGACGACAGCGCCGCCTACCCTGTTTTGTCGATGTCGATGACGTGGGGTCACCTGACCACCGGGTCCCACCAGTCAGCGACAGCAGTAGTGAAGGATAGCTCATTTGATCCAGTTTTTGATTTCTTTTGTGATTTTCATATCTTCAGTTTGAAAGCTCCTAAAATTGTGAAATAAATTTGTGAGTGTTCCTTAGGAAGTGTAGTATTTAAGAAAAATATGTTCTTGGTTTCAACAATAGAAATTTTGGAGATTTAAATAAGGATTTGAAATGTGCTTTTGAATGCATTCAAATTTGTTTAATTTATATCTAGAGTTCCTGTGCTCCAAAAATTATGAAATTTTTGTGGTAAGTTAGTCTTAGCATATATGAGCTCTGGTAAAAATTTGGGGACCAGTGCATGTGTAGATTTGTAGTTATAGATTTTTCTTTTATGACTAGTTAATCCTTGCATGAATTTTCATAAATTATTTATGAGTCCAAAATTCATGAAATTTGTTGGAGGTAATCCTAGTACCATGTGGATGCTATGAAAAATATGAAATCTGTTGTTGACACTTTTCAATAGGGTTTTCCATTTATGCTATTTCAGGCCTTGTTTTGCCTTGTCATTTTTGCATAGGATGTTCTACTTGGTAAAATGACATTAAATTTTTACAGTAGTCCTTTGATAGCATTAGTAAGGCTCTGTAAATTTTGAGAATTTATGAAGCACATCTGATATATATTTATTATTTAACCTAGATATCTAAATAAAATAATAAAGGCAATTTAATAAATAGTTTAGGTTTCACCATTATATGATTCTAAATGTAATTGGTATGCTTAAACTGTTGGTGGATTCTATGTTGTCAAATTTTGAATGATTGCATGAAGTAGATGTATCGTTACTTTATATTGCATGTTAAATAGTTTCCGGACTAATTCTAGAGTGTGATGAGTTGCATGTTGAAACTGATGTGTACTGTAAAAATGGTTAATAACAAAGTTGTAGAGAATTTGATAATCTTTTCAGAAAGTCCAGGATCACTGGATTTGGATTTGTAGAACTCCAGTTATGAGTGAAACAAGTAGCTGCTGTTTTATGGTTTAAGCGATGCATTATGGAAAGATAATTAAATAACCGAGAAGAGATATGCACCTACTCAATAAACATGATGCACTTGTTAACATATATGCATTAAATAATACTTATGCCATACTCATGCATCTAGGATCGGAGGAAGAGATCACGTTGCTGGAATTGAAGAAGCGAGAGGAAGGAACCAAATAGGAGGATCCGCAAGCCGCGACTCGAAGGCGTGGGCGAGAATCTGAAGAGCTTCCTGAGTGCCCCGACCACCGCCCTACTTCCTTTACTGTGAGGCAAGCCCGAAGCATTATAAGTCTCCCATAATTTTTATAAATGTTTACTTAAGTACTTATGATTGCTGCATTAGGTTATAAGAGTTGAATGAAACCACTTGATGCATGTACATTCCTTGTCCGGGTATTACACCTTTAACCGGTATAGGTCCAGGATCGAATATATGCTTAGCCATGCTTAGACCGGTAGAAGTCGGGTGATTTCTGTCACCGCGAGATATAGGTGGATCACCGAGCACGGTTGGTTATAATTGCTATGGTGAAAAGAACCATGGTTAATGTAAATGGAGACCGGGCGGGATGTCGATAGAGAAGCAACAAGACATGGAGGTCTTGGGTGTGAATCTATCCCGTGCTGTGTCGATCAAGGACCGTACCATTGTTGGAACTTCCACAAGATTGAACGCATGCCTCTCTTACTTAGCTGGCCGGATAATTCGTTCCGACCGCTGAAGCCGAGTAATTCAACTCGTATGCGGGAATCGCTTACATTATGCGCTCCTTCCGGAACGACGATCGGTGAGCCCAAAGGCGGGTTTGGCTCGAGCATCCTGCATCCGGTGTTCCAGATTGTGCGCGCGCTTGATGATGGACCCGCGAAATGTGTGCTGGAGTTGTACCAAAGGTGACCTAAGGCTATTGTGGTGGTAGACCTGGGTTTGTGTTAGGAATAAATTCCCACCGGTTGAAATCGATTCGAATCGCCGTCTCTCCCCGGATAGTGAGAAACTTGGCTAGCTCCAACATCGTAGTAATCGTATTATGGAACATGATGGTTTGGATGAAAATGGAATTACAATACCTGCTATGGTTACTATTGTATGCTTCTAAATGATATACCACGTGTTTGGCACAGGATAGTTGCTAATCTAGAACTGGATAGTTATAATTAACTTGGTAAGGGAATCATAATGGTACAACGGATCAATTGCCTTTTTCGCAAAATGTTGTCAATTTACGTCCACTTATACAGCCCTCGCATAATCCTTGGAGTCATTTTATTTCGGTTCATGATGGGTAAGTCTAGTGAGTACCTTCTCGTACTCGTGGTTTATTTTCCCATTGTTACGAGATGGCACTTGTGTATCATGGTTATTACAAGAGTTGCTTCTATCCCATTGTGGATGAGGAGTAAGCCTTGGGCGAGCTTCTTTAGTAATTCCTATCCTTGCTTTTGTGGACCGTGATCTAGCTTGGCACTGTATCAAACTACGTTGGAAACTTTATCTTCGAACTTATTTGCTTCCGTTTTACTTATCAAACTCAGTTTGTAATAACTTTTATTCGTACTACGATGATGAAAAGTATCATGAACTTTATGTAATATGTGGCATGTATGTTGAATCTGTACGATCTTGGTTGTTGTAAATCGTTTATTGAGACCCGTCATGTGGTACTCGACGGACTACCGGGTTTATATGGGTTCAAGTATGACAAAGGCGACCGCTATGCAGATTGCCATTGTACTTGTATTCTTATAAACCGGTCGTGATTCTATGACAACGGCATCGAGCAAGATTCAACGTTAATTGTCACAAGTGTATTTAAAACAAAGTTTTTGTTTTCCAAAACCCTTCTCTAGCAACTATTAGTTATATAATAGGTATTTGAAATCTAAAGTGTGCCAATGATCACTTTCCTTATGCCCAAATTAAGGACTATTAGGTGGCTATTTAAGTACTAACATGGGGTTTTTATTTTGTCGTCCATACTGACGTGCTATAGTATGGATGCCATTCACTTGAGTGGTAATGTATGGATCAAATGCCTCTCTCGCCAAGGTAAGATGAGTGTATGACCGCAAGATGTGAGAGTGCGGTCGGGAAGAGTTAGCTTTGGTACGACTATGTATGCATGCTTGCATGTGTATATGGTACGTATTTAATTGTGGGTTAAATTATTGTCGGGTAGATTGATACGGAAGTATATGTATGGGTATACATATATGGAAGTATTTACAATTACATTCTCGCATATTCATTATGGGTTTAGGGCTGAAATGAGATTTTATGCAGGTGCACTAACAATGAAACGTGTAGCTCGACTAGTTACGCTATTTATGAGAGAACGATATGTATGCCACCGTGTCTCACCGCTAGAAACAAATTTTTCCTAAGTTTGTGAGGACGTGCGAACGAGCATGCATCATGATAATTACCATTCACATAATTACATTGTTCCTCCCTTATAAAATTCTTACTCGGTTATGTAACTCTTATCCATTATGGCATTGTCTCACCAAGGGTACATATTAATGGTGCAGATGGCACGCAAAGCAAAGAACAGCTCATAAGTCCACCGGAGGCGAGCTCCCAGCCGTCGGCTTGCTCCACGTGCAAAATCAACGACACACGTTCCTTGGAGAGTTTGGGATGCCTACACTCTTGTGGAGAGTGCTCGATTATGTAGGCTATCCTGATGGAATGGAACCCCGCTACTTACGGGCAAATGAGCGAGTTGGGAGAAGGTCTCTTAATTCTTGTGGAGGCCATTGTTCGTCCCGAGGTGACGATTCTGATTGGACAGAGCTGGTGTTATGAGTCAACCTGGCGGGGCTCTTTGAAGAAGCAATGGCGGGGGCAGCCTTTGGGATCTGAGGGACATCATGGATCGTTTTCCTCGAGAGGCGGCAGCCGCTTTGGTTGGAGTCTTTCAAGAGGTAACCCTTCCACCGACTCATGGCAGCGAGCGAGAGGAAAATCTTTGGAGATTGGTGCGGCGGAGAGGCGAGCAGTGATAACCCTTCCATGAGCGCCATGTTCGCAATGATGAGAGTGTTGGATGGAGTTGAAGGTAGCCTCAGACGGGTGTCTGGTGCTCTTGGTCATGCCCGCGAGGACCGACGTCAGCTTCAGAGGGAGCACGACGCCGAGATTGAGAGGCTCACTGAAGAAATGACTCGGTTAACTCACCAGCGGAATGCAGCCTGGTCCAGGGAAGATGTCCTAAGAGCTCGATAGTTTGAGCTGGGACAGCAGCTGGCCAATGCGGAAGAATACAATGATAATCTGCATGAAGAGGTTCATCTTCTGAACAATCAGCTCCACCCTTATGTCCCACCTGGAGCCGCAGAAATGGATCTAGAAGGGTAAGAGGAAGGAGAAGAAGAAGTGGAGCCTGAAGAAGAAGTAGAACCTGAGGAAGGAGATGATCTTGCGTCTGACCTCGATAGTGATCATGATGAGGATTAGATCGCTTAGCACTTAGTGGAAGGACTAATGTATCACCTTTATTTATGTAATGGACCTGTAGTTTGAATTTGGCATTAGTAACCAGACTATCATGTAATGTCAATCGCATGTTTGGATGAACGTCAATGCAATTCCAGTTCTTTGTTGGTAATCACGCTTTAAATTTGCATGCGTTATGAGCACAATAAGTGGTCAAATTGGTGATGTCATGTTGTGAGAAAGAATTATTATGCCTCTGTTTTTATTGTGATTTTGAGAATTTCTCCAGTGATTTCAGTTTGGCATGATTATGATTCATCTGCAATCTCGTGACATCAACCAATAATCGCTTATTGTTGCAACTTCGCAGATGACGCGCACCCGTCTCTTGGAGCCGGTAGCGATCCACGATGGCAATGGTGATGACTTACCACCGCCGCCGCCGCCGTCTGCTCAGGAGTTCTTTGCTCAGTTCTTGGGGAGCCAAAGGACAATGGAAGAAGCTTTGCGCCTTATCGCGCAAAACACACGCCGTGGCCACCCACAAAGAACCAGGGGCGAGCCTAATCAAAGATAGTTCATTCAAGGAGTTTACGGACACGAAGCCACCCGATCTTCAAGGTGGTGAGGAACCATCATAGGCCGATGAGTGGCTGAATACCATCGAGCGAAATTTCGTCTGAGGGTCACAGAGCACCGAAAGCTGAATATGCTTCTCATCAATTGCAAGGACCAGCAGGATCTGGTGGACACACTTCCGTCGTCTCTTGCTCCGCTGTAATGCGCGCGAGTGACACAGGAACAATTCAAGCTGGCTTTTAGGGACATCATATTCCCCGGGCACGATGCGCATGAAAGCGGCCAATTTATGAGGCTCACTCGAGGAACAAAGTCACTCACGTAATATATGCACGCATTCAACAACTTGTCAAGATATGCTCCCGGTTTTGTGGATACAAAGAGAAAAAGATAGAGAGTTTTAAGCGAGGGTTGGGTACCAAACTGATGAAGACTATGGCAAATTCTCGATGTACCACGTACAACGAGTTTATTAGTGATGCCTTGACCCAAGAAAACCACAACAACATGCATGCAGTTGCTAAGGGTCGCAAGAGGACATATGAGGCCGGTGCCTCCGGTTCTTTCCAATCAAAAGCTCCTATCACAGCTAGGCCACAATTCCATCCACCTGCACCCAAGTTTAGGCCCCCACCACCGAAAGCTCAGAATAACAGGCCATAGAAACCATTCCGTAAGGCGTTCACTATTGCCTTACCAAAAGGAAATGGCAATCAGGACAGCTCCACCGGATTCAGAAGTAATCAACCATGTTTCAACTGCAACCAACTGGGTCATTGGTCCAAAGAATGCCCCCACCCCAAGAGGAATGGCAACCCAAATCAGAACAATCAGAGGCAGGTGAATGCCAGGGCACGTCAAGGACAAGTGCATTATACCGCTGTGGAGGAAGTACCTACCGGAGAAGTTGTCACGGCTGGTATGTTTCTCGTCAACAAGCATCCCGCTGTTGTTTTATTTGATTCGGGAGCTTCTCATTCATTTATGAGTCAGGCATTTGCATCTAGACATGGTCAAGAAATAATTGAAGTAAACAAAGGGGGTTTTAACATAAGTTCAGCAGGGGGTACTGTTACTACCAAAAAAATAGTCAAAAATGTACTCATCGTGATACAAGGGAGGGAGTATACCACAGATTTGATAATATTGCCGGGGTTGTCAATAAGTGTAATCTTAGGCATGAATTGGATGAAGTATCATGGTGCTCTTATTGACACTAGCACCCGCACTATTATGTTGAGAGAACCCACGGGAGGGAATGCTTTTCTAGTCCCACTCTCCCGCGATTTCAAACCCCAACATTTAACCTGTGCTATCCAAGCCACCACGATATGTGATATCCCAGTGGTTTGTGAGTTTTCGGATGTATTTCCAGAGGAATTACCAGGTCTACCACTGGATAGGGACGTGGAATTTAAGATCGAATTAGTGCTAGGTACCGCACCCATATCCAGAAGGCCCTATAGAATGCCACCCAATGAGTTAGCAGAACTTAAGGTTCAATTGCAAGATCTATTGGACAAAGGTCTTATCCAACCTAGCTCATCTCCGTGGGGATGTCCAAATTGTTTGTGAAAAAGAAGGATAAGTCACCGAGAATGTGTGTAGATTACGACCACTCAATGTTGTGACCATCAAAACAAATATCCATTGCCACGCATCGACATCTTGTTCGATCGGTTAGCGAAGGCAAAGGTATTCTCCAAAATCGATTTGAGATCGGTTATCATCAAATAAAGATCGTAATTTGAGGATATACCTAAAACTGCTTTCTCTACTAGAGTACGGCTTATACGAGTATTTGGTTATGTCTTTTGGACTAACAAATGCTCCAAATTATTTCATGTACTGATGAACTCGGTATTCATGCTCGAACTTGACAAGTTCGTGGTCGTGTTTATTGACGACATATTGATTTATTCGAAAATGAGTCGATCATGAAGAGCATCTGAGGATTGTCCTATCCAGACTAAGGGGAGCATAAGCTATATGCCAAGTTTAGCAAATGTGAATTTTGGATGAGCAAAGTACCTTTCTTAGGTCACATTTTATCAAGAGATGGAATCTCGGTGAGACCCATCCAAAGTATAAGAGGTCATGGATTGGAAAGCCCCAACTTCGGTTCATGAAGTTCGGAGTTTTCTAGGGTTAATGGATACTATCGTCGGTTTATTCCAGATTTCTCAAAGATAGCTAAGCCTATGACCGAGACTACTTGAGAAGATGAAAAGTACAAATGGACACCTGAATGTGAAACAGACCTTTCACACTCTCGAACTTTGTTGACTACAACACTGTGTTAGCACAACCGACATTGAAAAGCCTTTTGATGTATTTTGTGATGCATCGAGAATAGGTTTGGGATGTGTGCTTATGCAAGAGGGGAGAGTAATTGCATATGCCTCACGGCAATTGAGAAAACATGAAGTCAACTACCCTACACATGATTTGGAACTTGCGTACCGTTGTCCATGCACTAAAGATATGGAGACATTACTTGTTGGGCAATGTATGTCATATCTATATCGACCACAAAAGTCTCAAGTATATCTTTACCCAAATTGAACTGAACATGAGACAACGAAGATGGTTAGAATTGATTAAGGACTATAATTTAGAAGTGCATTACCATCCGGGTAAAGCAAATGTAGTAGCCGATGCACTTAGTCGGAAGTCCCATTGCAACAACAGTGGAAGCATTGCTTTGGAAGATGGATTCGACTTGTTACATCCTCTTGTACTACACAATATCACAATCAGTTGTTCACTTGAGGGCAAAATCATAGAGCTACAATGCAGAGATGTGTGGGAATAAGTCACATCAAGAGAAAATGCAAGAGCAAGAAACCAAACATTTTAGATTGGATGAAAGAGGTGTATTATGGTTCGAGGACCGACTAGTGGTACCAAAAGACCGTGAGTTAAGGAGTCAAATTTTAGAAGAAGCTCACTCATCAAAATTGTCTATCCATCCGGGTAGTAGTAAAATGTATCAAGATTTAAGAACCCGTTTTTGGTGGACTAAGATGAAGAAAGAGATCGCAGCCTACGTTGCTAGGTGTGATAACTGCAGTTGAGTAAAAGCAGTCCATATGAAAACTGCCGGATTACTTCAGCCATTGCCTATTCCAGGATGGAAATGGGAGGAAATCAGCATGGACTTTATCATAGGCCTTCCAACGACACCACAAGGTCATGATTCAATATGGGTTATTATTGATCGTCTCACCAAATCAGCACATTTTGTACCAGTTCACACCACATATCACGTGGGGAAATACTCTGAGTTATATGTTTCCCAGATCGTGAGACTGCATGGAGTACCCCGGACTATAATCTCAGATAGAGGACCATAGTTCATAGCTCGTTTCTAGGAGCACTTACACCAAGCTTTGGGAACCAAGCTAATCAGAAGTTCAGCTTATCATCCGCAAACTTCAGGACAGACAGAGCGAGTGAACCAAATCCTAGAAGATTTACTTAGAGCTTGTGTGATATCTTCAAAAGGTTCATGGGAGAAATGGTTACCTTTAGCTGAATTCTCCTATAACAACAGTTATCAAGCGAGTATCAAAATGGCCCCATTTGAAGCCTTGTATGGCGAAAGTGAAACTCCCTTGAACTGGATTGAGCCCGGTGAAAGGAGATACTTTGGTATTGATTTTGTAAATGAAGCCAAGAGCAAGTACGTATCATCCCACACCACATGAAGGCAGCTCAATCAAGACAGTAAAAGTTATGCCGATGGTAAGAAGAAGACCACTAATTTTTGAAGTGGGTGACTATGTATACTTGAGAGTATCACCCATGAAAGGCGTGAAAAGATTTGGGATGAAAAAGAAGCTTTCACCAAGATATGTAGGGCCATACAAAATTTTGGAACGAAAAGGGAAGGTTGCATATAAGTTACAACTTCCACCAGAGATGAGTGCAATCTTTGATGTGTTCCATGTTTCTCAACTAAAGAAATGTCTTCGAGTACCGGAAGAAGCTATTGCACCCACCAACGTGCAGCTTCAATCGGATTTGACCTATGAAGAAAAACCAATTCGAGTATTAGAAGAGATGGAGAGAGTGACAAGGAGTAATATTATCAAGTTCTATAAGGTGGTGTGGAATAATCATAGTGAACAAGATGCTACGTGGGAAAGAGAGGATTATCTGCAAGAAGTTTATCCCGCCTTTTTCCAAGAATGGTAAGTCTTGCAAATCTTGGGACGAGATTTTTATAAGGGGGAGGGGCTGTAACACCTCGGGTGTTAGCCTTGCATAACTTGACTTGCATAACATAAGCATGAGCATCAAGCATTCATAAATCATCATTTACAATTGAAACATTCGATCGAAACATATGAAACATTGCTTGTTATCTCGTGTTTCTTGGAACATATGCATATGATCATGTGCAAATGAATGCAAGTGGGTAATGTTGGTCACTAAAACACCTTAGCTACACTTAGGTTAACAAAAGGAACCTTGTTCATGAAGGTCACCTTTCATGATCAAGCACTTAAGTAATATTACCTATGTTGACCTGGATAGCTATATGAGTGACTACTACATGAAATGCTTAAATGACCTTGCAAATTGTTTAAACATGCTTAGAGTATCATCATGAACAACTTTGGTATTTAAGGCTAGGGCTAGTTTGGTCATTTAGCCATGGTTTGAATATGTATCGTGATTGCAAAGTGACATGTTTGACCAAAGTTGAACTAGGTGTTAGAGACCTTGCATGGAGGAGTTCACTAAAGCAAAGTTGTAGTGTTTAACATAAGGAACAACTTTGATTTTTGGGTCTTTGACTGATTCAGCTCCTAACATGTGTGAATTTGGATTTCAAAATCATCAAATCATCGATTTCAAAGACTTAAGCAAATTTTGCTAAGTCACGAGCACCTTCGACCGATTGACGATGTACGATGTTTGGGGTGTTATTGCTCCGTTTCAGTTGCGAATTAGAACGAGGTACTAGAACCAAAGTTGTAGCTGGTACATAGGACTACACAAGTCGTGAAGATCGCTTGCACGTTGGAGCTTTGGTTTAGCCGATAATTCACCGTGTAAACTTCATTTGTCGGGCATAACATCGGGTCATGACAAACCGAATCGCTACGTTCGGGGCCGACCGGTTCGAGCCGTGGTCGCCGCGTGGCGCTGAAGCGTGGCTGTACGTCGCCGCTTTCTGCCAGCAAGCAATGCAGGCGCAAGCAGCGCCTTCAACACGCCAAAGACACCGCCCGCTCTGCCCGTGCCTCCTTTTTTTTCGCATTTCGCCTCCTCCTTGCTTTCGCCAGTGGCGTCGGTCGTGCTCGTTCTACCTCGCCGTCGCCATTGCAGACGCTCAGCCGAGCTCGCCTGCGCTAGCCACCGCTGCATCCGCCAATTAGTCGCTCTCTCAGCTTCGCCTCAACCTTCCCCATCGTTTCCACCTTGCCTCGCCCGAGATTGTACCTTAGGTGAGCTTCTGCTCGCTTTTCGCCGCCAGCAGAGCACTCTCGCCGGAGTGCCGCCATGGCCGTTGCCGTGGCCGTACTTCGTCGGAGCGCCTCAAGCCTCCTAGGTCGTGTAGTGTGGTTCGCTTGGTCGCCGTGGTCCTGTTGCTCGCCCTGCTTGGCCTTGCTGTGGCCGAAGATGGCCGACACACGCCGTGCAGCACCGTCGTGCCGCCATGGCCGACGCCGTCGTCCTTCGCGCCGATGATTCGCCCGCCTAGATAGCTCTATGGGTGCGCAAGGTCTAGAGGGTCATCGTAGACTAGCTGCCGTTGCCGGTAAAGCTCGCCGCCGGCCGGCTTGGCTTGCCAGCCGTGGACAGCGCGCCTACCCCCCTGTTTCGAGTCGATGATGACGTGGGGTCACCGACCACCGGGTCCCACCGGTCGGCTGACAAAGATAGTGAAGGATAGCTCATTTGATCCAGTTTTTGATTTCTTTTGTGATTTTCATATCTTCAGTTTGAAAGCTCCTAAAATTGTGAAATAAATTTGTGAGTGTTCCATAGGAAGTGTAGTATTTAAGAAAAATATGTTCTTGGTTTCAACAGTAGAAATTTTTGGAGATTTAAATAAGGATTTGAAATGTGCTTTTGAATGCATTCAAATTTGTTTAATTTATATCTAGAGTTCCTGTGCTCCAAAAATTATGAAATTTTTGTGGTAAGTTAGTCTTAGCATATATGAGCTCTGGTAAAAATTTGGGGACCAGTGCATGTGTAGATTTGTAGTTATAGATTTTTCTTTTATGACTTGTTAATCCTTGCATGAATTTTCATAAATTATTTATGAGTCCAAAATTCATGAAATTTGTTGGAGGTAATCCTAGTACCATGTGGATGCTATGAAAAATATGAAATCTGTTGCTTGACACTTTTCAATAGGGTTTTCCATTTATGCTATTTCAGGCCTTGCTGCCTTGTCATTTTTGCATAGGATGTTCTACTTGGTAAAATGACATTAAATTTTTACAGTAGTCCTTTGATAGCATTAGTAAGGCTCTGTAAATTTTTGAGAATTTATGAAGCACATCTGATATATATTTATTATTTAACCTAGATATCTAAATAAAATAATAAAGGCAATTTAATAAATAGTTTAGGTTTCACCATTATATGATTCTAAATGTAATTGGTATGCTTAAACTGTTGGTGGATTCTATGTTGTCAAATTTTGAATGATTGCATGAAGTAGATGTATCGTTACTTTATATTGCATGTTAAATAGTTTCCGGACTAATTCTAGAGTGTGATGAGTTGCATGTTAAAACTGATGTGTACTGTAAAAATGGTTAATAACAAAGTTGTAGAGAATTTGATAAGCTTTTCAGAAAGTCCAGGATCACTGGATTTGGATTTGTAGAACTCCAGTTATGAGTGAAACAAGTAGCTGCTATTTTATGGTTTAAGCGATGCATTATGGAAAGATAATTAAATAACCGAGAAGAGATATGCACCTACTCAATAAACATGATGCACTTGTTAACATATATGCATTCGTAATACTTATGCCATACTCATGCATCTAGGATCGGAGGAAGAGATCACGTTGTTGGAATTGAAGAAGCAGAGGAAGGGAACCAAGCGGAGGAGGATCCATAAGCCGCAGACTCCGAAGGCGTGGGCGAGAATCTGAAGAGCTTCCGGAGTGCCCCGACCACCGCCCTACTTCCTTTCTGTGAGGCAAGCCCTGAGCATTATAAGTCTCCCATGAATTTATAAATGTTTACTTAAGTACTTATGATTGCTGCATTAGGTTATAAGAGTTGAATGAAACCACTTGATGCATGTACATTCCTTGTCCGGTATTACACCTTTAACCGGTATAGGTCCAGGATCGAATATATGCTTAGCCATGCTTAGACCGGTAGAAGTCGGGTGATTTCACATCACCGCGAGATATAGGTGGATACCGAGCACGGTTGGTTATAATTGCTATCGTGGAAAAGAACCATGGTTAATGTAAATGGAGACCGGGCGGGATGTCGATAGAGAAGCAACAAGACATGGAGGTCTTGGGTGTGAATCTATCCCGTCTGTGTCGATCAAGGACCGCATCTGTTGTTGGAACTTCCGACAAGATTGAACGCATGCCTCTCACTTAGCTGTCCGGATAATTCGTTCCGATTGCGAAAAGCCGAGTAATTTCAACTCAGGCCGGAATTGTTCTGTTGTGCGCTCCTTCCGGGAACGACGATCGATGAGCCCAAGGCGTGTTTGGCTTTGAAGCATCCCGGCATCCGGTGTTCCAGTTGTGTGGCGCAAAGACGGACCATGAAATGTGTACCGGAGTTGTACCAAAGGTGACCTAAGGCTATCATGGTCGGTAGACTGGGTTTGTGTTAGGAATAAATTCCCGACTAGTTGCAATCGATTCAATCGCCGTCTCTCTCGGATAGTGAGAAACTTGGCTAGCTCCAACATCGTAGTAAGCTGTATTATGGAACATGATGGTTCGGATGAAAACGGAATTACAATACCTGCTATATGGTTACTATTGTATGCTTCTAAATGATATACCACATGTTTGGCACAGGATAGTTGCTAATCTAGAACCGGATAGTTATAATTAACTTGGTAAGGGAATCATAATGGTACAACGGATCAATTGCCTTTTTCGCAAAATGTTGTCAATTTACGTCCACTTATACAGCCACATAATCCTTGAGTCATTTTATTTCGGTTCATGACGGGTAAGTCTAGTGAGTACCTTCTCATACTCGTGGTTTATTTTCCCATTGTTGCGAGATGGCACTTGTGTATCATGGTTATTGCAAGAGTTGCTTCTATCCCATTGTGGGATGAGGAGTAAGCCTTGGGCGAGCTTCTTTAGTAATTCCTATCCTTGCTTTTGTGGACCGTGATCTAGCTTGGCACTGTATCAAACTACGTTGGAAACTTTATCTTCGAACTTATTTGCTTCCGCTTTACTTATCAAACTCAGTTTGTAATAACTTTTATTCATACTCTAATGATGAAAAGTATCTGTGAACTTTATGTAATATGTGGCATGTATGTTGAATCCTGTCACGATCTTGGTTGTTGTAAATCGTTTATCGAGACCCGTCGTGGTACTCAACGGACTACCGGGTTTATATGGGTTCAAGTATGATGCGGCGACCATGGGATTGCCATTGTACTTGTATTCTTATAAACTGGTCGGTTCTGCGACAGCTGCTATGTCACCATGCCATTTGGGCTGAAGAACACGAGGCTACTTACCAGCACTATATGAAGCACTGCCTCCATGAATAGATTGGCAGAAACACCGAGGCTTACGTCGATGACATCGTTGTAAAATCATCAAAAGCTAGGAACCTTATTCAAGATCTTTTGGAAATGTTCAACAACCTTTGAAAGTTCAAGATCAAGCTCAACCCAGAAAAGTGTACCTTTGGGGTACCATCCAGCAAACTGCTCGGCTATATCATATTGGCTCACGGTTTGAGACCAATCCAATGAAGGTTAAAGCCATCCTTGATATGGGACGTCCTCAAGCGTTAAGGGATGCCCAGAAGCTCACGAGTTGCCTAGCTTCCTTAAGCCAGTTCATTTCTAGACTGGGCAAAAGAGGACTCCCCCTCTACAAACTCTTACGCAAGATGCCAGAATGGCGATGGACCCTAGAAGCTGAAAAAGCCTACGATAATATCAAGGACTTCCTCACCAAAACCCCTATTTTGGTGGCTCTCCACAAAGAAGAGCCTTTCCTCCTATACGTCAAGGCTACCACTCAGGTGGTCAGTGTGGCTATAGTTGTAGAGAGAAAGGAAGAAGGCCACAATCAGACTATTCAGCAATAGGTGTACTTTCTCAGTCAAATGCTAACCGAGAGCAAAACTCGATACCCACACATCCAGAAGATACTCTATGGTTGTACTTGGCAAAGAAGAAGCTGGTTCACTACTTTGATGCGCACCCGATTACCGTGGTCACCTCCTTTCCATTAGGAGAGATCATCAACAATCAGGATGCGACCGGGCGGATCGCCAAATGGGCCCTGGAACTTATGGCGTATGGTATGACTTATGTGCCACCACGTCTATAAAATCCTAGGCCCTAGCGGATTTTCTCGCCAAATGGATAGAAGCACAGTCAAACTAGCCGCAACCGACCTAGAGTACTAAAACATGTACTTCGATGGTTCTTTGATGCTACAAGGAGCAGGAATGGGAGTTATCTTGGTCTCCCCTAACTAGAACCGAATGAGGTACGTACTCTGTTTAAATTTTGAGGGTATTACCAATAACATAGCAGAGTACGAGGCCTACTCCATGGGCTACGCACCATAGTCACCCTTGGGGCAAGAAGACTTGTCGCTTTGGGAGACTCTAAACGTGTCATTGGGCAAGTATTGAAAGCCTTAGCGTGCCGTGACCACAAGATAGAAGCCTATTGCACTGAGGCCAAGTTTGATGGACTCAAGCTACGCCATATCCTTCAAAGGGACAACAAAGAGGCTGACAGCCATGCTAGAATCGGCTCAACTCGAGACATGCCCCTAGGCGGCATGTTCCTCGATAAGCTTACGAGACCTTCAACATGCTAGGGAAGTTGAAACTCAACCTCTCCCTAAGCCAAGCGTACTCACCATCACCAAAGCCACATGCTCTAACCTAGACTGGGCACAAAATCTCATCGACTATCTGCGATACGGCATCCTCCCTATCAACAGGGATGAAGCCAATCAAGTATGTTGAAGAGCTAAATCCTACGTTATGAGGGATGACAAAATCCATCACAAAAGCATGAGCGGAATCTTTCAACAGTGCATACCCATGGAAGATGGGATAAAACTCTTGCAAGATATACACTTGGGGGCTTGTGGGCACATTGCAGCATCGAACACCTTGATGGGTAAAGCCTTTCGATATGGGTTTTACTAGCCCACCGCGATTAAGGATGCACAACACATCTTGAGGACTTGCGAGGGATGTCAGTACTTTGCCAAGCAAAAACACGTCCCCTCTCAAGAACTCCAAACGATCCTGATCACATGGCCCTTTGCCATCTGGGGACTTGACCTTGTTAGGAAACTCCCGCCCACCCTCGAGGGCTTCGATCACTTGTTTGTCATGATTGACAAGCTCACCTAGTGGATTGAGGCCAAGCCTGTGGCTATAGCTAGCTTGGAGGCAGCAATCGAGTTCATCAAGGAGGTTGTAAACTAGTATGGGTTCATGAACATGATCATCACCAACAATGGCACCCAGTTCTTGGGAAACGCATTTATCAACTTCTGTGATGAACAACAGATCAACATAAGATGAGCTGTAGTGGCCGACCCCAAGACCAACGGTCAGGTAGAAAGAGCGAATGGTTGCATCCTTCAGGCCTTAAACCTTGAATCTTCAGGAAACTAAAAAAGTTTAAGAGTAGATGGGTCAAGGAGCTTCAACTAGTCCTATGGGGCCTATGGACCACACCTACTAGGCCTATAGGGTTCACCCCTTTCTTCCTTATCTACGGCGCAGACACGGTACTGATCGAGGAGGTCAGCTAAAACGATTCATGATTTCCTCAAAGGGAAATCCACATATTACATCATAATGTGATAGTCCATAAAGACCTAGCTATCACATTATCATTATTTAGTTGATACCATAGTTCATACATCGTGCAATTACAAGTTTACAAGGTATTACAACACTTGGTAACATTGTATACTAGCCGAGATGCACATAGATCAGTAGCAGAGTAGACATAGCGCCTTAGCAGGTGAAGACTCCTCCTTCATGGACGATCATCAGAGTTGATGTAGAATGTTAGTGGGCATAGACTTTATCTCCTCAACCAAACTTGAGCGCAGGAACGACACCATCTAATCCTTCTAACCTCTATTGTCATCATCGTAGATGACATCCAAACCTACCAAATATCTTTTAGTATGATTTGTACTGGCCACTAGCTCCCACCCTATGCTTTGCATTGCTTTGTGGTAAGTGGAATGCAAGGGTAGAGCAAAAGGCCTATTTATGGCTATACTTTTCCTATCCTAGTTCATCAATATTTTATAATAGTTTGTCAAGTTTTAACCCATCTCATCCACATGTTCACCCATCCCATCACACACATCTCACCACACTCTCTCTCTAGGCGACAAGTACGACTCCCTCTCATGCCTTGCCTTATCGACTAACAGCCAAAATCCAACAAACCCGGGGGAGAAGAAGAAAGGACTCCTCTCACTAATCAAGGTAAGCGTAGGTCATAGGAATGTCCATGTCCATGGACAAGGCTGTATGTATAGATCGATCAACTCTATAGAGCGTATACACCTAGAACCACAAGATCACCATCATCGATGGTGGCCACTGTCTAGGCTGATACTGGTTGCCTCCCAACCGATACGATGCCACCCTACCACTCAGCCCTGAGTCACCCCAGAGTCCACCGGCACGCTGAGACTATGAGACATAGTACCGGCCCTCAAGGTCACTATGCTATCATAGGAGGGTGTGAGCCATATGCCCATACCACCCTACACTATCACCTACAACCTAGGCACTAGTGGCATCGCCCTAGCTAGTCGGGTAACCATCCCCCGCCCATTCAGGAACGAGTGGTGTGTACGTAGGGTCCTATGATCCGGTTCTCTTAACATACCAGTCCTTAGGGGGACCAGATAGGACATATTCTCAAGTGGGGTTAACCGACACCCTATGCGTCGACGGCACCTCCTTCCCGAGGGCTCACCCCTATGAGGCAACCCGGGATCTACTCCACTCACATGTACCTACCACAGGTACCTCTCATAGAGGATGCTCATGTCACACCCTCCTAGCAAGACTTGTCTCAAGGACTTGTCATAGAATCCTATCTAGTTGACTCGACCCTCAGCACACACCCAAGACGCACGCCAAGATCTCCCCAAGTTATTACCATTTTATCGGCACCAAGTGCCATAGCCACTCACAAACAATCCTCCACCAAGCATCACATCACAGATATAATGCATAGTAGAAGTAGTAGTAAGTGAGCGTCTAGCCTATCAGTGGGTGTGCATGGTAAAAGGTTGTGTCATGGTAAGGGCTTTCAAGCAATTCTACCATGCAACATATCACAATTCATTTGTAGAAAATAAATCACTAGTAGCTACATTATTGCATGTCTAATAGGATTTTATGAGGTTGGGTGGGACGTGGCACCTGTTGATTGATTATCTCTGTGATCCTCAGCGTAATCATAGCCATTCCCCTCCATGTCTTGGTATCATTCACATGTCCTTCCTCCAATGGGTTCCGGTCTGATCAACATTATCCTCGATGCAACTACCGCAAAAGAGCGACAAACAAGGCAAAAGAGCAATCAATCCCTAAACCTAGAAAGGCCATGAAAGAAGAGGCAACAAGTGTCGACAAAAGATGCTTGGCAGTCCACCGAGGGGTATCCCATGAAGGTAGATTGATCGGTAGAGATGCGTGTGATCGAGAACAAGAAGGCAACAGAGACACAAGAGGTAGAGAGGTTTGGGCCATCAGCGTGATGTAATACCGTAGTCCTGTGGTCTGTTGGATTGTATTGGCTTCGTATGATATTGTGTGTGTTTGGAGGGGTCCCTACCTACCTTATATAGTCTAAGGGGTAGGGTTACAAGTCGGTTAGATCTAGGAGATAACCGAAAAGTAATAACATATTACAAGAATCTTGGGATCAAACGTATCCTAACATATCTCATAGTATCTTGGGATATCTTCCTAGTGTCTTGCGGGGCACACCGAGCAGCGCATGCTCCACAAGGCTTTGTCTTGTGGGATGGACTGCCCCTAGGAGCGTAGCCCATGTAGTTTGGCATGGGTATCCAGGTTCATAGCCCCCACAGCTAGTCCCCGAGCGCCTTGTATCCACTATGCAACGTTGTCTTGAGCTTGTCTGAGCAGGTGTGAACAAAGCCGAGCAGTCAGACTCATGTTACGACCACCGTGATGAGTTGCCGAGCAGTTGTGAACCATCGCCGTGCAGTGTGTCCCACATAAGGCTTGCCATAAGAATGTAAGGAGCTCAAGTTCAAAATCAAAAATTTCCTCGTAGTGGACCAAGTGTGCCCACTTAGAGTCCAACCACAAGAAAGGGAGATAGTCTTCTTCAACTTCAGGAGGCGTGGAGTCTTCCAGATTAAAGCAAACACACTCACCGTGAGGTGAAGTGTGCCCACTTAGTCCTCAAGCCTGACAGTAGGTGACGTAGTCACGTGGTGCCAGGATCCAAAGTAGAATAGAAGCAGAAGACTAGCCGAGCAGGCAGCCAGTCCCCGGGCAGAGCCCTAAAATGAGAAAAACAAATTCACCGCAAGGTCAAGTGTGCCCACTTAGTCCACGAGCCTGATAGTAGGTGATGTGGTCACGTGGTGTCAGGGTTAGGAACAACAGTGAATAGAAGAAAGTCCCCAGTATGGTGAGGGACCAAGTCATAGTGATGACGTAGTCCCCGAGCCACAAGTGGAAATCTTGGAGAAATCAAATCATGGAGAAAAAACCAGAGTAATGGTTGTACAGTAGGAGTTACTGAGCCTTAATGGGTTGCGAAGAAGTTTGTGAATATTTGGTGTGCAGTAACAAGTTGTGATGAAAAATGGGTGATATGGGCTGCAGTTGCGCTGAAGCCCAGGTAACGGCCCACCACGCCACTTTGAAGAATTCGGAGAGGCACAAATTGTGGAGCGGTTTCCCAAAAACCCTTGAATGCGAAAAGTGGGGAGGGAGCTTTATAACTGTGCTGCTGCACCCCGTGCTCCCACCTTTGCCACTTCGCCATTTCATCTTCCTCCTCAGCCCTCGCGCTTCCTGATTCACATCCACTTGCCCTTCCGCCGCCAATCCCAAACTAGATCTCAGAGATGGCGCCGAAGAGGGGAGTTGGTAACCCGAAGAAGGCGGCCACCGGAGCAAGGCATGATAATGAATAGGTGCCATCGCTCATGGGGAGGTGGAGCTCAATAGGATGGTAGAGGCAGGCGTTCTCCCTGATCGTGTCACCGCCGGAAGGTGTCTAGCCAATGGTGAGCCCTACCCGATGCCGCATACCGACGAAGTTGTAGTCTTTGAAGATTACTTCTGGCGCGGATTAGGAGTTCCTGTTCATCCTTTTTTCGTGGGATCTATTAGAGTTCTGGGGAGTTAGTCTGTGCAATCTGCTTCCCAACACCATCTTGCACATCTCCATTTTTATCCATTTTTGTGAGGCATTTCTCGGAATTCTTCCCCACTTCAACCTCTTCTGACACCTGTTCTGGCTGAAGAAGAAGGATGGCGGTGGTTCTAGAGTGGTCAGCGGCGTGTATCTGTAACTCCGCGATGGGATGGCAGGCGAGTACATCACTATACCGCTAACACCTCACTGAAGGGATGGAATGCTAGGTGGTTCTACATGAAGCAGAGTCATCCTGCCATCCGCTACGATGTCAACCACATTCTGGAGAACCAGAGGAGCTGGTCAGAGAAACTGAGTAGTGCTGATATGGATCAGGTGAGGGAGCTCCTCGTCCTGATAAACGACATGAAGATGAATGGCGTATTGGTGCCGGTGAGCTTCATAGTGTGCGCACATCTCAGCCCTACAAGGAGAGGGCCCATGTGGGCTTTGAGTTCAAGGGGGACACTGATGGTACCCGAGAGACGACGTAGAGGCTAACGAAGGAGGATGTGATACGCCGAGCAGCTGAACTATTCGCTCCAAATGCACCATTCAGCGTGCCAGGGCAGATGAGAGCCTTCAACTGCATGAACCCACATCCTCAGGTAAAAATCTCAACTGTTGTTCCTAATGTATTTTATCCTATACCGGTGCCAAGCAATGAACTGATTCACTTGTGGAAAGATTCATTTGCAGGAACGAGCACCGTACTTCTCAGGTATGCTGAGGAGCGACTAGCCGAAGGCAGTGCATGCCTGGCCAACCACTCAGCTAGAGGAAGGTGTCATCAGCACCTCGTCAAAGTCCAAAGGCGAAGGCACTGGTCGGACAGAGAGTCCCCCTGGTATCGAAGAAGGTCCTGAGGAAGACGGTGGGTGTAGCTCCCAGAAGCCGGGCGGCATCTCACTTGGTGGCAATCAAACCACTTAGACGCGGAGTGAGGCGATGTCCGAGTGGTCGGATGACGACGAAGCTCTAGTAGCTCCTCCTCCGATCACTGAGGTGCCACCACGCAACACGCGCAGCGGAGGTGTAGTCGAAGGGAGGGAGGGAGTCCCTGAGCAGCAAGCGGAGGAGATGCCGACGGCTAGGGCCGCAAGACCTCTAGCCTAGGGCATGCGAGTGGACCCCAGAGCCATGCCTAGGTGCTCGAGGAGGCAACGCCGATTTAGAACTAAATACCGGGAAGCCGCCGTGTAAGTATCCATGCCTTGGAATCATGTACTTGTTCTATCTTTTTAGTTGTGGTGATTGACGAGCTGATCTGATGCAGATCGGGGCATGCAAAGGATCTGAATCCTTCCAGCCAGACTAGCGAGCAGCCAGGGGCTACACCTAGCATGGAGACCATGCCAATAGGCTTCATCCCGAGTCCCTGGGAGCTTGGCGGTCTGCGGAAGAGTCGACGACCGCTGCTGGTGGAGTTGGTGGTGGAGAACAGTTGGTGACGATGGCGGACAAGTCGGCGGCAACGCTAGGAGCAATGGCGAGAGCCACCGGGTCTTCGGAGTTAGAGGCTGGAGCTGCCAATGCCGTGTCGGAGTCTAGGGCGGAGAGGTCGTTGGTGCCGGAGGAGCAGGCAGCACTCCCTGAGACATCAGAGGGCATGGTCGGGCGCGCTGTGCTGCCATCGAGCCCCCAGGTGGCACCACCAGCTGCAGAGGAAGAGGACGAGATGGAGGAGATTGAGCGTGAGGAATCATGACCTCAAGCCATCTAGATCCTCTGCAAGCGGGGGGATGAAGTGGTGGTTGTGGAAGAGGACGCCACCCGGGAGGTGAGGAGGCTAGAGTCCACCCTTGCCACAGCCATGAAGCAGATCAAGGTTAGTATTGCGTCGGCAATGTCCATCTTTGGCATTGGAGAATAGGGTTTTTTTATAATCTTGATGTTGTTGCAGGGCATAGCACCAACCGCCAAACAATGGCAACATCTGATCAAGAGGATGGAGCCCCTTGCCGAGGAGAACGCTAAGCTGAAGGAGGCGATGGCACTGACGGAGAAAAACATCCAGAGGGCTGGCGCGAATGAGATCTTGCCAAATCGAATGCGAGGGACCTAGAGTACCAGAAGGGAGCCTTATACGAGCAGCTATCAACCGTCTCTGAGCAGCTGAGGTGCACCTCCAAGCAGCTGGAGCGCAACTCCTGAGTAGCTGAGAAGTGTCTCTGAACAGAAGGAAGGTACTCATGGATTGGTGAACTTATTATGCATTGCCAAAGAAAACTAGATGTTGCTCACGATCGTCACTTATGTAGAGCAAGATGTAGAGCACGATCAGCTGCGTTAGGTTGTCAGTCAACTCTGGGAGGAAAAGGAGAAGGCGTCTAGGTGAATGGAGAAACTAGCCGAGGAGCTAAAAGGTGAGTAGTTCGTGGTTGGAGTTATTGCTGACATGCTCGCTTCATTTGATGAATCCCTCTAGTGTCTACAGAATACCATCGAAGGACCAAGGCATAGTTCAATGTGGTGGAGCAGGAAGCTAGGACCCAAACGGGAAAGCTTGATGCCATGGTGGTTGGAGTCAGGCCGGTGCTTGACTGCATTGACATGGAGTCAACTCCTTAGCCTGACAATAGGCCACCGTGTCTAGACACTATCATCGACAGGTGCAAGGCGGCGTGGAAGAATTTCAAGAGCTTCAATTGTTATGCCACTGTCTCTATCACGACACATGCCCTGGTGGTGATTTGGTCCCACTACCCTGCGATCAACCTTCAGGTGATAGGGGCTGGATTCGCTAGAGGGACGGGTGTGACTAGACAGGAGCAGCTGAAGGACGTGGTGGAGGACGCGGTGAAGAAGCTGGCCGGCGACATCGACCTATTTGGCGAGGTGGATGGCGTTGGCCAAGCCCAGTGACCTGAGTGGAGAAGACTTGTATGTAATAGCTGCAGAGGGTAGTTAAACGCGTGAGGGCGAAAATAAACATTTATGTATGGGTAGAAATGTTGTATGCAGATATGTGCATGTTTATGCGTCTTGCTAACACTTTCAGTGAAAAATATATGTTGTGTTAACCCTAATGCAATTATACATGGTATAAGTAGCGTCCGAGCAGTTAGTTCTTTACTGGGCTCTTGGCCTTGGCTAGCCCATATTCCATAACGTCGAGCGTGGAGCCTGTGCACGTGTCGGAGGAACAGACGTGACCAAGGAACCACAGCCGACCACCCATAACGTAGAGCGCGGAGCCCGTAGCACGTGTAGGTAGAGATCGGAGACTGAGTTTTCTCCAAAGAACACAGAGCGGAATGTGTGCTGCTCGATGGTTGGCAAAATGTCTTAGAGATATTTTAGTATGGAGAAACATGGCGGAGTATTTATGGAGATTATGTATTGGAGTTTGTTAAGGAGTAGCTTAGAGCTAGAGACCACTAATGGAGATTAAACCATAGTGGAGAAATAATAGAGACAAATTATGGCGACAAAAACTTTATTCATCATGGAGTGGAGAGTACAAATCTAGAGCGTTTAAAGGATAGAAACGTATGAGGTGCTCAATGTGCCATGAGTTGGGGACATCGATGCCATCCAGACGCATAGCTGGTAAGACCCTGGTCGGATAACCTCTTTGACCATGTAAGTCCCTTCCCATGGGGAGGAGAGCTTGTGCATCCCTTCTGTTTTCTTTTTCTACGAGAGAACGAGGTCACCGACAAAAAATGAATGACCTTTGATGTTGCGATTGTAGTATCTTCGCAAGCCTTCTTGGTATTTGGCTATGTGAATGCAAGTGATCAGGCGTTCTTCTTCGATCCTGTCGACGTCCTCTATTCGAACAGCTGTGGCTTGCTCTTCATTATCATGTTCCACCCTAGGTGCTCAGAAGGCAATGTCCGCTGGAAGTATGGCTTCTGAGCCATAGACCAAAAAGTATGGAGACACACCGGTGCTGCGACTAGCTTGAGTGCGCAGTCCCCAGACTACAGCTAGGAGCTCTTTGAGCCATCTGCTCGGATGCTTTTCCTCTTTCTGATATAGCCTCTTTTTGAGGGCATCAAGGATCATGCCGTTCATTCGTTCAACCTAGCCATTGGCTCTTGGATGGGCAACAGAGACGTATTTGATGGAGATGCATTGGTCTTTGCAGAAGTCCCAAAAATGGTGCCCAGTGAATGTAGTTCCGAGGTCGGTGATAATACTGTTCGGGAGATTGAATCTATGGATGATATCTTCGAAGAGCTCGACTGCCTTCTTTGCAGTGGCTGAGACAAGCGGCTTGTATTCGATCCACTTGGAGAGTTTGTCAATGGTGATGTACACATATCGAAAACCACCTAGCGCTGGCTTGAAAGGCCCGATCATGTCCAGTCCCTAGCATGCAAAAGGCCAAGAAGCTAGGATGGTCTACAATTCTTGCGTCGACACGTGAATTTGCTTAGCGAAAAATTGACATCCTTCCCAACGTCGGATGAGGTCTTCTACATCGGTGATGGCCGTGGGCCAATAAAAACCAACTCAGAAAGCTTTGCCGACCACGTTTCTCAAGGCCGCGTGATTGCCACAGGAAGCATAGTGAATTTTGAGAAGTAGTTTCACTCCCTCTTCTTGGGTGATGCATTTCTATAGTATCCCTTCCTTGGCACTTTTCCTCATCAAGTTCTCGTCTACCAGCACGTAATGCTTGCTATGATGGATTAGGCATTCAGTTTCGGTCTTGTCAGCGGGTACATCGGTGCTAGTGAGGTACTTGATGAATTGTTCCCTCCAATCAGCAGCCGATGAAGGTACTATAAGTACCAGCTGTTTGGCGGGGGGGGGATTTCTTGAACTTCCTTCTCTTCCATAATAGATGGCATAAAGAGGTCTTGAACAAAAACCCTAGGCAGAATCATGGCATGAGAAGAGCCTATCTTAGATAGGTGGTCGGCGAGTTGATTTTGATCTTGTACCATGTGGTGGTACTCGACACCGTAGAACTTTCCTTCGAGTTTCCTAATTTCAGCGTAGTATGCGTCCATCTTCTCACTGGGACAGGACCAATCTTTGTTGAACTGGTTCATGACTAGCGTGGAGTCTCCGTATACCATGAGGCATTTGATGCCAAGCTTGACGGCTATACGGAGTCCGTGGAGACATGCTTCATATTTAGCGGCGTTGTTGGAGGCTAGAAAATGAATTTGGAGAACGTATCGGAGCTTGTCCTTGGTCGATGTAATGAATAAAATGCCAGCACCACCACCATTGATGTTGAGGGCACCATTGAAGTACATCACCTAGTGCTTGGGGCAAGTGATGGGGATGGGCTCTTGGATCTTAGTCCACTCAGCGACGAAGTCAGCGAGTGATTGTGACTTGATGGTACGCCTACTTCTGAATTAGATGGAGTAAGTGCCGAGCTCGATAGCCCACTTGATAATGTGGCCATTGGCATCTTTGTTGAGGAGGATGTCCCCAGAGGGAACTCGGTAACCATGGCGACCTTGTAGTACTCAAAGTAATGGCAGAGCTTACGCGACATGATCAGAATGGCGTACAACAGCTTTTGAACCTGAGGGTGACGAGTTTTGGACTCATTAAGAACCTCGCTGATGAAGTAGACCGGATGTTGCACCTTATAAGCGTGTTCGGCTTCCTCATGCTCGATGACAATAGCTGTGCTAATGACATGAGAAGTGGTGGCGATGTAGATCAGTAGGGTTTCATCTAGTCGAGGCACCATCATGATCGGAGGCTTCGTTAGAAATTACTTGAGCTACTCAAAAGCTGTATCTGCCTCCTCTAACCAAGAGAAGCGCTCGAAGGCCTTGAGGAGTTTGAAAATGGTAGACCCTTTTCGCCGAGGCGCGATATAAAGCGACTAAGAGCAGTCATGCACCATGTAAGCTTCTATATATCCTTTGTGCAGGTTGGCCATTTCATGTTGGTGATGGTAGAGACCTTGTTGGGATTGGGTTCGATACCATGGGCGCTGACGATGTAACCTAGGAGTATGCTAGATGGAACTCCAAAGATGCACTTTGAAGGGTTCAACTTCTATCTATATCTTTTCAGGTTGGCGAATATTTCTTTGAGGTCGGTGATGAGATTATCGGTGGTCTTGGACTTGACGACCACATCGTCGATGTATGCTTTGATGTTGTGGCCTATTTGTTGGTCAAGGCACATCTGGATGGCCCTTTGGTAGGTCACCCCGGTGTTCTTGAGTTCAAAGGACATGGTGGTATAGCAATATGCACCAAAAGGCGTGATGAACGATGTTTTGATCTGGTCGTCCTCTTTTAGGGATATCTGGTGATAGCCGGAGTAACAATCGAGGAAGGAGAGCAGTTCGCAGCCAGCGGTGGAGTCTACAACCTCGTCTATCTGAGGTAGACCGAAGGGGTCTTTAGGGCGGTTTTTGTTGAGATCAGTGTAATCAACGCACATTCTCCATTCTTTATTCTTTTTTTGAACAAGAATAGGGTTTGCTAACCACTCAGGATGATACACTTCTTTAATGAATCCGGCAGCTAGGATCCATGTTATTTCTACCCTAATAGCCTCCTTCTTATCTGGCATGAATCATCAGAGTTTCTGCTTGATCGGTTTGGTAGTCGGCGAGACATTCAAGGAGTGCTCGATCTTCTCCTATGGTACCCCCAGCATGTCTATAGGTTCCTAGGCAAACACATCGGCATTGGCATGTAGGAAGGAGACAAGCATGCTTTCCTATTTGGGGTCGAGGTGAGCCCCAATCTTGACGATCTTGGAAGGGTCGTCGAGGCCGAGGCTGACCTCCTTTGTTTCCTTGGACTTGATGGAGGTGTGAGGAGGCTCCAATGTTGGGATCTCTAGGTCATCGGTGAGCATTGTCTTGGCATCGGTGACCACGCTACCATCTAGATGGAGAGGTCGGTGGCTTTGGTGAGGGCAAGACTCTCTGTCTCGTAGGCATAGGCGATGGAGAGGTTGGCCCGCGGGGCCTGCACTCCTGTAGGCGAAGGCATCTTCAACACCAGATAGGCATAGTGCGGTATGGCCATGAACTTGGCCAGAGCTGGCCGACCAAGTATGGCGTGGTAGGCGGTGTTGAAGTCAGCGACGTAGAAGTTGATATGCTCGGCGTGGTAGTTGCTAGCCATACCGAACTGTACTGGGAGGGTGATCTCTCCAAGCATCTTGGATGCCCTGCTAGGTACCACACCCTAGAAGGAGGAATTGAAGGGTGTGAGGTCTCCTATCCTAAGGCCTAGCTCCTTTAGGGCTCCAGCAAAGAGGAGGTTCAGAGCAGTTCTGTCGTCGACAAGTACTTTCCTAAAAACCACTTTCTTGATGGTTGCATCAAGAACGAGGGGGAAATGCCCTGTGTAAGGGATGTTTGCCCACTGGTTGGCCCTGCTAGAAGGTGATGGGGACCTCGGACCAGGGGCAATAGCTGGGGTTGGCGATGGCATCTTCTGCATTGATGACGAGCACCTGGCGGGCGGTGAGCTTTCGATCTCTTTTGCTCTCGGCGACAGCGAGGCCCCCGAAGATAGTGGCGACCACTTTGTCGTGATCCTAGAAGGCAATGTTGTTGTTTCCAGGTGGTCGGCGGCCTCTGGCTCCATTGTTGTTGTCATCATCTAGCTTTTTGGCCTAGAACTCCTTAGCCAAGCTGAGCCAGTCCTTCATCTTGTGCTTGTTGTTCTTATGGAGAGGGCACGGGCCTTCGAGGATCTTCTTGTACTGCTCATCATAGTTGCGCTTGGCGCGAGGTTCATCAATGGCGGCAACGATGTGGTCTGGTCGACGATGGCAATATTGACCAGATTTGGACCCTTCTGGCCGATCACGGCCGCTTTCGGATGGTGACTGTGGTCAATGTAGAGACAATCACTGTGGCATTGGTCGTCGGAACGCTCGTCGCTCTGGCGATCGCCCGCATCCTCATTGAAGCGCATCCTCGGTGTCGGCATACTGATCGACGGTCGTAATCATCTCGCCAAACCCCTTTGGAGGCTTGCGGTTAAACTTGGAGCGGAGGTCGCGGTGATGGAGTCCTCAGATGAAGGCGGTGATGACCTCTGCTTTCGTGATATTGGGAATAAAATTCCTCATCTTGGAAAAACGTCTGATGTAGCTACGGAGGAGATTGGATGGTTTCTGGTAGATGCGATTCAGATCATGCTTGGTGCTCGGCCGATTCACGTAGCCATGTAGTTGTCGGTGAAGACCTTCTTCAACTCTTCCCATGATCCAATGGAGTCCGGGTGAGGCTTGTGAACCAGTTCATCGTAGTTGGCGTGAGCATGATGGGAAGATAGTTCACCATGACGCTAGTATCTCCCCCAGTAGTGCACACAGCAATGGCATAAGCTTTTAGCCACTATGTAGGGTTCATCCGTCCCTCGTAGAGCTTGACCCCGGTGATTTTGAAATCATGGTGCCACTGGAGTGTTCGGAGTGCCCTTGTGAATGCTCGGGGCCCTTTGGGATCGTCGCTGTTTGTGATCTGTGGCGTTGCCAGTGTTGAGTGGCTAGAGGGCTGAGTCTGGATTACCGAACTCTTGCTCGTATTCTTGACACCGGCATACTTCTTCTTCATGGCAAGAGAAACGGCGCCCGTCAATATGATGTCGTGCATCCTAGAGATTGTTGATGTGTGCTCAGATATCTTGGTCGACTTCTTCATTGTGTTGGTGAGGGTAGTCGATGTGGTTCCCCCTAGCTCCTCCCTAGAGGGGTTGTCGGTCATCACGATGCTGGTTGGCGAAATGACTTCTGCTGGGGCGATGATTACATATTGGGCGGCGGATCAATGAATCGGGCTTGTCGAGTAGGAAGGTTTCTGATGCTGGCAGATCTCATTGACCTGGCAGTGTGCCGCTTTAAGCATGGCAGCGACCTTAGCGACCTCTGGTGTTTGCTCAAGCTAGGTGAGCTCATTAGCAGCCATGGCCAAGTTGGCGCTTGGGGTCTTGTAGACATCATGGCCGTCAACATGGACAAATTCATTGTCGTCAAGGTTGCATTGGAGTGGGTGTGGCCTCCCTTGTGAGTCGAGTTGTTCATTACGAGTAGCCTTGGCTAGCACAATGGTGGCCTCATTTGCCCGGTGCTACGCACGGTTGGCATTCCTATTGACATGAGCGGTGTGGTCCTTGTCGATTTCCCCATCCCATGGGGGGTTGTCGACGCTGACATTGAAAATTCTGCCTCCATGGAAGGGTGGGAAAGGAGGTTGTATGGTGGTGGTTTCGGCGACAGTCTCCATAGAGCCGTGGGACTCAAAGTCTAGATTTTCCACCAGGATGGTTTGGAGGGATGCTTCGGGACATCATTCGATGTGCAAGATGTTGACAGTGGGCGAGAGCTGGTCGATGATCTGGTCGGCGAGAGGATAGATGTCTCCCGCTGGTTCGATGAATTTGCCCCTTAGGGCTTCTTGATAGGTGGCAGCGACACTGGTGAGCCCAAAGGGTAGGGCTATAACCCCTAGAGTCTCTTGACCAGCCTCCGATAGATCTGAATCAAAGGGTGGTCAGTGCTGAACTAGAGTGGTCGGAGCCGATTCTATGATGGAGATACAATCGGCGAGCTTCTGGCTAACCTAATCGATGGATGCGATCAGATCGTTGTTGTTGAGCTACCTCCTTGAGTAGCGAGGAAGCGGGTGGTGATTTGTTGGTGAAGACAACCCCGGAGGCAGTTCTGAGATCGGATCTGCAGTCATAGGTGTTGGGGTGATTGGTGCAGAATCGATGTGCACCAGCTCGATGAGCTCTCCATCTCTATCAGCGTTGATAACCTAGGAGATCGATCCGACCGTGAAGATCTGGTTGGGGGTGTGGGAGGGACGAAGACCCTAGAAAACATACCATCTTGTTCAACATGGAAACAACATGCACACTCCTACCTAGCATGCCAACTGTTGATAAAAGATGCTTGGCAGTCCACCGAGGGGTATCCCATGAAGGTAGATTGATCAGCAGAGATGCGTGTGATCAAGAACAAGAAGGCAACAGAGACACAAGGGTTAGACAGGTTTGGGCCGTCAGCGTGACGTAATACCCTACTCCTGTGGTCTATTGGATTATATTGGCTTCGTATGATATTGCGTGTGTTTGGAGGGTGTCCCTGCCCGCCTTATATACTCCAGGGGGTAGGGTTACAAGTCGGTTAGATCTAGGAGATAACTAGAAAGTAATAATAGATTACAAGAATCATGGGATCGAACATATCATAACAGATCTCATAGTATCTTTAGGATATCTTCCCGGGGTCTTGCGGGGCACGCCGAGCAGCGCCGTGCTCCACAAGGTTTCGTCTTGTGGGCTAGACCACCCCTAGGAGCGTAGCCCATGTAGTTTGCCATGGGTATCTAGGGTCATACCCCCCACAACAAGGCACGGGAAGATCGAATAAACACCAAAAGAACACTAAGAGAAAAGGACTTAGCCCTCATGGAGGAAGTCTAAGCATTAGGCTGGAGAGAAATAGGAGTGGTTGTCTATTAAGTACAAGCTCGAGTCACAGCCTAGCAAGTACTTCCCAGACCGATCATGTCGACCTATACGGCTTCATGAATAATGGCCAAGAGTGTTGCTCGACTTATGCAAACACCATGGAAAAACAAGGCTAGCCCTCACAAAGCTAGTCCATTTTCCTCAGGCTAAAAAGGGGCAAGGGAGAAAGTAAGCTAGGCATGTCCATGTCTCATCCTCGGTAGAGATGGCACTCTAATGGTCAGTCAGGTTGGCTCGCATGGTTCTAAGAGCATGGCACAGACGCTAGCCTTGCCAACTAGAAGTGATAGCCTGGTCTTTGATCTGCTCGTCATGGTTAAGGATGGGATCGAATAGAGCGGGCTAAGGGGAAACAGAAGTAGTTACGATCTCTCTCAATCTATACGCCATTGTAATTGATGAGAATCGAAGAGAGGGTGGAACAAAAAGAGAAGGAGAGGGGTGGTGGTCTGCTTCTTCCAATCCTCATGCCATGGAAAAGATGGGGCATCGAAAGGGAGTGAATCACCAAAGAACACCAACACCCGAGTCCACTCATAGGGTTCCCTGACCCACGTGCACTAACTAGCACTAGACATCCCCAGGGCTTTAGCGGTGCAGTTGTCACCACTAGAACCTAGGGAGCGCTAAGGTCCAGAGTGGGTACAAGCATACAAGGGGCTCGAGCATGAAAGAGCCAAAAGAGGGGAAAGGGACACAAGATTCACCTTCCTCTGATCAAATCACCATAGCAGTTGACGGAATCGAAGAAATAGAATCAAGAGGGCAATAAACATCAAACTAACAAAAAGGGAACTTGGTTCCATATCACTTTGACTTACATGTCATTACTCTAGTTCCACGGCCCTTCGATCTACATGTCATGACAAGGACATGAGCCAAAGATGTTGGAACAAGAAGATCAGTCCCCATCTTACTAGATCGACGAGGATCGATAGAGGAGGAAGAAGGAAGAATGGTCTCAACATTCTCTCAACCAACACATCAAGGCAACGGATGGAGGTCGAAGGAACGGGGACACAAATCGCGTGGTCTCTCAATCCACACAAACTCATAGGGCACCACGACCTATGTGCAACTAGATCAGCACTATGCAATCCCTAAGGTTCGTAGATGTGCGGTTGTCATTGAGGAAACTGAAGAGATGCTACGATCAATGTGGCACAAGCATATGGGGTGGTTACGATGAACGAAAGAACAATGGAGAACAAAAGAGCAAAAGAGGTAGAGCCCAATGGTCATGGCGAGCCAACTCGTGGCCTTGAGCTTTACCTAAACAAGTTGGCTTTCATAAATTCCGTGATGGTCGTCCCCAAGTTCGTCTCCTATAGACTAGGTCATGATGGGCTCATCGTGTGTACAGGTAGGAAGTGCATCGATATCGTGTCCTAGAGCCATAGGAGGGGTCAACGATCATGACACTACAAAGCCAACTAAAACAAGGGGTCATGTTATGCTCGGGATCACGGCCACAGCAGGATGCACCCATGACTGAAACGTCCAAACAAGGTATGATCCCTCGACCTAGTCGAAGGCTTAATCCACAAGGAAACAAACAACACTGTGCAAGAACCAACAACACAACAATGAAACAACTTCACACAACAACTGGAGGAGTAGCACATATCCATAGCATAAGAGATAGACACCATAGCATAAGAGATAGACTGGCATGAAGGCACGACATAGGCATCGATATAGATAGATCATGTATCTAGTTATGAAAGAGCAAAGAAATGTAAAACAAAGGCTTTGCTGATGTCAAGGATGAAGCCGGTGAGGATTTCGATGGTTTGACCTTGCTGCGATGAGGAACATGGAGGTCTGCAGAATGTTTTGGCTGGTTGTGGCTCGCTGTAGCCTCCCTTGGCTAGCTATGGCTTCCTGCTGGCTAGCCATGGTTGGTTGTGACTGGCTGTGGCTAGATGTTGGATAGCTATGGTCAGCTACGGTAGGATAGGGGTGGCAGTAGGCGGCCGGGGCGCGCCCGCTGCTGCTGGGCATGACTCTAGTGGCAAGGAAGGAGACCGACAAGGCAGCAAGGCGGTGGCTTGCTGCTCCCGTTGTACCAATTGGTCGACCTCGTAGTATAGGAGAGAACATGGTTACGAATGACAGGGAACAGAGGCCAGTTTCAAGGAATTTAGGGAACTTTGTGGGTCCCATGCTCACCCGAGATGAAGGGAAGCTGGTCACCGGCGAGGTGATGCCGCTACGAAGCTCGGCGAGGTGGTCAATGCGATGGACAAGCAATGCAGCTCTCCTTCCTAGCTCCCTACGGTGGTGAGTAGGGGTGGCTTCCCTACCATAGTGAAGGGTCATGGCATGAGGACCAGCCATCAGGCGAGAATAGTGGCAAGAGATTGACGGAAGGGGGAAAAAGGGGCAGCTTTGGGCATGCTGGCTCACCGGTGAGGTGGTGCTGCAGTCCTCCCGGTGAGGTGCAGTGAAGGCAGGCTCAAAGTAATGGCCATCCTCGAGGAAGGAGGGGAGGCATGACATCAAAGAGGTGGAGCTCCGAGATGGCAGTGGCGGTCAGTGCAGCAGGGTGGCAGACCGAGGCACAACTTTGATGTGTGTCAGTGTCGTAGAAGTGTGGCTCGGTCTGCTGCCCTAGCGAGCAGTGCTATAGCAGTGATGTTCCTAGCTTGGGGGATAGGGAAGGCGTGGCCTTGACTTCATGGAGGTGGGGCTAAGGTGGCATGGCAGCGAGATGAGGGCGACGCAGTCATTGCTCGATAAGGTTGGAGGTAGAGCATGGTGTTGTAGTGGCGCGGTCGTGGCTCTAGGAGGCGAGGCGTGTCCGTGGGGTCATAGCTCGATGGAGAGGAAGGCGTGGCAAGGTCACAGGTGATGCACCGGATGGGATGGCATGGTGGTGTTGGGGATGGCAAGGCCATGATGAGGCTCGGCATTGGTGGGTTGGCATGGCATCGAGGCTTAGGTCTGTAGCATCCTGCCACGACATACTTGCATGGCAAAGTCGTGGCTCAGGCGTCAATGTCCTACTCCCTAGCAATGGCAAACAAGGTGGTTGTGGTGGTGGTAGCAGGTGGACACGGTGGCTGAGCCCTGCTTGGTGCAACCACAGGGGACGACATCATGGCCGTGGGCATTCTAGGCAGGGTCGAAGCGAAGCATGGCATCATAGAGGAGGCTTGACCATGGGGGACTTTGTAGTTGAGCAGGACGTGGCCAGGTGGGCTGTGTGTCCGGCTATGATGTCATAGTCACAGCCGTCAGTTACAGAGGCGTGGTACGGCGTGGTTGTGGGTGGCTATGGCGTGGCGGCGCTCGGTTGCAGCGTGGCTGAGAGCCAGATGTGGAGGAAGGGGGCATAGGAGAGGTGGTAGCTAGTTGGGAAAGGAACAGGAGGAGAGGTGGCCATGGCTTAAATAGCACATGGCTAGGGTTTAGAGGGGCGCCTAGGCACTGCTGGACGGTGGGAATCCTCGACATCCATGCTCCGGACACGCGGTGCGCATCCCTCGATGCCCGGGTACGGATGTCGAGGTAGGCTAGCGGCGTTGGGGTCAGCTTCCCCAAATGTGGATGTGGCTTTTGGTTCTTGGCCCCGGCCAATGGGCGTGCTGACATGGGGTTGGGCTAGGATGTCATAGTGTAACAACCTATGTTTGCCAATAACAAAAAATCTAAACTTAAATTTTTTTCTAACAATACTCATCCATGGTGAGTGTGCATACTAGGAAACCACCCATGTAGTTGCATAAGTATATCCCAAGCAAGCTTGTTTGAGCATGATGCATTTTAAATTCAACTTGTGAGTTGCTTCTTCATGACTTTATGTGATGTAATAAAATCAACTAAACCTTTTAATAAAATTGTTGTGTGTGTTGTCAACCTTGGGCTTGGACCCTAATACCTTAGTAGACCCCTAGAGGACCCCATAAGGGTGTGTACATGCTTGGCAACACATGTATACATGCACAGGAGCCCAGGGTGTTGTGTAGAAATAGAAATAGAAATAGAAAAGGAACTAGAAAAGGAGGAGAAAAAGGAAAGGCCAAAGCAGCCCGAGCAGCCCAAGCCACCCGAGCCGGCCTAGCATCATGGCCCAACTTGCCGCTCATGCCTGCGCCCCCGTGCGTGCGACCATGTAGCCCAGCAATGGCCCGCGCCCACGTCCCCATGTCATGACAAGCCACCGCCATTGTTTCCCCCACAACCACTGACGTGCAGACCCCGCTTGTCATCCCCTCCATCCCCCCTTCCTCTGCTTTTCCCGCGGAGGCAGAGCACCTCGCTGGTGCAGCCATCCAAGGCCATGCCTCGTATCACCGTCGTCCTCGCCTCCAAGCCATTGGGTGCCAACACTTGGATGGAAGCCATGTCCCCAATCTGTGGCAATCGCACGTTCCCTAAGCCGAGCCATGTCGTGCTGATGATGCCACCATGGCCTTGTCACCGTGACTCCACTCCATTTGCCTTTTTGATCGGACACTGCCCGAATTGGGAGCGCTAGCACCCGTGTGACCACCTCGTGCTTTGAAAACCCTAGCCTAGAGGCCATTTCCGCCCTCCATGTACCCCCATTGCACTTCCCCACTGTCCGCCGCCCACCTACCCTAGCGCCCTTACATCACCCACGCCGCCACTGGTGGCTTCACCAACCACATGCCTAGCTAGAGAAGAGAAGGAGAAGGGAGGAGAAGGAAGGAGGAGGAGGAAGGAGCCGCTACCACTGGAGATCTGCTGCCTAGAGCCGAAGTCGACGCCCTGATCGTCTACACCAGTGTAGCAGCCCAGCATGGCACTGCATCGCCTCGCCACAGCCTCGACTCACCACCACACCACTAGCCTGTAATAGAACCGTCCAATTTATAAGAGCACAAGTACAATAGCAATCACCGAAGTGATCAAACTATCATTCCGATGAAATCATGAAGGATCTCAAACAAACCAAGATCCTACATGATTCAACATAACCAGTCACATGTTACATCACAGTTCACAAATATCTCACATACATCGGAGTTCACATAGTTATTACAAACCAAGTTTAAATAGCGGAAGCAAAGTAGTTTGAGATCAACATCACACTTAGTTCAAATACATGCTAGTACCATAGTCATTTCTAGCAAAAGCAAAAAAGAGAGGATATCTTAGGAGTACCATGGCCCATGGTTTAGTCCTCATCCATGGCAAGATGAAGGAAGTTCTAACAGTACCCATGATACATCATATCATCTGCAACAAGAGGGAATAAATCCTAAGTACGAGAATGTACTCAGCTAGACTTACCCATCATAAACCAGAAATAATATGACACCAAGGAGTATGTAAGGCTTTATCGGTGGAGTTAGCTTGACAACATTTTGCATAAAAGCTTAAGTAACATAACTTGGAGATTTAATACCTCTAGCATCAATTTGAATACATATTCAATTAAGCATCTCTAGATTTGCACCTGTACTAGAGCAATCACGTGATTAAGTTAATCAAGCATTAGTAACCATATCTGGTGTATTAAATTGAGCATCATCATAACCATCAAGTTCCATCAATTAATGCTACATTGCCACTTCTCAATCAAGTACTCACTATCCAGGATAGACGATGACTCGAATCAATTCCAACTAGTTGGGGAGTTATTCCTAACACAAACCCAAACTTTTCCCGTCAGGGTCGCGTCGAGTCACCTTTGGTACAATTTAGGTACAGTCGCAGGTCCAATCTGCGCCGCACCCTCAAGGATACTACCAGTCTGCTAGGACATTTAGGCCCAGCCTGCCCTTGGACTCATGCCACTGGCTCCCCGCACATCCTTATTGCCTCCAGTGTGCGCACTTTCACTTACTGGGTCCCGGCCTGAGTTGAGCCACTCGACTTTTGGGATCAAAATGACTTATCCGGCCAACTAAGTGCTAGGCATGCGTTCAACATGACATGAGGACATACAGCGAATCAGTCCTTAACTGACACAGATGGGGATAAATACGTACCAAGACCTCCATGCCTTGTTGCTTCTCTATCACAATCCCGCCCGGTCTCCTTTTTATTCATCAACACATGGTTATTCCCATGATAGCAATTATAGCCAACCGTGATCAAATATCTACCTATATCTTGCAGGTGATAGGAAATCACCCGACTTCTACCGACTAAGCATAGCTAAGCATATATTCGATCCTATACTTACAAAGGATTCAAGATATATTTGTCTGGACAAGGAAAATATATGCAGCAAGTGTTTCCAATCAACTCCTATAACCTAATGCATCAAACATAAAGGACGCAAGTAATATTTGTAAAAACATAGGAGGCTTATAATGCTCCAGGGCTTGCCTTTCAAGAACGAGGAAGGTTGGTGGTCAGGACACTTAGGAAGATCTTCCACGTTGAGTCCTCCTTCCACCTGAACCTTCTACTCCTAGGCTGCTTGTTGCTCCTCCTGATGCTCGGGTTCGAACTCGAGTAGATTCACTCCTTCCGGGGAACCTATTGCATGCATATGCATAGATGAGTATCATTAATGCATAAGAGATGAGATGATATGATAAATTATATATGCATGAGCATGGTTATCCGCAAGATGTATGATAAGTTTAACATTCGTTGACCAAGTAAATGTATAACTTTCTTCTAGTTGATCTTTATTGAGTAGGTGCATATCTCTTCTATAGTATAAGAAACATACACTCACCAAGTTATAGTAACCTAAGGTAAAGTTGTTCATCATCAGTAAGAGGCTTAGAACCTGCAGCTAACAACTAATCTCAATTAGCCTAAGCATCTACACAAGCATCACATAAGACAAACAATTATAATTGACTTAGTCCTTTCCTACTGTAAACAACAGCTACTTATTTTGGCCATATCTGGAGTTCTACTCAACTAAATACTATGATCTTAGACTTTCTTGAAAGCCTATAAAACTACCTACAACTTTCTTATAGTCATCTCAAGATGATTCAATGGCTATCAAGGTCAAACAAAGTAATTTCCCAGATCTATCCAGAAATTTCAGAGATTAAGCATTTCTGGAGACCAACTTCTAACAACTATAACTCTCAAACCATTTAGCCTATTGCCATGAAAATTTGACACAAGCAATATAAGTAAGTTACCTACAACTTTGTTATTGACAAGATTCATAGCAAACATTATTTGACCAATGTAATTCACTTAACAACAGAAACTGTTCAAAATAGTCACTAAAATTGAATTATAGAGCAATTAATATTTCACTGCATATAAGCAATCAAATTTGGGCACAACCAATGGTACCAACAGTTCATAGACATCATATACACTTTAGAAAACATAATGGTCAAGCCCAAATAAATTATTTAAATGCCTTTATTAATTTATTTGGACACTAAGGTGAAATAAGGAACATAAATCTTAATTGCACAGTAAATTCTAAGAAAATTACAGTAGCCTACATATGACCCCAAAAGTATACTATACAAATTTCATGCCATTTGGATAAGTATATCCATCTCTACAAAAATGACAAGTTGCATAGGCGTATTTTAACAAAAATAGTTTAGCCTAGTGAAAAGTGTCAAACAATAGATTTGATATTTTTCTTACTTTCATTCTAGCACCATAACACTGTGTAAAAATTTGCAAGATCATTAGTTATGTATTTGTACCCCATTTATTTTCACTAGAAACTAGCAATTATTTAAAATTAAATAGGAAGACCATATTCCAAGTAAGCTTACTATAGGTTTAGTATTTTTCTTAGCTAGAGCATGTCAACACAAGATCAGAAAAATTAGAATCACAATTTTATCACTTTCCTAGCTCAAGTTATGCATTTTATAAGATTGAAAATAATTTAAAAGCACTTATCTAGCTCAATTTAATTCTCCTAGAAAATCATCCCAAATAGTATGTTTCATATTTTTATAAAATAGTACACTTCATGATGAATCCAACAAAATTTGGTTCACTCAATTTGGACACTCCTAGCTCTAGATATGAATTTGTGAAACATGTATTCAAATATGTGAAAAATAAGAAAATCAAAGAACACACAGATTGACAGATGGGGCCCGCGATCAATGGGGCCCGATCGTCAGCGAAACGGAAGCAGGGGACAGAGGTTGACTGGTGATAGCTCATTGTCGATGAGGTCATAGGCGATGAGGTTACCACCGTCGTCTTCCTCTCGTCAACCCGCACCTAGGGGTACCCTAGGTTGGGTCAGTGGCTCAACAGAGCAAGCTCACCGGCGAGCATGGCGGACGGCGGTGGTCGCACGGTGGTGTGCCGATCATCTCTGGCCATGGCAGTCTCCAGCAAGGATGGTCCTACCTCTATGATGACCTAGCACAGCTCTAGAGTAAGATCTGGCCATGGTGAAGTAGTGGGGAAGCCTAACCGCGTGCATGGCGACACGACAGCGCCCAGTGCAGTGGGTGGCGCTTCCCATTCCGGTGAACCGGCGGCGAGAGGTGGGTCTCCATCTTCATGGTAGGAGCTAGCTTTGTGGCTATGCATAAACATTTCCGAGTGGGGGATGGCGAGACCTAGGGACTGCTGGCCACGGCGTGCTTGAGCTCGTTGCCATGGTGGGCACAGCGGGAGTGGCGGTGCATTCCCGCGTGATGGTGTGGTAGCATCTACCCTAGCTCCGGCCCGAGCAGCAGTGACCTAAGGCATCTATGGATCGGGCAATATTAAAGTGGGAGATGCAGTGGAGTGGTCTAGCCACGACGAGCCACAATATGTCACAACACTAAGTTAGTGTGCTCTCAAAGGCTAACTAAAGAGCCACACTAACCAAACTAACAAGCTCTCACGACTAGCTACACTAAAGAGCTTGACAACTAGTTTGTGGTAATGTAAAGTGAGAGAGCAAGATGGTTATACCGTTGAGTCAAAGAATGAACCAACCAATCACAAGAATCAATATCAATGAAGAATAATCACCTTGGAATCAAATGATGACACAATGATTTTTTACCGAGGTTCACTTGCTTGCTGGCAAGCTAGTCCTTGTTGTGGTGATTCACTCACTTGGCGGTTCACGGGCTAATTGGCATCACATGCCAAACCCTCAATAGGGTGCCACACAACCAACACAAGATGAGGATCACACAAGCCACGAGCAATTTACTAGAGTACCTTTTGGCTCTCCATCAGGGAAAGTTCAAGAACCCCTCACAATCACCACGATCGAAGCCGGAGACAATCACCAACCTCTACTCTACGATCCTCGCTGCTCCAAGCCATCTAGGTGGCGACAACCACCAAGAGTAACAAGCGAATCCCATAGCAAAACACGAACACTAAGTGCCTCTAGATGCAAACACTCAAGCAATGCACTTGGATTCACTCCCAATCTCACAAAGATGATGAATCTATGATGGAGAAGAGTGGGAGGGCATTGGTTAAGATCAAAGGTTGCTATATCAATGCAAATGGCCAAGAGTGTGAGCTAGAGCTGGCAATGGGACTTAAATAGAAGCTCCCACAAAATAGAGCCATTGTACCCCTTCACTAGGCACTGCTCAAGGCGACCGGACGCTCTGGTCAGATCGATCGGACGGAGGACCCCAACGTCCGGTCACGCGATGCACGCCACGTGGCCCCTACTTCAAATGCTGATCATCTGATCTCAACGGTCATCAGTACACTTAAGTTGTGACCTAACACGCTGCTCAAAGTGACCGGACGCACCAACACCAGCGTCTGGTCGTTTCCAGTAAGGTTCCACTCACGATCGGACGCGTCAGTTTGATTATGACTGGACATAGGACCCCAACGTCCGGTCACTTCCAGTAAGGCTCTAGTGGCGACCGAACGCATCCGGTCATGCTCGACCGGACTCACCCAGCATCCAGTCACACACTGTCTCCTCTGTGTGCTGCCACATTAGCGGGACCGGATGCACCCATCCAGCGTCTAGTCACGAAGTGACCCAGTGTCCAGTCGAAGACCGATGCCAGCATCTTCACTGCTTCCACTGACCAGATGCTCCAGTCTAGTTGAGACCAGCATTTGGTGCACTCTGTGAAACCCTGTCTTTTCTATATAGAGTGTCGGTGGCACTGTCGGACTATCCGCACTCTACGCGCGAACACTCCGCCGATGAAGTTTCAAGCCCTTGCTCCCAAGTGCTAAACACAATGTGTATCACCTTTGTGCATGTGTGTTAGCATATTTTCACAAACATTGTCAAGGGTGTTAGCACTCCACTAGATCCTAAATGCATATGCAATGAGTTAGAGCATCTACTGGCACTTTGATAACCATAGTTTGATATGAGTTTCACCCATCTTAATAGTACGGCTAAGTGTCTTGATCACCAAAACAAAATGGCTCCTACCACTTATACCTTTGCCTTGAGCCTTTATTTTTTCTCTTACTTCTTTTTAAGTCCAAGCACTTGATCATCACCATGGCATCACCATCATCATGTCATAATCTTCATTTGCTCCACCACTTGGAATGTGCCACCTATCTCATCATCACTTTGATAAACTAGGTTAGCACTTAGGGTTTCATCAATTTACCAAAACCAAACTAGAGCTTTCAATATCCCCCAAACTAGAACATGGCGGCCATGGCCTGGCATGATCGGCCACTGACGATGCGCAGCGCCCAGTTCAAACCCGGCCATCAGGCCATCTGACACTACAAGTTCAAGCCATTAGTACTCCTAATCCGTGGTGAGTTAGCAAAAATTCCATTATTAAGAATTGTAGAGCTACCCATGATATCCAACTTTGCTTAAATGAGCTTGGTCTAATTTGAGCCAGTTTTTAAATTGTAAAGCTTCAAAGTATGGTACATGAAACTATAAATCAGTTCTTAGAAAAATTTGTAAGTTTGAAAATAGCATTTTGTTGCTACTTGTGAGCTATTTTTGACCATGCTATGCACCAAATTAGGTCTTGGCCCAAAAATGAAAGTTGTTACTCTTGTCAAGTACTATAACTTTTCTTAAGGGTGCACTGCCATGCAAGCACTCTAAAGCATAGTTCAACTTTGGTCAAACTAGTAACTTGAAAATGACATTTTGAGTAAACTAGGACTTAGAAGCAAAATTGGCCCATGTCATGAATACAAACATTGTTCCATTTACCATCCTAGATATGTCTAAGGTGTTTTTGTGCCCTCACAACCATTTCTCTCATTGGTCACCCATGATCACAAGCATATGTAAGTATATAAGCAACATCACATGTGATAAAGATAAAGTGAATGAGATGAAACTTCTTATGCTCATGCCCATGAATGCTTGAATGATGCTTGTGCTCATGAAATGCAAGTGCTAAATGCATTGCTTAACACTAGGGTGTTACATAGCCTATCTACCCCGCCACCATCGGTGAGCACCCAAAGCCCCCATGCTCGCCATGGACACACCATGGCCGCCACCGTGTTCTCCCCCTTGGGAGGGCCAAAGGCTAGCCCTTTTGCCATCATGACATGCTGCACACACACACACGGGCCAAGGCCTGGCCTTGCCAATCCATTGGTGCTCAAGAACATGGGTGCCACCGTGACACGCCCACCATGCTCGCCATGGCCAGACCCTAACATGGTGTAACTTTGTTCCAGCCACCTCGGGCCAGTAGAGGTAGAATGAGCACCCGATGAGCTTTGCCTTGCCAAGGGACACATCACGTGCCAGATGAGAGGAGAAGAGAAGCCCTAGGGTCGCTGGTCGTGTCCGCCTCGGACCACCACGCACCCATGCCACCGCCATGCTAGGGATGATCCAGCCAACTCCACCACCTCACATGACGAGGTCTGGCCATCAAGCTTTGCTGTGATGATGTGCACCCTGTCGTGTAGTTGGTTGATGAAAAGCCCCTACCTTGCCTTGTTTCACTATAGCCACAACCTCACTAGAGCTCTGCCGCACACCTTGTCATGGTGCAGGCTCCCCGCGCTTTTTGTCACTGCTGGTAGGCCAATCAGCCTCCCCACGACCCCAATTAAAGGAAAGGAGCCACCTTTGGCACCAAACACAGCCATAGCCACCTCGCCACCATCCGCCACCGTTGCCATGCCGCTACCGCTGTGGCCAGCCTTTGTTGAGCCCCTATAGACATGTCTGGAGTCGTAGTCGTGTTCGCTAGAGCACAAGGGAGCCAACGAAGCTCACTGGAGCCTTCCCGATGCACCGTGGAACCCCGCCATCAACCCCGCGCCACTGCCGCCCGCCATGGAGCCTACATCAGGCGCTAAAGTCACCAAGGTGCCACCTTTAGCCCACCGGTGAACTCGCCATGAGCCCACGAAGCCATAGAGCCCCCTAGCAGCCCTACTGAGCCACCACAGCATGAGAGCACACAAGCTCGCCGCCGATGAGGAGCGCCGCTGTTAGACTAAAATAGAGGGAGCTACTGCACCGTTGCCGCCCCATGCACCCGGTGCACCGTGAGCAAGAGAGAGGAGAGGGAGAGATGGATGTGGTCCACCATGGACCGAGTCTGCAGTCTATGGACCCGTGTGCCTGAGTCCACCGTGAGCCACGCCCATGGACACGAGCTCATTAGGAGCCCCACTAGGTCATGTGTCTAGCCCTGCGCCTGACGCGTGTCCGAGCCTGGCTCGACCCTGACTGGCCCAATCCGACCCATTATCCGGCCTGCTAAACCCAGTCCAAGCCTAGTCAACGTTGATCAGGCCCCACCTATCAGAGACCACGACCACTGCGAGCCAATCCTGTGCTGCCACGTGTCAGCCTCTGGATTTTCTATTCTTTTTCTTTTTCAAAATATGTTTAAACTTTGGAAATGCATAGAAAATTCATACGACTTTAGAAAAATGTGAAACTAGAGTCCACATTTTTCTAAAAATGAGCTCTTTGTCATAGGCCTATGTTTGAGTGCATTTGGATCTTTTGAATTTCTATTGCTTCTTTGTGGTCATCTATAGGAGTCGCTTATCATGGCTATTTGTCTTGTTTGACAGACCCGAAGGAGCTACATACTGAAGAGCACGACCCTAACTACTCCGAGGAACTTGGAGAGGACCTACCAGGTGCCACATCCCACCCAACTTCGTAGAATCCTATTAGACATGCTATAATGTAGATGCTAGTGCTTTACTTTTGTGCAAATGATATCTGATAGGTTGCATGGTAGAATTGTTTGTGAGCCAATACCTTGTCGCAACCTATACCTCGGCACACCCGCTGTTAGGCTAGATGCTCGCTTACTTAGTTGCTATTATTTCTACTACACATTATATCTCTGATGTGATGCTTGGTGGAGGATTGTTTGTGAGTGGCTAAGGCACTTGGTGCCGATAATGTGGCAACAACCAGGGAGATCTTGGCATCCGTCTTGGGTGTATGGTGAGGGTTGAGTCGATCGGGTAGGCTCTTACGATGAGTCATTGGACGAGTCTTGTCGGGGGTGCGACCTGGGCATCCCCTACGAGAGGTACCTATGGCGGGTGCTTGTGAGATGAGAAGATCCTAGGGTAGAGTGTCCTTGTGGGTTGTAGCCCCGGGATGGAGGTCCCATTGAGTTATATGGTGTTGGTTATCCCCTATTGATAAGATATCCTATCTGGTCCTCCTAAGGACTAGTATGTTGAGAGAACCGAATCATAGGATCATACATACACACCACTCGCTCCTAAAAGGGAGGGGGGCTTTTACCCGACCAACATGGATGGTGCCATTACTGCTAGGTTGGAAGTGGATAGTGTTGGGAGGTACGGGCATGTGGCCCACACCCTGCTAAGACAACATAGTGACCTTTGGGGGCCTGGTACTACGTCTCACAGTCTCAGCGTGCTGAGTGGACTTTGGGGTGGCCTAAGGCGAAGTGGTAGGGTGGCACCATACCGGTTGGGAGGCAGTCGGTATTAGAGTTGATCCTCTGATGTGGTAGGGTGGCACCGCCGATGATGGTGATCTTGTGGTTCTAGGTGTACATGCTCTATAGAGTTGATCGATCTATACGTATAGCCACGTCCTCAGATATGGACATTCCTATGACCTACGCTTCCCTTGATTAGTTAGTGGAGTCCTTTCTTCTCTCCCCCTGGGTTCTTGTATTGGTTTCCAGCTTTGGCCGATGAGGCAATGTAGGAGAGGGAGTCATCCTTGTCGCCTAGAGAGTGTGAGAGTGGTGAGATGTGTGTGATGGGATGGGAGAACTATAGCCACAAATAGGTCTTTTGCTCTACCCTTCTATTCCACTAGCACAAAGCAAACACAAAGCATAGGGTGGGAGCCAGCAACCAGTACAAATCATACTGATAATTGTTTGGTAGGTTTCAAGCCTGAGTACGACTACCAGGGAGATAGTTGGGAGGATTAGAAGTCTTGTTCCTGTGCTAAAGTTTGGTTTGAGAAGATGGAGTCAATGCCCGCTGCCTTTCTACTTGATGTTGTTCTAGATGTTGCATGCTCTGAGTGATTTCACTAAGTGGTGATGTAATAAAGAGTAAACCTTGCTATTTGTACTCTCTTTAAGATAGGTATTCGATATATGACTGTAATATTGACTGATAATTGATAATATGATGGGATGATCACCTAGGACTATTTCGTTATACTTCAAATCTGTGGATTTCCCTTCGAGGAAATCAGGATCATTTAAGTTAGTATCAGAGACATACTTGACCCTAGGACGAGACCCTTAGGATTGGATGATAAAATTTGGTTATATGTACTGACCTTGCATCTTTTTATTCATGGCTTATCTCTTTTTCTAGCCTGCTGATCCCCTTTTATGGACCTATCGGTGCAGAAAGTGACCAACACATAAATATTTGTAGTTTTGTCATATGTTGTGATCGGAGGTGGCCTAGCACTCAATGACACAGGGTTTATACTGGTTCAGGCAACATGCCCTACATCTAGTTTGAGTCAGTCGGTGACTTTATTCCTGAGCCCAGGTGCTCGAAGTCAATAGTGGGGTTACAAACAAGAGGGAGAAAGATGGGGTGTACGAGAGGTCCGGTCGGACTCTGGTCGGAAGGGCCGAGAACGACAGGAGCTCCGCTACGAGCTAAGTATTCAAGCGTGTGCTTGAGGTTTGAACCTAGCGGTTCTACGGTTGTGGACTAGTGAACTTGGTTGATCTAATGAATTTAAAAGGACTGAGTTATGTTAGAGAGAGCGCATCCCCTTTTATAGATAAAGGGGATGGCTTCACAAGTGAGAGCGTGAGGGTACGTATGCTACTGAACTTTGTTGCCCATGCCGGTGGGTACAAGATAATGGTAGGCACCCACAACACTATTGATGTCACTTTAGAATGTCAGATGCATATGGGAGGTTGCGTCGCCTTCTTTAGGTATGGCAAATGTCGGTACCTGCATATACTGTTGATGCCCAGAGGCATGTGAGGGGTTTCACGATGTTCACTCGGTACGGTAAATCCTGGCTCCCACAACACTGTCGATGCCCAGAGGCATGCAGGGGTGCCTTACCGTATGGGAGTTAATGGCGCCCACAATACTGTAGGGGAAAATGTCGGTGCCTACAACACTGTTTGTGTCAGGGAGGCTACAGAGTACTATTTCTATAGGTGTACAAGGTACGGTCCCTAGTATCGTGGCTTTGACTTGTGCGCCCTACCTTACTTTCTCCGGATGTTTCCTGGTCCTTACTAAGCGGGCATCCCCGGACAGTTGGTCCTAGTCGGCTCTGATCGCGCCAGTCAGAGAAGAGCAGTGAGCAGGGGCTTGGCGTATCCCTAGTCGGAGAGCTCGGGTCAGAGTCAGAAGTGGTGTTTTTGGCCAGGCCTTTCGGTCGGAGAGGCCATTCATAGGCGGGCCTGAGACCGAGGCGAGCGCTCCGGTCGAAGAGGGCCGGGGTCAGAAACGGGCATTCTTCCTCCTCGGCCTGTCCTTCCGGTCGGAGATTCGATTGCTCCTCCGGCCTACCGCTCAGGTATTCAGGCCGGCCCATGAGGTGCGCGTTGTTTACAACGTTGCCTTGTTGGGCCGAGCCTCTATTGGGAAGCTAGTCCCCAAGGGACCCTATGTTTATGAACCTAATAGGATTGATTTGCAGATGGCACCTACAGTTGTGCTTCTCATCGATGGCCTAAGCTAGAAGGGTTTTGCTCAGATGCTCTACGACGGCCTCGAGGAGCTTGGTGTCCCCACTAAGTAGGTTGAGTATGTCTATCGTGGCAAGCCTGGACCCGATGGACTACAGGGCCACATCATCATCCACCTCAGGGTTTCTACGAGTGAGACCTTGCCAGAGCTGCATGCTTTCTAGGAGCTACAGGTGGAGACCTCTATCACAGCTTATGTCTAGTACATTTCATGTTTGGCCCTTCATCGCGTGATGCGTGACACCCATGAGCACCTTAGGAGAGGACCATACCACTTGCTTCCTAGAGCCCTAGACCCCACCTAGAGTACCAGGAGGTAGGTCTTGGCTACTGAGCAGACTATCTACATCGAGTAGGGCCCTTGCCTTCAGGTGTCTAGACAATACATCCTCTGCTAGGACAGGTACATTATGGAGGTTGAGTCACAGAACCATCGGTACTAGGACATGCTATTCCAGGGCGATGAGGCCTTCCTAGAGGAAGAGAAGAAGAAAGAGGTACTCAAGGAGACCATCCATGTAGAGCTGGAGGCCTACTACAAGGCACATGAGAGCAAGTTGAAGGAGGAGATTGCAGATCTGAGAGACAAGGCTGGAGACTTTGGGCTCCGCAATGACTACTTAGACTGTAAGGTGCACGAGCTTGAGGATGCTCTCGAGTGCAAGAAGAGGTGCTTGAGGGATCACATGGAGAGGGAGAAGAGGTATGGCTTCAGGAAGATGATGCTGGAGAGCCGTTGCAACATGTTGGAGAGGGAGGTGGTTCAGTTGAGTGTTAACACAGCTCACAACTAGTGTCACCTTATTGAGTACATGAAGTACACGGAGTTCTAGAAGGATAGGGTAGACAGGATAAGCCAGGCATGGGTTGACACCGACATCAGGCGAGTCAAGGAGTTTAAGGAGGTGCAGAAGTTCCTACCACCTAAGTCACAAGAGGCCGCGCAAGGGGTCCTTCCGAGTTGAGCCCACTAAGCTCAATCTATAGGCATGCCCACCCGAGGACTACCCCGAGGCCTCAAAGACTGAGCAGTTGGAGGAGGCCGTGGAGTACATCTTGAGGATGTACCGTACCGATCTAGAGCTCCAGGAGATGGATGCTAGCACTACTCCAACACCTAGTCAAAGTTAGCTTCCTAGTGATGCGCTAAAAATGTAGGAGTCATAGTGTTGATGATGAGCCCTTCGTGACTATGAGACATGACTCACTTTCAAGAGTAGAGTAGAATGTCCATCTTTTGGAGCCTACCTTCGTGCAGTGCAATTTCCCTCGAGTCTTCTAGTGTAGCTGCTGGAGACATCACCATATAATAAACTCATGTAATGAATGCTTGGATCTTAATGATTCTTATGATTGTTCTTGCTTCTTTGTTTGAGTCTATGGCTAGAATTAAATTACTAATTAAATTGCTAATGAATCACCTAACCACTTGTTAATAACCTGTGACCTAACATTTGCAGCAAAGATGTCATGTCGCCACTCAGAACATCTGAACCGTCGCTCTCTGTCCCCCGTGCTGCTAGCCATGGTTGTGGTTGTGGCTGTGGCTATGGAGGAGGACGCACTGCCACCCACGCTGCGCTCAATCTTGAGGAGGAGGTATCGCCTGCTAGAGAGTACCACGTGGAGGAGCCCATCCTAGAGGAGCCAGCCGCAACCCAGCCTGGGGGCGAAGACGCTCCACCTAGGGGAGACAATGCTTCGCCACCACCACCACTTCTATCTAAGGTGATGGACCGCCAGATGCATCTCGTGGAGACACTGGCTGAGGCCCTACTATGCCGCAATGGTGGTCCGCCCAATGACTTCTAGAGGAAGATGGAGGGTTTCCTCAAGCTGAGGCCCCCTACCTTTGATAGCTCTGACGATGACCGCATCGCCACCAAGGACTGGTTGCGTGAGATGAGAAGAAGCTAGCCCTAACCACTTGCTCTGATGAGGAGTGTGTTGGAGTCGCAACCCACCAGCTCACTAGCACCGCATGTGTGTGGTGGGACAGCTACTATGACACCCATGCTGACCCCATGCACATCTCATGGGAGGAGTTTGCTGAAGCCTTCCACGAGCACCACGTGCTGAGGGCATGATGGATGCCATGGTGGAAGAGTTCCGCAACATTTCCCAAGGGTTCTAGAAGATTTAGGAGTACGCCAACCGCTTCACTCGCATGATGAGGTACGCTCCTGGTGAGAGACTCTGAGAAGAAGAAGATGTACTTATTCAAGAAGGGTCTAAACACATGCCTCAAGGTGGACCTCTTGGGTCATACCTACTATAATCTCCGAGAAATGATCAACAAGGTCCTGGTGATGGAGAGGGATCATCTGGAGGCCGACGCCCTCTACAAGGAGAAGAAGCGCCGGTCCAAGAGCACCTCTCGTGCCCTGGCATCTCAGAGGCCACGTGCTCATGTGCCCTCACTACCTCGCCCTCATGCCGTCCAAGGAGCCGCAGCTACTCCGATCCATGGAGGTGGTAACCACACCACCAACTACCACTGTCTCGCTTAGAGCTGCCCTGCTTAAAGTCCTAGCACGTGGAAGACCGATGCGCCCACCGCCATAGGCAGCGTGCCCTTCACTTGCTTTGGCTATGGTGAGCTGGGCCACAAGGTCATTGATTGCCCTATGAAGAATGCTACACCACCTACTCTAACCTTAGCGAGATAGGCATTCAGGGTACGCCACACAAGAACGTTGCTGGAGCCGCTCATTGTTGTCTCACCCATCTGACCATGGAGGGTGCCTAGAATGCCCCTGACGTGGTGTACGGTATGTTCATTGTGCATGGAGCTATAGCTTCGGTATTGTTTGACTCAGGTCCTACCTATTCTTACATATCCACCAAGTTTGCATGAGAGCATAGCATACCAGTGACTCCATGTAAGGAGCCTATAGACACTAGTTCACCCTTGGGTCGCATTATATGCATGAAGAGATGTCAGGGAGTGAGCATCATCATTGAGGGTCACCCTTTTCTAGCCGATCTTACCTTGCTTCCCTCTGATGGACTACATGTCATATTGGGGATGGATTGGCTGACTCAACACAAGGGAGTAATATCTTGCTCAACACGATATGTGGAGATAACACATCCGAGTGGTCACATAATCTGATGTGAGCCCAACCTTGAGAGGATGGTTTTCCATGTTGTGTGCCTTAGAAGCCAAGTCAGTCAAGGAGGTGCCCGTAGTATGCGAGTACCCTGATGTGTTCCCCAAAGAGCTGCCAGGTATGCCACCTGACCAGAATGTGGAGTTTGTGATTGACCTTCTGCCTGGTATGGGACCTATTGCTTAAAGGCCCTATTGCATGTCGGTTGATGAGCTGGAGGAACTCTAGAAACATCTCAAGGAGTTGTTTGACAAGGGGTACATTAGGCCCAGTGCTTCACCCTGGAGTTCCCCTATCTTGTTTGTGAAGAAGAAGGATGGTTCCATGAGGATGTGCATTGACTATCGGAACTTGAATGCCATGACTGTCAAAAACAAGTACCCATTGCCGAGGATAGATGACCTACTAGACCAGCTGAGAAATGCCAAGTTCTTTTCCAGGATTGATCTCTGATCTAGGTACCATCAGATGAAGATCAGGCCTGAGGACATTCCCAAGACAGCCTTTGTCACTAGGTATGGGCAGTATGAGTTCACCATGGTGTCCTTTGGACTCACTAATGCCCTGGCCTACTTCATGAATATGATGAACAAGGTGTTCATGGAGGAGCTGGATAAGTTCATGGTGGTATTCATCGATGACATTCTTGTCTATTCGGCCACTGTAGAAGAATATGAGCACCATCTGAGAGTAGTACTAGAGAAGCTAGGACAGAATCAATTGTATGCCAAGTTCAGCAAGTGCAAGTTCTAGCTTGAAGAACTCACCTTCCTAGGTCACATTCTCACTGCTGAGGGAGTAACTATTGATTCTACCTAGATTGAAGCTATGAAAGAGTGGGAGCAACCCCGCAATGTGACTGATATCTAGAGTTTTCTTGGGTTGGTAGGATACTACCGCTGCTTCATTGAGAACTTTTCCAAGATTGCCAAGCCAATGACCAACCTTCTAAAGAAGGCCAATGAGTTCGAGTGGATGCCAGAGTGTGAGCAAAGCTTCTAGACCTTGAAATAGAAGCTTACCACCACTCCTATGCTAGCATTGCCTGACATTCAGCAAGACTTTGTGGTCTATTGTGATGCATCCAGATAGGGACTTGACTGTGTTCTAGTGCAAAATGGGTGAGTTATAGCTTATGCTTCCCGCTAGTTGAAGGACAATGAGCAACGCTACCCTACCCATGACCTTGAGCTTGCAGTTATTGTGCACGCCCTAAAGATCTAGAGATACTACCTGATTAGGAACAAATGCGACATCTACACCGATCACAAGAGCCTAGAGTACTTTTCACTCAGGAGGATCTGAACATGAGACAACACCGATGGCTAGAGCTAATTAAGGACTACAACCTAGGGATACACTATCACCTAGGGAAAGCCAAATAGTCGTAGATGCCCTGAGCCATAAGAGCTATTGCCACAGTCTAATGGAAGAAGCCATACCACCGGAGCTAAATCAAGAGATGGAGGACCTCCAACTTGAGATCCTACTAGAGGGAATGCTGAATGAGCTTCGAGTGCAGTACAACCTTGAAGATTGAATCCACAAAGCCCAGCAGGAATGCCCTAAAATCTGAGAAATCTAAGAGCTCATGGAGCTAGGCAAGTGCCCTGAGTTTAGGGAAGATGAACAGGGAGTGAACTGGTATAAGGATAGAATCTATGTGCCCTCTGATGCAGCCTTGCGAGGGAGATCCTAGCCAAGGGTCATGACTCCAAGTATTGTATCCACCCAGGAAGTACCAAGATGTATGCCGACTTAAACAAGCTTTTTTGGTGGAAGAAAATGAAAGTTGATATTGCATTGCATGTCGCGCGATGCAACATCTACAATAGGATCAAGGTCGAGCACCAAAGACTGGTAGGACTATTGAAGCCCTTGGATGTTTTGATGTGGAAATGGGAAAGAATATCCATGGACTTTATAGTGGGTTTACCTCGAACCCCAAAAGGCCATGACTCGATCTAGGTAATTATTGATAGATTGACCAAGGTAGCTCACTTCATAGCTATGAGGAATGACTACAAAACTAAGAAGCTCACAGATCTATATGTGGATAACATTCTTAGGCTTCATGGAGCCCCTGCGAGCATAGTGTTTGGTAGAGGGATGCAATATGTGTCCAAGTTTTGGAAGAGTCTTCACAAGGCAATCGGGCCTGGACTGGATTACAGCATCGCGTACCACCCTCAGATAGATGGGCAGACAGAGAGAGTGAACTGGATCTAGGAGGATATGCTCTCAGCTTGCATTCTGAAATATGTGTCCAATTGGGAGAAGAGTTTGCCACAAGTAGAGTTCTCTTACAACAACAATTACCATGCTAGTCTCAAGATGTCACCATTTGAGGCCTTGTATGGGAGGAAGTGTAGGACCCCTCTGATGTGGTCAGAAGTAGGGGAGATATCATTCTTTGGCCCTGCAAAGATCAAGGATGCCAAAGAAGGAGTCACCCAAGTGTGAGAGAATCTAAGAATTGCTCAAAGCCAATAGAAGAGTTACACAGATAAAAGGTGAAGAGACCTTGAATTCGAAGTTGGGGACTATGTTTACCACAAAGTTTCCCCACTTTGAGGCACCATCGGTTCCATGTGAAAGGGAAGTTGGTGCCAAGGTATGTAGGACCTTACCAGATTTGTCACAGAGTTGGCAAGCTAGCCTACGAGTTGGAACTGCCTGAGGAATTGACCGGAGTGCACCCAGTGTTCCATGTATCTCAACTATGCAAGTGCTTGAAGCTACTAGATGAGCAAGTACCTATAGAGGCACTCGATATACAGCACACTCTGGAGTATAGGGAACACCCTATTCATATACTTGATAGAGCCGAGAAGGAAAGCAGAAGCACGATCATACCCATGTGCAAGGTTCAGTGGAGCAACCACACTGAACGGGAAGCCACTTGGGAGAAAGAGTTAGAACTTCGGATTCTTTACCCCTACCTATTTGAAAGGTATGTCTCATCTAAAATCTCGGGACGAGATTCCTGTGAGGGGACAGGACTGTAACAACCCAGGTTTTCCAATAACCAAAAATTTGAACTTAAAATTTTTTCTAACAAAACCCATGCATGGTGCGTGTGCATACTAGGAAACCACCCATGTAGTTGCACAAGTATATCCCAAGCTAGCTTGTTTTAGCATGTTACATTTTAAAATCAACTTGTGAGTTGCTTCTTCATGATTTTATGTGATGTAACAAAATCAACTAAACCTTTTAATAAAATTGTTGTGTGTGGGTTGTCAACCTTGGGCTTGAACCCTAATACCCTAGTAGACCCCTAGAGGACCCCATAAGGGTGTGTACATGTTTGGCAACACATGTATACATGCATAGGAGCCCAAGGTGTAGTGTAGAAATAGAAATAGAAATAGAAATAGAAATAGAAATAGAAATAGAAATAGAAATAGAAATAGAAATAGAAATAGAAATAGAAATAGAAATAGAAATAGAAATAGAAATAGAAATAGAAATAGAAATAGAAATAGAAATAGAAATAGAAATAGAAATAGAAATAGAAATAGAAATAGAAATAGAAATAGAAAAGGAATTAGAAAAGAAGGAGAAAAAGGAAAGGCCAAAGCAGCCCGAGCAGCCTAAGCTGCCCGAGCCCACCCAGCATCGTGGCCTAGCTCCCTGCTCATGCCTGTGATCGCACGCACATGACAGCGCGGCCCAGTAATGACCCACGCCTGCTTCCCTGCATCGCTACAAGCCGTCGCCATCGTTTCCCCCATAGCCGCTGACATGCAGACCCCGCTTGTCATCCCCTCCATTTCCCCCTTCCTCTGCTTTTCCTGATGAGATAGAGCACCTCACCGGTTTGGGCATCCGAGGCCGTGCCTCACATCACCACCGTCCGTGCCTCCAAGCCATTGGACGCCAACTCTTGGATGGACGCCACGTCCCCAATCCATGGCACCCGCGCCATCCCCAAGCCATGCCACGGTGTGCTAATGTTGCCATCATGGCCCCATCACCGTGATGCCACCCCATCGGCCTTTTTGACCAGACACCACCTGAATTGGGAGCGCCAGCACCCGTGCGATCACCCCGCGCTTCCAAAACCCTAGCCTAGAGGCCATATCCGCCCTCCATGTACCCCCACTACCCTTCCTCGCTGATCTACCGCCTGCCATGACTAAGCTCGGGCTATAAAAGCCCCAAGCTAGTGCCCAAGCACCCTTTGATCACCTCGCCACCACTGCTGGTTTCACCAACCACATGCCAAGCTAGAGAAGAGAAGGAGAAGGGAGGAAAACAAAGGAGGAGGGAGGAAGGATATGCTGCCGCCGGAGAGCCACTGCCTAAGCCAAAGATGATGCCCTGATCGTCTACACCGGCATAGTAGCTCGACACAGCATGGCATGGCCTCGCCATAGCCTTGACTCACCACCGCACCACTAGCCTATCTACCCCACCACAACTAGTGAGCACCCTAAGCCCCCATGCTCGCCGTGGACATGCCATGGCCACTGCCATGTTCTCCCCCTTGGGAGGGCCAAAGGCTGGAACTTTTGCCATCACGATGTGCTGCACACACGCACAGATGCACATGAGCCAAGGCCTAGCCTTGCCGAGCCACTGGTTCTTGGGAACACAGGCACCACTGCAACACACCCACCATGCTCACCATGGCTAGACCCCGCCATGGCATAGCTTCATTCCGGCACACTCAAGCCGGTAGAGGTAGAACAAGCGCCCCAATGAGCTTTGCCTCGCCGAGGGACACGTCAAGCACTAGATGGGAGGAGAAGAGAAGCCCTGGGGCCATTGGTCATGTTTACCACATCAAACCACTACACACCATGCCATGCACCGTGTTAGGGATGATCCGGCCACCTCGCGTGATGAGGTTTGGCCGTCGAGCTTCACTATGACCTCACGCACCCTGCCGTGTAGTTTGTTGATGAAAAGCCCCCGCCTTGCCTTGTTTCACCATAGCCGCAATGTCGTCGGAGCTCCGCCGCGCACCTCGCCATGGTGCGGGCTTTGCCATGCCTTTTGGCCACCGCTGGTAGGCCAATCAGCCCCCCCATGACCCCAATTAAAGGAAATGAGCCACCTTTGACTCCAAACGCAACCGTAGCCGCCTCGCCACCGTTCGTCGCTGTCGCTGTGCCGCTGCCACCGCGGCCAACCTCGGTTGAGCCCCTGTAGACGTATATGGAGTCGTAGTCATGTTTGTCGGAGTGCAAGGGAGCCTCCAAAGCAAACTAAAGCCTTCTCGATGCACCGTGGAACCCCGCGCCACCACCACCCGCCATGTAGCCCATAAGTGAAGTCACTATGAGCCCGTGAAGCTATAGAGCCTACTAGTAGCACTATCGAGCCACTATAGCATGAGAGCATGCGAGCTTGCTGCTAGCGAGGAGCGCCACTATGAGACTAAGAGACAAGGAGCTACTGCGCTGCTACCGCCCCATGCACCCGGCGCACCATGAGCTAGAGAGAGGAGAAGGAGAGAAGGACGTGGTCCACCATGGACCAAGTCTGCGGTCTATGGACCCATGCGCTTGAGTCCACCGTGAACTGCTCCCGTGGACCTAAGCCTATTAGGAGCCTAGCTAGGCAACGTGACTAGGCCCGCGCCTGACACATGTTTAGACCTAGCCCGCCCAACCCTAGCCCGTTATCTGGCCCGCTAAACCCAGTCCAAGCCCAGTCAACATTGACCGTTGACTGGTCAATGCTGACCATTGACAAGGCCCACCTATCAGTGACCGCGACCACTACGAGCCAATCCCATGCAGCCACGTGTTAGCCTCTAGATTTTCCTATTTTTTTCTTTTTTCAAAAAATGTTTTAAACTTTGGAAATTCATAGAAAATTCATACGACTTTAGAAAAATGTGAAACTAGAATCCAAATTTTTCTAAAAATGAGCTCTACGTCATAGGCTTATGTTTGAGTGCATTTGGATCTTTTGAATTTCTGTTGGTTCTTTGTGATCATCTATAGGAGTCACTTATTGTGGCTATATGCCTCGTTTGATAGACCTGGAGGATCCCCAAACTAAAGAGACAACCCTAACTACACCGAGGAGCGTGGAGATGACCTACTAGGTGCCACGTCCCACCCAACCTCATAGAATCCTATTAGACATGCTATAATGTAGATGCTAGTTCTTTACTTTTATGCAAATGATTTGTGATAGGTTACATGGTAGAATTGCGTGTGAGCCATTGCCTTGTCGCAACCTATACCCCTGCACACCCGATGTTAGGCTAGACGCTCGCTTACTTACTTGCTACTTCTTCTACTATGCATTATATCTGTGATGTGATGCTTGGTGGAGGATTGTTTGTGAGTGACTAAGGCACTTGGTGCTGATAATGTGGTAACCACCGGGGAGATCTTGGCATGCATCTTGGGTGTGTGGTGAGGGTTGAGTCAATCGGGTAGGATCTTATGAGTCGTTGAACGAGTCTTGCTGAGGGGTGCGACCTAGGCATCCCCTACGAGAGGTACCTATGGTGGGTGCTTATGAGATGAGAAGATCCCAGGATAGAGTGTTACCCAACCAACTAGGATGGTGCCATTACTGCTAGGTTGGACATGGATAGTGTAGGGAGGTACGGGCATGTGGCCCACACCCTGCTAAGACAATGTAGTGACCTTTGGGGGCCCGGTACTACGTCTCGTAGTCTCAGCGTGCCGGTGTACTCTAGGGTGGCCTAGGGCTGAGTGGTAGGGTGGCATCATACCAGTTGGGAGGTAGTCGATATCAGCCGACAGGGCACCATCGATGATGCTGATCTTGTGGTTCTAGGTGTACACGCTCTGCAGAGTTGATCGATCTATATGTATGGCCATGTCCTTGGATATGGACATTCCTATGACCTACGCTTGCCTTGATTAGTTAGTGGAGTCATTTCTTCCCCCCCCCTGGGTTCTTGTGTTGGTCTCTGACTTTGGCCAATGAGGCAAGGTATGAGAGGGAGTCATCCTTGTCGCCTAGAGAGTGTGAGAGTGGTGAGATGTGTGTGATGGGATGGGAGAACGTGTGGATGAGATGGGTTAAAACTTGATGAATTATTATTAAAACTTGACATACTCGCATAGGAAACTATAGCCACAAATAGGTCTTTTGCTCTACCCTTGCATTCCACTACCACAAAACAAATGCAAAACATAGGTTGGGAGGATTAGAGGTCTTGTTCCAGTGCTCAACTTTGGTTTGAGAAGATGGAGTCGACGCCCGCTACCTTTCTACTTGATGTTGTTCTAGATGCTGCATGCTCTGAATGATTCCGCCAAGTGGCAATGTAATAAAGAGTAAACCTTGCTATTTGTACTCTCTTTAAGATAGGTATTCGATGTATGACTATGATATTAACTGATAATTGATAATGTGATGGGATGATCACCTAGACTATCACATTATACTTTGAATCTGTGGATTTTCCTTCGAGGAAATCAAGATCGTTTCACATAGGTGCGGAGAAAACACACACGGTGGGCCAACTCATCGATCTGTGGTGTGGGTTGACCGGCCAATGGTGGGGTGCTATGTCGGTAGCGTGTGGGTGCCATTTCTAGGCGGTAGCGGTGCATAGGGAGCGTATCCGCTTCATAGGGTTTGGGTGTAGGGGCGGGCAGCTAGGACCAGGTGGGCCTCATGCAGGATGGGCCTGCGGGGAGAAGGGGAAGGCGAGATGGGCCTACGGCGCTGTTGGGTCAGGAGGCCAGGCTAGGCTACCGGGTGAGGGAAGGGAGAGAGAGTGAGTGGGCTGACTTGGGCTAGATGAGATGGTAAAAAGGAAAAAAGGATTTTCCTTTTATGATTTGAGAATCGAGAGGAATTCAAAAGGATTTGAGATGAATTTGCTATGGCTTTGTGCACTCCAAGTTTGTCTTTTTGGTTGCACAAAAACCCAGGTTGTTACAGTCCACCTATATTTTAGGAATCTCATTCTCGAGATTTAGGGGTTGCTACTCTTAAAGGATGGCTCTATGGGCTCATCTAAGGTTGATGGATTTCACTGGAGGTTCAACATGCATTAATGCATTAGGTTTTGCAAGAAAGCTTTTTGGAGAAAGGTTTTTAAAGAAGGGCTTTTTGAAAAATAGTTTACATAAAGCCTTTTGAATGGAGAAAGTTATTTTTACAAAAAGGGTGAAGGCACTTTGCTTGATCAAAATGATTTTAGAAGAAGGGCCATTTCTCAAAAGAGCTTTTGAAACTCTCACAAACCAAGTTCAAAATTCATTTTGAAATCATTTTGCTTTTGTAATCCATGGTTTTTGGGAAACAAGTTTAAATACTAGATGGAAAATATCTTCACGCACCAAAATTTTGTAAAGCAAGTTTAATGCCATTTGGGAAAGCTATTTTTCTTTAAAAAATGTTTTTAGGAAGAAAAAGATAGGGAAGCAACCTGAAATAGTTTGTCATTGAAAACAAAATCCCTTTTGAAGTCATTTTTGAATTTGGGGAAAACCAAAATCTTTCACAAGTTTGCAAAGCATTTTGAAGAAGCTTTGAAAATAGGTTTTCGTAACCCCACTTTTTGGAAAACGCTATTTGAAGAAAACCGCCTTTCACAAAATTTTCAAGAACACAAACAATTTCACAAGGCATTTTGAAATAGGAGCAAGGTTTTCAAAACATTTGAAACAGGCCAAGAGTTTTGATGGTCGAAAAGTTAAGGGAAGAAAACTTTTGAAAATCCCACTTTCTAAAAGTTGTTTTAACTTCAAACAAGGGTTTGTTTTGGCAAAGTTTTGGGTTTTGAAATCTCTTTGTGAAAACAAGATAGGGTATTTGAACAAAGATTTTCAAAATCCAAAACTTCCTTTCTTTTAAATAAAACTCTTTTCAAGCGGTCACTTTTGTAGTAAGATTTTGAAAAGCTAAGCTTAGGATTATGGTGGTATGCGGTTGCCACTTGGAGTGGTCATGATCACGTACCTTGATACCAACGTATGCCCGGCAGCAAGCCTTGTGGATGCATCACACATGGGGCCCTAGGTTTCATCATGGCACCATGGGTTATGATCTTAACACACTAACAAAATAAGTCATCGACAACAACTCGATGGCCCAAGCTAAAGGGAGAGAAGAGTTTTTAGAAGAGGTGAGCAAAAGCCTTTATAAAAGGTTTTGAAAGCCCTCTTTTTTTGAAAAAAAGTTCTAAATCCAATGTTTTGCAATCTTGCAACGAAGAAGGTTACAACCTTTGGATTTTGAAATCAACACAAAGATTTTTTAAATAGGTTGTATCCCATTTTGGTTTTTGAAACTCAACTCATTGGTTTTGATGTTTGGTCAAACCAGAACAAACCCCCAAAATAGATTTTGAAAACGCTTTAAATAGATTTTTTGTTTATAAAATCAAGACTTTTATAAAAGGTTTTTGCTCTCCAAACTTCTTTTGAAACGATTTTCAAGAACATTTGGGCCTTTTGAAGGGGGAGTCTTTGGAGTCAAATCATTTTATAAACTTTTCTAGCAAGCCTTTTAGATAGAAAATGTTTTGAAATAGTGAGTACATGGAGTTTGAAACCATTTTGATGAAAACATTTTGCAAATACCAAAACTTTTCAAGACAATGAGTTTTGAAATCCTATTTGAATAATGAGGGAGCAATTTTGCAAAACTTTTGAATCTAGGATAGACCAGATTTTTGAAAAGGGTTGAAATCAATGCAAGTTTTGGAAACAAAATCTTTTGAAGGTCTTTGGTTTCTAAAACAAAACACACACATCCCCTTTGTCGAATGATTTCAAATCAAGTGGTTTTGAAAACTCGATTTAGTTTTCAAAATAGAACGTTGCTTCCCTTTTATTTGAATCAAACAAAACCGGTTTTGAAAACGATTTGAAATCATTTCTTATTTGAAAAGGTAAAGCTTTCGCAATCAAACTTGGTTTTTAGGAACCCCTTTTTCCAAACAACAATTTTGAAACTAGACTTTTGAAAACAGATTTTGGTTTTCCAAACCTTTTTGGAACAGTTTTAGACAAAACCTTTTTGCAAGAATTTTGTTTGGGTAAATCAGTTGCAAACCGTTTTGAAGGTAAGGTTTACTTTGGAAAAGGATTTGGCTCTCAGGGTGAAATCAAAAAGCATTTTAAAACAAAATCGAGCCAGAAGATCTTTGGTTTGAAAACATTTTGTTGATTGAAAAGCAAAATTTTGTTTTTCGGAAGCAAATTGGTAACACCTTTTGAAAGGGGCAAATTTTCAAACTGTTTCGTAGATAGCTTTTGAAATCAAAACAGGTTGAGAAGAACTAAAACCATTTTCTTTAAAAAATGAGACCTTTTTTAAAATGTTTTGAACCATTTCCTTTGAAATAGAATTGCTTTTACTAAAGAAAGGACTTTTCAACCAAAAGAAGGAAGGATAATTTTGAAAATGTGTTTAGTTGAAAATCGAAAATAGTTTAGAAATGGTTTGGTAAAGATATGATGCATCACCTTTTTATTTTTAACTCTGATAGCCGAGGTTACTTATCTAGTCATATGACGGCCTTGGGTTTAGCCTGCTAGGTTATCCAGCATCCGGAGCCTCACATACACAAAATAGCTTATACAGCCTACACTCAAACATTGAGAAGCATAAGAAGCATAACAACTTAAGATCCAAGCAATCAAACAACATTACAATGCCTATGCATAGTGTTGACTTAAGGTGGCTCCTAGGCCTTCAAAGTCTCACACAACTACCGATCTAGAGTAGGCGGTAAGGCGAAATATTAAATTGACCTATAGGGAACATTTCATAACCGAGAGGTAAATTAGCAGTAGAACTCAAGGCGCGGAGGGAAATAAGTGTTAGCACCTATTGTTCTACAACAAACAGGATGGTTGGCTTCTATACTAGTGTTTGGTTCTAAGGGTCTCATCCTAGGGTCAAATATGGCTTTGATACCAACTGAAACGATCCATGATTTTCTTGAAGGGAAAATACACAGATTGCATCATAATATGATAGTCCAGAAAGACCAAGTTGTCACATTATCATTATTTAGTTGATACCAAAGTTCATACATCACGTAATTACAAGTTTACAAGGTATTACAACAATTGGTAACATCGTATACTAGCGGAGATGCACATAGATCAGTAGCAGAGTAGACGTAGTGCCTCAGCAGGTGAGGGCTCCTTCACGGTGATCATCAGAGTCGGCGTAGAATGTCAGCGGGCGTAGACTTCATCTCCTCAATGAAACTTGAGCAGAGGAATGAGACCGTCTAATCCTTCTAACCTCTGTTGTCATCGTCGTAGATGACATCCAAACCTGCCAAATATCTTTCAGTACGATTTATACTAGCCACTGGCTCCCACCCTATGCTTTGCATTGATTTGTAGTAAGTGGAATGCAAGGGTAGAGAAAAGGCCTATTTATGGCTATAGTTTTCCTATGCAAGTTCATCAATATTTTATAATAGTTCATCAAGTTTTAACCCATCTCATCCACACATTCAACAATCCCATCACACACATCTCACCACACTCTCACTCTCTAGGCAGCAAGGACAAGTCCCTCTCATGCCTTGCCTTAATGGCTAATAGCCAAAATCCAACAAACCTAGGGGTAGAAGAAGAAACGACTCCTCTCACTAATCAAGGGAAGCGTAGTTATAGGAATGTCCATATCCATGGGCACGGCTATACATATAGATCGATCAACTCTGCAGAGCGTGTACACTTGAACCACAAGATCACCATCATCGATGGTGGCCACCATCTAGGTTGATACCGGCTACCTCCCAACCGGTACGATGCCACCCTGCCACTCATCCCTGAGTCCACCGGCACGCTAAGACTGTGAGACGTAGTACCAGGCCCTCAAGGTCACTACGCTATCTTAGGAGGGTGTGAGCCATATGCTCATACCTCCCTACACTATCACCTACAACCTAGGCAGTAGTGGCATTGCCCTAGCTGGTCGGGTAACCACCCCCACCCATTTAGGAACGAGTGGTGTGTATGTAGGGTCCTATGATATGGTTCTCTCGACATACCAATCCTTAGGGGACCAGATAGGAAAACTTCTCAAGTGGGGTTAACTGACACCCCATGCCTCGACGGCACCTCCATCCTAGGGGCTCACCCCTATGAGGCAACCCGGGATCTACTCCACTCACATGTACCCGGCACAGGTACCTCTCATAGAGGATGCTCAGGTCACACCCTCTCGGCAAGAGTTGTCCGAATTACTTGTCCTAGAATCCTATCTAGTCGACTCAACCCTCACCACACACCCAAGATGCACGCCAAGATCTCCCCAAGTTATTACCATTTTATTGGCACCAAGTGCCATAGCCACTCACAAACAATCCCCGCCACGCTACCTGATGCCATGGCCCCATCTTCGACCTCGAAAAAGCCCTTGGTGAGTTCGCCGTGTCTTCCGCTTTCTCCCTGTGCTTTCTTTTTGACCGGTGATGTCTAGAATGTCGAGAACGACAAACTCCGACGAGGTCCTCTACTCCCCGGCCATGGCACCGCCGCGCACAGCATCGCTCCGGCGACCCCTGTTCCCCGATTTGATCTGCACCGCCCGATTTGAGATCAATGGCCTAGATTAGAAGACACCGATTTGGCTGGATTATTTGCCAAAGAGACCCCAGTTTTTCCAAAATAAACCCATCGTCCAGCGTAGTTCAAAATAATTCTAAATATGCCCTTGATTTATCTGTTTTGGCCCCTGTGTTTTTCCAAAAATGAGCCAAGGTCCATTAGGCATTTTAAATTTGGTTTTTAATTATTTTTAATATGTGAAATTGATTTTGACTATTTACAAAATTGCCACTGATCTTATTTTATGCGTAGTTTCTTTGTTTTAACTCCGATTTGACCCATTCAAGTTGCATTGGATTCGCAACGACCATTGTAATTGATGAGAACCGAAGAGAGGGTGGAACAAAAAGAGAAGGACAGGGATGGTGGTATGCTTCTTCCAATCCTCTTGCCATGGAAAAGACAGGGCATCAGAAGGGAGCAACTCACCAAAGAACACCAACACCCAAGTCCACTCATAGGGTACCCTAACCCACATGCACGAACTAGCACTAAACACCCCTAGGGCTTTAGCGGTGCAGTTGTCACTGCTAGAACCTAGGGAGTGCTAAGGTCTAGAGTGGGTACAAGCTTACAAGGGGCCCGAGCACCAAAGAGCCAAAAGAGGGGAAAGGGACATAGGATTCAGCTTCCTTTGATCCAATCGCCATAGCAGTTGATGGGAATCAAAGAAATGGAATCAAGAGGGCAATAAACACCAAACTAACAAAAAGGGAACTTGGTTCCATAGCACTTTGACTTACATGTCATTACTCTGGTTTCGCAGCACTTTGATCTACATGTCATGACAAGCACAACAGCCAAAGATGTTGGAACAATAGGATTAATTCCCATCTTACTAGATCGACAGGGATCAATAGAGGGGGAAGAAGGAAGAACGTTCTCCGTATTCTCTCGACCAAAATGCCAAGGCCACGGACGGAGGCCGAAGGAACAGGGACACAAATCCCATGGTCTCTCGATCCACACCAACTCATAGGGCACCACGACCTATGGGTGACTAGATCAGCACTATGTAATCCCTAAGGTTTGTAGTGGTGCGGTTGTCACCACAAAAACCAAAGAGATGATACGGTCAATGTGGCACAAGCATATGGGGGGTTAGGATGAACAAAAGTACAAAGGAGAACAAAAGAGCAAAAGAGGTAGAGCCCGATGGTCTTGGCGAGGCAACTCACGGGCATGAGCTTTACCTAAACAAGTTGGCTTCTGCAAATCCCATGATGGTCATCCCCTAGTTCATCTCCTATAGACTAGGTCATGATGGGCTCATTGTGTGCGGGTAGGAATCACACCGATATCGAGCCTATGGTGGCCATATCCTAGAGCCGTAGAAGGGGCCAATGATCCTGGCACTACAAAGACAACTAAAATAAGGGGTCGAGTTACACTCAGCATCACGGCCATGGCGGGACAAACCCATAACTGAAACGTTCGAACAAGGTATGATCCCTCGACCGACCGGTCCACGGGCAAACAAACAACACCACACAAGAACCAACAACACAACAACAAAACAACTTCACACAACAACCGGAGGAGTAGCACATATCCATAGCACAAGAGATAGACACCATAGCATAAGAGATAGACCAGCATGAAGGCACGGCGTAGGCATCGATATAGATAGATCATGTATCAAGTTATGAAAGAGCAAACAAATGTAAAACAAAGGCATTGCCAATGTCGAGGATGGCGCCGGTGAGGGTTCTGAAGGTTCGACATTGATGTGATGAGGAAGATGGAGGTCTGTGGCATGTTTCGGCTGGCTATGGCATGTTGTAGCCTCCCATGGCTAGATGCGGCTTCCTGCTGGCTAGCCATGGCTAGCTATGACTGGTTGTGGCTAGGTGTTGGCCGGCTGAGGTCAGCTATGGTCGAATAGGGGTGGCTACAGGCAGCCAAGGCACAGCCGCTGCTACTGGGCATGACTCTAGTGGCGAGGAAGGAGATTGACAAGGCAGCAAGGCGGCAGTTTGCTGCTCCCATTGCACCAATAGGTTGACCTTGCAGTACAAGAGAGAACATGGTAAGGAAAGGCAGGGAACAAAGGCCAGTTTCAAGGAAATTAGGGAGCTTTAGGGGTCCTGTGCTCACCCAAGATGAAGGGAAGCTGGTCGCTAGCGAGGTGATGCCACTGCGGAGCTCAGCGAGGTGGTCGGCGTGATGGACAAGTGATGAAGCTCCCATTCCTAGTTCCCTACGGTGGCGAGCAGGGGTGGCTTCCCTACCATGGTGAAGGATCACGGCATGAGGGCTTGACATCTGGTGAGAATAGTGGCAAGAGATTGATGGAAGGGAGAAAAAGGGATAGCGTTGGGCATGGTGGCTCACTAGCAGGGTGGTGCTGCAGTCCTCCCAGTAAGGTGCAGCAAAGGCAGGCTCGGAGTCATGGCCGTGCTCATGAAACAAGGGGAGGCATGGCGTCATAGAGGAGGAGCTCTAAGACGACAGTGGCGGTTAGTGCAGCATCGTGGTAGACTGAGGCACAACATTGACACATGTCGGTGTCGCAGAAGTGTGGCTCAGGCTGCTATCCTGGCGAGCAGCACTGTAGCGATGACATTCCTAGCTCGGTGGATAGCGAAGGCGTCGCCTTGACTTCATGGAGGTGGGGCTGAGGTGGCACAACGGTGACATGAGGGTGATGCAGTCGCTGCTCAACGAGGACGGATGTGGAGCACGGTGTTGCAGTGGCATGGTTGTGGCTCCATGAGGCGAGGCATGTCCATGGGGTCACAGCTCTATGAAGAGGAAGGCACGGTGGCGTTGCAGGTGACGCGCTGGATAGGGGTGGCCTTGTGGCGTTGGGGTTGCAAGGCCACGATGAGGCTCGGTGTTAGTGGCTTGGCACAACATTGAGGCTCGAGTCCACAGCATCCTAATACGACGTCGAGGCGGTGCAACTGGGAGGACGTGACATACTTATGTGGCAGAGTCAGGGCTCAACGTCGATGCCCCGCTCTCTAGTGATGGCGAACAGGGTGGTCGTGGTGGTGGTAGCAAGCTAACGCAGTGGCTAAGCTCCTGCTCAGCGCGGCTATAGGGGACAACGTCATGGCCACAGGCGTTCCAGGCAGGGTCAAGGCGGAGCATGGCATCACTAAGGAGGCTCGACCGTGGGGGTCATCGTAGTTGAGCAGCACGCATCCAGGCGGCCATGCTGCGTGGCCAGCTGTGACGTTGCGGTCATGGCCATCGATGGCAGAGGCATGGCAAGGTGCGGCCATGGGCGGCGGTGCTCGGCTATAGTGCGGCTGAGAGCTAGAGGTGGAGGACAGGGGCATAGGGAGCGGCGGTGGCTGGTTGGGAAAGGAACGAGAGGAGCTATGGCCATGGCTTAAATAGCAGGCGGCTAGGGTTCAGCGGGGGTGCCTAGGAACTATTGGATGGCAGGGATCCTTGGCTTTCATGCTCTGAACATGCGGTCGAGCATCCCTTGGTGCCCAGGTACGGATGCCGAGGTAGGCTAGCGGTGTCGGGGTTGGCTTCCCAAAATGTGGATGCGACTTCCGGTTCCTAGCCCTAGACAATGGGTATGCTAACGTGGGGTGGGGCTAGGATGTCATAGGCATGGAGAAAACACACCCGGTGGGCCAACTCATTGATCCATGGCGTGGGTTGATAGACCAATGGTGGGACGCCATGTCGATAGCGTGGGGGTGCCATTTCTAGGCGGCAGCTGGTGGCGGCGCCTAGGGAGCGCATTCACTCCCTAGGGTTTGGGTGCAGGGGCGCGTGGTTGGGCCAGGTGGGATGGCCCTAAGCAGAGAGGCCGGTAGGGCCTAGTGGTCGTGGAGTGGGCCTCATGCGTGGTATAGACCAGCAAGGAGAAGGGGAAGACAAGCTGGGCCTATGTTATTGTTGGGCTAGGAGGCCCGCCGAGCTGGTGAGTGAGGGAAGTTGAGAGGGAGTGGGCTGACATGGGCTAGATGAGAAGGGAAAAAGGAAAAAAGGATTTTCCTTTTATGATTTGAGAATTGAGGGGAATTCAAAAGGATTTGAGATGAATTTGCTATGGCTTTGTGCACTCCAAACTCCAAACAAGACTCAACTCAAAGCCAACTCAAGAATAGGGCATACTCCTACAATCAAACCTATATGAATGCATCGATTTATTGGTAATCTCTCCTAGGTTTGACTCAAGTTTGACCTAGAGACTACATGCTTCACACATTGTAGGAAAAAATTAAAAAGTTCATATTTTTGATTGCACAAAAACCTAGGTTGTTACATCGGCTATGCCTCTCCTCGAGTCCGCGCCTATGATGAGGACACAATAGAGGAAGCCTTATAGGATTCCCTTGATAGGCTTGACGAGCACCGTGGAATGACACTTGTTCGTTCCGCAAGATATCAGCAACAGCTACGCAAGTACCACAACAGGAACGTTTGGCCATTAAACTTCATGCAAGGTGATCTAGTTCTATGCCAAGTGCAGACGACCAAGGGGAAAAACAAGTTTCCACCACCTTGGGAAGGACCATTTATCATGGCCGAAGTGCTAAAGTCAGGAACGTACAAGCTGGCTAACATGTAAGGTGAAGTCTACACGAACGCCTGGCACAGCGACTTGTTACGATGGTTCTACGCATAAGAAAGTAGCCCTATACTAGGGACCAATTTATGGGAGGTGTTACCACCAACCCGCAATAAATATAGCAGACTCCATCAAAAAGATAATCATTATGCCCCTAGGCTTAAACTAAGCACCCCAGTAGATCACACTGACCTGCCATGGCACTCGGGGGCTACCCAATTGAAAAGTTTCTAAGAGTATACCGCATTCAGGCAAGCCGTGTTAAGGGTCTCCATTCAATCAGCGCAATACGCTACACTAACCTATTACGGTGATCTGGGGCTACAACTGACAGAACACGAAGCCATTACTCAAGGAAACACAAAACATAGAGTAATATGCTAACCTATTACTCTAAGGCTAATGCATTTTACACATCATGAGGAGCAGAGCGGATTACATCCTCTACTCTCTTAGATTCGGTAATGGTGCCTGCCACGCCCCTGAACTCCACAGCTAGCGAACCAACATCGTCAGGTTCTTCCACTAATGGAAACATGATCACCATGTCACAAAGGTCCTTGCCGCTCCAGAGTGTAGCGGCTGCCAATGCCAACGTGTCCCCATGACGAACCGCATGCCGAATCACTTCGGTAAACCACCTTGGGACATTATCAAGGCACTCCTCTATGCTCACCCCCGTCGGTGAGAGCACGTCAATAACACCACCACACACATGTAGCAAGGCAACGTGACGATCCCGATATTGACCTGCCCTGACCGTCGCGGTGGATAAGTCAGCTGCAGCAGCATCACGATCGTGCTCCGGCTCCATCACCTGCTCGACTAGAATAGCATTGGCATCACGAAGCCTCGCCACCTTGCCTTGGGTAGTGGCCAGTTGCTCTCGGGCGACTAGGAAGCATAATCAGAGCAACTGCTCATTAAGACAAGACATCTTTAGAAGGATGAATAGGGAATCTCGCTAGGATCTTACCAAGAAGTTGCACCTAGGCTTCGTTGTGGGACACCATGATGGCAACCGCCTCCCACTCTGACCTAGTCATCGCTTCTTGTATGGCCTCCAACCGCACTCCGAGATAGCTCGCTTCATCCACAGCCATCGTGACTACCGGTGGAGCTATGGCTTCCACCGCCGCAGCACCATCTGGTGATTCGAGACGACTCACGTCATCAAGCACAGGATGCCTGGAAGAACACCCAGGTGAGAAGAAGTACAAAGCCCCAAGTTCACCCAACTCGGGTTGGTCCAAGAACTTACCCGATGAAAGTAGGATGGATGGGTAGATAGCGCTCGCACGCCGCCTGCCTAGAATCCTCCGTCCTCGAGCTCCCCATGTTCTCCATCAGATTGGATCTAAATGGGATAGAGGCAGAGGAATACGAAGAATTAAAGAAAGGGAGGTAAGCTCAACTGTGTGCAAATGCATTTATGCCCATTTATGCCTCCCCTTCTTTATATAAGTAGGAACTAGAGCACGGATGGCATCCCAACTGCACACACTCGTGTGTGGGAAAACAAGCCACAAACACCGATGCTCCAGCTTTCGATAAGCAAATTCCTCCACAGATCCCTGTGGTCCATTCTCAAAATACCCTCACTCGAGCCGATGTAGGCGAGTGATCTGACACTCAGATCGGGTACTCAGCCTAGCTCACCCCCACAGCAGGTGCAAGCGGTAGTGATTTATTCGCTATCAACCCTACCCCTTGTTGGTATTTCTTAATGTCACTACTAAGTACGGGGTTTGAATCCATCCTCAACAATGGCACCATAAATACCTTGTTGGTACTTCTTAGCAACATAACTAATGTGTAACCATCCTACTAAAAAATAGCCTTGATAGTTCCTTAACAATTTTAGATATTTATCCACAAGCGTACGGAGCTATCATTGTAGCATTTCACCCGGAAGTATTTAGGTTATCCTTATTTATATCTTCCCAAAGGAAGGCATTTGATTAAGAGTCTAGTATGGATATAAACTTGAATAATAATATTTGCAAGTACACCAATGCTTATAACAGGCGCAAGGATAGTAATTCCAATATAGTGGACACATACATGGTATTCCTCAAAAGGATAAAATAGAAAAGAAAGGATAAAAGAATAATCCTAAGTCGAGCAGGCATTGGTCTAGTGTAGTCATACAAAGATTAGTTGATAATCATACAAATTACATAATTAGTTTTAGGGCTAAGTGTGAAGCAGGTCGGGAGGCCACTGAGTACTGGTCTGCCAGCAACCTCATGTGATAATTTAGACTCCTACACCATAAACGAAGGTGGGGGATTACGAAAGACGAATAGGACTATCACCACCTATCGCCTACCCCTCAACAAGAGAGAACGACAATTCATTCACATGTCTCTCGATACCCAAGCACTAGGCTTGCGTATACAGAAACTACCCAAATCCGCTCGAGTAGGTCTCCAACGGATCAACATGTCAAGAACTTGGGCACACCTGACAGCACGATAAACCGCCACCTCAACTTAGCTCTAATTCTGATTATATAAGTTATATGATTGTTCAAACATAAAGTTAAGTTTGCTATGCTCATGACACATAAACTCTGCACTAGTTCATATATCAAGATCATAACACAATAACTATACTTTAGTTCATAAGTATGACTATAATAAAGTGAAGACATGACTTTGGAAGAACCCATATTGATATTCATACCAAGAATCTCTTCTTCCAAGGAGCCAAGCCCTCCAAGGTGGCTTTGCCTTGCTCTAATAAAACTAAAAGGTAAAACTAAAGAGAGTAGGGAGGGAGGTGTTGCTCAATGTGGTGTGTGCTTAGAGAGGGGAGTACCCCTCTATTTATACAGTGTGCAAGGCAGTGCTGGATGCTATTCTTGGTGCATCCCTGGCTCCCACCATCTTAGCATGCTTTCATGCCACCACCACAACAAGGGGTGGCTAAGCAGCACTGGCAGGGGGTCGGCCGCCCCTTGACCATGGCCACTCGCCACCGCCTTCGCATGGCAGGCCATGGGCTAGACTAGGATGGCTTCCCATGGTGCGTTGTCCCAGTTGCATTGATTTGATAGACGTCTCCCTTGTTCCTTTGCACAAATTAGCGTCGAAAAGCTCCTTTTGGTGAATTATTCCATGTATTTGTGTTTGTGACCTGCAAAATAATATTTTCCAAATACATGTGGAACTTGGTTAATAGTAAATACATATGTGTTTAAGATTGCTTATTCTCCTCTTTTTGTGTCTTAATTGGTGGTCGGATTTGATCGGTAAAGACCGCCAACAAGCTCCCCCAAGATTAACCTTTGCTCGTCCCGAGCAAATAGCTAGGTTATTGGTTGTTGATCAGTAGTTGCTACAATGACGAATATAATTCATAAGTCCCATGCCTATAACTAAGTATTATTCCTCAATTTAAATAAGTTTAGCATTCTATCCTCTCTTTTAACTTAATCCCTGTGGGGCTTATTGCTTTTTCTAGTCTTAGGTTGTTGCAAGATAGAACGGTTTTAACAAAATTACCAATCATTAATTATTTGATCAACCTTCTGTCCGGAGGTTTTATAAGTTTTGTAAAATAAAATGTAAGTTCCTCAAATGATTCACTCGATCGCTCAATGTGTATGATCCTTACCAAGGCATTTGTTTTGCCTTCTTTTCATCCTATCTCTAAAAAGCTTTGAGTTGAGTTTTAGGTAGGTATGAATAAGAGGCATACTTACATCACATATATTGCTAAGTCAAAAACCAGATCCAAGGAGATGCAAGTCATACACTTTGATCAAGATGTGCAAGTGTGTGGAATATAAAAGTGATTCCTAATATTTTTGATACTCCTTTGATCATGACTTTCTCTCTTTTGAATAATTGCCTTAGAAGTATGGGCTATCTCTCTTTTTTTAATACTTTAGAACCTTCATGTGTTCCATTCTTTTTCTTCTTTTCTTTTTCTATTTTGAGAGCTTCATATGTCTCTCTCTCTTTTCAGCATAGCCCCATACTCTTTTTGGCACATGAAAACTTTGAGAGAAAGACTCATGACAAATGAATGGAGTTTTTATTTTAGGTGGACAAAAAACATGTTTTTGCGTAACTCTGAGTGTAAGAGTCAGCATTTTATTTGTGGGTGTACATGAGTCTTGATCATGGGTGCATGACTAGAATCTCTACAAGGGTCACAATAATTTGACAAAACTCAATGTGAATGTAAGTAGCATATGACTAAGGTTTGCATTTAAATCATGTCATATGGCCATGGTAGTAATTCATAATCATTAAGGAACTTTTATTTTAGCATTTTTAAGATGAAAACTTTGGATGTCAAGTTTCTCTTAGAATAAAGTCATAGCATATTCTATTAAACATATCATAACTTGCAACAACGTAGAAAAGGGTCATGCTTTTGCAACCCACAAGTGTCAAGCATTTAGTATGAGATATTTTTAGCCAACAAACTTAAATCTTGGGGAATACTAAGTTACAGCCTAGACACAGATGAATTATAAACAGAGCAACTATTCATCATTTCAACAAGAGAGAAACTAAACATTCTTAAATCACATATGAGAGTGGAATAATTGTTTTTTGTTGTTTTTATCATATAACTTTTTTTTGATTTTATACCTTTTTCATTTTTTAAATGCTAATAATTAAATAAATGCAGAAAATAAATAATGCAAAAAATTAAAATGCAGAAAATAAATGATACTACTTACCTCTGCGGGGGTCCTCCCCCAAGCTAGTTTGTCGCCTACGGTCCTTCAGCTGCTTTTATTATATTACAGAGGCAAAAAACTCGAAGATTTTTATTATAGCTATTTATTATTCATACTATATTATTTTGGGTTCACGAAAAGGTTTTGACCTTGTCTCCGTTCATGACTTACCCTTATGGATTTGATTGTTTCCCTACAGGGGATAGTCTAAATACCCAACCAAAATCTACACTCAGCAGTTTTGATTCAATGATCAGACTAGACTTCAAGTTTTGTTTGACTAAGGTAGGCTAATTAACCTAAGCACCATGCTTAATTTAAAAAGCCTATGAAAGTATGATTGATCACAAACCATATTTCAAACCAAAACATACTTTATATAGAACATGGTAAGATAAACAAGTTTTATTCAAGTGAAGATATATGAAAGGTAAAATAATTGTTTTTATTTTAGCATAATTTAAAGTATAGTCTATAGTTTTAATATATAGAGGTTTTAAGCAAATTATAAAGGATAACTACCGATTTACCTTCGGCAAGGGCTCACCTTTTAAAGTCCATTGAGCAGGACTCTTCTTCTTTCACTTTTTGCTTGACGATGTTTCGTCCGTGCCCAGAGAAGTGGGTGTGGATGTTGATCCTATTATCTATCATACCTGTTTGACCTTTGTAACGTGGTTGTTTCTTGGGCTGTTTGTTTTTAGTATATTTATGCATGTTAAGCCCATTAAATGTGCATCTCATTATTTGCCCTTGAATATGAAAGCTAACATGCCCTAATCTCATGTGTAAAACTGCATTTGTAGTGTTAAGAAATGGTCTCCCTAGGAGGAGGGGAACTTCCCTATTGTGGCCCATGTCTAGAATGATGAAGTCTATGGGGATGTATGTGTCTCGAATTTTCACCAAAATATACTTGCCTAATCCCTCAGGTTTTCGTGAAGATTGATCCGCCATCTATAGTCGAAAATGTGCAGTGGACAAAGGTCCACCTAGTATTTTATCATATACTACCTTGGACATGACGTTGATGCTTGCTCCAAGGTCGCTGAAGGCGTTGTGGAAGACATGCGGGCCAATTGAGCATGTAATTGTCAGGTGGCCAGGATCTTCTTTCTTGGCAATGAATGGAGGATCTACAAGATAAATGTGGTTTTCCCAACATAGAGGCTTATCGGACCTCATTGAGACCATTTTAATAGATTCAAGAGATGCTTCAGGTTGTCCCAGAATCCTTCTTGAAGAAACAGGTATAGTGGTAGCAAGTTGAGCTATTTGAGTTTCAATCATTTTATTAAAGCTCATTTGGTTATTGATATAAGAAGTTAAACCTTCAATTTTAGTATTTATGTTTTCAAGCATTTTGTCATTGTACATTAACTTTTTATTGATATTTTCATTAATTTTAGCTTGGTTTAATACCAAGTCTTGGAAAGAATGTTGATTCGAATTATAATTGAATTTGTAGTTTGAATTACCTTGCGGGCGGGATTGGTTGTTCCACCCATTATTACCTGGTTGGCAAAACCCGTTGTTGATGAAGGCAGCTTCTTCACGGGTTTCTAGGCAATCGTTCCCTGAATGGCCAATGTTCCCACAGACTTCACATGTCATGTGTGAGTCCATGGCCAAGATGGTTCCCACCATGATGTCTTTTTCTTGGGCCCGTTCCTCCAGTCTTTTCATTAATAAATCTATTTTTGTGGAAAGCATGTCTGTCTCCTTCACGGTATGCATTCCTTTTTGTGTTTTCCTTTCCCCCAGCTTTCATTTGCCACCATTTTATTGATGAGAGCCGTAGCTCCATCAATGGTGAGGGAAAGGAAAGCACCTCCAACAGCAGCGTCGATATGGCCCCTGGACATGGGTATTAATTCATCATAAAAATTTTGGAGCACTAACCAATTTTCAATCCCGTGGTGTGGGCATGCTTGAATGTAGTCCAATAGCCTTTCCCACACCTCGGGAATGGATTCTGTGGTGATCTGTTGGAAGTTGGAGATTCATCCCCTTAGGGCATTGCTTTTGCCCATGGGGAAGAATTTGGCTAGGAACGCCATGGAACACTTGTCCCACGTCTTGACAGCTTCCTTCTCCTTATAGAACCACTGTTTCACCTTTCCTAAAAGGGAAAAGGGAAACAAGCGAAGGCTGATGCTTGTGGGCTCAACGTCCTTGATGATGATTGTGTCATAGAGCTCGAGGAAGTGTTGGAGATGCGTGTTAGTGTCCTCGCTAGGCAAACCACGGAATTGGTTTGCCTGCACCATCTTGATGAGGCCGGTATGGAGCTTGAAGTTCCCATCACCGATGTTGATAGCTGGTCCAACTAGCACGTTGGCAACAACGGGGGTGGAGTAGTCACGGAGTGTCTTGGCCATGCTTGGAGTAGCGGATGGTGTGGGGTTGACTGGTTCAACTGTCGTAGGAGTTGCAGAAGAAGCGGCACAAGACCGTTTCTTCCATAGGAGTGCCTCCAGATTTTTGATGTAGTTTTCCAGCAGTTTGTAACTGGTCATACACTATCATGTTTTCTTCCACAACAAGAGAAAACAAGCAAAGTTACCCTACATAAACAGTGGATACCTTACATGCATATTATCATGAACATGTCCTACTAAATTCTTTAATCAATATGCCTTCCCCGGCAACGGCGCTAGAAATGCTTGTTGGTATTTCTTAATGTCACTACTAAGTACGGGGTTTGAATCCATCCTTAGCAATGTCACCAGAAATACCTTGTTGGTACTTCTTAGCAACATAACTAATGTGTAGCCATGCTACTAAGAAATAGCCTTGATAGTTCCTTAACAATTTTAGATATTTATCCGCAAGCGCACGGAGCTATCATTATGGCATTTCACCCAGAAGTATTCAGGGTATCGTTATTTATATCTTCCCAAAGGAAGGCATTTGATTAAGAGTATAGTATGGATATGAACTTGAATAATAATGCTTGCAAGTACACCAATGCTATAATAGGGGGTAAGAATAGTAATTCCAAGATAGTGGACACACACTTGGCATTCCTCAAAGGATAAAATAGAAAAGAAAGGATAAAAGATTAATCCTAAGTCGAGCAGGCATTGGTCTAGTGTATTCATACAAAGATTAGTTGGTAATCATACAAATTACATAATTAGTTTTAGGGCTAAGTGTGAAGCAGGTCGGGAGGCCACTGAGTACTGGTCTGCCAGCAACCTCATGTGACAATTTTGACTCCTACACCCTAAACGAATGTGGGGGATTACGAAGGATGGACATGGCTGTCACCACATGTCACCTACCCCTCAACCGAAGAGAAGGACAATGCATTCACCTATCTCTCCATGCCCAAGCACCATGCTTGCGTATATAGAAACTACCCAAATCCCCTCGAGTCTCCAACCCTATGGATTGATAGGTAAAGAACTTTGGCACACCTGATGGCATGATGAACCGCCACCTCAACTTAGCTCTAATTTAAATTATATAAGTTATATGATTGTTCAAGCATAAATTTAAGTTTGCTATGCTCATGACACATAAACTCTACACTAGTTCATATATCAAGATCATAACACAATAACTATACTTTAGTTCATAATTATGATTATAATAAAGTGAAGACATGACTTTAGAAGAACCCATATTGATATTCATACCAATAATCTCTTCTTCCAAGGAGCCAAGCCCTCCAAGGTGGCTTTGCCTTGCTCTAATACAACTAAAAGGTAAAACTAAAGAGAGTAGAGAGTGAGGTGTTGCTCAATGTGGTGTGTGTTTAGAGAGGGGGGGGTACCCCTCTATTTATATAGTGTGCATGGCGGTGCTGGAGGCTATTCTTGGCGCATCCTCGGCTCCCACCGTCTTAGCATGCTTTCATGCCACCGCCACAACAAGGGGTAGCTGAGCAGCGTCGATAGGGGGTTGGCCGCCCCTTGACCATGGCCACTCGCCATCGCCTTCGCATGGCAGGCCGTGGGCTGGACCAGGATGGCTTCAACGTGGTGCTTTGTCCTAGTTGCATTGATTTGATAGGCATCTCCCTTGTTTCTTTGCGCAAATCAACGTCAAAAGTGCCTTTCAGTGAATTATTCCATGTATTTGTGTTTGTGACCTGTAAAATAATGTTCTCCAAATTCATGTGGAACTTGGTTAATAGTAAATGCATGTGTTTAAGATTGCTTATTTCTCCTCTTTTTATGTCCTAATTGGTGGTCGAATTTGATTGGTAAATACCGCCAACACCCCTCTAGAGTAAGGGGGTATTCGAGAGCTCACCAGTCTGATCCTAAAACCTCTAACAATCAGTGTCACGTAAATCTCCCAATACCCGAACAAGCTCGAAGTACATTATTTTAGCATATGTGGGCCCCTTTGGGGGAAACTAGAAAACTGGTTGGCCCATAGCTGTAACCAAAGTATGAGCTCCTAGAATCTAGAAAAAGAGTTTTATGACGTGCCCCCACTGGTCAGGCTTTGTCCTGCCGCTTCCTTTCAGTGATAGCAGACGTTCACTCATTCTACCCATTACCAGCTTGAAGAGTAATAAGCGCAACTGCCGATAGCTTCTCACATGTTCATTACTCGCCCCAGTGGTGCTCGGCCCAGGACACTGTTATATTGGCCTTAGGGCTTCGAGACAACGTCCTCACTCTCCCACTAATGAGGCTCTTGAAAATTCGAATCACGTTACTTGATGGATCTCGAAGAAAAACATGACGCCCTTAGTGCTCGTTAACAAACGACCTACAATAGGTCACCCTAAAATCAACTGGCTTAGTGACACACGGGCGATGGAGGTGCACCTACCCCATCCTCATTATTGTTTTACAGCTAGGACTTAATGATGCGCAACCACTATTTACACGCCGAAATACATTGGGAACCAACTTCTCAAGTACATTGGTATTTTTACCCTAGCATGGCATCCACGATGTCCTGGAGGCTACGATTCCGGTTATCGGGTACACCACCCAAACACGAAGTTAACAACATCATGAGGGCTACGCCTAGGAAACTACGTTTCCCGATATGGGGTGCACCACCTGAGCCAGGCACTTACAGCTGCTAGGGAACAACGTTCCTTGATCTATGGTGTACCATCGCCTCACTCAATGCTTGAAGAAGATTCTCGCTACCAGAGAAATGCTCTCGATACTAGAACGGCAATATACTAGCTCCCTAATACTTGGGAATATCTAGCTACGCTGCTTGAAATTTTGGCACTAGAAGATGCTCACAATGTACTCACAGTACGCAAAACTTACAAGGGAGACTGTGACGTCCTGAGGGCTTGAAGATACGTGCTAGCCTATCATTAAGTCCTACAGGGCTACTATCAGAGATATGGGCCAGGGGTACTTGCACCACCCGTATATATGGCCACCACCAAGCTATCGGCCCAGCAGTCATCAAGGAGGAGGCCCGCAAGGGCTAACATGGTCAACCAACATGGAGATCAAGGCAATCCAAGGCAGGCGTATCTGGATGATAGCTAGGATCAATCTGTTGTAACAAACTAGAACACAATCTATTAGCCCGATCACCCTCCTTGTAACCCTACCTCTCTTGCTTATATAAAGAAGGGTAGGGACCTCGGGCTCAGGATCGACATCATCCATCTTCCACCTATTCCATCTACCTCATAGCTAGGAGCAACAACCCCTGTAATTGAGCATACTAATATAAGAGCAGCAACACCACTGGAGTAGGGATTAACACGCACCACTCCTCGAACTAGTATAAATCTCTGTGTCTCGTGTGCTACCATCCGATTCCGTCTATGCGATCATGCTGCTGGATATTGCCGGAGCAAAATAATCCGACAAGCTCCTACATGCACGAGAGTGAGTTACTACTCACACTCGACTTCTATTGAAGCTAACCAACTAAGCAACTAAATGTCCCATGCTCCATGGTTAAGTGAAAGGCTATGATTAACTTAAGTGAGTTGGTCTAACTTAATGAAGCAAGACTAAGTAGTTCATCAATTTAAATGAAGTGCAAGGCTAATAATGAATAAACACATACATATAAAAAATAGAGGTAATAGTAGTGGTGTCTTCCTATAATGAAGTCCCAATGACCAAGAATGATCATGACTATCCATACACGTTCCTCACCTAATATATATAGACCTGTCGGATTAATGCATCAGAAGAGTTGGAGATCAAAAGCTGGGACAAGTGGGAGATAAAGTGGCACACTTGTGGTGGATGAGAGAGGATCAACTAATTATAGATTAGTGATACATTAAGGTTCATTTGTGTCAAATATATGGGCACGGGTACCCTCACCGACCATGTATCTAGCCCATCAACGGAGGATGATCAAGGATGAAGCCCACGAGGACTAGGCACAACCACCAACTTGGAGGTCATGACGTATCGAGGATATCTACCACCATCATAGCTATGGTAGAATAGAACTAATCTATTGAAACAAACTAGGAATCCAATTTGTAGTGTCAATCACTTGGGGGCTTGGGCACCCGATGTGAGTCATACCTCTAGGGTAGCACTAAGAGAATCCCCGACTAAGATGCTCTTGGTCTTCATGGCATCCACCAGGGCATGAAGTGTAGCAGACAAACTATCTGCGTGCTTCACCATGCCATCCAAATCCCCATAGCTAGAGTCGAGATGGTGTCGCTCCTCGACATTGTCGAACAAGCTCTCGCCTTTAGCGCCAAAAGCTTGCAATGATGGATCTCTCCTACTCGATTGGTCTGAGACACAAGAGGGACCAGGCAGACAAGATGATCTTGGTCTTCATGGCGTCTGCCAGGGAATGAAGTGTAGCAAACAACACGTGCTTCACCATGCCATCCAACTCCCCATAGCCAGAGTCAAGATGGCGTTGCTCCTCGACATCATCGAACAAGCTCTCACCTTCAGCGCCGAAAGCTTGCAATGATGGATCTCCCCTATTCGATTGGTCTAAGACCCAAGAGGGACCAAGCGGACGTCATCCACCTATGGATGAGAGTCAATATATAGTAACACCATCTTGAGGTCACCCTCTAGAAGAATTCCTGAGGATGGCCCCGGTGGGTCAAGCCCATGAATTGGCTCAATGACAGGCTCTTTCCCTCGGGTATCCACACTGGGAACCTAAGCAGGTTCACCCTGCACAGGCTCTGCCTGGGTCACCAGAGAAACATCTTCCCAAGCATCCTCCAAAGGTGGTGCGCCTATGTTGAGATCAGCCATGAAGTCATTAAGGGTATTAGTGACCCAAATCCTCTCTGAAATACTCAAATCCTCACTCATGTTCGGACTAACTCCTCGAGCTATGATTTCGCTAGCATTGTCTAGCACGATTGCCTCGAGCAACCTCTTGGTCGATAAGACCTTTGATCGGGAGCTGTGCCAAAAAACAAACATCAAGAGCTCATCGCTTGGCAAAGCAACGAGATCAGGAAATTGAACTTACATGTTAACATCACTAGGTGAGGCCCCAGAACCTTGCTTGAAGGGGATGTACTCCACCTTTGGGCCAAAGTTGCCAATGACTAAGACCATCCCGGCTGACAGTTTGTCATCAATAGGGCTGGGTGACCCTAGAGCCCTTGGCACAATGACCATCTCATGATAATTTAGCCAAAGTAAACACAAACCAAGGTCATAACTGGCCATGGTCGCCTGACGTACCTGGCATCGATGATTCTGCTTGGCCACTTGTATGAGGGTGGTATGAAGTAGCAACATTGTGATGGATCCCATGTCTTAACAAGTAATTGTGAAGGTTCTTGTTAGTGAAGTGATTGCCTCCATCACTAATCACCATCTTTGGAACTTCGAATCGTGGAAATATTGTCTCTTCAAACATCTTCCTGGAGTTCTTTGCATCAGCAGCTCTGCATGGCATGGCTTCAATCCACTTGGAGACATAGTCAACTGCCACCAAGATATATTCACAGTTCTTTGACTTTGGAAAGGGTCCCATGTAGTCAATACATTAGACATAGAAAAGCTCAATCTAGAGGTTGTTGGTGAGTGGCATGGCATCTCTTGAATTGATATTCCCGTGCCTCTGACATAGTCAACACCTCTGGATGAAGTCCTTCGTATCTATTGACGGTCATTAACATCAATCATAAATTGTCAATATAACCTACATATATACTTAATTCCATCACCAAACATAGGTCTTGGGGTTTAAACTAATAAATTCCATAAGATTTTATGAATCTATGTTTTCAGTAGAATTTATTCAGAAAACCGGCAAGGCGGACCCAACCGTCAGATCAAATCACATTTATCCATGACGAAACCGACTTAGGAAGACACTAGAAGCATCCAGAAGACAACTCATTGAAGATTGGACCAAATGGTGCCAGTGGGCAGGTCAGCCCAATGCCTAGGCTGGCTGGCCTATGGGTCTAGCCTATCAGCCTCCGCTTCAATGTCGATTCTCCACCTATCTAGCCTATGCTGTTGTTTTAAGTCAGTTTAATCCAAGGGTCCAGAATTGATGCTACCCCCTATATATAGCAGCCCCTACCCTCCTCCCTAGAGCCATCTTGGAAACCCTAATTCATATCTCTCATTCAAATCAACACACAACAGGAGGATTAGGCCTATAACTCTCCAATGTAGTAGATTAGTAGCTCGGGAGTGAGGGTCGAGTTGGGCTCATGCTCAAGTTTCGTATCTAGTCTTGGAGGCTCAACAAAGCCTTGTATCTTCACTTCTACATCTTGTAAGACTTATTATCAATTCATCATATTCCTATCTACATGGCTATGCTTACTTTTAATATGTATCTTGCTTAGTTGAGGTTATCTTTACTTTTGTGTGCGGGTTCATAGAGCATTTAGCCTACTAGTTTATCGATTGGGCTAAGTAGCCGAGCCTCGTGTAAGCATGGTGCTTATATGATGCTCTGCCTATGAGTACACCCTGTTCCCTGGCCATGTGGTAGCAGCGGGAGGTGATAGCACCATCTATCCTCTTTAGTCCACCCCATGTGAGGTGGTTCTTAAATTGTAGGACTGTAATCGTGTTAGTAGAGTTATCCTTTTTGTGGCGCTCTACCATCTAGCGGCATCCCGAAGTGCACAAGAGTAAAGTGAGTCTTAGCTATAGTCGGGTATATATATATATACTTTCATCCTATAATAAGAATATCATAGGAATATACCTCACCCGTTGTTCTCCTAAGTAAACTAGTTTACAGTATCTTAGTGATCTATCGCCTGAGTGTCATTATGCTTAATTCCTATCATTACCTATACCCCTTGCTCTAGCTATGATGGTATGTTGACTGATAGATACTCCTTTGATATTCAATAATCTTTACTCCATTGTTTCCCTGTGGTAAAATATAAATAATGATACCTGGAATACTCTCGGTAAAATGCTACAATGGTATTCTGTGCACTTGCGGAATCCTTCATACTCTATTTGCACTTATAAATACCAACAAGCATTTTTGGCGCCGTTGCCGGGGAAACAATTGGCGTAAAGATTTATATCATTAACATACCACTAGCTTTAGTAGGATTATCGTTGTTCTGTTCAATTGTGGAATAAGATAGGATAGCAGACGTTGTTTTGACCTTTCGGCAGGCTTCCACAAGAAAAGAAGAAACACTGAAGAACCCTAGGGTGCCTGAACATTCAAAGATCCATCAATACTAGAACCCTGCCATCTCACAGGTATGTATATACATATATAAATATTCACTAACCATGTATAGATTGGAGAAAAAGGTCGTCATCACAAGAATTCAAATCACATCTCAAGTGACGGATACAGACGCTGCACTACTTATAAATTCGATCTTGTGAGTCATGGTAAGTATGATCAAGTAAACTGAGATAGTCTTGCTCATAGACTTTAAACTTAATGAGTAATTATCTTTTAATTTTTACATTCCACTGCACATTTACTTTGAATAATCCATGCATCCACTCTGTTTAGTTTGAGTTCTCTCATATCAAATCCATAGCAGATTTAGTTCCTTGCATACATTCATGCCACATGCATCTCTTTATTAAAAAAAGCTCTCACCATGATCATGCTCTTTCATCTCTATTTGAATAAATCTCTATAATGCTTTCATGTTACCTTTTGTTTAATATAGTATGTTTAGGTTTGTAAGTATCTTTATACATCTTTTTAAGTAAGCATGGTGCTTAGTTTAAATCAAGAGGTGTGTGTGACCTTATTTTCAAAGGCTTTTTAAATTAAGCGTGGTGCTTAGGTTAAAATGCCTACCTTAATCAAATTAGACATGGAGTTTAGTTTGATTATTGAACTAAAACTTGTTGTAGTAGTTACTGGTTATTTTGTTGGACTAACCCCTGCAGAAAACTCTCAAACTCAAATTGGGGAAATCCTGAGATAAATTCACTCCGGAGATGAAGCAAGGCATATGAATTCCAAAAACTTTGCACAAAGAAGACCTAGCTTATTCTTCATGGAAGGAAGAACTATGAGTATCAAAGTTTATTCACTTATCTTTTGTTGCAAGTTATCTTAGCCTTGAACCATGCTAGAATGCAGTGAACACATAAAATTTGTTAATAAACAAAATCTATGCTAAAGCAATCCTAAAACCATCCTTTCATTAGTAGAGGAAAACTACAAAAGTTATGGACAACAACCCATAATGCAAATTTGTTGTATTCCCTTGGGTATGTGTCCACTAACGTTTTGCAGAAAAAAATGAGTGTAAGGTATGCCTGTTCATGGTATGAACATACAAATCCAGAAATCACCACTACAGCTGATAGAAGTGGATGAACAAATCGACAGGCTATGAGCAACATCAAAGACAACATAGCATTGAGTCTTCCCAAGACTCAAGCTAGGATGCTGATGAGAAGCAGGATGAAACCCACCTTGTATTAGCCACAATATGCCTGCTTTCATCATCTTCGAAGGGACTAGCTCATGCGTTGGCAACAAGGACCAAGACAACGAGATGCCACAACATCATGGCGTGCATCATCGTGTCAAAAAGCATCAGTAGTCAATGAGGTCTGTTGATAGTGTCTCGTAAAGCCACGTATGACCATGGACGTAAGACAACATCCCTTAGTCATTGGAGGTGAAACTTTCATGCAAGTACCAATGAGGTTCCTCCCTTGACCATCAAGATGGCTGGCATATCGCTATCAAACAAAGAAGAACAACTCTCTACCATGCCATTAGAGGATGAAGACAATCAAGGAGGAATTTGTGTTTGCATCCCCAAAGAACCCCAACTCATCAACCAAGAATCAACAAATATCAAGAAGGGTTGACGAGAGAAGAACAAGTAAATGTTTGAGTGGTACAAAGAAAAGGAAATATCTTGCTCAACTGACTACAAGCCTTCACTAATAGGAATGAAACAATGAGAGGAGTAGAAGGTCCAAATAAAGTGTTGAGATCCACAAAAGAAAGGACAAAAGGATGGCATGACAAGAGGATGAGAAAGAAGGAGTGCGACATAGGACACAAGATGCTCATGAACAGCTCAAGATGCAAGGTTAGTCAAGCAAGGAAAGTTTCAAGTAGAAGGAAAAGACCATCACAAGTCATCTACCCTTCATCACATGGTGTCATCATACTCCAATGATGAAGGTAACATCTTAAGGTAAGTGGACATTATTTAAAAAGCTTTCCTTTGATCTTGCTATTCACATAAATAAAGAAACAAATATGTTTGATATACAACTTTGCTTGATCCAACCTAATTAACTCAACATGTTTTGTTCCTTAAGTTTATTCATAGCACCACTTTCTTGATCTCATAGTTTTAACCAAATGAACTAAAATGTTGCATATCTTGTCTTTGGAAGATGATAGTCATAATCATGTAAAGTTGGATACATTTTGTAAAGATGGACAATCCTTCCATAGGTTAAGCAACTCCACTCTTTTTGACAAATGTATTCAAATGCCACATTCATACTCATCCTTCTAAATGCACATAACGTCAACCGTAGCATGATTTGATGTGCCTAAGGCTAGAGAAAAAAAAAGATTTGGTTCTATTGGTGTTTTCCCACCAACAGAGCCCATACACCTGTTCTCTACCCTATCTTTGTGAGCAGAACACACTTCAAGCAAAGTGTGGGGGAGTCGATCTCCCAAATTTTACAAGTGGAAGTTCTGAATCAGCAACAATGATGCACATAAGATGTCGCCATCTTATACTGCTGTTGATGGTAGTTAACAACCATTATAAACCATCAATATAGCATGTATAAGGGCATAAATATAATCACCAATGAAAGTCTAGTGGTTTAAACTAACAAATTCCACAAGTTTTGGTGAATTTGTATTTTCTGTAGGGTTTATCTAGAAACCCGTCAAGGTGGACCAACATGTCAGATTTAATCATGTTTATCCACAGCGAAACGGACAGTAGAAGGTTCCAGAAAATTTGAGAGGACTCCATGCCGAAGCAGAGGAACAGAGGCTACCAAGTGGGCCCGACTGGTCCCACCTATAGGTCGCTTCGACCCCCTAGGTTGCATCTATGTCGTACTTTAAGTCGGTTTGATCCAAGGGCTCATGTTGGATGCTCTGGGCTATATATACCAGCACCTGCAACCCCCTCGGAGGCATTGCATAAGTCATTTGAGAAGACAGAAACCCTAATCATCCTTAGAGCTCCATGAATTCTAGGGCATAGCAAGTTAGGCTAGGTCTAGTGGGAGGCAAGCAGGTTTCGCTTGGATTCCCGACCGTGTCAGGAGCGTGGTTTGGTATAATCTTTCTACCCCTCTCTTTTGGACCTCCATTACTTTTATATGTTAGTTACAATTGTTATGATAATATTGGTATTCATCTTACTCATGTTCTTTATTATAATGTTCATCGTCTACTTTGATTATATGCTTAGTATAGTTGGATTATCATCATGTTCATGCATAAGTTCGTATAGCGCTCACTCTAAGGTACCATGGGTGAGTGGTTGACATTGTGTAAGCGTGGTGCTTATACATTGTTTACCTATGGATACACCCTATATTTTGGGTCATGTGGTAGATCATTTATGTGACACTCCCAATGAGTCCTTTGTAGTCCACTCCCTGAATATAGGTGCATGTAGGGTCCAGTTATGAAGGAAGAATAAGCTATGTTCTTAATCTTCCTTAGTAATATCCCTTATGTGTAGATATGATGATGGTCTTAGCAATGATTACTAGGTATAATTGTACTAATCAATGTATGCTTGGACTTGTAATTAAGAATGACTTAGGAATTATTTCTCTAATATTCTACCTGACCATGCTAATGCCATATAAAGGAGTACTCTGAGTGATTTATCATTATCATTGATTATACTTATCATATATATATATATATATCTTATCCTATGACTTATCCCTGTTATGAGTAGAATATTGGTTACAATTTACTTCCCCATCAATAGTATAAGTTATCAATACATGTCCATGCTAGACCTTCCATGTGGTAAAACTATAAATAATGATACCTAGAATACTCCTGGGTGAAGTGCTACAATGGTATAATTATATGTACGCTTGTAGATTCCTTTCATATATTCATATATATTCTTTCTAGTCACATAAATTAATAAAGAACTACTTATCATTATTCTAGTAGTAATGCTATGTAGTACCAACAAGTATCTCTAGCATCCTCACTAGGGATAACAACCTAGTAAAGTAATGTTAAGAGATATAGGTTTATAATATGTGGCTACTAAACAAGTGACTAGTTAATAAATACTATCAAGCATTTCTGGTGCCATTGCTAGGGATAGATTTCAAACTCTGTTCTAAGTAGTGACGCTAAGAAATATCAACAAGCATTTCTAGCGCCATTGCTGGGGAAGGTAGCTAGGCAAAGGAAGTATTGATAAACTTATACTTATTGATGTGATCAAGGAAAACCATTGACCTCTGCTCAAACAGGCTTATTGTTGTTTTGTCTACTTTTTTTATCTTATGCAGGGTAATGTATAACCGGTTTTGATCTTCCGACAAACTATGTTGAAGATCCAGAAGCATTAATCAGAAAGACTAGAGCTAAACTCAAGAAAGTTCTAGCTCTAAATTCGGAAGACAACCATATAAGGCGAAGCTTAATACCAGAATTTGAAGCCATGGCTAACATGACTCTCCATGAATTCTCTGCTCCAACTACGGCAAACATCCGTACCGGACCAACAGTCAATGTTGGAGATAATGGATTTGAGCTCAAGCCAGCCCTCATCAACATGGTACAAGCAAGCTAGTTTTGTGGAAAGGCACATGAAGATGCAGGTGCAAATCTCCAACACTTTCTAGAGATTTGTAGCACTTTCACCATCAAAAGAGTGACCCAAGATGCCATACTACTTCGCCTCTTCTCATTCTCACTCTTCGAAGGCAAAGCAATGGTTCTACACCAACAAGGATAGAAATACTACATGGGATAAATGCTCCACTACATTCTTAGCAAAGTTCTTTCCCATAGGCAAGACCAATGCTCTGCGTGGGAGAATTTCAAGCTTTCAGCAACAACATGATGAATCTATTCCTGAGGCATGGGAACATTTTCAAGATTACATTGTGGAATGTCCTCATCATAGGATGGAGAATTGGCTACTCATGCAGACTTTCTACCATGGGTTAACCAACAGTACCCGTGAGACTATGGATGCTGCTGCTGGAGGTGTATTCCTATCACTCACCATACCAGCTGCAATAGCTCTTGTGGAGAAGATGGCCTCCAGCCAAGGTTGGAATGAAGAACGTGTTTAGACCCACAAGAGAGGAGGAGGTATGCATCAACTCAAGGAGGTAGACATGCTATCTGACAAGATGGACTTGCTGATGAAGAAGCTTGAAGATCGAGCCAATGAGAAGCAAGAAGTCATGCACATTCATGATTCTCGCATGACATGTGAAGAGTGTGGAAATACTGGGGATTCAGGGAACAACTGTCCTAAAACCCAAGAGGATGTGAACTTTGTCAACAACAACAACTACTTTTGTCCTCAATAGAATCAAGGATGGAACCAGCAATAGAGACCGAACTACCAAGGTAATTACCAAGGTAACTATCAAGGTAATAATTTTAATAATTTTAATGAACCACCTTTGAGAAAATTAATTGATGGCCAATCCAAACTTATGGAGGGATTATCTAGAAAGATAGCTACCAATGATAAAATTCTAGAGAGCATAAATAATAGAATGGATAGCTTTGCTTCTACCATTAAGAACCAGCATAGCTTTAATAAAATGATAGAATCACAAATAGCTCAGCTGGCTACTGCTGTTCCTCCGTCCAATAAAGGTAAGATTTTGGGGCAACCAAAAGATCTAGAAACTATAAATCTTGTCGATCCTCACAATGCAGCATACTACTGTATACAACCATCGACGGTAACGTGGATAGACTATACATTACCAAAAAAGAAGAGTGATCCAGGAAGACGTGTCATCCCCATCGCCATTGGACCTCACATTTTCCAAGAAGCTGTCTGTGACTTCGGAGCAAGTGTCAACATCATGCCTAAGGTAATTTATGATCAAATTAATGAAGATACATTGTTGTACACAAATATGTGTTTGTAGCTTGCAGATCAGTCACTCTGCTACCCCAAGGGAGTTCTTGAAGATGCCATTGTTCGAGTGGGACAATCACATGTTCCCATAGACTTTGTGGTTTTGGAAACAGGTGGAGACGTAAGGGCACCCATTATTTTGGGCTAACCTTTCCTAAGCACCGCTAAAGCCATCATCTATGTGGATAGTGCCAAGATCTGCTTCACACTCAATGATAAAAAGGAGAAGTTCTCTTTCAAGAACCGCATCCTACAATCTCCTGGACATCCACAGATGGCATACCTGCCCGAAGAGATAATAGTGACCAAGAAGAAGAATAACAAGAGAAGAAGGAAGAACAAGGTCAGGCAGCCTCAAAAAGAATTAGTCAACATGATTAACACACTTCGATTAGAGTACGACCATCTCCTCGCTTCACCATTCCTTGCTAAGAAGGATGACCCAGGCATACCCACGATCGAGTGTACCATGGGGCAAAGATTTTTTCACAAGATCTTCTACGACATTGGGTCAGGTGTCAATATATTGTCCAAGGTAACATATGAATACTTATTCGATGATGAGCCTTTGATTCCTGCATATATGTAATTGTAAATGGTGGACCAATCAATCCGATTTCCAAAAGGGATAGTAAAAGATGTCATGGTAAGGATACATGATCACTATGCCCCTGCCGACTTCATGGTTCTAGACATGGGTGAAGAAGAAGATGATACACCTATTATATTGGGAAGACCGTTCCTCAACACCACGAACATGATCATCTACATCAGATCTGAACAAGTCCACTTCCAATTCCCTAGAAAAAAGGTATGTTGTTATTTCAATAGTTATACCACTTATGAACAACCGAAGATGTCCCGCTCCAGGAGAAGACATTGATCATTCAGAAACCAAAAGAATCAATCCCTAAAGAAAAGTTGGGAGGAAGATGAAGAACCTAAAGAAGTTGTGAAGGATGAACCTACTCCTCAACCTAATACAAATCCATAGACCAAGCAGGTATGGAAATAGAAGGTGACATCACCATCAGAGACACCATCACAAGATGTGCAGCCATTTGGGTCTCCATCGCTGAGACCGGATGATGCACCCTAAAAGTGAAGGACTCTTCTCCAGCCAAGTCTTGTCCGGAGGACTTAAAAATCCAAACCCTAGCCATGAGGTAACATCGATAGTTATCTAAATTTACTTTTTAGTATTGCATGAATTACTTTTCACTTTAGCATACTCATTTTTTTGCATTAGCATTGCAATTAGAAAAGAAAGATAAAAAGTTTCATTACTGCTGGTGCCTTTCCCTAGTAATGTCCCTAGTTGAATAGTAGAAGACATAAGCTTACCTAAGTCAAAACTAGAGAACCTTAGTTTTTCTCTCTATGCTCCTATTTATCCTAACCTTGTTGCTACCCCTAGTAAAGTTAGATCGTAGTTAGTCTCACATGTTTCTCAGTGGATACGATACTTGGGATACCTCTGGGTGAAAGCTACAGCGGTATCCCTGCGCTTGTGGATTTATCTATGTGCGTTAATAAATACCAACAATCTTTTTGAGCGCCATTGCTAGGGAAATGGTTGCTGAATTAACTTCAATCCTAGAATAACCTTTTATCTTTTATTCTTTCATTTGTTTTAATTTTTCTTTCACTATGGATTCCACTCCTATCTATCAATACGCTGCACCTACGAGTGCATGCCTAGAGCCACCAAAATCTTTAGAGCCTATCCTAGCACCTAGCTACGAGTTGTGCCTGTGTTTAATAAAACTGATTCAGGATCAATCCTTCTTGGAAGAAGGCGATGAAAACCCATACCCACACCTATGAGAGTTTGAGCAGACCTATGCATGCTTCCGTATCACTGGCATGTCTGACAAGACCTTAAGATGGAAGTTGTTTCCGTTCTCTTTTAAGAGAAGAGCCAAACAATGGTATACTCAAACCATAGAAAGTATGCAAGGAGCTTGGGAAACGTTATACTCTAAATTTTGTTTATGTTTCTTTCCCATCTCTAAAGTAGTCAGCCTTCAAAAAGAGGTTCTAAATTTTAGACAACTAGAAGAAGAATCTCTTGGCACATCGTGGGATCATTTTAATGAACTCATCATCACTGGTCCGGACCTTGCCATTCAAGACCCTGTACTTCTTTAACATTTTTACATGGGTCTTAGCAAGGATTCCATGGAATCCCTTGATTTAGCCTCTAGAGGTGCTTTCCTTCATTTGTCTGCTAGTGAAACAAGGTCTATGCTTGATAGAATTAGTGGAAAGACTCCTTGCAATTGTCGACAGAATATCATCGGCAGTCCTCCGAGGGGTATCCCACGAAGGTAGATTGATCAACAGAGAGGCGTGTAATCAAGAACAAGAAGGCAACAGAGACACATGAGTTAGATAGGTTCAGGCTGTCAGTATCACATAATACACTACTCCTATGGTCTGTTGGTTTGTATTGACTATCGTATGATATTGCGTGAGTTTGGAGGGGGTCCCTACCCGCCTTATATAGTCCAGGGGGCAGGGTTACAAGTTGGTTAGATCTAAGAGAGATAACCGAAAAGTAATAATAGATTATAGGAATCATGTGATCATATGTATCCAAACAAATCTCGTAGCATCTTCATAGGATATCTTCCTAGTATCATGTGGGAGGCACCGAGTAGAGTCATGCCCCGCAAGGCTTCATCTCGTGGGCTGGGCCTCCCATGGGGGCGCAACCCATGTGGTCTGCCATGGGCATCCGGGGTCATACCTCCCACATCTAGTCCTTGAGCGCCTTGTACCCGTTGTGGAACGCCGTCTTGAGCTTGTCTGAGCAAATGCAAATAAAGCCGAGCAGTCAAACTCATGGTCCGACCACCATGATGAGTTGTCGAGCAGTTGTGAGCAGTTGTCGAGCAGCGATGAACCATTACTGAGCAGCATGAACCGTTGCTGAGCAACATGTACCATCACTGAGCAGTGTAACCCAAGTATGGCTTGCCATAAGGGTGTAAGGAGCCCAAGTTCATAATCAAAAAAATTTTACAGTGGACCAAGTGTGCCCACTTAGAGTCCGACCACGAGAAAAAAGAGATAGTCTTCTTAAGCTTCAAGAGGCGCGGAGTCTTCGAAATTAAAGCAAACACACTCACCGCAAGGTGAAGTGTGCCCACTTAGTCCCCGAGCCTGACAGTAGATGACGTAGTCATGTGGTGCCAGGGTCCAAAGTAGAAGAAAAGTAGAAGACCAGCCGAGCAGGCGGCCAGTCCTCGGGTGTATCCCTAAAATGAGAAAAAGCACATTCATCGTAAGGTGAAGTGTGCCCACTTAGTCACCGAACCTGATAGTAGGTGACATGGTAACGTGGTGCCAGGGTCAGAAATAGCAGACAACTGAAGAAATATCCCCGATGCAGTGAGGAACCGAGACGTGATGCTGACGCAGTCCCCGTGCCACAAGAGGGAATCTTGGAGAAAACAAAATCGCAAAGAAAATACTGGAGTAATGGTTGTACAGTAGTAATTACTGAGCTGTAACGGTTGGTGGAGAAGTCTACGAATATTCAGCGAGCCATAACAAATTGCGGAGATAAATCGGCAATACAGGCCGCGGTTTGTGTGAAGGCCTAGGTAACGGCCCACCATGCTATTGCAGAGAATCTAGAGAAGTGCAAATCACAGGAATGGAGGTAAAGAGGGAGGTAAATCGGTTGATCAAACTCTCTACCATTCTTGATGGTCTTGCACTACTTCCCTCGATAGCATCTCTGTCCTCTCTCGGGTACCGTCGGTCTCCCCCTTGAAATCAAAGGCCGCGTGAGCCCTCTCCTTGCAGGGCTGAATGCGGCGCACTATAAAGCTCACCGTTGAGCTCACCGTATAGCCGTTGAGCTCAGCGTTAAACATCATGGTATACGGGGACTCCACGCTGGTCATCAACCAGCTTAATAAAGACTGGTCCTGCTCTAGTGAGAAGATGGATGCATACTGCGCCGAAATCAGGAAGCTTGAAGGGAAGTTCTATGGTATCGAGTATCACCACGTGGTACGCGATCAAAATCAGCTTGCCGATCACCTATCCAAGTTAGGCTCCTCTCGCACCATTATTCCACTGGGGGTCTCCGTTCAAGATCTTCTAGCGCCATCCATTAAAGAAGATAAGGAAATTCAGGAAGTCCCCCCACAGAGTAGCTGGTACTTACAGTACCTTTTTCGGCCACCTATTGGAGGTAACAGTTCATCAAGTACCTCACCAGCGCCGAAGTACTCACCGACAAGACTAAAACCGAACGCCTACTCCGTCGAAGCAAGCATTACGTGCTGGTGGACGGCAACTTGATGAGGAAAAGTGCTAAGGAAGGGATACTCTAGAAATGCATCACCCAAGATGAGGGAGTGAAGCTATTTCTTGAAATTCACTCTGGTTCCTACGGCAACCACGTGGCCTTGAGAAACCTGGTCAGTAAAGCTTTCTGAGATGGTTTTTACTAGCCCACGGACATCTCCGATGCAGAAGACCTCGTCCGACGTTGTGAAGGATGCCAATTTTTCGCCAAGCAAATACACGTGCCGGCACAACAGCTGTAGACCATCCCAGCTTCCTAGCCTTCGCATGCTAGGGACTGGATATGATTGGGCCTTTCAAGCCAGCGCTAGGTGGTTTCCGGTACGTATACGTCACCATTGACAAGTTCTCCAAGTGGATCGAGTATAAACCGCTCGTCTCGGCTACTGTAAAGAAAGCAGTCGAGCTCTTCGAAGATATCATCGACAGATTTGGTCTCCCGAACAGCATTATCACCGACCTCGGAACTACGTTTACTGGCCATCACTTTTGGGACTTCTGTGAAGACCGATGCATCTCCGTCAAATACGTCTCTGTTGCCCATCGTAGAGCCAACGGCCAGGTCGAACGGGCGAACGGCATGATCCTTGATGCCCTTAAAAAGAGGTTATATCAGAAAGAAGAAAAGCATCTGGGTAGATGGATCAAAGAGCTACCAGCTGTGGTCTAGGGACTGCGCACTCAAGCTAGTCGCAGCACCGGTGTGTCTCCATATTTCTTGGTCTATGGCTTAGAAGCCATACTACCAGCGGATATTGCCTTCCGAGCACCTAGGGTGGAAAATTATGAGGAAGAGCAAGCCGTAACTGTTTGGACAGAGGACGTTGATAGGTCCAAGGAAGAATGCCTAATCACCTACATCCACACAGCCAAATATCTAGAAGGCTTGCAGAGGTACTACAACTACAACATCAAAGGTAGTTCATTTGCTATCGGCGACCTCGTTCTCCGCAGAAAACAAAAAACCAAAGGGATGCACAAGCTCTCCTCCCCCTAGGAAGGGCCTTACGTCGTCAAAGAGGTTACCCAACTAGGGTCTTATCGCCTATGTGACTTAGACAGAATCGATGTCCCCAACTCATGGCACAGTGAGCACCTTATACGTTTCAATCCTTGAAACACTCCAGATATGTATTCTCCGCTCCATGATGAATAAAGTTTTTGTCACCATAATTTGTCTCCATTATTTCTCCATTATGGTTTAATCTCCACTTACGGTCGTCGAGCTCTATGCTACTCCACAACAAACTCCAATATGAAATCACCATAACTGCGCCAACCACGTTTCTCCAAATCTCCAACATATTTCGCCGAACAGGTTTCTCCAAATCACCGACCACGTTTCTCCAAATCTCCAACATAGTTTGCCGAACAGGTTTCTCCAAATCGCCGACCATGTTTCTCCAGATCTCCAACGTATTTCGCCAAACAAGTTTCTCCAAATCGCCGACCATATTTCTCCAAATCTCCAACGTATTTTGCCAAACAGGTTTCTCCAAATCGCCGAACACTTTTCTCCAAATCTCAAAGATATTATGCCAATCAACGAGCAACACACGTTCCGCTCTATGCTCTATGGAGAAGACCTAGTCTCCAATCTCTCCCTACACATGCTACGGGCTCTATGCTCTGCGTTATGGGTGGTCGGCTGTGGTTCCTTGGTCAAGCCTATTCCTCCTACACGTGCATGGGCTCCACGCTCGATGTTATGGACTATGGGCTAGCCAAGGCCAAGAGCTCAGTAAAGAACTAACTGCTCAGACGCCACTTATACTATGTTTATCTCCAAGTTATTTCGCTAACCGCTGAGCAGCACACGTTCTGCTCTCGCTCTATGGTGAAGACCCAGTCTCCAATCTCTCCCTACGCATGCTATGGGCTCCGCGCTCTGCATTATGGGTGGTCGGCTATGGTTCCTTGGTGATGCCTTTTCCTCCTACATGTGCATGGGCTCCGCACTTGATATTATGGACTATGAGCTAGCTAAGGCCAAAGAATTCAGTAACGAACTAACTGCTTGGATGCTACTTATACTACGTATAATTGTGTTAGGGTTATTACTACAACGATTCTTCACCACAAATACCAGCAAACTGCATAAACATGCACTTTATAACATTTATACACATACATAAATGTTTTTTCGCTCTCACGCGCTCTAACAACCCTCCCTAGATGTTACAGAGCATACTCTCCGAGTAGATCACCGAGCTTCGCCATCACTGTCTGTCTCGCCGAACAGGTCGATGTCGCCGGCCAGCTTCTTCGCCAGCGTCCTCCACCTCATCCTCCAGCTGCTGGTGGTCCACCTCGCCCATCCCTTCAGCGAATCCGGCCCTATCGCCTGAAGGTCAACGGCTGGATAGTTGGACCGAACCACCGCAAGGGCATGAGTAATGGCGGTAACAATGGTGTTGCGGATGAAGCCCTTGAAGTTCTCCCACACCGCTTTGCACCTCTAGATGATGGAGTCCGAACGTGATGGCCTACCGTCAGGCTGAGGAGCCGCCTCCAGGTCGACGCAGTTGAGCACCGGTTTCACTCTGGCAACTACGGCATCGAATTTGTCTCTTTGGGTCCTGGCCTCCTGCACCAGCACATCAAACTATGCCTTGACCCTCTGATGGTAGTCTGCAAGCATTACAAGGTTCCATCAAGCAAGGAAACTACTTCAGCAGTAACTCCGACCAGGAAGTACTCACCTTTCAGCTCCTTGGCTAGTTTGTCTGCTCGCCCTGTCTCCTTTGCCTTCTCCTCTCAGAGTTGTTCGATGGCTTGGCGTAGCTGACCGAGCTCCGCATCTTGCTCTACAAGTACAACAGTCATCACCAAAGATATAGCTATTCAACTATACAAAGCACATTCGCCGATACGCCATACCTACTTTCTGCTCGGTTATGTTCCTGAGCTACTTGAACTTCCGCTCCAGCTACTTAGAAGCACTCGATAGTTGCTCAGACTTGCTGCGTAGCTGCTCGGACATGGTCACCAGCTGCTCGGACAGGACGCCCTTCTAGTATTCTAGGTCCCGCGCATTGGACTCCGCAAGGTCTCGCTCACGCTGGGCCCTCTGGATGTTTCTCTCCATAAGGTTCATCACCTCCTTGAGTTTTTCATTCTCCTCGGTGAGGGGCTCCATCCTCTTTATCAGCTGGCGCCGCTGCTCGGTAGTCCGAGTTATCCCCTGCAAAAATGCCAAGATCATGAAGAAGAACAATCTCCAACATCAAAAATGAACATTACAGATGCAGTACAGACCTTGATTTGTCTCATCACTGTAGTGAGGGGATACTCCAATCTCTTCAACTCCCTGGTGGTGTCCTCCTCCTCAATTACCACCACCTCATCACCACGTCTGCAGAGGATTCGGATAGCCTAGGGTCGAGATTCCTCATGTTCGATCTCTTCCACCTCGTCCACCTCCACCACGCTTGGAGGCACCACCGGGGGGCTCCGTGGCCGGACAGCTGGTCCGACCACGCCCTACATTGCCTCGAGAGGCGCTAGCTGCTCCTCGGGCACCACCGGCTTCGCTGCCCCAAACTCAGGCGCGGCACCATCATCTCCTGCATTCACCGTTGAAGACCCGGTGGCTTCCACTATTGCCCCGGGCATCATCACCGAACCATCCCCCATCGGCGTGAACTATTCGTCGCCGCCAAGTCCGCTAGCAGTGGCGATTGACTCCTTTGCAGGCTACCGAGCACCCAGGGACTCTGGGATGGGGTCCACCGGCATCTCCTCCGCCCTGGGGCTAGCCTTTGGTTGTTCTTCAGTCCAGACAGGGCGGGCTAGATCCTCTGTACGCCTCGCTCTACATCAAATTAGCTCATCAATCGCCAAAAAAGAATAAGGAAATGACAACCAAATAACTCCAAGACAAGGGTACTTACTTAAAGGCTTGATTAAGAAAAGTGACTTTTTTAATTGGTAGATTTTTTTTGAACCCAAGCACAGGTAGCGCCTACCCGAGCCCCTAGCCATGGCCTTGGCGTCGATGCCGACGTCTTGGGTTGGAGGTTCTATGGTCTCTGCCATCGGCCTTTCCTCCGCCTGCCGCTCCGGGGCTCCCTCCCTTGCCTGCTGCTCGGGGACTTCCTCCGCTCGCCGCTCTGGGGCTCCCCGTGCCTGCTGCTCAGGGACTTCCACCGCCCGCCACTCTGGGGATCCCCTTCCTTGCTGCTCGGGGACTCCTGTCGCCTGTTGTTGGGGAACTTCCTCCCCTCCGCTTGATTGTTCCTCCATGCGCATGCTGCGCGGACGCGCCTTCGTGCTCAGTGGTGGAGCAACTAGAATTTTGTCATCATTAGACCACTCGAACACCGTGGTCCTCTGCGTCAAGTGGTACTTACGTTTTCATCGCCATGAAGGAGATGCCCGCCTTGCTTGGGGGGAGCAAAGACCGCCGCCTTTCTCTCTTCTTCTAGGCCTGCTCATCTCTGCCCTGCTCTTCCCCTCCTCCCGATTTTCTCGACACCGGGATGGACTCTCCGATGAGATGTTGATTGTTTCCTCCTCGAGGCTACGGTCGGGTGGAGCAACTAGAATTTTGGCATCTACCTCTCTGCGTCCAATCGCCCCTCGCACGCCTTCAGTACATCGCTCTTTCCTATTAATGGATCTTCGCGATCAAGTGAATCAGTCCCACCGCTGCTTGGCAATGACAGACAATAAAAAGCATCAGGAACACACAATTGAGATATTTACCTGAGGAGGCAGATTTTTGCAGTGAAAGGGTCTCATCTGCCCTAACAAGTTGAACGAGGCACATGGAGCGAATAGCTCTGCAGCCCGCTCTTGCACTACGTCCCTCGACAGCATCTCTATCCTCTCCTGGGTACCATCGGTCTCCCCCTTGAAATCAAAGGCCACGTGAGACCTCTCCTTGTAGAGCTTAACGCGGTGCACTATAAAGCTCGCCGCCACCAATCCACCATTGGTCTTCACGCCCTTTATCAAACCAAGGAGCTCCCTCACTTGCTCCATATTAGCGCTGCTTGGCATCTCTGACCAGCTCTTTTGGCTCTTCGGGATGTGGTCGGCGTCGCAGCGGACGGCAGGGTGGCTCTGCTTCATCTAGAACCACCTGGTGTTCCACTCCTTCAGTGACGTGTTCAGCGGCATAGTAAGGTACTCACCTGCCATTCCATCGCGTAACTGAAGGTACACTTCGCCGACCACCTTGGAACCACCACCACCTCTCTTCTTTAGCCAAAATAGGTGACGGAAGAGGTTGAAGTGGGGAAGGATTCCGAGATATGCCTCATAGAAATGGATGAAGATTGAGATGTGCAAAATGGTATTTGGGTGGAGATTGCACAAACTAACCACCCAGAACTCCAACAGATTCCTCAGGAATGAATGAACAGGAAATCCCAACCCGCGCCAGAAATAATCCTCAAATACCACTACTTCATCAGTATGAGGCATTGGGAAGGGCTTACCGAGAGCCAACTGCGATCCGGCGGTAACGCGGTCAGGAAGAATGCCCGCCTTCACCAATCTGTTGAGCTTTGCCTCTCCTGTTCATGATGGCACCCACAATTCGTCAAGCCGGATTTTGACGCTCGCCTTCTTAGGGCTCGTCTTCTTTGGTTTCGCAGCTCCCTTCTTCGGCGCCATCTCTCAAATCTGGTTAAGGTTTGGCGGTGGAAGCAAGTGTAGATGTGAATCTAGAAATGCGAGGGCTAAGGAGGAAGATGAAATAGCAAAGTGGCAAAGGTGGGAACACAGGGTGCGGTAGCGTAGTTATAAAGCACTCCCCTCACCTTTTCGCATTCGAGGGTTTTTGGGAAATCGTTCCCGCGATTTGTGCTTCTCTGAATTCTTCGCAATAGCATGGTGGCCCGTTACCTGGGCCTTCGCTCAAACCGCGACCCGTATCACCGATTTATCTCTACAATTTGTTATGGCTCGCCGAATATTCACCAACTTCTTCGCCAACCGTTACGGCTCAGTAGTTACTACTGTACAACCATTACTCTAGTATTTTCTCCACGATTTTGTTTTCTCCAAGATTCCCTCTTGTGGCATGGGGACCACGTCAGCATCACGTCTTGGTTCCTCAGTGCATCGGGGATATTTCTTCAGTTGTCTGCTGTTTCTGACCCTGGCACCACGTGACCACGTCCCTACTGTCAGGCTCAGGGACTAAGTGGGCACACTTCACCTTGTAGTGAATGTGCTTTTTCTCATTTTGGAGCTATGCCTGGGGACTGACTGCCTGCTCGGCTGGTCTTCTACTTTTCTTCTACTTTGGACCCTGGCACCACATGATTACATCATCTACTGTCAGGCTCGGGGACTAAGTGGGCACACTTCACCTTGCGGTGTGATGAGGACATGATACCCATGCATATGACCATGTTTGGCACATGGTATGGAGGGTTAGGAGGCCAGTAAGGGTGTCCAAGTCAAGAAGGAGGCCTGAGGCGAATTTGGTTCGAGTCTCCGAGGTGGAGGCCCAAAGCAACTAAAGTTCGAGCCCGTCTTTGAGTCTAGGAGCAGCACGTACTAAAAATGATGCCCAGGTCGCATACTGTGTCCATTTTGGTAGTTCTTTATATAGATGGAAAGATAATTTCATGGAGCTTCCAATGGCACTAGTCCCACCTTAAAATTCGATCGGAGTCAACGGGAATCGTAGAAACAATTGGATGTCCAGAATCTGTCAGGGTGTTGCTCCACCGTCGGCGACAACTGAATTTAGAGGTGAGCTCTTTCTTAAGCGATCCTTTTCATACTTTTGAGAATAAACTACTACCTAATGATGTTATCTTGCTTAGGAACATTGGAGAGGGTCATGAGGGACTTAGAGGATGCGGTGGAGGCGATGATGACCAGCAAGGACGTCCAATAGAAACCGGAGGTCCGATCCAACATGATTTCGAGTCTGCCTCGGCCTCCAGAACCAGTCTGTCTTAAACTGGTCACCCAGGACGCATCCGGACTCCGTTTTTGATGATCCACATATGGTTGGAAAGATAATTTGATAAGGAATCCAATACAAGTGGTCTCATATCAAAATCCCTTCAGAATCAATGGGAACCGTCGAAACAATTCAGCGTCTAAAATCTGCCAGGGTGCTGCGACACCGTCTTTTGGTCCGTTAGATCGTGTATCATGTTTGGGCCCATTACGGGGCGCATCCAGGGTAGGCAACGACCCTAAGACCTTTAAAATCATATGCCACCACTATCATTAGGTTTTGGGTTTTACTTAGATTATTCTGTCAAGAACAGTTTCACCGTTCATTGGTTTGTGAGACCCCAACTTCATGAGATTAATCATTCATCTGCAATTTGATTGCTTTCTTTCTTGTTCTTGCTTGTATTCTTCGTTGCGCAGGTAGGGATTAGCCTTCTTGGTGAGGTCAACCGGATCTATGTCTTGGTTGATAACCAGAGGAGTTGTGGTGCTAAGATTGCAAGGTTTGATCTTTCGATCTGAAGCCAGATCGGTGTGTCATTCTCTGCCACAACGATAGTTACCTCTACCTAATGGAAGATCGGGATCCCTGTCCCCATTACGGTGAGTGTTCTTGCTTTCATTTGGAAGACTCCGCGCCTCTTGAAGCTAAAGAAGACTATCTTTTTTCTCATGGTTGGACTCTAAGTGGGCACGCTTGGTCCACTGCGAAGAAATTTTTTGATTCTGAACTTGAGCTCCTTACACCCTTATGGCAAGCCGTACTTGGGTTACACTGCTCGGTGATGGTTCATGTTGCTCGGCAATGGTTCACGCTGCTCGACAATGGTTCACGCTGCTCAGCAACTACTCACAACTACTCGGTAACTCATCACGGTGGTTGGACCATGAGTTTGACTGCTCGGCTTTGTTCACATCTGCTCGGGCAATCTCAAGATGGCATTGCACAACGAGTACAAGGTGCTCGGGGACTAGCTGTGGGTGGTATGACCCCGGATGCCCACAGCAGACCACATGGGCTGTGCCCCTAGGGGCAACCTAGCCCATGAGATGAAGCCTTGTGGGGCACGACTCGCTTCGACGCCTCTCGCAAGATACTGGGAAGATTCCTGAAGATGCTACGAGATCTGTTAGGATACGTATGATCCCATGATTCCTGCAATCTGTTATTACTTTCTGGTTATCTCTTAGATCTAACCGATTGGTAACCCTGCCCCCCGGACTATATAAGGCGGGTAGGGACCCCCCTCCAAACTCACACAATATCATACGATAGCTAATACAAACCAACAGACCATAGGAGTAGGGTGTTATGTCATACTGATGGCCTGAGCCTGTCTAACTCGTGTGTCTCTGTTGCCTTCTTGTTCTTGATTACACGCCTCTCTACCGATCAATCTACCTTCCTGGGATACCCCTCGGAGGACTGTTGACGACATTCTGTTGACATCACCAGCTACGCTAGAGACTCGTCGGTGCTCGGACATCGCTAGCTACGCGGGGGACTCCTCGGTGCTCGGACATCGCCAGCTACGCCGGGGACTCCTTGGGACTCGGACATCGCTAGCTACACCGGGGACTCCTCGGTGCTCGGACATCACCCGCTACGCTAGGGACTACTCGGCGCTCGGACATCCCTAGCTATGCCGAGGACTCCTCGGTGCTCAGACGCCGCCAGCTACGCCGGGGACTCCCTCGATGGTTGGATCTTGCTAGGCCTCATCAGTGTGCTATCAAGCTACTCCATGCTGTTCGAATCAGGGTGCTGATCGTGGGCAGCACATCTGGGGTCTTGATACGTGCATGTCAGATGATGTCAGCAAACTTTCAGACTTCTTTTTCTTTGACCCTGCTACAAGATTCATTCTTCATCTTCCAGCAGGTTCGGGGACTAAGTGGGCACACTTCACCTTGCGGTGAATGTGCACTTTTCAATTCAGGGCTCCACCCGTGGACTGGTTGCCTGCTCGGCCGGTCTTCTGCCTTTCTTCTACTTTCTGACCCTGGAACCATGTGACTATGTCACCTACTGTCAGGCTTGAGGGCTAGCTATGGGGGTATGGCCCTCAGTATCCACAAGACAAGACATGGGTTGCACCGTCAGAAGTGGCCTAGCCCACAAGATCAAGGCGTGCACGGCACTAGTCGACGTGCACCATAAGATATTGTATAGTATCAAATAGGATACTTTCCTTGTAACCCTACCCCTCTAGAGTATATAAGGAGAGGCAGGGGTCCCCTAGTCAATAGCTACATGGATCGACACGGTCATCTAGATCAATACAATACACCAAAGACATAGGACGTAGGGTATTATGTTGACCAGATGGCCCGAACCTGTCTAAATCGCTGTCTCTGCGCCTTGTGTCACCATCCGGTTCCTGATTACGTGCACCTCCACTGATCAATCTACCTTTGTGGGATACCCCTCGGAGGACTGCCAAGCATCTTTTGTCGATAGTAGAGAAGGAATCATCTCCCAAACAAGAAGAGGATGTTTTGATAGCCAAATCACAACCACTCCAATCCCAAGATTTAGCTATCAATCATGAACCATCAATACCACAAAATCCTCCAAAGGAAGAAGAAATTCAACCTTTTGAAATTTCTTGTGAGGATGATCTTTTTTATGCTGATTTTAGGAAAAGCTTAAACTTCCAATTCCACAAGAGACCTTCGAGCAAATATAATTCAAATGCTCTCAAGAAGGGATCTCTTAGAAAGCGTCCTTATTCCCATATAGGACATTGGGAAGAATTCAAGGATGGCATGTCTAGTGAACTCATAGAAGGAGAGCCAAGTTATTTAGAAGCAATTCCTATCTTCTACCCTTCTATGCCTACGTTAGATGTCTCATCTGAACCCATCTCTAAACCCATCCTTGACCCCAATGATTCCCTCTATGCTCTTTTTCCTGAGTCTTATGATGATCCTAGAAATCCACCAAGAAACCCAAAGCAAAGGAGTTATGAAGGCCATAAGGAAGACCAAGAAGAGCAATGACAATGGCTGGAATGTATTAAGAACTCATAAGCCATTGCTAAAGAATGGATGGACAAAGACGAATCCTTTTGGGTAGAATCCAAACTTGGCTTAGATCCAAATGGTGAGCTTAAATCAATCTCTTTAATAAACATGACTCATCCATGTTTGGAGGAGGCTTTAGACGAGATCAACCCGAGAGTCACCGATCCATGGGAAATCCTAGACAATAAAACGTCCAATGAATCTCATAAGCATGGAATGATGGAGACAAAGTTTTCGCTTATGGACATTCATGAAGAAACACCATTGGAGCTTGAAAGGAAGATGACATAGATGACCATGGAAGCTAGTTCATGAGCACATCATTAAATCCATGCTCGCATGAGAAATCTCCTTAATCAATTGGTCTCTCTAACATTGCCGCACACGAGGTCTTCAACCCCCTTATACTTTCTATTCCTAATTTTTTTGAAAGGGTGGTTGTAGATGCATATGTTTATCATAAATATTGCAAATCTCGTTGGCATGAATCTTGAAGATAGGCATACAAAGGTTGGTGTTGGAGGGGAAACCACTTCACCAACTTAAAGCACAATTCAAAGGTTTCGCAAGGACAAGCTCCTATCCTAAAACAAGCACTTTCAGGAGATAATATGAGTACGTTTTCACCTTCTGCTGTGATACCCTTGTGAAATAAGCCTAGAAATATTTCTTCGAGTATTTTTGTCACTAACCATTCTAGGTTTGAAGCAAAAAGAATGAAGGATGACAACACTAGGTATGTCCAACCAACCATCATGCAACATTGAATCACATCCATCCAAACTTGATTTTGCCTTGCAAAATTCAAGTATGGTGGATGAACTTCTCTGAAAAATCTTATGCCATGTTGCTAATTCATCTTGGTTGTCTCTACCTTTAAGCCATGCTCAATTTGCTAAATAACAATCATGCTCTTTCATCTCTATTTGAATAAATCTGTATAATGCTTTCATGCTACCTTTGTTTGCTATAGTATGCTTAAGGTTTGGAGTATGTTCATATATCTCTTAAATTAAGCATGGAGCTTAGTTTAGGGTTGTTGATCTTACTTCAAAAGGTTTTTAAATTAAGCATGGTGCTTAGGTTAAAATGCCTTTCTAAATCGAATTAGACGTGGTGTCTAGGTTGATTTTTGAGCCGATAGTATGCTTTAGTAGATACTAGATATTTTGTTAGACTAACCCCTATAGGAAACTCTCAATTCAATTTGGGTAAGTCATGAGATGAATTCAAATTGAAGATGAAGCAAGGCACAACATTTAAAAAATGGGATAAAAAGTTCTATGCTAATTAATATGTTAAAACCAACTCTAACATAGATGACCTTTAGCCCTATTGCAACACTGCCTCTGCCTTGTATTATTTGAACAATCCTTCGGGTATGTGTTGTCCACTAATCCTTTACAAACATAAAACAATGAGTGAGGCGGAAAGCCCAACAAAATGTCAAAGATCAAAGAGAAGAAAGATGGCATGACAAAAGGATGAGAAAGAAACAATGCAATCAAGGAACAAGAAACTCATAAACAGCTCATAACTCTGAGGCTAGCTGTCATACCCGGTTCTAAAGACAAAACCAGATACACACTATATGTGAGCTCAGGAAGTCAAATCTCACATATAGCCACAAATAAGGGTAATATCAAAAGACAATACTTATTACATAATGTATTAGTACAAGGAATATAACCTTAGAGTATAGACAGTGGAAAGGCAACTCCAATCTTTAGGCGGAGACTCCAAATCCACAGGGACGACTAACTGGTTGACCACAAGCCTAACTCCTTCAGACTAGCAATCTGGCACCCATCCGGGATTTTCATTGGATGTAAAGCAAATGTAAGCTCACCATGCTTAGCAAGTATATCAAAGGGATCTATGAGGCTCAAAAGGCTCGACACTGTTTGACTGTGGTTCACAATTTTAGTTGATCAAGTTTTAGCATCCTGTATCACTATTTTAGTGAACAATCCCAATTCCCAAGTGATATTAAAGTATAGTCAAGTTTATCTCAATTCCCAGCCATCCACCATCCACAGTAACCACTAATCTTGAATGATCTAGACCGCTCGTATCCGTGAGCATGGTTGTTATAATAGGTCAAATATTTCTATAGAAATTGTACATCTTTATCCACCGAGCCGTGATTCCCAATGCCGGGGTTTGCAAGGCCCACTACACCTCTACCTCGGAAGTGTGGTAGGGTTTCACTATGAAACCCTTAGCTAGTTGCACTAACAAGTCATAGCTACTAAGGAGTGGCACACATGGGAGGGTTTCACTATGAAACCCTTAGCTAGTTGCACTAACAAGTCATAGCTACTAAGGAGTGGCACACATGGGAAACGCAGCACGGTACACACATCCTAGCAGAAAAAGGAAAGATACCTTCTTACCCTTACTGAAAGCTACAGATGAGCTTGTACAATCTAGTTAACAGGTTAAAGTTAGAGCCATATGACACTTGGGTTTGTATGAAACCTCCTGGGTTGCCGCTGTAGGATTAAGTCCTTATGGAGAGGCACTAGAGTACTCAACCCCGTACTCTAGCCCCATATCTATTGCTAAAAAGTTTCATGTTATCATATTGCATAATGTCTTTAGTTATGTTTAACTATTATTCTATATTCAGCACTACAGCATCTATCCAAAATGCATACCCAAACCATAGGTAACAAGGATATGTGGTACAAGAATTCATCTAGGAAAAGTCCTTAAGGGTGTATCAAATTAAACACATGCATGAATATGAATAGTAATTGTTCATAGGTACAAGGAGTCTTTGGTACACTTGCCTTAAACACCAATCCTTCGGTAAGCTTTAATCTTCACCGTCCTTCTTCTTCTTCTGGATCATCACGTATATCTCACCGACTGGACGTAATCGTAGAACACCACACAACATTCATACCCATACATGCATAGCATACAATTGCATCTATATCAGAATAGTACACCAATCATAGAAAAATAAGTAAAAGAGTTTGAAATACGATTCTACGCATCGCTACGAACACACAGTCGCGAGAGGCACGCTAATCGGAGCTACGGTTGAAACAATACAACTACCGAGAGATTTGCTTTATACGTGGAAAAGAAGGCTATAGGCTTCATTTATGTTAACCATATGAATTCATATATAAAAGATATTTTATAAATAATATAGATTGAATTAAGTCAATTTTAGATTTGGACTATAAAACTAAAGTAAACAAATCATATTTTATTTATGAAATCCAGTTGTATAATCATGATTTAAACAAGATATGATTTAAACCATGATTTTTCTGAAATAGTAATATAGTAAACATTGTTACTAAAGCATAGATCTCGTCGTTATGAATCTAACGCAACTTGAACGGACCATTTCGGAGTTAAAATGAATAAGTTATAACTTAAACAAGTTTTACTATAGTTAAATAATAGATTAAATCTACCCATGAATTTCAAGTGTTGAAAACATGCCTAACAGTTGTATAAACATGTAGAAAATGTAAATACGGTCCTAATGCAATTCGAACGGGTCAAATCGGACTTCAAACGCAAAAGTTACGCATGAAATAAGGTGTAATGACATTTTTGTAAATAAACTGAACCTATTTTTGAATTAAAACAATTAAAAATATGAATATACACGGTTATAGGACTACGGGTACTAATTCTAGAAATTACAGGGGCATAAACGAATAAAAGCAGGACTAAATTGTATTTATTTCGAATTAAACCGGACTGCGGGTTGATTACTTGAAATCCTAGGGGCTAAACTGCAATACGGGAGCAGCTTTGACCAAAGGGCTGACTGCGCTGCTGACCAGTCGACACGTGGCAGCACGCAATTGGCACGGTGTGCCACGCGTGCGGTGGACGCGGTGCGCTGGCGCCATGGACCACATCCACGAGTCCGTGGTCGACCAGTTATGATCCCAACAGGGTATGTTTTAATCCTAACCGTCCAACGCAGATCACACGGCAGGAAATGAAGGGGAGTGTTTCCCCCCACCCCCCACTGGCGCACAGTGCAGCGGCGGTGGCGCCCTGAACGGCAGCGTGCCGAGCTCGGCGGTGGATGCCGTGACAATGATTCCAGCCACGCCGTTCGAAACGGAAAACACTAGGATAATGAGAGGAACACCGCGATCTCGACTAGGCACAAAAAGAAAGGCGGGGAGCACGTCGATAGGATAGCCCCCACGGTGGTGCCATGAACGGCAGTTCAGAGCTTGCCAAAACGGTGACTCAGTGCATTAAACGTTCCACCGATAGGGCAGGAAGAACTAGGAGTATACCACGAGTGCGATGGAAGCATTCACAGCGTCCGAGAAGGATCCGAGGCGTCCGGCGATGAGCGGGGTTGAACTAGAGAGAGAAATACCGCCGGTGAGCATGGTCACATGATAACCGAGACCAAAAAGGAAGGGAGAAGGGACCTACGGCGGCAACGAAGCATCGCTGAAGCTCCCAGGCACGACCTTGGCGATGATTGAGCTCCAATCGGACGAATTGGGTGGCGGGGGTGCGAACTCAAGCGCGGATGAATGGAAAGGAGAGGGAGGCGCTCGGTTTGGGCCTTTATAGGCGGGTCAGCGCTAGGTAGATGGAAGGGGAGAGGGATACGACAATTTCGATCGCCTTCCCATGTGGGTGCGGCGGGCCAGCGGCTTGCCGTAGGGGCAGCGCCATCGTGGGAGCGAGAATGGAAAGGGGCGGGGAAAGAAAGGAAGGGGAAGAAGGGAGCGAGGCTGCCTGATGGGTGGGACCCAGCGTAGTGAGAGAGAGGAGGGTGAAGCGCGTGCGAGCGGAGGCCAAAGCGGAGCGGGCCGCCTAGCTGGGCCACGCGGTACGCATGCCTGCGCGACGCAAAGGAGGGCCCGGAGCAGCCAAGCCCGCTCTGCGCAGGAGAAAAGGGAAGAGGGGGGCGTCAGGGCAACAGGCAGCGTGCGGGCTACCAGCAGGCAGGCAGCATGTGAGCAGCCGACATGGGAGGAAAGAGGAAGGAGAAGAAGGGAGGGCGGCTGCTGGCTGGGCCGCCAGCAGGCCAAGCTAGATTCCGGGCGTGGGAAAGGAAAAGGAAGACTAGGCCGGTTCCTGAGGTTGGGCTGAAAATGAAGAATAGAAGATTTTCAAATAAAAACCTTTTCTATTTGTAGTTTTCAAATCCCAAGCCAAATTCAAATCAAATTCAAGTATAGTTTCAAATATTCTTCCCTATTCAAATAAAAATGGACAATTTTGTTAGACTTTCCAAACACTTTTATTTTCTAATTTTCTTTTCTTTCTTTTCTTTTATTTCAAAGCCATTTTCAAACCCTTTTCAAAAACATTCCAAATTACTTTGGAGTTTTGGATCAACACCACTCATCACGATAAACTTTATGCACCAACATGTATGCACAACCAGTTGCTAAACCTTATGATGAATTTTAAATTAATGAAAATTTTTATTTTCCTATATTTTATGAGCACAAAAATTCCAACTTAAATCATTTTAACTCTGTTTCAAAAGAGGCAAATTTTAGGGTGTTACAATTCTACCCCCCTTAAGATGAATCTCATCCCCGAGATGTGGAGAAGAAGAGCAAAGAAGAGAGGGATACTTCAACTTGGGATCTTCTTCACTTCCTTGAGCAACACCATCTTGATACTCACCTTGTGTTGTATGATAATTCATCATGTGGCTACTCATGCAGATTCTTGTTCCATCTTATTGCAAGTCCGATCTTGTTGCTTCTCTTAATTCGTTCCAACGAATCTTATTATCCATATGTTAAGCTTCCAAAAGATCTTGCTTAGCTTGAATCAGAACTTTGAATTATATGGTTCATTTTTTTATGCCTTTTGAAATGTTTTACTTTTCCAAAAGGAAGACTTTAAATCAAAACCGAACAAATTTTCTCTCTCAACTCCTTTTGAAATAGCTTTCAAAATATGTTTTATGTTTAGAACTCTAGAAAATATTTCAACCATGTTTTGAAACTCTTTTGAATAAATGTTTTTAAGGTTTTGAAATAAACCCAACCATTTTCAAATCATTGGAAACTTAGAAAACATACTAAGCTTTGTTTTTCAAACTCTTCTGAAAACTCGACTTTATAATCAAATCTCAGAGAAAGAGCAGACAAATCAACTCAGGTTCTTTTGAAATATGTTTCAAACAAGGGATTGTCAAGATTTTAGAAAACAAATGAAACATTCAAACTTCATTTTCATATCATTTTGAATGAACTCTTTTGGGACTTCCGAAATCGAACCAAATCAATTTCAAAGCTACTTTAGAAATGAAGAGAGTAAGTTTTCAATTCCCATTTTCTTTTCAAGTCAAGCAAAAGACTTAATACACTTGTTCAAGTTCTCTTTGGAATAAGACTTTTGTGGAATTAAATCAAATCAAATAACTTTCAACCCTTTCAAACCATTTTGGAAGACTTCTTTTAGAAATCCACTTTTGAAATCAACTCAAACCTTTTCTTTTCAAATTTTGTTTTGAAATCAAACTTAATTCTAATTCAAAGCCAAAAGTGCTCCGTTTCCAAATGCAAATTGTTGCAAACTTTTGAACCAATTTTTTCAAACTTTTGTAAAATATTTTGAAAGCATTTTGAACACCTTTCAAATAAAATTTGAAATAAGACAACTCAAATTGTTTTTTTTCAATCGGTCTTTTCCAAACAACCTATTTTAAAAACACTTTAGAGCCATTTTCAAAGTGTTTTAGAATAAAACTTTGAAAAGTAAACAAATACATTTTACTCTTTTTGAAATTTAGTTCCAAACAAAGTGGGTTTTCAAATCCAAATTTACTTCCAACTTTTTAAAGTTTTAGGAATAAGATACTTTCAAACTTTTTATGAATATATGTTTTCAAACTAAAACATTGAGTGAAGAAGATTAAATCAAATTGTTTTCTTTTGAATGAGCAAAAGAGTCTTTCAAATTCCAATCAAGACTTTTGAAATGTCTCAAATATAACTTTTTGCTAATTCTTTTTGAAATTCTTTGTTACTTAAATACTCTTTTCAAATCAAATCTCATTCTTTGGCGAAACACTTTTGAAATTAAGTTTCGAATACCAACTTTTGCAAATGAGAAAACAAACTTAAACCCTTTTTGAACTTAGTTCAAATCAACTTTTGAAGAAGTTTTTTTAAAGTTCTTGAATGAAAAGGTTGTTAATTCATTTTGCAACATCTTTTGAAAAAAAATTCAAGGAAAGAGCTTTAAATAGAAATCAAAACCAATCCAATTGTGTTCAAGAGTTAATCTTAGTCTTGAGCATTTTTGCAACTCTTTGTATACGTCTATATCCTAGGTACGTGAAGATCGAACTCCCAACCATAGCTAGCTTGAAGATCAATCTTGACGTGGATCCGAACTCCTTGTAGTTCACCAACTCGCAACACTCTTAGCTTGGCTACCCCCTTAAGAAGAGATGAGATAGGGGCACCAACATCCAACATGTAACTTTTTTCAAGGTGCATTATCATCCTCTGACATCCTAGAGAGCTTGAGGACATAGATAAGAATAAGAAAAATTGATCCTTCCCGTAGATAGAAAATAGTAGTGCATAAAAACAACCATATCTCTAGTTCCATTTATCCAATAAAGTTGCATCTTAAACCGTTAGAAAGCTTATAAAATTCCCCACAACTTTGTTTTAGACCACTCCTTCAGATTCTGCAGTTAACTTGGTCAAAATCTTTGCTCAACAGAAACTATTCTAGATTCCAGACAGCACAGATGTATCGCTTTGTGATTTTCATATCTCCCAAACTAGAATATCTATCAAGGTGAATCTTGCGGGATAAGAAAAATCTTGAAGTCTGCATTCACCCCGAATTTTCTCAGAATTTTTGGTTGCCCAGAGGTTGGAGACATGGACCATAGAAGTCAGACTGCTTTGGAAGACACAAAGCAGGAAACAAGAGAAAGAAAACCCAGACTATTTATTTCCTTATCCCTTATACCTTAAACCTTTAATATAAATGAAAATGTGAGCATAACCCACAAATTCACTGCACTCATTACAAAGATCCAACTCAACCATGATCATTAGGACAAACCACTCAAACATGAAGTACAAGCTCGTTGCTAATCATTCCTTCTGGCTACTTGGTAGGCATTCTTAAGGGAAAACTTCTTAACATGACTTTGGAAATTGGAATAGAGGTGAGACTAGAAAGTTTTGCAAGAGATCAAGAACAACAACTCAAGGAGATAATAAAGTATAGCTCAAAGGAAGCTATCAAGGAGAGGAGACAATAGGACAAGGATTGGAAATATTCAATTCAATGAGTCAAGGAGGTGGAAAAATAATTTTATAGAAAAATAGGTTTTCAGAAACGATCAGTGCTAACTAGGCTTGCGTCCTACAGTCAGCATTGCTCTGATACCACTTTGTCACACCCGGTTTTAAAGACAAAACCAAATACACACTATATGTGAGCCCAGGAAGTCAAATCTCACATATAGCCACAAATAAGGGTAATATCAAAAGACAATACTTATTACATAATGTATTAGTATAAAGAATATAACCTCAAAGTATAGACAGCGGAAAGACAAATCCGATCTTCAGGCGGAGACTCCAAATCCACAGGAACGACTGACTGGTTGATCACAAGCCTAACTCCTTTAGACTAGCAATCTGGCACCCATCTAGGATTTTCATTGGATGTAAAGCAAGTGTAAGCTCACCATGCTTAGCAAGTATATCAAAGGGATCTATGAGGCTCAAAAAGCTTGACACTATTTGACTACAGGTTCACAATTTTAGTTGATCAAGTTTTAGCATCATGTATCACTATTTTAGTGAACAATCCCAATTCCCAAGTGATATTAAAGTATAGTCAAGTTTATCTCAATTCCCAGCCATCCACCATCCACAGTAACCACTAATCTTGAAGGATCCAGACCGCTTGTATCCGTGAGCACAGCTGTTATAACAGGTCAAATATTTCTACAGAAATTTTACATCTTTACCCACCGAGCCATGATTCCCAATGCCGGGGTTTGTAAGGCCCACTACACCTCTACCTAGGAAGTGTGGCAGGGTTTCACTATGAAACCCTTAGCTAGTTGCACTAACAAGTCATAGCTACTAAGGAGTGGCACACGTGGACAATGCAGCACGGTACACACATCCTAGCAGAAAAAGGAAAGATACCGTCTTACCCTTACTAGAAGCTACAGACGAGCTAGTACAATCTAGTTAACAGGTTAAAGTCAGAGCCATATGACACTCGGGGTTGTACGGAACTTCCTGGGTTGCCACTTCAGGATTAAGTCCTTATGGAGAGGCACTAGAGTACTCAACCCCGTACTCTAGCCCCCTATCTATTGCTAAAAAGTTTCATGTCATCATAATGCATAATGTCTTTAGTCATGTTTAACTATTATTCTATATTCAGCGCTACAGCATCTATCCAAAATGCATACCCAAACCATAGGTAACAAGGATATGTGGTACAAGAATTCATCTAGGTAAAGTCCTCAAGGGTATATCAAATTAAACACATGCATGAATATGAATAGTAATTGTTCAAAGGTACAAGGGGCCTTTGGTATACTTGCCTTAAACACCAATCCTTTGGTAAGCTTTAATCTTCAATGTCCTTCTTCTTCTTCTTCTGGATCACCACGTATATCTCATTGACTAGACGTAATCATAGAACACCACACCAACATCCATACACATACATGCATAGCATACAATTGCATTTATATCAGAATAGTACACCAATAATAGAAAACTAAGTAAAAGAGTTTGAAATACAATTCTACGCATCGCTACGAATGGCGACTCAGTGCATTAAATGTTCCACCGATAGGGCGGGAAGAACTAGGAGTATACCACAAGTGCGATGGAAGCATTCGTAGTGTTCGAGAAGGATCCGAGGCATCCAGCAACGAGCGGGGTTGAACTAGAGAGAGAAATAACACCGGTGAGCATGGTTACATGATAACCGAGACCAAGAAGGAAGGGAGAAGGGACCTACGGCGGTCGGTGAAGCACGCTGAAGCTCCTAGGCATGACCTTAGTGATGATTGAGCTCCAAATCGGATGAATTGGGTGGTGGGGGTGTGAACTCGAGCGCGGACGAACGGAAAGGAGAGGGAGGCACTTGGTTCGAGGCTTTATAGGTGGGTCGGTGCTACGTAGATGGAAGGGGAGCGGGATACGGCGATTTCGATCACCTTCCCATGTGGGCACGGTGGGCCGGCGGCTTGCCGTAGGGGCAGCGCCATCGGTGGGAGCAAGAAAGGAAAGGGGTAGGGGAAAGAAAGGAAGGGGGAGAAGGTAGCGGGGTTGGCTGATGGGTGGGACCCGCGCAGCGAGAGAGAGGAGGGTGAAGCACGTGTGGGCAGAGGCCGAATTGGAGCAGGCCCCCTAGCTGGGCCACGCGGTGCGCGCGCGGAGCGATGTGGAGGGAGGGCGCGGAGCAGCGGGCCATTGCATGGGAGAAAAGGGAAGAGGGGAGGCGTGCGGTGCGACGGCGCATGCGGGCCACGAGCAGGCCATGTGAAGCGGGCCGATGTGGGAGGAAATAGGAAGGAGAAGAAGGGAGGGCGGCTGCAGACTGGGCCGCCAGCAGGCCGAGCCGAATTCCGGGCGTGGGAAAGGAAAAGGAAGACTGGGCCGTTTCCTGAGGTTGGGCTAAAAATGAAGAATAGAAGATTTTCAAATAAAAACCTTTTCTATTTCTAGTTTTCAAATCCCAAGCCAAATTCAAATCAAATTCAAGTATAGTTTCAAATATTCTTCCCTATTCAAATAAAAATGGACAATTTTGTTAGACTTTCCAAACACTTTTATTTTCTAATTTTCTTTTCTTTCTTTTCTTTTATTTCAAAGCCATTTTCAAACCTTTTTCAAAAACATTCCAAATTACTTTGGAGTTTTGGATCAACACCACTCATCACGATAAACTTTATGCACCAACATGTATGCACAACCAATTGCTAAACCTTATGATGAATTTTAAATTAATGAAAATTTTTATTTTCCTATATTTTATGAGCACAAAAATTCCAACTTAAATCATTTTAACTGTATTTCAAAAGGGGCAAATTTTAGGGTGTTACACTAGCCGAACAAGGAAAACTTCAAGCAAAAAGGGAAGGACCATCACGAGTCATCTACCATTCGTCATGTGGTGTCATCACGCTTCAATGACGAAGGTAACATCCTAAGGTAAATGGTCATTATTTAAATAGTTTTCGTTGATTCAGGTGGGCACATAAATAAGAAACAAAAATGTATGGGTTACAACTCCATTACTTGATCCAACCTGACAAACTCAACATGTTCTTTAAGCTTGTTCCTAGCACCACTTCCTTGACCTCATAGTTTTAACCAAATGAGCTAAAAAGTTACACACCTTATCTCTAGAAGATGATAGTCATAATCATGTAAAGATTGATACATTATGTAAAGATAGATGATTCTTCCGTAGGTTAAGCAACTCAATCTTTTTTGCCAAATGTATTTAAATGCTATATTCATGTTCTATCTTCTAATCTTACCATCCATGTCATAATTAAACAAGCTCATAACATCAACTTCGTCTTGTTTAATATGCCCAAGGATAGGGAAGAATGAATAAATTTTTTCTTCTGTTGGTGTTTTCCCACCAACAGAGCCCATGCACTTGATCTCTACCTTGTCTTATGAGCAGGACACACTTCAAGCAAAGTGTAAGAGGAAGAAAGTCCACTCCCCAATTTCTACAAGTGAAGGTCTTAAACCTATCAAACTAGAATCAAAACTCAAAACCAAGACAGGTTTGGCGTAAGAAGGTGACATCACCATTAGAGGCGTCATCACAAGAATCTTCATCTTTAGAACAAACCGAGGTACTCGATCAATGAACTTCACAAGGAGAAGTCCGGTTTGACGGGCTTAAAACATCAAACCCTCACCGAAAGAGCTAGTTTGGGGGAGAAGCACTCCCGTGTATCCAGGTAAGTATTCTTTTCCCTTTTATTTTAGTTTTAGTTTCTTTTAAATAGATAAAAATATAATAAATGAAAAACAAAATAAAAATTTATCTTTGCTTTAGTCATAATGTGTGATCTAGTAAAATTAAAAACAAAATAAAAAGGTTTGTCTAGATTGCTTTAATTTATTTTTAAGAGCTGAATAAAATAAAGAGAACTCAGAATAATCTCTTGAATGAAAATGATGAATAGTTGCACTATTGTAATTTCTTTCAGGTACCTAGTTTTCATCCTTAACTTCTCCCAAAGTTTTGGATACGACTGCTTTGATATAAGGATTTACTCTAAACTTGAAACTCGTGGGTAGCATATGTTTGATCTGAGTCTAGGTAATTGACGGATATGATATGAGAAGGTCTGAGCTACTGTTTATCTTGTTCCAAGTGACACCAAAGTTTAGGGGATTTATCTTGTTGAAAAACACAAAAATACTACATGATAAGTTCCTGTATGACAGAGCTTAAATTCCCACCAGAGCCATACATGTTATATAGGCTAGAAAAACCTCCACACATATGCACCTTGTAATTGCATTGAGTTTTGTCAAGCTTTGTTGACCCTTATGAGAGGTTTGTCATGCTCTTAAAATCAAGATCATGCACACACCGCATATACCTGCTGCTCCTACACACTGGGGGTAGGCACAAAAACATGCTTGATAGGTTTTTCATCCACAAAATAAATGCTCCAAGTTCTTGTTGCTATCTCTCAAAGTTTTGTTGCAGAAAAGAGACATGGGGCTATGCAAAATTTATTCATAAAAAAAGAGAAATAAAAAGAGTTGAGAAAAAATGGACAAGTATCCAAGATATCTAAAACAATAGGCACTTAGATGCCCACCTGAAAAAAAGAGATGAATAAGATAGTCTCTTACAAAATTATTTCTAAGTTTTAAAAGAGAGATATGTTTTCAAGGAGCAAAGTAGAATTAGGTTAGCCACCATATATATATCCACCATATATCCACACACATGCACATCTTGATTTGATTGTATGACTCAACTCTCTTTGGATCTGAGGTTTGACTTTATAATATATGCATTGCAAGTATACTCTAGTTTTGTTCCTACCTATGAACTCCACATAAGCCTTAGTAGTAGGAAGAGAAAAGGCATAACATCTTTATTGGCTTGGTGAGAATCCACAAATACCACATATATTGAGAGACTTGAGAGTGTCATACAATGGAATCTCTGAGTTTTATTTTGAAAACTTATAAAAACTCTGAAACAATGGTTGAACAAAGAACTTGAGACATAGTGCTTGACTTGATTGTTCTATCTTTTAGTTGCTCAAGACCAAAGTGAAGGCTAAGAAGCCCATGGTTGAAGGTAATATGGGTAAGTTTGAAAGTTATATCAATTTATTCTAATCTAGAGGAGAATTTTTTATTGAACATATGTGTACTTTTGAGGTGTGAAAGCAATGTAGCAACTCCTGATCCATTGCTAAGTTTAGCTTTGCTCAAGGACTGGCAAAGGATAAGCTTGGAGGAGCTTGTTGACGGTTCACTAACACCAATTATGAACCATCAACATAACCTACATATATACCTAATTCCATCACCAAACATAGGTATAGGGTTTTAAACTAATGAATTCCATGAGCTTTGGTGAATATTTGACTGCAGGAGGATTTATCTAGAAAATAGCTCCTGGGACCACTGTCATACACTCCAAACAAGCAAACCGACAACAACTAGTGATTCAACCTGTGAAAACTGCGAAAGACAACTCTAGAAGGTTCCAGAAGACACCACGTCGAAGCTTGCGCCAAACGGTCACGAAAGTGGGCTGGCCGGCCGAGCCCAGAGGCCGGCTGGCCTACCACGAAGCCCTCTGCCACCTCGTACTCCTTCCTACGATCTACACCGTTGATTCTAAGGTAGTTTTAGGTCGGTTTTTCCAACGGTGGTCGGGGGAGTTGACACGGATCGATGATGTGGCGATTCCTTGCCCTCTACTCCACCTTGGCCTATATAAGGACGCCCAGACCCGCCTCCCTAGAGCCATCCTGTTTACACTAGAATTTGGGAAGAAGAATCACAGGGACTCAAAGGCCCCCAAGATCATGTCATCAAGGAATCAATTGCGAGCAGGTCGGTACCAGCTGATTCGGATGCAACACTGGAATCGGCTTTCTTCAGATAGTGCCAGCAGATAACGGCAAAGGCTACGATCGGCGCCGGGACAAGGCATGTTGGACTCTACACAAAGGGAAAGATTAGGGTCCAAGTTATCTTAAATTAGGAATGTTTTCTTCTATGTCGAAAATTGTAATGAGTCATGCTCGAATAGGATTCATGTTTAGGCTCCGGGTATAAATATCAAACCCCGGCTATTGTAAAAGGACACAATCAATCAAATACAAGTTACTTACTTTTTTCAGCTCCATCGATCCGGTCGACCTCCACTGCTTGTCTATAAGTACCGTCATGGCTTATACTTCTGTTCGTACGGCTGCATCGATCCGGTCGACCTCCACTGCGACTCTGGTATAAGCTAGTTATCGACTCTTGTCTAGTTCAAGTATGGCTGCATCAATCTGGCCGACCTCCACTACTCAAACAAGATTAAGGTCAAGTTATCAGCTCTATCTAAGGGTGGCGTTCCATCGGATAGATTCATTAAGTTACCGATATTGCTTATTGCTTCCATTATTTATTTAATTACAGCAATATCACTTCGCCCGATTGGGATTGATCTAGATCGGCCTTATATCATGTTTAACCCATCGTTTGTTAATGCAAATATGATCTAATCTGTACTCTAAACGATGAGTTATATTTTATCAGCTATTTTATGTCAATCTTGATCGTGCATAGTGTGCGGTTAAGGCATGTCTGATCTTGAGTAGATCTGTTGGCTAGCGAAAACCGTTCCATGGGCCGTTATCATGGCTTGTGTGATTCTGCCTCACACCCCACTGTTAGCACCGTGGAGTGAGGATCGTTATTCTATAGATTTGTTCCTGATAGGGCATGACTTTAACTGTGCGCTATGCCTAATCGGCTATTTTAGCCGATATCGAGTGCTTTCACGAACGGTTCACGTCACGAGACCGTTGAAGTAAAGATAGGTCAAAAGATGTGTTAGCCCCATGATCTTATTATTGTATTATGACCTACATGATTCTGCCTCATGCCCCACTGATATTAGTAATAAGTTAGGGTCATCGAATCTATTGTTGTTTCTACGGCCTGTATGATTCTGCCTCATGCCCCACTGGTCATAGCGATAGATGAGATCTAATATGTTCATTAGATTTATCTTTATTAAATGGTTAAATGACAATGAGCTGTTTCATTTATACAAAATAGATTTGGTTACTTGCAGTCAGTGGCTTAGCATAAACTAATCATTGTTGACATCTTCTTGCCATTGATTGATGTTAGTCTAAATAATGAGATCTATCCTGAGCGATAATTGATTTACCTTCCATATGTTTTAATTGATTTATCTTTATGAGTATGCTGGAATCGACTCTTTAGTCGATCTCCTTCTATATAAGCTCTTAGAGCCACACATTCGGGACTATCTAGCAACATCGGCATGTTCTGCCTTAAATTAATGATTAGCTTTCTCTCCTTGTCAATTACAGGGTCAAATTGAATGACATGTCTCAGGAGGAGTGCGCAGGATCAACCATCCCTGAGCTGAAGCTAGGCGGGTCTCCAGCTCCATCGAGCGGACCCTTCCGGCTTGCTCGTGTGCCCTCGATAAGGGACAAAATTTCACGCCGACACATGTTCTTGGCACGCCCGGTGGGACACCACAATCGTCATGGCGGTTCACAACAACAACGACATCCTTATGGTACATTATGAAGATCTACCTGATGGAGATAAAGATGTCATCGGCAAAGCTATAAAAGAATTTCAAAACAAGTGTTTGTTGTCCTACACCAAAACACATGACAACACAATTGTTCAGAAATATCCACTACCAAGAGTTCTACTACACGGGCAGACAGATACAGTTGAAGTTGAAGACAAGCGTTTATTCACAGAAATCATAGATAAGTCTATTTGTGATGCCATATCAAGCCATAATGAAGCTTTCTTGGACACATTCCACAATGCCATGAAAGAGGCGATTCATGAGTTTCTAGTTGGTCAAGTTGGGCCGGCTTATTACAACATTCCACATCCGTCGACCCAAGGGACTAATCAAGTCGGTACCAGCCATTAAGAAGCAGCACCAGCTGGTAATAATGATGTCCATGCAGTTCAGGGTTCATCTGAACAAGCTCAAGGTACTACTACGAATCAAACACAGTATAATCCTGGATCGTCAGTACAGCATGTGCAACAGCCGGCAGGGCAAGGTCAGAATTAGGTGATTAATTTTGGCACATCAGGCCACATACTGTCGTCGGCTCAAAAAATAGCACCATCAATTCAAAGGATCCATAGAGATATAGATCCTCATGTCTACAGTTAGAGACTACAAGCAGCAAACCAGTAAAGGACCCAGCAGATAGAGATTCCATAGGGGTATCATTATGGTATAGACTATAACACCCTTCACATGATTCTGAATCCAGGGTATCAAGGCACATGGGATTTCAATCCATAGATGGGTCAGCAGGTGTAGGGAAATCCAAATTCACATGCTGACGAGTTGCTGCTAAAGGTGACCGAGATGATGATGAATTAGTTCAGTCTGAAGCCAAAAGGGCTGACCTATTCATACAAACGACCATATCTAGAATGGTATGATTTGGTTGCTCTTCCTATAAATTATAGGTTTCCAGAGTTTGCTAAGTTCACTGGCCAAGATAGCACAAGCACAATAGAACATGTCAGTCGGTATCTTACATAGTTGGGCGAAGCATCCATTGAAGAGGCCCATCGAGTTTGTTTCTTCTCTCTGATCAATGTCGGGGCTAGCCTTCACTTGGTTTTCATCACTACCAGTCAACTCCATTGCCAACTGGGCTGACCTCGAGAACAAATTTCATACATATTTTTATACTGGGGCTGGAGAAAAGAAGATTATCGATCTGACAACTATAAGGCAGAAGACTAATGAATTGGGCACTGAGTTTCTTCAGAGGTTCAGAAAGACTAGGAACTTATGCTTCTAATTAAGCTTGGTTGATGATCAGCTAGCTACTTTAGCCGTTCAAGGGATGCTGCCAATGTTGAAAGAAAAACTGTTGGGACAAGAATTTGACAACTTGGGTCAATTGGCTCAGCGAGTGGCAGCGCTCAATAGCTAATTCTAGAGTATGCACAGAGATACCCAATTCTAGAAGAGTACCACAGTGGCCGAAGATTATAATCCATACTCAGTCGATGATGGCTATGAAGATGAAGAAGAAGAGGTTGCTGCGGCTAAATGGAATTGGGGCAAGAAAACAGTAATGGTGCCAAATCCTTGGGAAAGAAGAGTTGAGGAGAGCTATGACTTTGATGTCACAAAATTAGACAAGCTCTTCGATTTCATGCTTGAGAAGGGGCAGATCAAGTTGCCTGATAATCATGTTATGTTGCCCCCTGATCAGTTGAAGAATATGAAGTTTTGCAAGTTCCATAACGCTACCTCTCATTCCACTAATAAATGCAGAATTTTCTGGTAGCATATACAGAGGGCTATTCAGCAGGGGAGGCTCAAATTTGATACACCTCAGAAGATGAAAGTTGATGATAATCCTTTCCCAGGAGATCAAAACATGGTTGATGCTAGGCTACTCAAAGGAAAGACTAAGGTCCTAACATCAACCAAATCAAGAGAAGCTAGAATAGTCGATCCCGAGAGGCAAATATCAGCTGACGAATACAGGTGAATTAAAAGACATCATGATAATTAAAAGAGCCGATATGAGTAGCGAGAAACATCAAAGGAAGGGGCGACAAAGCCGCGGGTTACATCTTGAATTCTGTTGAATAAATGACAGCGGCAGAAGGAAAAGGATTATTAGCGTTGGTTGGAAAAGCAAGAATACCGGCATCAATAGGAAAGAGAGAGGTACAAAAGAAAGCAAACTGAATTGCATTGGAATTGTCCTTTCTTCTGACATTGCTGGAATGAAGGTTTGAAGTTGCCTACCATGAGTAACTGCCCAGAGTGCAGCGATCAGTATTGGGAGTTTAGGCAATCTCAAGCCAACCGCCGGTCTATCCATGCTCAAGATGCATATCACCATAATGACATGGATCGATGCTTAAAAAATGAAAGTATTCATAATCGGATGGGAAAAAGAGTTGTCGATCAAGATTGGGCTGATTATGAAGAAGAAGGCAACAAGAGAGAATATGTTTGGCAGGAAGGTCAATGGTGTCCAGGAGGTTTAACAAGAAGCTAGAAGAGAATGGTGCAATGCCTAAGGAATAAAGAGTTGGAACAGGCTCAAGCATCCGGTAAACCTCAAGTATGGCGTGCTAAGCAAACAGCCGATAGAAAGCAACCATCGGCTAATATTTAGATGGCTTTTCTATTGCCATCAGAGTTCAGAGCTCCGACAGATCAAGAAGTTTATTCGGATTTCAATGAATCAGAGTATTAGGAGATGGTTGCCAAGTTAACGGTTATATAGCAAGCAATATTTGATAAACCAGTCAAGCATCGGCACCTGAAGGCTTTATATGTAAAAGGTTTGGTCGATGGGAAGCCGATGAACAAGATGTTGGTGGACGGAGGTGCTTCTGTCAATCTCATGCCTTACACCACTTTTCGTAAACTTGGCAAGGGACCAGGAGATCTGATTGAAACTGACATGATGCTTAACGACTTTGGAGGTAATGCGTCTAAGACCCGGGGGGCAATAAACGTCGAACTAACAATCGGGAGTAAGACTCTGCTCACTATGTTCTTGTTCTTGGATGGAAAAGGGTCGTACAGTTTGCTCCTTGGTCATGATTGGATTCATGCGAACTATTGTGTGCCATCGACCATGCATCAATGTTTGATTGAATGGCATGGAGATGATGTCGAGCTGGTTTGCGCTGATGAATCTATGAGCATCGCAACAACCGATCTAGTCTTTTGGGAACTAGGAGATTTCGAATGCTTTTCTGGCAAATTATGGGAAGAAGGCTTCATTAAGATCAGCAATGAAAGCCAACATTTGATGCAAGCAATCAGCTCTAAGAGTTTGTTTAAGTTAGTAGTCATGGCTTCACATCAGCCGTTGGAATAAGGGAGAATAAGCATTAGTTCTGAATATGGGTTTAGGCCGATGTATGAATGCTAAATGGAATCCTAAGTGCGAGTAAGAATTGATAAATTTCTTAGATGAAGTTTTGTTGCAATTGATGAGGTGCTTGTTTAACCTTTGGTTTGAAGAGTTCTGGTGCGACCTATTAATGGTGATCGACGAAAAATATTTAAAGGGATGATATCCTAGCATTTGATCAATACTTGATAGCCAATTCGTTTAGTCATCGGCTTTAATAGCCGGTACTAGAGAAGGTATCACCTCTAGTTCAAAAATGAAGAAACGTAAAAGACATAAAAGCCAATATGATATGTATCGCCTCTAGAGCAAAGAATAAAACAAAGATAGTCATACACAAGGGCATTGCACTGAGCCACATTCATGAAAGAACAGGAGTCTTTGTTCATCAGTTTACCCTAAGTATAATCTAATCGAAGACCTTGTTCACTACATCCTGGGCGGATGTAATGTCTACAATGGCCTCCATGGCAACGATGAATTCTTCGAGTAGATCCTCATGTTCCTCAGGGTCGTCGCCCATCGGGAAGCCAGTCTCCATGGCATGGAGCTCATACCCTGTCTGAACTTGCGCCGCGGTCAGCGCCACCGACGCTGCTCCATGACGAACGCCGTGGAGGGTGCTCTCCTGAATGTGGGCTGGGATGTCTTGCACATGAGCGTCAATGAGGGAGCCTCGAGCATTGACGGACATCCGAGGCTGCATTCGCCGCCAGTTGGAGAGACTCCAACTGCACTGTGTGGGCTGGCGATCACAGAAAACTATCAAGACAAAGACACTGGAAACCAGAATAGAAGCATTCATGGAACTCATCTTACCTGCCACCGTGGCGTCAGACTTAGCTAGCCACGCTCGAACGACACTGGCCTCCCCTCAGCTGCATTAAGGGCTGCTTGGAAGACCCCGAGTCAGGTCTCAAGCTGGCCATTTTTCTAAATTGCCTCGAAATAACGGTCCTCGGCCGCCCTCCATTCTCGAAAGAAACGCCGGGCATCATCGTCGTTATACGAGTTAGAAGAATCCGACAATGAAGCCGGCGTAGAAGACACAGCATCAGAGGGCTCGCCGGCCCTAGGAAGAGGATGGAGACTGTCATTCAAAACGAGTCTGTAGAAAAATCAGAGCAGTTCATCGTCACAAGCAGAAGATGTTCATCTCACCTCATGCGTCGGAGACGCTGTTTCACCGGCATGTTCTCCTCCAGAGCCCCCTCTGTCGCGCGCTTGGCGTGACTCTCCTCGCCAGCCATGAAGTTGATCAGATCTATAGGAAGGGAGAAGGGCTGCTACAGAATTCTGTGAGGGTAGAGAAAAACAAAGGAATAGGAACGGTTGCAAGTGTGAATGTGTTCGAGGCTGGAGCCCTCGGCTGGTATTTGAAGCCAAGAAATGAAGGGGTGGATGCCTTGGGACGTGCAAAAGGCAACCACAATTAATAGGAGGCGAAGCGTCATCTTGCTAATACCAAAGAGAATATGGTGACAGGTGACTAAAGACAAAAGATTGAAGGGCTCTCTTAATAAAGTCCATGTTTTCAAACCTAAATGGGATTAAGATCGGAAGTCTGAAATCGGCTATTCTCAAAATCGGCTCTTTAGCTGGAGTAAAAGAAAAAACACTCAAGATGGAGAAATTGTTTGCTGATATCACCTATTACAAACTACAGGCCGAAAAACACTTTGGCTATTATATCATCGGCCTAGGAAATAAAGGCTACGGAGTTAGCAGCGTTGAAGAAATCTTCAACCAGGCGCTCATAATCCCCAGTGTGCGCCGTGGCTAGAAAACCATGGGGAAGGAGCCAAAGTTCGTGGCCAGAATGGGCTTGCGCAGAAGCCAATGCCATGGCGGCACCATGGCAAACGCCATGCAGAGCGACTTCCCTGACATAGTTTGAGATGTTGTGTAGGCAAACCACCGGGACGGTGGCCCTGGCGTTGACGAATCCCACCACGTACTCCACAACCAATCGAAGGCTTTCTAGTTGGGCAGACAAATCTAAGAAGATTCAAAGGGGAGACGATTAGAATCCTGAAGATGAAATTGAGAGGAAGCAAAGGTTATGACAGATATCTCACCCGTGATTCTGGCCTCGGCCTTGGCCAACCTATCCTCCACCAAATCGGCCTCGGGAGGCGATCGGCATCGAACCATGGCCAGAGCCGATTCTGCGAGGGAGAGACATTCGGCGAGACCCTAGCCATGCCAATCAATGAAGGCAAGCAGATCATCATTGTCAATCCACCTCCTATGATAGCAGGGGAGCTGGCGATGAGCTGTTGATGAAGAGAACCCCAGAGGCCGAACAGAGTTGGCCCTATGCCCCGAGGGCTGAGCAGAGTCAGCCCTCTACTCCGAAACAATGGGGCACCCCAAGTTGCACCCTCTTGGCGATGAAGGCGTTGCCACGATGATGCAGATCCATTGAGGGCCTCCTCAGTAGACCTCTTGCTATTCTCCATGATCTCAAACCTACGGGAAAGCCAGAACTACACTAAAGACGCAAAAGGTTTGAGACGAAATGGGTTGTTTTTTGATCCACAGCCGTGGCCTGTATATATAGACTCAGAAAGGTGAGAAATTAGATTTCGTCGGGGGTGTGAAATTGAAGTCAGATACGGAAATGGATCGACACTCTAGAAATTTAGGAGACGGATAACGAAGGGATAATAGATTTGGACTTATTTGCTTCCACAAGTTACAAAGTATCATGGGATGGATACAAAAGATTTACATTGACCAACAATCAGCCCACCAAGGTTTCTTTGGATTGAAGGGAGTTCGAATCCCCACAGGGCCAAAGGTCATCATGAACCGAGTCACATCGGCCCGTTAATAAAATTGTTCCAGAGAAGGGGAAAAGCTGCCTGCCTAATAGATGCCCAGCCGATTTCTCGGTGACTGGGTAACTATGGGAAAGAAGCTTGTGGCTTTCCCGATGGGCATTTGATTGAACAAACAAGGGGAAGGTGTCCACACATTTTAGCCCTTGCAAACACTAGAACAGCTCTACGAGCATGGAGAGAAGACCTAGGTGATATCACAAGGATTCTTCTAACTATAGTAGCTGATCCTCTTGCTCGACAAGGTGCTAAGATGAGCGACACAATCGCCCTACACACAAGAATTCTTCTAACCGCTAAAGATCTTCACAGCAAAAAGATAGACCATGGAGGGCCTAGCAGAGTCAAAAGCACTTGAGGGGGCATATGGAAGAGAAACATAGCTGAGTTGTTGAGTTGCTCTCGCCAGGTCGAGATAGATATTTTATAGCCGGCCTGGAAAGTTAAATCCAAGTTTTGGCAAGATTCTCGTAAAAAGATAGACCATGGAGGGCATGGTAGAGTCAAAAGCTCTCGTAAAAGTTTTAAAGCATGGGCTCATGAGCAGACATAGATAGTGATAAACAGTAGACCCTAGATCAAGATTCTCTACCCGTGACTGCGGACCTATTGGGGGTACAGACGTGATAATTTGGAATAAAATTACTTTTATCCCAAAATTGGGGGCATGTGTTTACACCGGAATTTGGGAAGAAGAATCGCAGGGACTCAAAGGCCCCCAAGATCATGTCATTAAGGAATCAATTGCGAGCAGGTTGGTACCAGCTGATTCAGATGCAACACTAGAATCGGCTTTCTTCAGATAGCGCTAGCAGATAACGGCAAAGGCTATGATCGGCGCTAGGACAAGGCATGTTGGACTCTACAAAAAGGGAAAGATTAGGGTCCATGTTATCTTAAATTAGGAATGTTTTCTTCCATGTCAAAAATTGTAATGAGTTCGAGTAGGATTCATGTTTAGGCTTCGGGTATAAATATCAATCTCCGGCTATTGTAAAAGGACACAATCAATCAAATACAAGTTACTTACTTTTTTCGGCGAGCTCTTCAGCAAGTACGGCTGCATCGATCCGGTCGACCTCCACTGCTTGTCTGTAAGTACCGTCATGGCTTATACTTCTATTCGTACGGCTACATCGATCCGGTCGACCTCCACTATGACTCTGGTATAAGCTAGTTATCGACTCTTGTCTAGTTCAAGTACGTCTGCATCGATCCGGTCGACCTCCACTGCTCAAACTTGATTAAGGTCAAGTTATCGGCTCTATCTAAGGGTGGCGTTCCTTTGATAGATTCATTAAGTTACCGATATTGCTTATTACTTCCATTATTTATTTAATTACAGCAATATCACTTCATCCGATTGGGATTGATCTAGATCGGCCTTATATCCTGTTTAACCGATCGTTTATTAATCCAAATCTAATCTAATCTATACTCTAAACGATGAGTTATGTTTTATCAGCTATTTTATGTCAATCTTGATCGTGCATAGTATGCGGTTAAGGCATGTCTGATCTTGAGTAGATTTGTTGGCTAGCGAAACCGTTCCATGGCCCGTTATCACGGCCTGTGTGATTTTGCCTCACACCCCACTGTTAGCACCGTGGAGTGAGGATCGTTATTCGGTAGATCTGTTCCTGATAGGGCATGACCTTTAACTGTGCGCTATGCCTGAATCGGCTGTTTTAGCCGATATCGAGTGTTTTCACGAATGGTTCACGTCATGAGACAGTTGAAGTAAAGATAGGTCTGAAAGATGTGTTAGCCCCATGATCTTATTATTGTATTATGGCCTGCATGATTCTGCCTTATGCCCCACTGATATTAGTAATAAGTTAGGGTCATCGAATCTATTGTTGTTTCTATGGCCTGCATGATTCTACCTCATGCCCCACTGGTCATAGCGATAGATGAGATCTAATATGTTCATTAGATTTATCTTTATTAAATGGTTAAATGACGATGAGCTATTTTATTTATACAAAAGGGATTCAGTTACTTGCAGTCAGTGGCTTAGCATAAACTAATCATTGTTGACATCTTCTTGCCATTGACTGATGTTAGTCTAAATAATGAGATCTATCCTGAGCGATAACCGATTTACCTTCCATAAGTTTTAATTGATTTATCTTTATGAGTATGCTGGAATCGACTCTTTAGTCGATCTCCTTCCATATCGGCTCTCAGAGCCACACATTCGGGACTGTCTAGCAACACCGACATGTTCTGCCTTAAATTACTTGATTAGCTTTCTCTCCTTGTTAATTGTAGGGTCAAATTGACTGGCATGTCTCAGGAGGATTGCGCAGGATTGACCATACCTTTGCTGAAGCTAGGCGGATCTCCAGCTCCATCGAGCGGACCCTTCTGGCTTGCTTGTGTGCCCTCGGCATGAGACAAAATTTCATGCCAACACATCTTGAAACCCTAATTCATATTCTCCTTATTAGGATCAGAGCCAGCTATTAAGAGAAGATTAGTCCTCTATAGGATTTAGTCTTATAATAGAAATAGTGAGATAGAGAGTGATGGAAGAATTTGGAGGAGATGCTAGCCTATTGGTGCTCTCTCTATGGCTTGTACCTTGGCGGATTCAAGTTCTACTTGAGCTTACTTCTGAGATTTCTCTGGTAATCAATTTTTTATTCAAGTAAGCACCTTGTTTATATTGTTCATCAGGTTTGTGACTCTTTTGAGTGCTTTATTCTCTACATTGGGGGAGTTAAGTATTAATCATAAGTGTAAGCGTGGTGCTTCGACTTGGGTTAATCATGGATGCACCCTGCATTCTAGAAGGTCATAGATCACGTGAGTGACATAAGTTCTATATAGCTTGTACTATATAGCTTCGTTGATCCTTTGTAGTCCACCTCCCATCTGTAGGTGCACGTAGGACATGGTTGCGAAGGAAAACATCCTCTACTATTGTCTTTCCCTAGTAATGTCCCAGTTGAATAGTAGAAGACATAAGCTTACCCAAGTCAAAACCAGAGAACCTTAGTTTTCCTCTCTATGCTCCTATTTATCCTAACCTTGTTCCTACCCCTAGTTAGGTTAGATCGTAGTTAGTCTCACATGTTTCCCTATGGATACGATACTTGGAATACCTCCGGGTGAAAGCTACCATGGTATCCGTGCCCTTGCGGATTTATCTGTGTGCGTTAACAAATACCAACAAAGGTCTAAGCTGTTGTTTATCTTGTTCTAAGTGATACTAAAGTTCCAGAGATTTATCTTTTAAAAAACATGAAAATGCTATATGATGAGCTCCTGTATGACAAAGCTTGAATTCCTACCAGAGCCATATATGATATTTAGATTAGGAAAACTTCCACATATATGCTGCTTGTTTTGCATTGAGTTTAGTCAAGCTTTGTTGACCCTTCTATGAGGTTTGTCATGCTCTTAAAATCAAGATCATGTACACACCAACCAAATATGCACTACTCCTACACTAGGGGTAGGCGCAACAACTTGCCATTCCATCTAGATCCACCTAAAAATGTTTTACTCCTACACTGGGAGAAAACACCAAAAATATTCTTGATAGGGTATCCACCAAATAAATGCTCCAAGTTCTTGTTGTTATCTCTCAAAAGTTGTGTTGCAGAAAAGAAGCATGGGGCTATGCAAAAGTTAATTCATAAAAAAAGAAAAGATGAGAAAAAATGGGCAAGTGTCCGAGATATTGAAAACAATGGGTACTTAGATGCCAGCTTGAAAAAAAAAAAAAAGTGAGATGAATAAGATAGCCTATGTTTTCTTGCAAAGCTGTTTTCAAGTTTCAAAAAAGAGATATATTTTCAAGGAGCATAGTAGAATTAGGTTAGCCACCATATCCACACATATGCACATCTTGATTTTATTGTATGACTCAACTCTCTTTGGATCCGATGGTTTGACTTTACAATATATGTATTGCAAGTATGCTCTTTTATGCTTTCTCCACTCCTATGAGCTCCACATAAGCCTTAGTTGTGGGAAGAGAAAGGCATAACATCACTTTTGCCTTGGTAAGGATCCATAAATACCACATATATTGAGAGACTTGAGAGTGTCATGCAAAGGAAGCTCTGAGTTTTATTTTTAAAACCTATAAAAACTTTGGAATAATGGTTGAACAAAGAACTTAAGACATAGTGCTTGACTTGATCGTTCAGTCTTTCAATTGCTCAAGACCCAAGTGAAGGCTGAGAAGCCCCATGGTTAAAGGTAATATGGGTAAGTTTGAAAGTCAGATTAGTTTATTCTAATCCGGAGGAAAATTCTTGTTTGAATGCATGTGTACTTTTGAGGAGTGAAAGCATAGACGTAACTCCTAATCCATTTTCTGAGTTTAGCTTTCCTAAGGGACTAGCAAAGGTTAAGCTTGGGGGAGTTTGTTGACGGTAGTTCACAACCATTATAAACCATCAATATAACATGTATAAGGATACAAATATAATCACCAATGAAAGTCTAGGGGTTTAAACTAACAAATTCCACAAGTTTTGGTGAATCTATATTTTCTACACGGTTTTATCCAGAAAACCGTTAAGGTGGACCTACATGTCAGATTTAATTGTGCTTATCCATAGTGAAACAGACACCAGAAGGTTCCAGAAGACTTGAGAGGACTTCGTGCTGAAGCAGAGGGTTAGAGGTTGCCAAGTGGGGCCGACCGACCCCAACTATAGGCTGCCTGACCCCCTAGGCCCACATGTCAGCCCCTCCTTTGAATGTTAGTTCCCCACCACCTCCAAGGTTGCATCTACATTGTCCTTTAAGTCAGTTTGATCTAAGGGCTCACGTTGGACGCTCCGGGCTGTATATACCAGCCCTGCCACCCCCTTGGAGTCATTGCATAAGTCATTTGAGAAGACAGAAACCCCAATCATCCTTAGAGCTCCATCAATTCTAGGGCATAGCTAGTTAGCCTAGGTCTAGAGGGAGGCAAGCAGGCTTCGCTTGGATTCCCGACCGTGTCAAGAGCATGGTTTGGCATAATCTTTGTACCCCCTCTCTTTTGGACATCCATTACTTTTATATGCTAGTTACAATTGTTATGATAATATTGGTATTCATCTTATTCATGTTCTTCATTATAATGTTCATCCTCTACTTTGATTATATGCTAAGTATAGTTGGATTATCATTATGTTCATGCATATGTTCGTATAGCACTCACTCTAAGGTACCATGGGTGAGTGGTTGACATTGTGTAAGCGTGGTGCTTATACATTGTTTACCTGCGGATACACCCTATATTCTAGGTCATGTGGTAGATCGCGGATGTGACACTCCCATTGAGTCCTTTGTAGTCCACTCCCCGAATATAGGCGCACATAGGGTCCAGTTACGAAGGAAGAACAAGCTTTGTTCTTAATCTTCCTTAGTAATATCCCTTATGTGTAGATATGACGATGGTCTTAGCAATGATTATTAGGTATAATTGCACTAACCAATGTATGCTTTGACTTGTAATTAAGAATGACTTAGGAATTATTCCTCTAATATTCTACCCGACCATGCTAATGCCATATAAAGGACTACTCTAAGTAATTTATCATTATCATTCATCAATACTTATCATATATATATATATATATCTTATCCTATAACTTACCCCTGTTATGAGTAGAATATTGGTTACGGTTTACTTCTCCTTCAATAGTATAAGTTATCAATACATATCCACACTAGACCTTCCCTATGGTAAAAATATAAATAACGATACCTAGAATACTCCCGAGTGAAGTGCTACAATTGTATAATTATCTGTGCGCTTGCGGATTCATTTCATATATTCATATCTATTCTTCCCAGTCACATAAATTAATAAAGAACTACTTAGCATTATTCTAGTAGTAATGCTATGTAGTACCAACAAGTATCTCTGGCATCATCACTAGGGATGACAACCTAGTAAAGTAATGTTATGAGATATAGGTTTATAATAGGTGGCTACTAAACAAGTGATGAGTTAATAAATACCAACAAGCATTTCTGGTGCCATTGCTGGGGATAGATTTGAAACTCTATTCTTAGTAGTGATGCTAAGAAATATCAACAACTGCTGATCATTGACTTTCAAACACTGAACAAGGAGGAAGAACGAGGCAAGAAGAATGAACTTGTCAAACCAAAATCAAATTCAAAACCAAGATGGGTTTGGCAGAAGGTGGAACCACCATTGGAAGCACCACTACTGTTGGCGCCACCTCAAGAATCCTCATCTTCAAGAGCGAACAGAGGTACTCGATCAATAAACTTCCGTGACTATCAAGGGCAAGATTATGAAGCAACCTCAAGGACATCAGGGAGGACACATGTCTTTTTTCTAGCCGAGGGTATCATGACTCTTAGGAGACCTACCACGGCTTCGATAATAGACTCACAACCATTGAAGACACAAATGATGCCATACAACATACGTTACACAATCATACACAATGGCAGGTAAGCATAGGACAAGAGATGGCTAGCCTCCAGCAACAACAACAATAGCAAAATCAAAATTGGGAGCCTCTGTTTCAGCACCTCCACATTCGGCCACCTCATTGAGCAACCACAACAACAACCAGCTTGGGGGGGAAGGCATCCCCTATGTATCTAGATAAGTATTTCTTTTCCTTTTATTATTCTTAGTTTGCTTTATAAATATTTGAAAAAAAGATGAATAAATGAAAACAAAATAAAAAGAGTGTGTCTAGTTTGCCTTAATTTCTTTTAAGAGCTAAATAAATAAAAAGGGACTCTAAAGATGATCTCTTAAAATGGAAATGATGAATAGTTGCTCTGTTGTAATTCCTTTCAAGTACCTAATTTTTAGTCTTGAATCCTCATGAGTTTTGGATAAGATTGTTTTGATATTAAGATTTACTCTTAACTTGAAACTCGTGGGTAGCATATACTTGATCTAAGTCTAGGTAATTGATGGATATGATATGAGAAGGTCTGAGTTGTTGTTTATCTTGTTCCAAGTAACACTAAAATTCTGGAGATTTATCTTTTGAAAAAAACATAAAATTGCTACATGATGAGTTCCTGTATGACAAAGCTTGAATTCCCACCAGAGCCATACATGTTATTTAGGCTAGGAAAACTTCCACATATATGCTGCTTGCTTTTGCATTGAGTTTTGTCAAGCTTTGTTGACCCTTATGAGAGGTTTGTCATGCTCTTAAAATCAAGATCACGTACACACCACCTAAATATGGACTACTCCTATATAGGGGGTAGGCGCAAAAACATGCTTTCCACTTAGATCCACCCAAAATGTTTTACTCCTACATTGGGAGTGAACATAAAAACATGCTCGATAGGTTTTTCCATCCACCAAATAAATGCTCCAAAGTTCTTATTGCTAACTCTCAAAAGTTTTGTTGCAGAGAAGAGGCATGGGCTATGCAAAAGTTATTCATAAAAAAAGAGAGAGAAAAAGAAAAGAATTGGAAAAAATGGACAAGTGTCCGAGATATTGAAAAACAATGGTACTTAGATGCCCGCCGAAAAAAAGAGAGAGATGAATGAGATAACCCATGCTCTCTTGCAAAAATGTTTCTAAGTTTCAAAAGAGAGATACGTTTTTAAGGAGCAAAGTAGAATTAGGTTAGCCACCACATATATCCACCTCATATATCCACACACATGCACATCTTGATTTGATTGTATGACTCAACTCTCTTTGGATCCGTTGTTTGACTTTACAATATATGCATTGCAAGTATGCTCTACCTTTCTCCCTACCTATGAACTCCACATAAGCTTTAGTGGTAGGATAAGATAAGGCACAAAATCATTTTATGCCTTGCTAAGGATCCATAAATACCATATATATTGAGAGACTTGAGAGTGTCATACAATGTAATCTTTGAGTTTTATTTTGAAAACTTACAAAAACTCCATAATAATGGTGGAACAAAGAACTTGAGACATAGTGCTTGACTTGATCGTTCTGTCTTTCAATTACTCAAGATCCAAGTGAAGGCTAAGAAGCCCCATGGTTGAAGGTAATATGGGTAAGTTTGAAAGTCAGATTAGTTTATTCTAATCTAGAGGAGAATTTTTGATTGAACATTTGTACTTTTGAGGCATAAAAGCATTTTAGCAACTCCTGATCCATTACTAAGTTTGGTTTTGCTTAGGGACTAGCAAAGATTAAGTGTGGGGGACCTTGTTTGCCGTCATTAACATCAATCATAAATCATCAATATAACATGCATATATACTTAATTCTATCACCAAACATAGGTCTAGGGGTTTAAACTAATAAATTCCACAAGTTTTGGTGAATATGTGTTTTCAGCGGGATTTATCCAAAAAACTAGCAAGGAGGACCCAATCGATAGATCCAATCATGTTTATCCACGATGAAACCGACTTAGGAAGACTCTAGAAGGATCTAGAAGACAACTCACCGAAGATTGGGCCAAATGGTGCTGGTAGTGGGCCGGCTGGCCCAACCCCTAGGCCAGCAAGCCTGTGGGTCCCGCCTGTCTGCCTTTGCTTCAACGTCGGTTCTCCACCGCCTTAAAGGATCACATCTACACCCCCTATATAGCAGCCCCGACCCCCCCCCCGAGCCATCTTGAAAACCCTAATTCATACCTCTCATTCAGATCAACACACACCAGGAGGATTAGGTCTAGAACTCTCCAATGTAGTAGATTAGTAGATCAGGAGTGAGGGTCAAGTTGGGCTCATGCTCAAGTTCTGGATCTAGTCTTGGAGGCTCAGCAAAGCCTTGTATCTTCACTTCTACATCTTGTAACAGTTACTATCAATTCATCATATTCCTATCTATATGGCTATGCTTACTTTTAATATGTATCTTGCTTAGTTGAGGTTATCTTTACTTTTGTGTGCGGGTTCATAGAGCAGTTAGCCTGCTAGTTTATCGATTGGGCTAAGTAGCCGAGCCTTGTGTAAGCATGGTGCTTATACGATGCTCTGCCTATGAGTACACCCTATTCCCTAGTCTTGTGGTAGCAGTGTGAGGTGACAACCCCATCTATCCTCTGTAGTCCACCCCATGTGAGCAGGTTCTTACATTGCAGGACCATAGTCATGTTAGTAGAGTTATCCTTTCACGGTGCTCTACCATCTAGCGGTGTCCCAAAGTGCACAAGAGTAAAGTGAGTCTTAGCTATAGTCTGGTATATATATATATACTTTGATCCTATAATAAGAATATCATAGGAATCTACCTCACTTGTTGTTCGCCTGAGTTAACTAGTTTACAATATCTTGGTGATCTATCCCCTAAGTGTCATTATGCTTAATTCCTATCATTACCTTTACCCCTTGCTCTAGCTATGATGGTATGTTGACTGATAGATACTCCTTTGATATTCAATTGTAACACCCTAAATTTTGCTCTTTTCAAAAAAGATATAAATTGATTTAATTTTGTATTTTGTGCTCATGAAAACATAGGTAAATAATAATTTTTATTAAATTGGAATTCATCATAGGGTTTAGAAACATTTTTGTGCATTCATGCTGATGCATACTTATTTTTGTGATGAGTGGTGTTATCCAAAATTTGAAATAATTTCAAATGCTTTTGAAATGGTTTGAAAATAGAATTAAAATAGAATTTAGAAAAAGAAAAAAAGAAAAACTCTTCTCCCTCTCTTTCATTTCTGGCCCAAAGGCCTACCCCTCTCCCCTCTCTCCTTGGCGCCGGCCTTACCCCACGGCCCAAATCCTTCTCTCCATCCCGCAGCCCAGCTGGCGGCACAGCAGGAAAGCCCACGCGCGGACGCACCCGCCTCCTCTCTTATGCCATGTTCCACTGACGTGCGGGCCTCGGTCCTTCGGTCGCCGACTGGTGGGACCCATCTATTAGTGTTCTTTCTCTTTGTGATGTAGCTGCCCAGGACTCTCTGCCACGCCATGGAAGCCCGACACCGCCACGTCTCTGTGCCTTACCGAGCGCGCCAAGCTCCCCGGGCCATAAATAGCAACTGCCCGCACTGCGCCGATACCCCGCATAACCCTCAGTAGTAGCTGCCTCACTCGCTGAGTCGCCACGCCACCACTGTAGCCTAAGTGCCGCCATAGCCATCCGTTGCTGAGCACCACGCGTCGTCTCCACGTCATCTCCAACCACGAAAAGTGCCAAGATGAGTTCACCTCGCCGACCTCTTTCTCCCTGTGTAATCCCGGCGTCGAATCGTTGTCTCTAGGACCATTTTCGGGTTGCACCGATGAGCTCGGTCACCGCCGGCCATGTCCACCGTCGTCTCCTCTCCCTATTCTAGCTAGCAACCCCTCTCTCTCCTACAGGATCTAATCCCCACCGTCCAATCTCAATCCAACGATCCAGATCATGCAATACCCCTTCGCTAGTAACATTGCATAAGACCCCTGTCTTTTCTAGATTTTGAACCCACAGTCTATAGCATATTTCCATAATACGTCTTTTTCTTTGGAAAGCGTAGTTTCCTTCAGTTAGATTCAAAATACGTTTTCATCTATTTATAGTTTTGCCACTTGTTTTCTTTAGGCCATAATTTCTTCATTTTAACTCCGATTTGATCCGTTCAAGTTTTGTTAGATTCATAATTGTGTAATCTACATGTTTATCTTACTGTGAAATATAATTTCAACTTTTGAAATTCATGGTTATATTTAATCTATTATTTTATTAAAGAAAACCTTGTTTAATTCATAACTTTTCTGTTATACCTCCGATTAGCGTGCTTTTTGCATCTGTGTGTTCGTAGCAACATGTAGAACATCTTTAAATCTTTTTTATTGTTTGGTGTACAGTTCTAATTTAGTCCTATTGTTTACTTCATGTATGATTGCATGAATGTTTGTGTGGTGCTTTATGAACATGTCCAGTCGATGAGCTATACGTGGTGAATCAAGAAGCAGATCTTTGAAGATTTGGACTAGAAGAAGATCAAAGTTTTAAGGAAAGTATAACATGGGATCATCCTTGTTGTCCTATATACCTTTAATCCTTTAATTCATGCTGCATGTGGCTACCTTGACTACCACTAAGGAATTCCTAGTACTTTGTTACCTTGTACCTTGTTACCTATAGGGTATTGCATTGGGCAGTATGATGCTAGTGCTCAAACCAAAGCCATGATCTTGTAACTTGACTAATGGAATATGCAATAAACATTAAAATATGCTTTTTAGCAACATGGAACAAGAGGGCTAGAGCATTGGGCTACTTTTATGGTGCTCTAGATTCCTCTCCCTAAGGACTTATCTATAAGCGAGCATCCGGGACTTACAATACAGCTGTGAAGGCTACATGGCTCTGGCTTTAGCTCAGTATGAGGACCTTTTCTAGCTTATTAGTGATTACCTTTATTGGCGTAAGAATGGCTTGACGAATTGGGTATAGTGCGGCCTCTGCCCCCTTGTGTATAGGATGCGCGTCATTGTGCCATTGGGAAGGGGGCTCTACATCTGTTTGTCGAGTGAATCTAATGGTCCTAACTTGTTAGACGAACCTTTGAAAGGCTTTTTAGTGAACCCTATCGACCTTCCTTGGTAGTGGGTCAAGAGGCAAATCACCTCGGGTGAAAGGGTAAATCATGACTCACAGTGAAAGTGTACAACCTCTGTAGAGTGTAAAACTAGTATATCAACCATGCTCATGGTCATGAGCGGTCTTGGAACCCTTATGGAATAGATGATGAACACTAATGATACTAATGATAAAGATGCTCATTAATGGTTAATTGTTTATGCTATTCATTATTCATGTTTACCTGATCATGTGTTTATATGGGCTTATGAATAAACTTGTTGCCACCCAATTGCTAAAAGATGACTCATTAAAAGCTAATCGTAATTAAACTAGTGTTAGTCTTTTGAGCCTCATGAACCCCATGTTATATTTGTTGAGTACGACATGTACTTACGCTTGGTTTACTTTTCAAATATTTGGATAAAAATCCTAGATGGGTACCAGATTGCTAGAGTTTGGAGGAATTAGGCTTGTGATCAATCAGTCAGTTGTCCCTGTGGAATTGGATTCTTCACCCAAAGTTCAGAGTTGTCTTTCCGCTGTTTGATATCTAAGGTTATATTCTTTATACTAAGTACGTTATATATTGAGCATTGTCTATTGATATTACCCTTATTTGTAGCTATATGTGAGATTTGACTTCCTGGGCTCACATATGGTGTGTATCTGGTTTTGTTCTTAAAATTGGGTGCTACATAGTGGTATCAGAGCCACGTTGACTGTAGGATGCAAGCCTAGTAGAAACGGGTCATTCTAAGGTTTAGAAGTTGCTACAAAAACCCTTGCTCTATGAACCTTGATATTTTCTTCTCTACTATATCTCTACCCTTGCTATTCATCTCTACCTTGGTGCTTATTTTAAAGTCTTTGTACTCATCTTCACTCCTTGGTTTGATATGCTTTTAGAACTATTCCTCATCACCTTCTTGCATAATCTGAAGATGAGTCTTAGGATTGTTATCCCTAGTACAATGAGGACAAAAGTATCGCAAGTTGAGTCAATGATTGAATTGTACACCTTCAGTGCTTTTTTAAATTATCATTATGCTTCTGCTTGTTTTTAATCTTTGTAATGATTGCAATGATCTTGTTGGGTGTTCCCACAATTTCATTTAGTCATTGGCCTAAGGTGTAAGGATTAATGAAATAAATAGTCGGGTTTTGGTAATCTCTTGTTTTCTCTATCCTGCCTTTCAGAGCAGCCTGCACTCTTTGGCTTATATCTTTGATTTTGGACGATCAAAAATCATGAGAAATTTCTGGACAAAAGTAGACTTCAATATATTTCTGTGACCATAGGAAATACCCTGATATCTATTTTGGTTATGGAGTTATGAAAATCACAAGATGATGTAGCTGTGCTATCTGAAGCCTAGAATAGTTTCTATTGTGCACTATTTTAAACTATATGAACTACAGAATTTGGAAAAGTTTTCTATAAGGAAGTTGTGGAGAATTTTATAAGTTTTCTAATGGTATAAGCTACAACTTCATTAGATTAACAAATGAGAGTTACAGCTGTTTTACTGCGCTGCTATTTTTCTGCTCACAAGGAATTTCAGATTTCTTGTTCTTGCCCATACACGAGAGTATCATTGGGATGTCAGAACGTCTTGATACTAGTTAGCTCATCTGGAAGAAGGTGCAACCTACCTATTTGTGTCCCCTAGTTGATCTTTTCTTAAGGGGTAGCCAAGTTGAAGGATTTGTAAGATGAACTTCCTTACATTCTAGCGCTTCATTTGGAAGTATTAGTTATCTCTAGGGTGGTTCTTCTCTTGTCTCTATTGCCATCAATCCTATCTTGTCACCTCTTGAAGCTACAATTAAGGATGTTATGAATAACTGGATCCTAATGCATACATGTTGAAAATAGATGGTTGCTACCATGAGAAGGTGCTTTTTGCGTCCAGACAACTCTAGGGCGTAGCACAAGACTGGTGGGAGTCTTACCAGTATGGACGTCCCAATAATGTTGGATAGATCATCTAGAAGGAGTTTAGCGAGAGCTTCAGGTCCTACCATATTCCGTTAGGTGTGGTAGAACTTAAGCAAGATGAGTTATGGGCTCTCAAGCAAGGGTCTATGACTATATGTGAGTAACGTGACATGTTCACTCAGTTGTCGCACTATGCTCCAGAAGAAGTGGATAATGATGCTAAGAAATAGAAATGCTTTTTGAAAGGACTGAATGATGGAGTTCAATTGCAGTTGATGACTATTGTGTATCCTAATTTCAAAACATTGGTGGATAGAGCAATTCTAATTGAGAACAAGTGTCAAGAGATGGAAGAAAAGAAGAGAAAGCGTGACCTTCAATGCCAGTTAAGAAACACTTGTCTCCGTTTTGCTACACAACCAGAATGTCAGTCATATCCTATGAATCTACTTGGGAGTATAGATCAGGATTAGTATCAGCAACCCTATGATGAAGTGCAGCATTTAAGCTCTCAAGAGCCATGTCTGACATCTCCCACTATCACCTTGATGAAGATAAATACTTCTACTAGTGAGGAAGATTATGATTGTGGTGAAATTGAACGCTATAAGAACGATGGTCTTGAGTAATCAAAGCCAGAATCGACAGCAGCAGGAGCTAGAACAGAGTGTCCATAAGGAGCAGGTGCAAGGAAATAAGTTAAAGCGAAACTACATTCAAGGCAGGTTGAACAATGTGGATATGATTACCACTCAAGGAGCTAAGGAGGTTGTCGTGGGGTTCATTCCAGTAGACTCAGCCCCTGCCATGGTTTTGTTTGACCCCAATGCTTCACATTCGTTCATATCTAAGGAAGATGTAGAAGTTCATAAGGTAACTATGCTTCCAATGAGGAAACCCCTGATACTTAACTCTCAAGGAGGAGAAATGGAGGCAAACCGCCTATGCCCAAATGTTAGTCTTGACATAAAGAGGGTAAACTTTGAGGCAAACCTTATTGCTTTGGAGTGAAGGGACATTGATGTTATCCTTGGAATGGGATGGTTGCCTGCATGCAAAGGAGTGATTAAGTATGCTCAACGTTCGGTGCTTCTAACAACACCATCAGGAGAAAGAATTGAGTATGAGGGTATTCGACCTACACCTGAGGAATATGAGGATGATCTATTAGAAAGTGTGTACACTGAGGACAGTAAAGTGGGTTGTGAGTTTTCAGATGTCAATGTAGAGGAACAAACACCTTTGGAGGAGATCAATAAGATAGATGATCACGCCTATGCAAACTATCCAACTAAGAAGGGTCCGAATGCTCAAGGTGCCATATGAAGTTCAGTTATGCTACCTAGCTCTCACTTGGAAGAATTGGTTAATCTGATAAGAAAGGTGGTATCCAGAGGATGTATATCACTTAAGGGCTTCATCATATAGAGTAAGTATCCTTTGCTTGGTTGATAAGTTATTGGATCCTCTACGATGAATGGATGCATTCAACAATATGGCTTTGTAGTTCGAGCTATACTCAGTTGAGAGTCAAATCTTCAACATACCCAAGACAAGTAGGCACTGATCACATAGGAATGAGATATCTAATAACTACAGTTGGTTCTACGGAGTCTCAGGAAATCCCAATGATATACTAAGCATGACAAGAAGGTTTGGATTGAAGAAAGTTAATGATGTGATTGAAGCCCACACGAAAGATGTGAGAGAAACTCAAAGTTTTACTAATGAGGTTTGGTTAGAGGTTCAAGGGAGATTTATCCAAGACCATCAAGATGTTGATAGTGTTACTAGAGTAAGGTCCCTAGGTATGCAAGGTAAAGAAGAATTTAAAGGCAGAGAGTCTACATTCTTTTGTCAACATCTATGTGAATCTCGAGGATGAGATTCATCTTAAGGGGTAGAATTGTAACACCCTAAAATTTGCTCTTTTCGAAAAAGATATAAATTGATTTAATTTTGTATTTTGTGCTCATGAAAACATAGGTAAATAATATTTTTGTGCATTCGTACTGATGCGACTTTATTTTTGTGATGAGTGGTGTTGTCCAAAAATTCAAAATAATTTCAAATGATTTTGAAATGGTTTGAAAATAGATTTAAAAATAGAATTTAGAAAAAGAAAAAATAGAAAAATAGAAAAACTCTTCTCCCTCTCTTTCATTTTTGGCCCAAAGGCCTACCCATCTCCCCTCTCTCCTTGGCACCGGCCTTACCCCATGGCCCATCTCCTTCTCTCCTTCCCATACCCCAGCTGGTGGCCCCATAGGAAAGCCCACGCGCGGACGCACCCGCCTCCTCGCTTTCGCCATGTTCCACTAATGCGCGGGCCCGCTCCTTCAGTCGCCAACTGGTGGGACCCGTTTGTCAGTGTTCTTCCTCCTTGCGACATAGCCGGCTAGGACTCTCTACCGCATCATGGAAGCCTGACGCTGCCATGTCTCTATGCCTTGCCATGTGCCAAGCTCCCCGGGCCATAAATAGCAGCCGCCCGCACCATGCCGATACCCTACATAACCCTCAGCAGCAGCAGCCTCGCTCGCCGAGTCACTACGCCACCACCGTAGCCCTAGCGCCGCCATAGTCATCTGTTGCCGAGCACCGCGCGTCGTCTCCATGTCATCTCCAATCGTGAAACGTGCCAAGGTGAGTTCGCCTCGCCGTCCTCTTCCCCCCCGTGTAATCCCCGCGTCGAATCATGGTCTCTAGGACCGTTTTTGGGTTGCGCCGATGAGCTCGGTCACCATCGGCCATGTCCACCACCGCCTCCTCTCCATGTTCTAGCTGGCAACCTCTCTCTCCTAATGGATCGAATCCCCACCGTCCAATCTCAATCCAACGATCCAGATCACGCGATACCCCTTCGCTGGCAACATTGCATAAGAGCCCCTGTCTTTTCCAGATTTTGAACCCACAGTCCATAGCATATTTGCAGAATAAGTCTTTTTCTTAGGAAACCGTAGTTTCCTTCAGTTAGATTCAAAATATGTTTTCACCTATTTACAATTTTGCCACTAGTTTTCTTTAGCCATAATTTCTTCATTTTAACTCTGATTTGATCCGTTCAAGTTGCGTTAGATTCGTAATTGCATAATCTATATGTTTATCTTACTGTGAAATATAATTTCAACTTTTGAAATTCATGGTTAGATTTAATCTATTATTTTATTAAAGAAAATCTTGTTTAATTCATAACTTTTCTGTTATACCTCCGATTAGCGTGCTTTTTGCGTCTGTGTGTTCATAGCAACATGTAGAACATCTTTAAATCTTTTTTATTGTTTGGTGTACAGTTCTAATTTAGTCCTATTGTTTGCTTTGTGTATGATTGCATGAATGTTTGTGTGGTTCTTTATGAACATGTCTAGTCGGTGAGCTATATGTGGTGAATCAAGAAGCAGATCTTTGAAGATTTGGACTAGAAGAAGATGTAGAGTTTTAAGGAAAGTATGGCATGGGATCATCCTTGTTGTCCTATATATCTTTAATCATTTAATTCATGCTGCATGTGGCTACCTTGACTACCACTAAGGATTTTCTAGTACTTTGTTATCTTGTACCTTATTTCCTATGGGGTATTGCATTGGGCAGTATGATGCTAGTGCTCAAACCAGAGCCATGATCTTGTAACTTGACTAATGGAATATGCAATAAATATTAAAAGATGCTTTTTTGCAACATGGAACAAGGGGGCTAGAGCATTGGGCTATTTTTCGTAACACCCTAAAATTTGCCTCTTTTGAAATAGTGCTAAAATGATTTATTTATGAATTTTTGTGCACATGAAATATAGGAAAATAAAAAAATTTCATTAAAATAAAATTTATCATAAGTTAGTAACATGTGTGAGCATACATACTGTTGCATTTTATTTCTTGTGATGTGTGGTTTTGATCAAAATTCAAAATGGTTAAAATTTCTTTTGCAAATGAAATTAAAAATGGCTTTGAAATAAAAAAAAAGCAAATTAGAAAAAATGAAAGAATTTAAAAAGTTATTCCCAAAAAACTTACCCAAAATTGGTTCATTTATGTTTGAATTAAAAAGTGTATTTTAAATCATATTTATACTCGATTCGGTTCATATTTGGATTTGTTTTAAGAAAAGAAAAAGGATTTGGAAAAATAAAAAGAAGAAAAACCTCTCCTCTCTCATTTTGGCCCGAAGGCCCATGCTTTCTCCCCACCGGCCCGCTCCTTTCCTCCTCTCCACTGGCCCAACTCGTTGCCTAGCCTGTTCCGCTCTCCCTTCTAGGCTTTGGCTGCTTTCATGCCTAACTGCGCCTCCTCCCCTTTCTCCCTCCTTCACAAGACACCTACTGGCTCCTTGACCGCCTAGTCCCGCGCGCCTCCTTCCCGCCTCTCCACACACACGCGCGGCCTAGCTAGGCGGCCTGCTCCGCTTTGGCCTTCAACTGCACGCGCTCGCCGCTCTCTCCCTCCCTTCTGCGACGCTGGCCCCACCCGTCAGCCGGCCACGTCCCCTTCCTCTCCTTTCCTTTCTTCTCCCGAGCACGCCTTTCCTTTCTCGCTCTTGGAGATGGCGCACGCCATGCATCGGCACCGCCCTGCATGCCTTGCAGTGTGGCAGCGGCCAATTCCGCTCGTGTTCCGCTCCTTCCCATTCTGATTGCCCGCCTGCCTATAAAACCCGAGCTCGACCCTCTCCTTCTCTCCCTTTTCCCCCTTCGCACTTGAGCTCACCACAGCCACCGGCAATTCACCGTACCAGCGCCCCTAACCTCAACGCCAACGTGTCCTAGAGCTCCGCCGTGACCCACCGGTGCCATAGGTACCTCGAATTCTTCGATTTGGCCTTCAATTGCTCGGATTTCTCCTCTCCCACGCGTCACTTCTCTCTCTAGCCACCGCCGCCGTCGATGACCAGCCTTTGGAGCCCTTCTCGGACGTCGCAACCACCTCGATCCGACTCGCGGTGAGCTCCCGAACCTCCTCATCCCCTTCTTGTTGCGGTTAGTGTACTAGAGCGTCGTATCGGCGAGTTCCCAAGCCGTCGGCCATGGCGCCACCATGGGGAACGCCACCCTGACGTGATCCTCATCCCCATTCAGTTCCCCAGTGAGTTCGTGAGGTGTCGCACTTCACGTACATGCATTCGGCTTGGTCTGGGGTGGACGGAGTTGCCGTACCGGTGTCCGCCGCCGTGCTGCCTCGCCGCCAACAACGGAGAGTTCACCGGTGTCGCCGTGCTGCCGCCGAAGGATCTCCCGATCACCTGCCGATCACCTGCGTCGTCGGATCTTGAATGAGCGGTCCGGATTAGATACCCCTACGGGTTAAGTGGCCGGTCCACCATGGACTCATGCACTCAGTCCACAGCGCCGGTCAGCACGCGCCCACCACACGCATGGTACACCACGCCAGTCATACGCCACCATGTGGCTGCCCAGTCAGCAACACGGTCAGCATCCAGTCAAGCCGCGTACAGTTTTGTAGAAAAGCCCTTCAGTTTTTGGTGAATCAACCCGCAGTCCATAGCGGTTCAAATTATTTATTATTTAGTCCTATTTTTATTCGTTTAGGTCCCTTTATTTTCCAAAAATAGTACCCGCAGTCCAATAACCGTGTAAATTCATATTGTAATTGTTTTAATTCAAAAATAAGTTCAGTTTATTTACCGAAATGCGACTACACCTTATTTCATACGTAACGTTTGCGTTTTAAGTCCGATTTGACCCGTTCGAATTGCGTTAGGACCGTATTTACATTTTCTACGTGTTTATACTACTATTAGGTATGTTTTCAATATCTAAAATTCATGGATAGATTTAAGCTATTATTTAAATCATAACTTATTCATTTGAACTCTGAAATAGTCCATTCAAGTTACGTTAGATTCATAACGATGAGATCTACACATTAGTAATAATGTTTACTATATTACTATTTCAGAAAAATCATGGTTTAAATCATATCTTGATTAATGATTATGCAACTGGATTTTATAAATAAAATATAATTTGTTTTACTTTAGTTTTATAATTCAAATCTTAAATTAACTTAATTTAATCTATATTATTTATAAAATATCTTATATATATGAATTCATATAGTTAACATAAATGAAGCCTATAGCCTTCTTTTCCACGTATAAAGCAAATCTCTCGGTAGTTGTATCGTTTCAACCGTAGCTCCGATTAGAGTGCTTCTCGCGACTTTGTGTTCGTAGCGATGCGTAGAATCGTGTTTCAAACTATTTTACTTATTTTTCTATGATTGGTGTATTGTTCTAATATGGCTATGTATGTATGTTATGCATGTATGTTTGGATGCTTGTGTGGTGTTCTATGATTACGTCCAGTCGGTGAGATATACGTGGTGATCTAGAAGAAGAAGAAGAAGATTAAAGCTTACCGAAGGATCGATGTTTTAAGGCAAGTATAGCATGGGACCATCCTTGTTACCTATTCATCTTTAATCACTTAATTCATATTGCATGTGTCTACCTTATTGCCAATAAAGATATCCTAGATATTTGATATCTTGCACCTTGATACCTTTGAGATATTGCATTGGGTAGTTTTGCTAGTGCTTAACCAAAACCATGATCTTGTAACTTGACTAATGGTATATGCAATAAACATTAAAACATGACTTTTTAGCAATATGGAAATAGGGGGCTAGGAGTGTTTAGCTATTTTCTAAATGCTTCAGATTCCTTTCTCTAAGGACTTATCTATAAGTGATCATCCAGAACTTATAGTACAGCTGTGAGGGCTATATGGCTCTGGCTTTAGCTCAGTACGAGGACCTTTTCTAGCTTGTTAGTGGTTACCTTTATGGCGCAAGAGGGGGGCACTAGTTGGTATGTTTCCTTACCTGCTAGGGTGTGTGTACCATGTCGCGTGCCCACGCGTGCCACTCCTAGAGGGGGGCCACATATGGCTAGACAGCTGAAACCTTAGCGGCCCTAACTTGTTAGATGAACCTTTGAAAGGCTTCATAGTGAACCCTGCCGACCTTCCTTGGTAGTGGGTCAAGGGGCTAATCACCCCGGGCGAAGGGGTAAATCATGACTCACAGTGAAAGTGTACAACCTCTGCAGAGTGTAAAACTGTTATAACAGCCATGCTCACAGACACGAGCGGCCTTGGAACCCTTTTGGAATAGAGATGATCACTAATGGATAATTGTACTAATGATTAATTGTTTATGCTATTTATTATTCATGTTTACATGATCATGTGTTTATGGGCTTATGGATAAACCTATTGCCAACCAATTGCTAAAATTGTGATAATCAAAAGCTAATCGTAGTTAAACCAGTGTTAGCCTTTTGAGCCTCATGAACCCCATGTTATTTTGCTGAGTATGATATGTACTTACGCTTGCTTTACTTTTCTATACTTTGGACAAAAATCCCAGATGGGTACCAGATTGCTAGTCTGAAGAAGTTAGGCTTGTGGTCAACTAGTCAGTCGTCCCTGTGGATTTGGAGTCTCCGCCTAAAGATCGGAGTTGTCTTTCCGCTGTCTATACTCTGAGGTTATATTTCTTATACTAATACATTATGTAATAAGTATTGTCTTCTAATATTACCCTTATATTGTGGCTATATGTGAGATTTGACTTCCTGGCTCACATATAGTGTGTATCTAGTTTTGTCTTTAAAACCATGTGCTATATTTTTATGGTGCTATAGATTTCTCTCCCTAAGGACTTATCTATAAACAAACATCCAGGACTTACAGTACAGCTTTGTGGGCTACATGGCTCTGGCTTTAGCTCAGTATGAGGATCTTTTCTAGCTTGTTAGTGGTTACCTTTATTGGCGTAAGAATGGCTTGATGAATCGGGTATAGTGCGGCCTCTGTCCCCTTGTGTATAGGCTACGCGTCATTGTGCCATTAGGAAGGGGGGCTCTACATCTATTTGCCGAGTGAATCTAATGACCCTAACTTGTTAGACGAACCTTTGAAAGGCCTTTGCCAAGGTAATCTTGCTTGCAAGCATTGAGGTCGATCTCTTGATGTCCCTCCATGGCCTTGCTACTACAAACCTAATGTGGGTTCACCTCTATTCTAGTTACAAGATTGGTGACGAGGTGGTGTACCTTGCTATCATTGAGGAGTCTTAGGCGCTTCGCTAGCTTGACTCCACTGTTGAGGACTTCCACCATTATATGTCTATTGAATAGCATTGTTTGAGGATGGTTTGGGTCCTGAGTTCTGTGGTGCTGGTACTTGTTGGTGTTGTGAGCGCCACTAGAGCTCGAGAGACTCTTTGTCTTCACGAGTTTCCCTCTCAGCTTTGTCCTAATTTTAAGACTATTCTGGTGCAGTTCTCTGACTCATCGTCCGTGCCCATCACTTGCCAAAGTGATGCCTGAGCTATGGGCCAAGGAGATGTTCCTTCATATAGCTGGTGTGAGTAGCAACAACCATCTGTGCTGGCGGCCACACCCTACTAGGTGTCTTTACTGCCACCTCCCCACCGTCTCACGTCCTTAGTAGTGGCGGTGGGGAGTTCTTCTGGTTTTCTTTGTGGCTAATGTAATGCCTAGGATATGATGAGCAGACTTGCCACAAGAATAAGTGTGATCGAAAGAGCCAATGTCGACGCTCTTCCTAGGGCTTGAGTGGCTCTTATACACCACACACCCCCACTCGGTATCTGCCACTAAGAAGGAGACCCTCACCCTATTTCTCTTCTTACTACCACAGCGTAGACATCAACACATGACACCACTGCTCAGGCTTCTAGTTCCACTCTTACTCTTCATCTAGGTAATATCACACAAGTGGTTTCTTATTCTGGTGCACCTTTTCATATGACTTATGAGTTGACTCATTTGTCCTCAATGTAACCTCCTAACTCTTCTTTCATTATTTAGATTGATGATGGGACATCTCTTCCTATTGTTGGATGAGTGGACGTGACATTCTTTCTACTTCATCTTTTCATGTTCCTTTATTTGGCATATTCTTAAGCTTATTACTTTGCAATTGGTGTCTTCTTATTAGATCACTAACCATGCTATCCTATCATTCGTGGGGCTAACTTTTTGTTGTGTTTAGGAGCCCCATACGGGGCTTCTAGTCTTTTAGAGGTTGACTGGTTATGTGTTCTTTTGTCCACTTTTCCTACCAGGTTGTCTAGTTCTCCTACCTTTGCGTCAGTTACATCACATACCACTACTTTTTTTGTAGTGGCATCATTGTCTAGGTCATCTCCCTGGCTCTAGATTGTCAACTTTAGTTGGTAGCGATAGCTTAGATCCTTTTTCTATTGATAGTGCTCTATATTGTATAGGCCGCAAGATTGATAAACAACTATAATTCCCTAATCCTTCTAGTCATTCTATGTCCTAAGGTCCTTTTGATCTTGTCCATTCTAATGTATGGGGTCATTATCCCTTCACTTCCATAGGGGGCACTCATATTATGTTATCTTTATTGATGATTATTTGAGATCACTTGGGATTTATAATATGTATTCTTGTGTTAGTTTCTTTCGATTCAATGATAGTTTGTTAGTATGGTGTGCACTTAATTGGATTCTCCCATTCGTGCTTTTTCTGCTGACTCTACTGATGAATACATTTCTAATGTGCATTTGTGTTATCTCGCTGACTACAGTACTCTTCCTTAGTTGTCCTATCATGGTGCTCATGGTCTGAATATTGTCAATAAGTGTAAGCATCGTGACATCATGGAGATAGCTCGTGCCCTTCCCATTTCTACTAGTCTCGCTCCTCACTTCTGGGTCGAGAATGTCTCTATGGCTATTTTGCTTCATTAAGTGGCAACCATCCTCTTCTCTTGAAGGGTCTACTCCCTACCAACATCTTTTCAATGATCCCCTTTCTTGTATCCATATCTATTGTATTAGTTGTGTGTGCTATGCTCTTCTTCCACATCGTGAGCGCACCATGCTAACCACTGAATCAGTTGAGTGTGTCTTTCTTGGGTACAACACAAAACATAAGGTTTATAGTTGCTATGATCCTATTGCTCGTGAGATGAGGATTTCTCCACATGTCACTTTTGATGAATCCCATTGTTATTATCATCATTCCTCCACCAGTTCATCTAGCGCCGTTGTGTCCCTCTTGTTCCTTACGCTGCCTAATTTTCCATTTCCCTAACACCTTTTTCTCTTCCCCTACCGTCTACACCTCTTCCTCTTCCTTTTACTGCACCCACTTTTAGTTGCTCCCCCGCCTCCAGTTGATCCTATGCCAGTTGTCCACCTCATGGGATCACTAACTACTCCACATTTGGAGCTTGGTGTTCACTTGTACCTAGTGATGATGTGCCCTTTGATTATCCCACTCGCTATTATCACCTTGTCGGGAGTCTTGTGGCCACATGCTGAGTCAATATATTTTGTCTCCTACTTAGGTCCACTATGCCCACCTTCTTTGTGTTCTATGATACCTTTGTGGAACCATTTCTCATCATCTCTTTCTTTCCTTGCTCTAGCTCTCTCCAACTTCAGGTTTACTCAGATGCTACTTGGGCGAGTGATCATTCTAATCATCGCTCTCTCTTAGCATATTGTGTTTTTCTTGGCTCCTTATGTGTAGTTTCCTATTCGAGTGTTGAGGCTGGGTTGCAGGCTATGGTAGTTGTGACTATGGAGAGCACCTGGCTATGGTGGTTGCTTGAGGATTTTCGTGTGCCTGTTACTACACTGACTCATGTTTCCTTTGATAGCACTAGTGCGATTAGTATTGTTAGGGACACTATGAAGCACGAACTTACCAATCATATTGGAGTTGATGCTTCTTATATAAGATCACTATTACATTATCATATTTCCACTCTTGGCCATGTGCCTTCTGAGGTTCACGGATTTTTTTCACCTAGGAACAAACTATGGTGTAACATGGCCTTTTGCTCTCCAAACTCAATGTTAGTGAACCACCATGAGTTTGAGGGGTGGCAGGGGGGTGTTAGGTGTATATATTGTCTATGCGTTTATACACTAGTATGTGATGTTTCTGTACTTTAATTTGTACTCCGTTCATCCCAAAATACATGACGTTTTGACATTTAAACAACTTGTTTGATTGTTCCTCTTATTCAAATTTTTTGTAATTATTGATTTTGTTATGACTTATTTTACCATTGGAGATATTTTAATAATGACTTATTTATTTTATTATTTGCAAAAAAGCTAAATAAGATAAATGGTCAAACATAATCTCCTACAACTAAAAAGAATAAAGCGTGGACACTTTTTAGTGCGATAATTGTTTTGGGTCTGCCTCTCCATTTTGGTGCGACAAAAGCTTCGCCTCACCTTCCTGCCGCCCGTGCGAAAAAAATTCTTTTGTGCGACAATCGTCCTCTCACCTCGTCAGTGCGCCCCCAGCGATCCCCGCCTGTTTTCACCTCGCTTCCCCCATGCGATAGCTGGCCCAGAAAAGGAAACTGCCATCACGTCGCTCCCCCGCAATTCGTCCATGAGACCCGCTCCTGCGACCCATCTCCTCCAATCACTCTCTATCCTAGGATCCCGCTCTAATCACGCAGGGCCGCCACTACGCACGCCGCTACCCATCCCCGCACCCTACAGCCGCACATGCTGCCGATCCCCATCACCGCACCCCGTGTCCCTGCCGCAACACCATCCCCATTGCTCCTCGCCCAAGTCCAAATCCCACGGCTTGCCTTGCCGTGGATCCTGGTGGAACTAAGCGGCAGCAGCGGAGGACGCACGTGGTGCGTGCTTGGTGGCCTCCATCTCGCCACGCTTCTCGATGTCGGCGATGAAGTGGAAGCATCGCTTAGGGTTCTTGACGATGCTGCAGAAGTAGTGCCAGTGACGTTGCCTCCTTCCAGGAGTTCTTGGCCTGCAAGCCCCCAAACCACATCTCCAGGTGGCCCTCCATCCTCCTCTCCGTCTTGCAGGTTCTTTGGGTCCTCCCTCCGCTCCGCCTCGGGTCATCCGGTCAAGCACCAATCAGGCGTGCTCATTTGGTGTACGACTGACTTGTATTTGAGCCTTTTTCAACATCGTTGTATGTATTAGACATTTTATATTCAGATCTATTTATGTGTGAACAAATGATTGCTGTGGAGTCTAGAAAATTAAACAGCAATTATTTCTTGGATCTGCTTTGGTTAAACACTATGAACATCTAAATTTTTTTGTAGATTGACATAATGAATTTGATGTTGATAAAAAAATCATGGATGTAATTGTACTGTACATTTTTTAAATATTTGCTAATTATTTTGGAGTCAGACATTCTTGTTTCCAGTTATGTACTATGCAATGATTCAATGGTTCGTCTCATCCATATTATATTCCTACTACGTAGCACCAAAGAGAGTGGTTTCAGTGGACATTCTTTACTGGACTATACTTGTGCTCTACATTTTTTCTTTTAGTATTGTAAAGTATTTTCAGTGGCATTTACGCCTACAATTTCCTTTCTTTTTTTGTGAACTGCCTGCAGTTTCCTTTCATGCTTGTCATGTTCTTAAGGTAATTATAAATTGAATCACTGATGGTGTTATTAGGCATCCCAATGCAGTATTGCTCATTGAATTATCAAAGAAAGAAAATTATTGTGAGGGAGTTATCATATGATTTTAAGTAGCCTGTTTGATGTGCAGGGTCGGACTATTGTTAATGGACGTGTTGAACAGGTAGCAATTAAAACTGGTGAAGATGTTGAGATCTTGGGTTTGACACAGGTTAGATCTTAAATTTTTAATGCCTGAGATCGAATTTATGATACTATTAAATTGCTGCATGTTTATCCTACTTTCTAATGTTTGAAGTATGAGATCTTAATTTGTTTAATTGATTGAGTTGTTGGTCTATCAAATTCAGCATGTTAGTAGTTAACAGGGACCAAGATGTCTTAAATTCTAGAGCTGCCCAGGTCACTGTTTTGGTTAATGGTCATGGCCCTCATGGTGCAAGTGCAAGACATGGAGCTCCAACTTAGTATACAACCCACTTTTTCTTGACTGTTTAGTTTTTTGGGTGATTTATTCATAAATGTTAGACAATAACTAAGCACAAGACCAGTGCTATTATTAGTACCAACTTAGTATACAACCCACTTTTTCCTTGACTATTTAATTTTTGGGTGATTTATTTGTAAATGAAACCCATAGCTAAGCACAAGAGCAGAAAGTTCTAATTTTCTATTTTTCGTTTTTGTGATTTAGTACCCACTGCAACGACATGTTGTGATGAAATTTATTCTTGGTCGCACAGTGGTCCCTGAAGACTACAATTACAATGGTGGAGATGTTCAAAAAGATACTAGACCATGGAGGTCCCTGAAGACTACAGTTACCTGCAAAAGAGATGTTCAAAAACATACTAGACCATGGAGAGATAATGATGGTGGAAGGAGATTGTGCCAGGTTTTTTGTTGATCCAGAGTATCATACATGCAACTTGTGTGCAGGCTGGTAACACCATTGGTCTTCTTCTTCATGGTCTTAAGCATGGTGATGTCGAGCGTGGCCAAGTTAGCATTCCTGAGTTTTTTTTTGATAAACAACATTCCTAACTTCAAAGTGCTCTGAGAAGTTTTAGAAATATCCATTTGTCTGGAAATTGCCTTGCATCATGGTACATGGTTGCGTGATCACCAAAAGATCTGTACAATTCTTTTATTCGTGATCTTTAGTCTTTGTTACACAATTTCTAGGTCTCCAATATCGAGATTGAACAATCTCTAATGTTGATGCACTGTCATTTTGTACTGTTTCAGGTGGTGTGCAAACCTGGTAGTCTGAAGACATACAAAAAAGTTTGAGGCAGAAATATACATCCTGAGAAAAGGACGAAGGTGGCCGGCACACTTCCATGTATGTTGTAGTTTATAGATGGAATTTTTGAAAAGTCAAAACGTCTTGTAGTTTGGAATGGAAGTTGTTGCTTATCACCTATAACATATAGTTTTTCTTGATTGATGGATCACACATGTAGCACCAATAACATATGGAAAATTGTTTGATGATGTGAAAATTTCTAAACTGATTTGTGTTAGTTGATGCATATATTATTCAAAAGAGGACATTATGACTTCATTTATTGTAATCTTCTATATTTGTTCACATAAAAAATATGAACTATTATATTATATTCTAATTGTTCATGCTTTGTGAGAACTCATGTAATATTGATGATTAGCTAGGTGTTGCGAATATCATGTTCAAAATATTTTTTTAATAGTATATCACACATTTAAAATTGAATTATTGTGACATTGTTTTTTCCCGTCACCCGCCAGGATCTTGCGCCGTCATCATCGTCACGGGCGGTCCTCGCCATCATCGCCCTCGCCATTGACGTCCTTCATCTTCCTCACCAACGGATCCATCCACTGCCGGCCATCGCATGCTTAGATCCGTGTGAGGTGCGCTGCAGGAACCGCCGCACCAATAGGGACGGCGCCACCAGACGCCCAGCTCGGCATTGGTTTGGCTCGATCAGGAGGCGCCGTGAGTGCTAGTGCATGTCCTGATCCTATTCATCTGGTTTCTCAGGTCTTTTCCTAATGTGGTTGTTTAACCGAATCGAATCTTCTAATTAGATTGTTTTTGGAATTGTGAGTTAACAAGGTTCTGAAAGCCATACCCTTCCCTTACGCCATCACCACCTTCAAGTTCGCATCCGGATCACTCATGTGGCTGCTCAATCTGCATATCAAACCGAGACTCCCTCAAACAGGTACTGTGTATAAACAAAAAGGAAGATTACTCACCTTTGTTGTGACCTGCAGCTATAAAGATATTAGATATTAGTACAAGATAACTAGACGCTCCAATTGACTAAACTGCACCGATGTAAAACTCGTTCACTCATATAACTGATGCGATGAATTATTATTTATTTGCTGATGTAGTATGCAAAGCTCCTGCCTTTGGCTTTGATCCACATGCTTGGAAATGAAAACAACAAGAAAATTCTTGCTCATAAAGAGGTGAGCTTTTTGCTCTTATAATGTTCCCTAACTGTAGATTCACAACAGTTCAGCATGATATATGTTGTGCACACTACACCCCAACACAACCGATTCTTCCTCATCTGCAAGGACCAATTCCGGTTGGAGGCCCGCCGACCAATTCCTTGGCCCTAGGACATCACCTCCCTGGAAAGCTGAACCCTCTTCAGGTATTATGCCCTCCCTTCAATGTTTATTCCCATGTAAACTTAGGGCAGGAATTGTGCAAGCGGTAGAGTCTTACCACCTATGACCGGAAGGTCCCGGGTTCGAGTCGCGGTCTCCTCGCATTGCACAAGCGAGGGTAAGGCTTGCCACTAACACCCTTCCCTAGACCCCGCACGCAGTGAGAGCTCTCTCTGCACTAGGTACGCCCAAGTTTCTTTCCACAATTTTGTGGGATCTATCAGGTTTGATTTCGTTTCTGTCAATTTTTGTCATGCCATGGCAACACCTGCGAACATGCCTCCATGTTGTAATTCTTCTAATGCTCTCACAGTTCACCAAATTCACCATTAATCCTTAATTAACATGTTGTTCAGCTGCATCTTGAATTGGTTAAATTTGGCCGTGTTCAATTGCAATATGGCTCAGTTGTGCCATTGGATAATAAATAAATTGGAAGCTATTTTGGTGAGCATAATCTTTTTTATGATTTCACTAAATTTTGGTAGTTGTGCAGCAGTGTGTTGCCATGATATATATTAGAACAGTAGCTTAATTAGATGATTTCATATGTATCTCAATACGTGTCCTCTGAAAATTATATGTGTGGTTAACCCCATAACCAGGCTAGATGAAATTTCAACCTATTTTTCTCATACTGATCAAAATATCACATATTCATGCATGTGAGATCGAGCCTGGCCGTAAAGTTTATTTTTTCTGGTGTTCATTGTCAGGATCCACAAAGTCAGAGTGTCAAACTGTCTCTAAATAAATTTTACCTAATTGCTAAATTTACTGATCTGTTGTGGTCACTGACCGGGAATATGGCGTGGCCCTATAGGGTGAGGCTAAGATTCATGGATTTCCTTGGCCGGTTTGGCCAAGGTTTATTCTTACTGCAAAAGCCATGGGATTGTCTTTCCCCACCTTGCAAGCTTCGTAAGTATCATATTTCAACAAAAGTTAATATGTGGACTTAATAAACAGGTTTGTCCGTCTAAAAAATAAGTTTGTCTTTGGCCAAACTCTTTACCAATCATGTGTTTATTTCCGTATAACTTGGATGGCTTGCTCGTGCCAGGTATTTAGATAAAATACTTAAGAGGGATCAAATTTGGCATTGGATCATATGCATGGGATGTCTGCTTCATATGCAAGAAGCAGCGTTGCCCCTACAATTTTTGTTTTTAAGACTTAAATGGCCTAATAACAACAATCCTCCAATAATATGGCAATGTTGATCAGAGGTGTGCTGAGGTAAGTTCCTTTTTATATAGTTTTGTAATTGTAATACATTCAAAGCTTATTTGTTTATGGGAAGCTACATGGCGATATAGGCACAAACAACTTCTGAAGTTCTTCGCAGAGCCACTACGGGCCTGGCAAGTCCAAATACAATGGACTAAAGAAGGGTCATGATACCTCGATTATCTTCTCCTGTCATTGTTACAGCTGCAGACACATCATTGTTGATCTCTTTCCTCTGCCATTGCTTCTGTGTGCTGTCATATGCTATGCTCAAAATGTTCTTGAAGATATTTGTTAGATTCCATGCTTTTGCACTTGTATGCTATCATTTAAGTCCCCTAATATATACTGGTTGCAGAATGGACAAAATATTTTTCTTGCAGTCTTATTAGAGGGTGGAGGTATGCACAGTGCACGGCAGTTTAGGGTACCTGAGGTATTACACTATGTTGCAGTTGTCTTTCAAATTGTTGATGTCACATTTCTATCCATCACAGCTTATTCTCTTTGGAGCGTCAATGCGTGAGTGAAAATGGAATTAGCAAGTTATGGATAAATGTTGCAATTAGCAAGTTATTTAAACTACCAATGTATACCAAATAATCATTTGTCATACTTTTTCTTAATTGTTTTTGTTGGACTGCAGATTTCAAGGTCAACCGGACAAGTGATATGTGGCTGACAGGTAGTAGCTAAAATTATAATTACTTTTTTCTAACTAAAAGTATTGAGCTTTGGAGGAAGAAGGCTTGAAGGGGGTGTTGTCGGAGAAACCAACAAGTAATTGTATCATGAACTTGCTTCTGTCAATTTAAGCAACACACTTTACTAAGCGATTCATTTTTGCTGGACGTGACTCTTTGCTTTTTGGTAGATTGATTTTTATGGTAAATCAATTAATTATTTTTCCAATAATGATATCAATTAATTATTGGACCACTGACCTGACTCAGATCATGTTTTTTGATATTGTCAAGATTGTTTTACCGTTACTATTGTTATGGAAATTTCTTCCTGCCGATATAAAATATTATCTTAGTCGCATCACGGAAAGGTTTATATAGTAGAGTTTATGAGCTTGCGACACCGTGCTCTCAGTGACTGTTAATTTTACGAACTTTATTTTTTGGATTAAATGTCACTTTAACGTCGTATTTAATTTCACAGTATTGTTATCTTATCATGCGATCTATGTGTTTTTATTACAAGGATTTAGCTATCCCTTAGCAATGCACGGGCACGAACCTAGTAATATCTAAAAGTCAAAAGCGTCGTCTATTTTTGGATGGAAGGAGTACGTCTCCACATCTAGCCCTCTGGGTATTGGAATATATTTGTATTCATAACATAACGGACACATATAATAAGTTAACCCCTACCAGTAGTGAACTACCGAAATTTTGTTCCAATTATAAGTCAATATTGTTTTGTTTTGAACCATCACCCCTACAAGTACAATGCAAATCAAGAAGTTTAAGAACATTAGTAGGAAACAATTGTAGGAACATGCATGTCGCCTCGAAAATATAAACTTGAAACAAAGCTATGGTTCCCTGTTCTAAAAATATGTTCTCCAGGTTCTTCGACAAGGCTGCTATTGTATCCGCTCCATCAGACAGAGAATCCACGGTGCCACTGTGCTCATGGAGGCTCTGCACAGTGACACAGGTTGAGGAGCTGAAGATGCTGCTGCGGATGTCACCCATCTGGGCATCTTTCGTCATCGTCTACGCGGTCGACGCGCAGATGCCATCGACGTTGGTTGAGCAGGGCATGTTCATGGACAACAGTGTTGGCTCCTTCACCATCCCACCTGCGTCCATGTCCACCGTCGGAGTGATCAGCTGCCTGGTCTGGGTCCCCATCTACGAAATCGCACTGGTGCCACTCGCGCGACGCTTCACCGGCAAGGAAAAGGGCTTCTCGCAAGCACAGCGCCTCGGGATCGACCTAGCGCTGTCCTCGCTCACCATGGTGTACGCAGCGCTGCTCGAGACGAGGAGGCCAGCGGTCGCGGAGGCCAGCGGCCTGAGAAATCAGGATGCGCCTGTGCCAATGAGCATCCTGTGGCAGGCGCCGCTCTATGTCGTCCACGGTGCAGCCCAGGTGTTCGCCGGCGTCGGCGCGACCGAGTTTTTCTACGACCAGTCCCCCGAGACCATGAAGAGCCTGTGCGCAGCGCTCGGGCAGCTGGCGCTAGCATCCGCATCCTACATGAACTCACTCTTGCTCAGCATTGTCGGGGTGGCCACAACACGCGGCGGGGCACCTGGGTGGATTCCAGATAACCTGAACGAAGGCCACCAGGACTATTTCTTCTGGATGATGGCCACTCTTAGCTTACTGAATGTGGCTCTGTTTGTGCGTTCTCAATGAGGCATACAGTGAAGATGGCTTGTTGATGAAAGAGGCGCTATCATGTTGCAGGTCGGGTAGGAGCTGTACAGTATCTTAACCTCATTCACCTGTCATTAATACAACCTGGACATAAGGTGCAGAGATACTAGTTAATGATTAAATGTTTTGTAAGGAAAAGTATTTTGTTTTTCTTTTCTGTGCCTAAACTGTCACATGAATACATGACTCTAATTTTCCACCAAATTTGGTCCATCTCACTCACTCACTCACTTATCTATGTGTCCCTCGACTCTCTAGCATAAAAGTCCTATCCGATTTTACTAAGAGTCCGTTTGGATGTGGATAATGAGCTGCTAGAATTGAATTGGATACCAATATTAAATCATACTAGCATTGGAAATGTGTTGCCATACCAAATCTGTTTTTTTTTTTTATGTAGATGACTTGGCTAGTAGTAATCGAGTGAAACGATGTTGGCTTTATCGCTTAATCTGATAGCATGACGTTGGCTTCAAGTTTGCTCACTGGACAACCCCGATAAAATGGTGTTTTGCCATCATTTCTCATTATCTCTAGCTTTTTCAACTGTCTTGCACTAAGGGATCTGCCCTCTACATCACGTAGCACCTGAGGAATGCCATGGTCATGCTCGGTGTCGTCACGTATTCCTAAATACATCATCATCATCAGTAGCCACAGGTTGTGTGTTGATACCCGATTCCTCGTTAGTAACAGCCTCGTTTGGGGGCTACGTCAGGCATGATGATCATATATCATCATTGTTATCTTGCAGAACATTTGATGAGGACATGACACCTTGGAATATAACCATTGATTATAAGGTGAGCTCATTCCTATATTTGCATAATGGTAAAACTAAGAATTGGTTGCTACCTAATATTAGTATTTCAAATGTGCGTAGGAACAATGGTGATGATGATATATAATTGATATGCCATGAACAAGATCAATCTCAAATTACAAGTCTATCAAAGTTGAACTTTCAATTCGTTACTGAAAGCTCTAGTTTGGTTTTGGTGAATTGATGAAATCCTAAATGCTAACCTAGTTCATCTAAGTGATTATGAGATAGGTAGCATTATTCCAAGTGGTGAAGCAACGGTGAAGATCATGATGATGGTGATTCCATGGTGATGATCAAGTGCTTGGACTTGAAAAGAAGAAAGAGAAAAACAAAAAGCTCAAGGCAAAGGTGAACTTGATAGGAGCTTTTCGGTTTAGTGATCGAGACACTTAGCGAGTGTGATCACATTTAGGATCGATAGCCGTATTATTAAGAGGGGTGAAACTCGTATCGAAATACGGTTATCAAAGTACCACTAGATGCTCTAACTCATTGCATATGCATTTAGGATCTAGTGGAGTGATAACACCCTTGAAAACACTTTGTGAAAATATGCTAACACATGTGCACAAGGTGATACACTTGGTCGTTGGCACATTTGAGCAAGGATGGAGAAGTTGGTGAAGTCAAGGAGGTGATAGTCACTAAAACTCAGTGACCGGACGCCGGTCACGTGGTGACCGGACTCGGGGGAGCAGCGTCCGGTCATTTATAAAATCAGTGGTGTGCTCGGGCTACTCTTGGCCTGAGACCAGACGCAGGTGACTGGACTCTGGCTGAACACTATTCAGCGTCCGGTCCTACCGACATGGTTGCGCGTAGAGAAGAGGAGGAGGAGTGGACGCACCAGCGCGTTCGGTCATGGTGGACCGGACGCGTCTAGTAAAAAAAACTGGCTCTAGTGCCTTACTGGAAACGACTGGAATCCAGTGATAGAGCGTCCGGTCACTTTGAGCAGTGCGTCTGGTTGCAACTTAACATGTGGCGCAAAGCAGACTAGCCGTTAAGATTGGGCGCTCAGCGTCTGAGGCTGATGACACGTGGTGAGCATCGGGCGACCGGACGCTGGGGTCCTGCGTCTGGTCAACCTGACCGGTGCGTTCGGTCAGCCTGTGTTTCACTGGATAGAGGAGCCAACGGCTCTATTCGTGGGGTCTCTCTATTTAAGCCCCATGGCCGGCTTAAACTCACTCTCTTGGCCATTTGCATTGACATAGCAATCTTAGCCAAAGCCCTCCCACTCATCTCTATCATTGATTCATCATCTTTGTAAGATTGGGAGTGAATCCAAGTGCATTGCTTGAGTGTTTGCATCTAGAGACACTTGGTGTTCGTGTTTCGCTGCGGGATTCGCTTGTTACTCTTGGTGGTTGCCGCCACCTAGACTGCTTGGAGCAGCGAGGATTGTCGAGCGGAGGTTGGTGATTGTCTTTGGCTCTGATCGTGGTGATTGTGAGGGGTTCTTGACCTTTCCCCGATAGAGAACCAAAAGGTACTCTAGTGGATTGCTCATGGCTTGTGTGATCCTCATCTTGTGTTGGTTGTGCGGCACCCTATTGAGGGTTTGGCGTGTGATGCCAATTAGCATGTGAACCTCCAAATGAGTGAATCGCCACAACGAGGACTAGCTTGCCGACAAGCAAGTGAACCTCGGTAAAAAATCATTGTGTCATCATTTGATTCCGAGGTGATTGGTCTTCATTGGTATTCATTCTTGTGATTGATTGGTTCATTCCTCAACTCGGCGGTATAACCATCTTGCTCTCTCTCTCTTTACATTACCGCTAAACTAGTTGTCAAGCTCTTTAGTATAGCTAGTCGTGAGAGCTTGTTAGTTTGGTTAGTGTGGCTCTTTAGTTAGCTTTTGAGAGCACACTAACTTAGTGTAGTGACAAAGCCATTGTGTGGATAGAGACTATAGAAACTAGAATTGTAGTAGGTGGAATGCATTTTTAGTAGGCTAGCGCAACACTCGCTTCGCCTCATATTTGTCTAACCGGTTTGCTAAGTGTTGTTGTATAAATTTTTAATAGGCTATTCACCCCCCCTCTAGCCATTAGGAACTTTCAAGTGGTATCGGAGCCGAGGTCACCGTGATTTGAGGCTTAACAACCTTCGGTGTTAAAATGGCTCAAATCAACAACACCAAAAAGCCACCCCAATTTGATGGCATAAATTATCCATATTGGAAGTCAAAGATGACCACACATATCAAGTCAATTAATAGAAGGTGTGGAAGGTGGTATAAACCAAAATTGAGATTGCCGATCCAGAGAATCCCGCCGTAGCCGAAGAAATGCTTCTCGAAAACAATGACATTACTCTAAGTGTCATTTTTGATGTAATTGATCAGAGAACATTTGAGCAAATCAAGAACATTGAGATGGCTCATGAGACTTGGAAGTTGGAAGAATTATTTGAGGGCACCAAGGCAATAAAGGGTGCAAAGGCATACATTCTCAAGGAGAAATTTGTTAGCTTCAAGATGAAGGAAGATGAGAGTGTGCTATACATGTTCCATCAGATGGAAGTGCTTGTCAATGATCTCAAAGAGAGGGAAGGACTTCTCTCATAAGTTCTCGAGATGCTTACCCGTAAGATTTGGCATGTTGGTCACCTTGCTAGTGAGGGCCGGTTTGGACACAATAACATCAAACCAAATCTTGGGAGATATCATGACCGATGATGCTTATAGAGATGATGATAAGGAAAAAAAGAGGGAGAAGAAGGATGACAAGAAGAAGAGTATGGCATTCAAGGCCACATCATCCAAGGGCAAGGCAAAGCAAGAATCATCAAGTGAAGATGAAGACTTGAGCTTTGATGAGATGGATGATGAGAAGATGGCTCTCTTTGTCAAGAGATTTGGCAAGCTCATGATGAAGAAGGGCTACTGTGCTAGAAGAAATAAGTCTTCATCCAAGAACAAGGAAGAGTCAAGAAGGTGCTTCAATTGTGGAAGCAAGGATCATCTTGTTGCTCAATGCCCATACAATAGCGACAATGATGATGACAATAAGAAGAGCAAGAAGAAGGACAAGAAGGAAAAGAAAGAAAAGAACGACAAGATGACCATCAAGAAGAAGAAGAAGGGTGGTTCATATGTGGTCACTTGGGATAGTGATGCTTCCTCAAGTGATGATGATGATAGTGATGATGACAAGACCACCAAGAAAAAGGCTCTTGCAAGCATTGCTATCAATGAGAAGCCTTCTCTCTTTGACACTCCATCATGCTTTATGGCTAAGGCCACTAAGGTACAAACTTGTGATGATGGAAGTGATGAGAAACATGATAATGAAAATAAAAATGAAAGTGATAGTGATGATGATGAACCAACTAAGGATGAACTACTTGACATGCTAGATGATGCTAAAGAACACTTTGACATTAAAAGAAGGGAATACAAAAGCTTGCGTAAGGAACTAAAAGCCCATAAGCAAGCCTTTGGTGAGCTCAATGCATCTCATGAGAGGCTAAAGGAAGCCCATGAGAAGCTTGGCAAGGCTCACAAGAAGCTTAAAAAAGCTCATTCCTCTTTACTTAATGAGCAAAATGAGAAGGAGCATGTTGTAACATGTGACAAAGGCTTAACTTGTGATATAATTGATGGATCATTCTATAAGCCTATCATTGTTGCTCCCACTAACCCTTCTTGTAGTACATATGCTTCTACCTCATATAGTAGTGATGTTTTCACTTGTGATGCCTCACTAATGGTTGAGAATGAGATCCTCAAGAAGGAGGTCAATGAGCTCACTTGCGCCTTAGGCAAAGCCTATGGTGGTTGATGAGGACATGACACCCATGCATATGACCATGTTTGGCGCATGGTATGGAGGGGTAGGAGGCCAGCAAGGGTGTCAAAGTCAAGAAGGAGGTCCGAGGCTAATTTGGTTCGAGTCCCCAAGGTGGAGGCCCAAAGCAACTCAAGTTCGAGTCTGTCTTGGCCTACAGGACTAGTCTACCTTAAATTGGTCACACAGGACATATCCGAACTATGTTTTTGATGATCCACATATGGATGAAAAGCTAATTTGATAAGGAATCTAATCCAAGTGGTTTCACATCAAAACATATTCGGAATCAACAGAAATCATTGAAACAAGTCAGCATCTAGAATCTACCAGGGTGTTACGACACCGTCTTTTGGTCCGTTGGACCGTGTATCGTGTTTGGTCCCATTAGGGGGCGCGTCTAGGGGGGTGATGTCCAAGACTCTATAAATTGCAGCCATCGCTCTCCTTAGGGTTTGGGTTTTGTTTAGTTCTTGATTTCCTCGTGAAACAAAAATCGTTTTGCTACAACTGTGCCGCCAAGGCTGCTTGCTGTGAACCAGGGCCCCAGTTCTTGATCTTGTTCGCCTATGGCGATAAGTCTTTTCGAATAAAGACTTGAACTCCTTCTTGTTTTCATAAGCCTCATATTTATTTGCAATTTTAGATTGTGTTCATCCCGTTCTTGCTTGTGTTCTCGATTCGCTTGCAGGAAAGCCTTCTCGGCGAGATCAATTGCGTTCGCGTGGTTGATAATCAACGAGCAGTGGTGTAACGGTTGCGGGGGTCCGAATCAGTCTTGGTTCGAAGTCTAGATCGTGAACGTCCAGTCTCCACCAATCGACGCTATTATACATTTCGGAAGATCGGGCCTAGTCTACATCAAGTGGTATCAGAGACCTTGTTGCCCGTTAGGTATGACTTTGTTTTCCCTTTAGATTGTTATTGTTTTTGCATTACCTATAGTCCACATAAAGCCAAAAAAATATACACCGCCACATATTCCCTGTCCTATAGCCTCATTGTGCTGTGCAATTTTATCCCTGTTTCGCGATGTTGATTTTGTGCCCTAGGTCAAGTTCTGGTTGCTGGTTTTAGATCGTTTTGAGTCCAGTTTGTGTTTTTCCCTTTGTTTTTCATCATAATCTATGAACACCTTCAAGTCTTGATGTGTTTCCTTTGTATCCATCAAACCCTAGTCCATGACATTTAATTTGTTACACTTGTCTTCATTGTTTCCATCAAATCCTTGCTGTCGTGACCAATTGCGCGCATTGTTCCTGTTTTGTCCTCTAATTCGGAGACAGTTTGTAAAACTGGTCTAGTTTTCGCATACGAACTCGGATTTCGACGTTCCATATATCAAAATTGATCAAAAAAATTTTAGATCCATCCATCCCCGCTTTATCGAGGTCAGAAATTTTTATTTTGGTCAAAAACTAGTCACAAGATCCTCTTTTCGTGGTCACAAGCTTTTTGTCGATTTTGAGCATGTCTTCTAAAATTTCCATAGGCCACACCTTTCACTTGTTTAAGCTCATATTTTCTGTGGTTACTTCTTTTGTGCTCCTAAGTGAGGAAAAATATCAAAAAAGAAAAAGAAAAAGTCAAAATTTTCCAAAAAAACAACGACAGTCCAAAAAAATAGAAAAAAGAGAGGGGCAAAAGAGGAACAATATCTAAAGGAGCACATAGAGAGCATCATTTGAGATGTGTTTGCGTGTGCTGATTTCTAGCTTGTTCCTAATCATATTCCTGCTATTCACATCACTTGATACATCTGGTACTTGGAATGTGAGTAGGCCAGCAACTAAGACAAGTACTTGGGATACTTATTCAGCTTTGCTATTCAGTTGCCAATATTGTTATTCCTTGCTACTATATTGTGCCTGTCCAAGCTCTACTTTTTTCTAACCAAGTATAGGTTCACCTTGCAACTGTTACACTCAAGCTACAACGGTATCACAGTCACCGATCGATTGCACCGCCTGTTGCTTTGGTAAGAACACTTGTAAGACCATGGTAAGACGCTTGAGAGTTGAGTGCCTTGTTTTTCCTTGTCCATAACCTAAGTAGTTGGTAGGGATAATACTTTTGTGTTGTCTTTTGTTGTCTTCTAACAATGACAGGTTGTTCATATCCACCGACTTATGATGGTATAGGTGCTGATGAGTACATGGAGTGGGAAATTGCCATATATAACATATTTGCTACTCGCTTTATGTGTCCAAGGAGGAAGGTAAAAAATGCAGCTAGTGTTTTGCGACATTCTGCTTTATCTTGGTGGGAGTCTTTAGATCCTTCTGATAAACCTCAAACTTAGAATGATATGAAACTTCTTATGCGAGAAACCTTTGTTAATCCACCTCCTATTTTGACTTCATATACTGAGGTGCACCATTTAGAGGAAGAGTCTGTTGTTATTCCTCTTGCTATGACTAACCTTCTATGGGATAATGTACATAAGCGAGAGGATGACATGGAAGAAAATGAGGAGCTCACAACCTCATATGCAAATTCAGAACTATCACTACACAATGCACCTATTACTCCTGCTGAGAACACAGGTAATGCCCATGGTGCTACACTCACGGAGGGTGAGAATTTTTTTAATGTACTAAATTTTTCCACAAACCATGCTATCATAGAGCAATTGTTAGTGGAACCCTCTCTTGATTTATCTCTATCCCATGATAATTTACTTGAAGTTCCTTGTGATAAAGATGAATTGGTTGACGATGCTTCAGTTTTACATGTTTTGTAACTAGTCACATGTGCTGAAAATAAATATGTTATTCATATTGCTACTAAACCGATGAGTTCAAACTGTTGTCTTCTTTACATACTTTGGGTTACATTGAATTTGATGTTTTGTGTAACCTAGATTGTTTGGAGGAGAGCTTTTTTAAATATGCTGATTTGCCTTGGTTTCTAAACACACATATTATGTTATTGGCAAATATAACAACAAGGGACAATATATGATACATCGAGTATACATTCGTAGTAATATGAATTTTTCTTTTGTTGTACAAGATTATGATCGTTTAGAGGGCAACCATAATAATAGAAACATTTTCTCATGTTCCTCAAAGAAACAAGTTCACTTCCAAGAAGGGGAGCATTGTTGGTTGCTACCTATGTCTGCAAGACCATCTATTCCTGCACTGTCTTTGGTTAGTTCTAATCGTTTGCAGGATAGTGTTGACATACATCGTGTGCATTCAGATCATAGAGTCTACATGCTTGCTAAAATTTTTATGCGAGATGACATGCTAGAAACTTGAAAACATGGTCATGTTCCTTCTCACAATTATTTTAGTTCCCCTTATCTTTGCAACCCCGTTCTCCTTTATGTTGTGCAGGATCAGTTTCAAGCATAATCGACGCCGAGGACGGCTTTTCATTAAGAAGGGGAGGATGATGAGGACATGACACCCATGCATATGACCATGTTTGGCGCATGGTATGGAGGGGTAGGAGGCCAACAAGGGTGTCCAAGTCAAGAAGGAGGTCCGAGGCTAATTCGGTTTGAGTCCCCAAGGTGGAGGCCCAAAGCAACTCAAGTTCGAGTCTGTCACGGCCTCTAGGACCAGTCTGCCTTAAACTGGTCACCCAGGACGCATCCAGACTCTGTTTTCGACGATCCATATATGGATGGAAAGCTAATTTGATAAGGAAGCCAATCCAAGTGGTTTAATCAAAACTATTCAGCGTCCAGAATCTGCTAGGGTGCTGCGACACCGTCTTTTGGTCTGTTGGACTATGTATCATGTTTGGGCCCATTAGGGGGCGCGTCCAGGGGGTGACGCCCAAGACTATAAATTGCAGCCATCGCTCTCATTAGGGTTTGGGTTTTGTTTAGTTCTTGATTTCCTCATGAAACAGACATCGTTTTGCTGCAACTATGCCGCCAAGGCTGCTTGCTGTGAACCAGGGCCCCAGTTCTTGATCTTGTTCGCCTAGGGCGATAAGTCCTTTCTAATAAAGACTTGAACTCCTTCTTGTTTTCATAAGCCTCATATTTATTTGCAATTTCAGATTGTTTTCATCCCATTTTTGCTTGTGTTCTCGATTCGCTTGCAGGAAAGCCTTCTCGGCGAGGTCAATCGCGTTCGCGTGGTTGATAACCAATGGAGCAGTGGTGTAACGGTTGCAGGGGTCTGAATCAGTCTTAGCTCGAAGCCTAGATTGCAAACGTCAAGTCTCCACCAATCGACGCTATCATACCTTTTGGAAGATCGGGCCTAGTCTACATCAGTGGTGAGGACCGTTTGCTTATGTGCTTGGGTAGCCACAGAGCTTCTCTCTACAAAGAGGGATTGGCCTATACCCCCAAGAAAGGCAAGGCAACCTTTGCTCCTCACAAGACTAGCTTTGTGAAGAATAATGGTCGGTTTGCACTAGTTGTAAGCAAGTTGGTCATATAGAGCAAAAGTGCATGAATAAGAAGTCACAAGCTAATGTATCCTCAATTAAGATTAATTCTTTCTATGTGCTTACTAAGGATACAAATGGTGTGAAAGCTAAGTTCATTGGTACACTATGGATGGGCTCAAAGAAGAAAGCCATTTGAGTGCCAAAGAGCTTGGTCACTAACCTTCAAGGACCCAAGCAAGTTTAGGTACCTAAAAAGAATTGATCTTTTTTGTAGGTCAATTACAAAGTCGGAGGAAGGCATTGGGTTCTTGATAGTGGGTGCACTCAACACATGACCAGTGATGCAAGAATGTTCAACTCAATCAACACCAATGGCAATGATGGTTATGATAGTATTACATTTGGTGAGAATGGCAAAGGCAAGGTCAAGGGTCTTGGTAAGATTGCAATATCCAATGACATGAGCATTTCCAATGTGTTGCTTGTTGAGAGCTTGAACTACAATTTGCTATCTGTGGCTCAATTTTGTGATCTTGGATTCAAATGCATATTTGGGGTAGATGATGTAGAAATCATAAGTGTACATGGCTCTAACTTGATCTTCAAAGGCTTTAGATATGAGAATCTATACTTGGTTGATTTCAATGATAATGAAGCTCAATTGTCAACATGCTTGTTCACTAAGTCTGGCATGGGTTGGTTATAGCATAGAAGGCTTGGTCATGTTGGAATGAAATAATTGAATAGATTGGTTAAGCATGACTTGGTTAGAGGCTTGAAAGATGTTGTGTTTGAGAAGGATAAGCTTTGTAGCTGTTGTCAAGCCAGCAAACAAGTTGGAAACACCCATCCTAAGAAAAGCATGATGAGCACTAGTAAAGCATTTGAGTTATTGCACATGGACTTGTTTGGGCCAACTCAATACACTAGCATTGATAGTAACAAATATGGCTTTGTGATAGTGGATGATTATACTAGATACACTTGGGTATTCTTTCTAGTTGACAAAAGTGATGTGTTTGCAATATTCAAATCATTTGTCAAGGGCATTCACAATGAGTTTGAAACAACCATCAAGAGAGTTAGAAGTGGCAATGGTAGTGAGTTCAAGAACACTAGAATTGATGAGTTGTGTGATGAATTTGGAATTATACATCAATTCTCAGCTAAGTACACTCCACAATCAAATGGGCTTGTTGAGAGGAAGAATAGAACACTCATTGAAATGGCAAGGTCTATGCTTAGTGAGTATAATGTGAGTTAATCTTTTTGGGCCGAAGCTATCAATATGGCTTGGTATTTGTGGCAAAACCTCCTAAATTGTAGGGCCCACACGCACCTGTCACTGTCCAATGACCTTTGACATCTATGCATATGTTTCCAGTAACTTAAGAAGACTGTTGGGTGTCCTCGGGGAACCCCGAATCATCCATGATTTCCGAGAAGGATCACATTACAGAGTCATTGCAGTATTACAACAGTTTATTCAAGTAGATACACTAGAGTAAAACAGCGGAAGTCTTACAATAACATAGTTTACAAAATAGTTGTTTCAAACCTCACAACTAAGTTTAGTTAATAATACAAAACAAAGTAGTGGAGTGGCATTATAATATAATACAAAACACACAATTAAAGCTGCCCTGCCCAAGGACCACACATTTACTTATTGTCATCGCACTGAACAACAGTCATGCAGCACGATCCAAAACAGATCTGCTCATGACCCTCACCTGCAACAAGAGTCAACGAACCCTGAGTACAAAAGTACTCAACAAGACTTAACCGAAAATAAAAACTGATAGAACTTATGAATGCAGGCTCAGGGATTCAAGGTATGGCTTTAGCAATAATCAAAGTTCTTTTCCGTAAAAGCCTTTTTAACAAAAATTCTTTATATCAACATTTTCAACTTCATAAGATCATATACAAAGCTGACACGATCCGTAATGAGATCATGAAACTTCATAACCAACACCTTCACAGACCATCCTCAAGTTCCAGTTATTTATTACTACGATGATGAACAGTGAGTTGAGTCTCCATAATCGAGGAGCAACGACGATTCGAACCAATTAAAAACCCAGCTAGGAATTCCAGACCACACGACATATGCAGGTCCCCGACTTACATATATCAACCTACCCTCGGATCCTCTAAACAAGAATGGGTTCGCACCACCCGAGAATACAATACTCCACCAATCCAGCCCATTGCCACGTGGGTACACGCTATTCCCGCCATCTCTCCACTCCCAGTGCGCGAGTAGCCATTCTCATAATAGAATAGCCAAGTTAAGGCTTACCGGAGTATGTGGTTAGTACTACAAAGTCTCACCTCATGCAATTCAACAACGGACGGACCTTAATCGACACAGGCGGAAAGAACCCGCTCACAAGACCTCCATGTCTTGTGGCTCACACACACCGAGTCCGCCCGGTCTAGATTTATTACTCCACATTCCCATATCACATGTTAACATAATTAACCAAAGTTCCATTTAAAGTTCGCAGGTGACAGGTAATCACCCGACTTTCATCGTTCTAAGCATAGCTAAGCAAAACTAGGCATATACGAATTTAAAACTGGTAATATGGTAAATATGGAATAACAAGGTTGGTAATGTACCAATTTGATTTTTCACTTGACTCCTAATCACTTAATGCAGTAAAAAGAAGCAAAAGCGAAATCAATTTGTAAAATACAAGGTAGGGTTGTATGCATCCGGGGCTTGCCTTCGTTGATGGAAAAGTACGGGTCCGGAGTCGTTCCACCGATAACAACACCAACCTCCACAGATGGATCAACCTCCTCAACTACTTGATTAACTACCACGTGTTCACCTTTGTTCACTACACGTAGTAACAATGCCATGTTTAACATGATGCGGAATACGAAACATGATGCTCGATGATGGATGCAAAATTAACAACTTGAATACAACTTTCCTTCGCGGTACCGTTACAAGTTAAACTAACTAAACCATTTTTGCAACACTCACATCAATTGCCAAGGATCATCACCAACTAATGACCCAAGGACATCACTCAATCAAAAACTCAAACAAAACCTAAATCACTAAAGGTTACTATTTGCTTTTATGAATTAATTAATTAATTAAGAATTATGAAATAAATCAACTTGTTCCAATTGGCCTCAGAATTTTTGTAAATGTTCATCACATGATAACTAAGTGACAAAACAATTTTCATAATTTTTGGATACATAAATAAGCCTAGAAAAATCCTGGAAACTCATTTATTAATTAATTGAGCAATTTTTATCACATTCAAAAAGTACTGAAAAACAACATTTCATATTTTTCCTAAATAACATACATCACAGAGAGGTCACCTAAACATTTTCATAATTTTTGGAGCTCTAAATAAATCTACACAAAAACAACAAAAACAGACACTATTCATTCATTCTAGAAAATAGAAAAATCCATTTTTGAACTACACAGTCACTGACATCCCGACCCCACATGTCATCTTCAACCTCAGGCTTTGACTCCGGCGACACGCACGTAGACCGGCGATATCTCACCGATGGCGAGACCAACGGTGACGACCAAGGTACCAAAACACTACCCTCGACTAGGCGTATCGATTTGGGGCACAAGCTGGACCAGGTACGGACTGGACCGAGCACTACGCCGCCCATGGTGGCCACAACGGCGCGGCTACGCTACGCTGGCAACGTGAGACTTGTAAAGCTTAAACAGATGGCCCAGGAAGCATCAGCAGCTCACCCCAAACGCGACTGAGTAGAGCACAAGGCCGGAGGAGCACTGGAGACACTGTTCGACGGACACAGCGGTCACGGTAGAGCAAGCAACGGCGACAGTGACGCTCCGGTGGCTGCGGTGGACAATTTGATCAAGCATCAAGGTACAAAGCACCATGGCATCATGGCGAAACTGAATCACGGCTCGGCAAGGACAGAGACTCACTGCAACGCGCTGACCACGACGAAACAGGATCACGGGTGAGGTTGCCGGCCGCGAGGAAGAAGAGCGCGCACCGCGAGTTTCCGGTGAAGACAAGCGACAAAAGCAGGTTGGTTGGGTGCGCAAGGAGTAGGCGGAGCTGTGACAAGCTTTGCAGCGGCTGGAGTGTGCTAAAGTGACTGTGAGAGCTCACCGGAGTTATGGCCGTGGCGTCGGGAAAACAGAGCAAAAGAGCGGGGGCAAACGGCGACGGCCAAGGCTAAATAGAGCGGCTCAGAAGCGCAAGGAAGCTACGTAGTGGCCTTCACCGCACCAACGCGACGCCAAAGACGGCTACGACCGCGCCTGGAAGCAAACCGAAGGCCGCCGGCAATGTAGCAAGAGCGGTGAACACTGTTCATCGAAATTACAAAATTGCCATCCAGTTTGAAACTCAAATTACTCCCAAATTTTTGTAACAACTCAAAAATCTCCAAAAACAAAAGTTGTTCAAAATCAAAGTTCTACAACTTTGCTTTTATAACCAACCCCTAATTCGGTCTACATTTTGAAATGAACTTTTGAATTCAAATAGGGGACATTTAAAGAATTTCGCCTTTTCAAATAACTTCAAATTTTACTAAATAACTTGAAAAACTCCAAAAACAAACTTTGTACAACTCGACAAGCTCTACAATTTTGCTTTTAGACACAACCCCAAAATGTGCTTCAATTTTGAAATGGGTTTTCAGTGGTAGGATTTAAATATTGAAAATCAGGGTTTTTTTCGAATTTCAAATCAATACAAAGATTTCAAAATTGATTCAAACAATACCAAGCAATACTTCTGACATAAATGTAAACTTGTTTTAGTGAATGCCTATCAAAGTTTGCAACATGACCAATGCCTTGCAATGCATATGATGATATGTCCAGTTTTTAATACTTAAACACCTAGGGTGTTACACTATTGTAGCAACTGCTCTATTATCACCCATTAAAAGAGAAAACACCATATGAGCTCTTGAATGGTAGTGTCGGATACTAGAAAAAGGGGTACCCTAAGCGAGAACCAAAAAAATTGCTTAGACCTTGCAAATATCAAAGCCAAAGGACAACCACGAGGTCTCAGCCGATTCTCCGATTCGCCCGAGGGCCGCGCCGTAAAAGCCTCGGACGAAAACCAACTCTCCGCCTCACCGAGGCCCCCTCGCCCGAGGCCCTGCCTTGCAAGGCCTCGGATAGGTTACTGATTCCCCGATTCGCCCGAGGCCCCGCGCATAAAGCCTCAGACGAAGTACCGATTCTCAAACTCGCTTGAGGCCGGCTCGGCAACAACCTCGTCGCCTCCGTCTCGACCGACTTCTCTGACAAAACGTCATGTCCAATTAACATGTTCAACCACTCCTCAGACGTCGTCACCGCACGCGTCGGCGCAAGATAAATGGAGTGGCCGACGGACGGGAGAGGGAGGATGAAGCAGGGGTTACCGCCCACTATGCTCAAAGATCGTGCCCATAATCGACGCCCATATCGCATCAGTGCTACCTAACTCCTGCTCCAGGAACAACGCGGCGTGGGGAGTCAAATCTAGGTCACTATAGCCTCGGAATCAGTGTATATGACCAATTGCTCCCTAAAAGCCTCGGCAATCCACTTCAGGGTCTCAGCAGCCTTGGGATTCATGCCCGCCAAGCCCCCCACAATGGCTCAGCCTTGGCACCAACTGAGCCTCAGCTTTTTACACTGTCAACGCATAGCGACCGGCATGTCATCGGCCATGCCCTGCGCCAAGCTATCACTGGAGCTCCCACGTTGCACAAGATCGGGTGTGATCGGCGCGTTGCTCCAGTGCATCAAGGACAAGACCGCTCCGTTGACTATGCTGCCATAGTAGTAAGCTACAAGGCTCAAACACGCCACGTCCGCTCATAAGACACCGCATAGCAAACACATGTATCACCCCTGTCCCCCCTTCAACTATAAAAGGAGAGACCGGGGCCGTTTCTAGACATAGGAAGATAGATGAACTCACGCATAGGCTCACATAGATTCAGACACACGCGCTCCCCCGCTGCCTGAGAGCAACATCTCAAATAGCCCACACCGCTCCACGCAGAGACCTGGGACTAGCTCCCTCCCTCGCCTAGCTTGTAACCCCCTACTACAAGCACTTCAGTGCAAGGAATACAAGATCGATCTCTCAGACTAGACGTAGGGCACCAATTGCCTGAACCAGTATAAACCTTGTGTCTCTTTGCATCACCATCCGGGATTAGGGGCACGCAGTTCAAATTCACTAGTTGGTTGAGGATCCCCCGGTCCAAAACACCGACAGTTGGTGCACCAGGTAGGGGTTCATACTGCGTGTTAGCTTAATCATCCCAACAAGTTCCGGATGGCAGACCCCATACGACCACTGCGTCTCGGCACGGTGATCTGGTTCGGGAGCCTAGAGTTCATGTCTCTAGGATGTGAGTACGACCTAGTACTCCTCATGCCCAGAGCCCCACCGACCGACGACGACATCACGCACCAGCAGCCCAGGCACAGGTGGCGCCCGGGCCACCGCTCTCGTCGCGCTCGCCAGGGACGATGTGAGCGAGATCACCCTGACACCGCACGAGCTCAGGGCGACATGCCACTCTCTGCTGGTATCCCATGCCTAGCTATTGGTACAGAGTCCTTGTTTGGGGACCTATCTAGCTTAAGCCTGGGCAGGGGAAAGACACCGGTGACGTGCAGCAACACCCCGTCATCAAGTTCCGCACCGCCACCTCCTGAGGAGCCAACTCCAGCGGAGCGGGGCCCAGCGATGGCACCATCCCCGTACCCCTTTGGGTTGAGAAATGCCACCGCCACCTTCGCTTCCGCCTACGCTTCCGCTCACACGGATCCCTCAGGACGCAACCAATGTTTCGCCCTTGATCTCTTCGCCACAACCTCGGCTCACACCCACACTGACTCCTCGGAGGAGGACGAGGCCTGGGCTAGAGCAGACTTCTCCGGGCTTCACGACCCTCAAGCTATGTGCCTCTTCTTGGCCGCGAGCGACTACTGCTTCGGCTATTCCAACTCCGATGACGAAGGCACTTACGATCCCACTCGAGAGTGCTTCCACATCGGGCTTGGGATGCCAAGGGCGAGTAATGAGAGTGAAGGGGCAGGCAACCGCTCCCCACTCCACCAAGGGGCAGGCGACGCACACCTCCACTCGTCGAGCCTCGGGCAGCGCCGAACGAGAACGCCGCCCCCGAGGAACTTCGATGCTTAGACCTAGAGCAGCTCGTGAGCTTTAGGCAAAGGTCTACCAAGACCGACTCCTCCTGCAGCAGCTCTGAGACACTCTCGAGCAGGAGCAGTGAGGTCGCGGTGATGGCGGAGGAGCCCGGCGTAGGGTCCGCGACGTCCACCACCACATCAACAACGACGAAGGGGGTGAGCAACCCCCAATCTTCAATCGCGCTAGCCAGAACGTTGCGGCAGCGGCGATGCTAGTATGAACGATGCCCGAACCCTCTACCACGGAGGGGCGACAGGTCTGCGCGGCAAGCTCCGAGATCTCCTCGAGACCGCCGTGGTACAGCAGGCCGAAAGCTCCGCCTCTAGACGTCGCGGGGGCGCTTCGGAACTACCCGCGGCATCGCCTCGGCAGGATAGAGAGGCCTCAGTTCGTCTCAAGCCCACTCGGGCGCCGACAGCCAACAGGGACCCCTCGGTGCACGACCGACTCGGCGGCTGGTGCGGTGCGTAAGGCGACCACGATGTGGTCAGCAGGCGACGATGCCATGACAATGACGGGCCCGCCTGAGGCTACCACCCGCACCGGGGTGGCTGCTATGATAGTGGCGAGGACCGCAGTCCTTCTGCTGGGCCACCTGGCCCTCGAGTCTTTACTAGGGCCATCCGCGGGGCTCACTTCCCAGCCCGGTTTCAGCAACCGGCCAACCTCACAAAGTACAGTGGCGAGACCAACCCCGAGCTTTGGCTGGCCGATTACCGCCTGGCTTGTCAGCTAGGTGGTGCGGACGATGACTTGCTCATCATCCACAACCTCCCGTTGTTCCTATCAGACTCGGCGCGAGCCTGGCTTGTGCTCCTCCCTCCCTTGTAGATCCACAACTGGCGTGACTTGGTAAAGGTCTTCATCGGTAATTTCCAGGGCACATACGTGCGCCCCGAGAACTCCTGGGACCTCAAGAGTTGTCGCTAGAAGCCGGACGAGTCTCTCCAAGACTTCATCCGATGCTTCTCCAAGCAGTGCACCGAGTTGCCCAGCGTCGGCGACTCGAAACTTGTCCAAGCTTTCCTCTCCGGCACCTCCTGCCGAGACCTGGTCCAAGAGTTAGGCCGGAATGTACCGACCTCGGTGGATGCACTCCTCGACATCGCCACCAACTTCGCCTCGGGCGAAGAGGCTGTCAAGGCCATCTTCCCCGACAACGACGTAAAGGGGAAGCGAAGGGACGAGGCCCTCGGGGCCTCGGCCTCCTGTTTCTCCAAGAAAAAGAAAAAGGGGCGCCAGGGGAAGCAAGAGGCCCTCGAGGCCGATCTAGTCGTAGCCGTAGATCGCAAGAATCCCCGAGGCCCCACTAGGGGCCCCGGACTATTCAACGATATGCTCAAGAAGCCCTACCCTTACCACCAGGGCCCGGTGAAGCATACCCTCGAAGAATGAACCATGCTCCGATGTTACTACGCCAAGCTCGGGCTCCCCAACGACGATGCCAAGAAGAAGGGTGCCAGCGACGGAGACAACGACAAGGACGACGGGTTCCCCGAGGTGCACAATGCCTTCATGATCTTCGGCGGGCCCTCAGCGTGCCTCACGGCGCGTCAACGGAAGAGGGAACGCCAGGAGGTCTTCTCGGTTGAGGTAGCCACTCCCCAGTACCTTAACTGGTCTCGGGAGGCGATCACCTTCGATCAGGAAGACCACCCCAATTATGTCCCAAACCTCGGGCAATACCCGCTCGTCGTCGATCCGATCATCGGCAACACCTGGCTCACCAAGGTACTGATGGACGGAGGCAGTGGCCTCAACATCCTCTACACCAACACCCTGGAGCTCCTAGAGCTTGACCAGTCATGGCTCCGAGGCGGTGCCACACCCTTCCACGGCGTCATGCCGCGGAAGCACACACGACCCCTCGGGCGCATCGACTTGCCAGTCTACTTTGGCACTCCCTCCAACTACCGCCAGGAGACCCTTACCTTCGAGGTGGTTGGGTTCAAGGGGACTTATCACGCTATCCTAGGGCACCCATGGTACGCCAAGTTCATGGCGGTCCCGAACTACGCCTTCCTCAAGCTCAAGATGTCGGGCCCCAACGGCGTCATCACCGTCGAGTCCGCATATGAGCATGCATACGACTGCGATGTCGAATGCATCAAGTACGCCGAGGCTATCGTGGAGGCCGAGGCCCTCATCGTCAACCTCGACCAACTTGGTAGCAAAGTGGCTGACTCCAAGCGTTGTGCTAGGACTTTCGAGCCCATAGAGGCTGTCAAGCTCATCCCGGTCGACCCCAACTGCTCCAACAGCCAAACGTTGAGGGTCAGCGCCACCCTCGACAGCAAATAGGAAGCCGTGCTCGTCGACTTTCTCTGCACGAATGCCGATATGTTCGCATGGAGTCCCTCGGACATGCCGGGCATACAGAGGGAGGTCACCGAGCAAGCCTTGGACATCCGGGCTGGCTCTAGACCGGTGAAGCAGTGCCTACGCCGATTCGACGAGGAGAAGCGTAGGGCCATCGGTGAGGAGGTGCAGAAGCTTTTGGTGGCCAGATTCATCAAGGAAGTGTCCCATCCAGAGTGGTTAGCTAATCCTGTATTAGTTAAGAAGAAAAATGGAAAGTGGAGGATGTGTGTGGACTACACCGGTTTAAATAAAGCATGTCCAAAGGTTCCATTTCCATTGCCTCGAATCGACCAAATCGTTGACTCCACTGCAGGATGCGAGACCCTATCTTTCCTTGATGCGTATTCCGGTTACCATCAAATCAAGATGAAAGAGTCCGACCAACTCGCGACTTCTTTCATCACCCCATTCGGCATGTACTGCTACGTGACTATGCCATTCGGTCTTAGAAACGCAGGGGCCATGTACCAGCGGTGCATGACCCAGGTCTTCGGCGAGCACATCAGGCAAACTATCGAGGCCTACGTGGACGACATCATGGTCAAGTCCAGAAAGGCCAGTGATCTCATCGATGACCTGGAGATCGCCTTCAAATGCCTCAGGGAGAAGGGCATCAAGCTTAATCCCGAGGAGTGTGTCTTTGGGGTCCCCCGAGGCATGCTCTTGGGGTTCATAGTCTCAGAACACGGCATCAAGGCCAACCCGAAGAAGGTCTCGGCCATGACCAACATGGGGCCAATCCGAGACCTCAAGGGAGTACAGAGAGTTATGGGATGCCTTGCGGCCCTGAGCCGCTTCATCTCGTGCCTTAGCGAAAAAGGTTTACCTCTGTATCGTCTCTTGAGAAAATCCGAATGCTTTTCTTGGACCCCCGAGGCCGAAGAAGCCCTCACCAAGCTCAAGGCACTGCTCACCAACCCTCCCGTCCTAGTACCGCCAACCAAGGGCGAGGCCCTCTTACTCTACGTCACCGCAATGACCCAAGTGGTCAGCGCGGCCGTAGTAGTCGAGAGGCAGGAAGAGGGGCACGCTCTACCCGTCCAATGACCTATTTACTTCATCAGCGAGGTGCTCTCCGAGACTATGACACACTACCCCCACATCCAGAAGCTGATTTACGCAATAGTCTTGGCTCGACGCAAGCTGCGCCACTACTTCAAATCCCACCCGGTGACCATGGTGTCATCTTTCCCTCTGGGAGAGATAATCCAGAACCGGGAGGCCTTGGGTAGAATAGCCAAGTGGGCTGTCGAACTCATGGGGGAAGCCCTATCTTTTGCGCCTCGGAAAGCAATTAAATCTTAGGCCTTGGCCGATTTTGTGGCTAAGTGGACCGACACCCAACTGCCGCCTACTCAAATCCAGGCGGAATGCTGGACCATGTACTTTGATGGGTCCCTAATGAAGACCGGGGCAGGCGCGGGTCTACTCTTCATCTCTCCCCTTAGAGTGCATATGCGCTACATGATTCGGCTCCACTTCGCCGCCTCCAACAATGCAGTCGAGTACGAAGCTCTCGTCAATGGCTTGCATATCACCATCGAGCTTGGAGTGCGGCGTCTTGACGTACGGGTGATTCGTAGCTCATCATCGACCAAGTCATGAAGGAGTCGAACTGCCATGACCCCAAAATGGAGGCATACTGCAAATTGGTGCGTCGCCTAGAAGATAAGTTCGACGGTCTTGAACTCAACCACATTGCACGAAAATTCAACGAGGCCGTGGACGAACTGGCGAAGATGGCGTCGGCCCGGGCCCCGGTCCCCCCGAACATATTCACCAGAGACCTACACAAGCCCTCAGTCATCTACGCCTAGACAGGCAGAAGAGGGCCCACCGGTTGAGCCCACCATAGGGCCCGAGGCCCCCTCTGCCATCGAGACCCGGCGGCCGAGCCCGAGGCCATGGAAATCGACACAGGGCCTCCAGAGACCGATCAGGGTATGGACTAGCGAGTTCCACTCCTTGATCGCTTCGTTCGAGGAGTGCTTCCTACGGATAGGACCGAGGCCCAACGGCTTGCGCGACGAGCCAAAACTTACATCCTCAGCAATGGCAAGTTGTATAGGCGAAGCCCATCTGGAGTCCTCCAACGATGCATCACCACCGAGGAAGGCCAAGCCCTACTTTGGGACTTGCACGCGGGAGCCTACGGGCACCTTGCTGCGCCTCGGACGCTAGTCGGAAACGCCTTCCACCAAGGATTCTACTGGCCAACGGCGGTCACTGACGCCATGAAGCTGGTATGCTCCTGTTAGGGATGCCAGTACTATGCACGGCAGACGCACCTCCCGGCCCAAGCCCTCCAAACCATCCCCATCATGTGGCCGTTCGCCGTGTGGGGGCTGGACATAGTTGGGCCTCTGCAGAAAGCCCCCAGGGGCTACACCCACTTGTTGGTAGCTATTGACAAGTTCTCCATGTGGATCGAGGCTCGTCCGATCACTCAAATCAAATCCGAGCAAGCGGTACTATTCTTCACTGATATCATCCATAGGTTTGGGGTTCCAAACACCATCATCACCGACAATGAGACACAATTCACCAGCCGCAAATTCCTGACGTTCTGCGACGACCACCACATCCGTGTGGTCTGGTCAGCCGTAGGACACCCTAGAACAAATGGCCAAGTAGAACGTGCCAACGGCATGATCCTACAGGGCCTCAAGCCAAGGATATACAACCGGTTGAAGAAATTCAGCAAGAAATGGCTGGCTAAACTCCTGTCGGTCATCTAGAGCCTGAGGAACACCCCGAGCCGAGCCACGGGGTTCACGCCGTTCTTCCTGGTCTATGGAGCCGAGGCCATCCTCCCCACTGACTTGGAGTACGGTTCCCCAAGGCTATAGGCCTACAACGAGCAAAGCAACCGTACTACCCGCGAGGACGCCCTCGACCAACTAGAGGTAGCCCGGGATGTTGCGCTGCTACATTTGGCCAAGTACCAGCAAGCCCTACGATGCTATCAAGCCCGGCGCATTCGAAGCCGAGACCTGAAGGTAGGCGACCTGGTGCTGAGACTGAGGCAGAACAACAAGGGCCGCCACAAGCTGACCCCGCCATGGGAAGGGCCGTACATCATCGCCCAAGTGCTAAAGCCCGGGACCTACAAGCTAGCCAATGAGAAGGGCGAAATCCTCACCAATGCTTGGAACATAGAACAGCTACGTCATTTCTACCCTTAAATTTCCAAGCATTGTATACATTGTTTCTCGAAATATATTAAAGAAGCGTCCTTTAATTGTTCTAAATTTTTCAAGAAACCCCCCGAGCCCATCGATAGGGGATCGGCCTTACGATAACGCTATAAGGGAGACTCGGCTCTGCCTCTGCAGAGGTGCCCACCGTGGGGCTCAAACAAGTCTCGGCTCTGCCTCTGCAGAACTAAGCCTCCCTTGGGGGCTAGAAGGGGGGGAACCCCCTAAGTCCCAGACACCATTTTTTAATCATTTTTTGAATAAGTTTCTATGCCAAACTCTCTCGCATACTCTGACAAGTCGATTGTAAAAAACCTAAGGACCGAAAGCGTGCCTCAAGGGCAAAAGGCTGGCCGAGCCATGAGACTGCCTACGCCTCTTGTGGGGGTATTAACCCCTATACCCTTATGGCTAAGCTTGGGCCAGCCGGATCGGTGGGTCCGGGTCCACCAAAAGACGACGCGGCGCCTGATTAACTCTGATCGGAGTCTCGCGTAAGGAGTCAAGGCGGATTTGGCGATCAATCAAGATCCTGGTCGGTTAGAATAGGAATCCTTATCCGCCACATATGGCAAATCAGAATCGCTAGGATTAGTTTCTATCTATAACCCCGCCTCGAACTATATAAGGCGGGGGGGGACCCTCTAAAAACATCTCTCATTGACATACAAGAATACAAATCGAGACATAGGACATAGGTATTACGCCTTCTTGGCGGCCGAACCTCGGATAAAACCTTGTGTCCGCCTTTGCGTCACCATCTTTGTTTGTGGCTTGCGATCTGTTCTGCCGACAATCTACTACCTTGGGTATACCCCTAGGTAGACCGCCACCATATTTCGATGATAGTGGCGCGCCGTAGGGGGTGTGCGATCGCTTTCCAAGCAAACAAGATGGTCATCATCTCCGCTCCATGGCTACGCCGAACGGCCTCACGCTCACCATTGGCCGATCACTGACCACTAGCTCGATGACTTCATCGCCATGACCCCGGAGGAGGCGTGGATTCATCTGCGTCGACCACTGCTTCACCTACATCGGCTACGGCTCCGACCATGGTGGATATGGCTCCGACCACGATGGTTACGGCTCCGACCATGATGGATGCGACTCAGACCATGATGGATCTGGCTCCGACCATGGTACATCTGGCTCCGACCACACCTGCATCACCTTCAGCCACGCCGACAACTTGTCATCCGCTTCCCCGCTACAAAGGGAAGCAGATCGACAACACCGACCTGATCGACTCCATCGATCGGGTCGGCACCAAGCTCGCCGAAACCCTAGCTCTGGTAAGTACGATTCAAAGTTAGCCTAATGAGTAGGTAACCGCTCTCCACAATAGATCTACCCGACCAGCTCGGACCAGTCGTCCTGCACGACTTGGTATAGATCTTGTGGTCACATCTACTCCTCAAGGCGCGCTCGCTGTCACGCCGCCAAATTTTCACGATGGGTCTCCGGCTCTCCGTCTACGGGCCTCGACGGAGAACTACCAGGTCCAGCCCTACGGCCTATGAAACGCTACCTCCAGCTACGCCTACAACCTACAACACCGCTTGGATCTGTGTTTTATGCACCGACCTCAGCCGAAGCCACACAACTTCGTCAACATGATCCAGATTGAAGACTATCAAGAAGGATCTGTTCACACACTCCAAGAGGGCGACTCCAACTCCTCGTCTAGCACCACATCTAATGCATCTATCCACACCGAAGCTTCAAAGATCACGAAGATGAAGACATCAAGTACGATCCGGATATCCTGCACCACGCCCGGGTTCTCACAATTCCGCCTCTTTCCGCCAAGACTGAGGGGATTTGATCCATGTTGTCGCAATGACGAACCACCGCATTTGGCGAAACAGAACAAGAAAGGATATTGATCGGTTTAATGACCGACAAATCAAAAATCGAAGCAAGCGCACCAGAGGCACGACGCATAAGGGTCTAGCCATGTGACCTCAACGATGCTTTCGACAGGGTGGGGGACAAACAGGTCTTCAGAACTCCAAGTGCCAACGTAGCCGTCGCCATGGTGACAATGCAACGGCTACCCAACACCCTGGAAACCCAAGTAGTTCGCGATGAAATACAAGCCTATCTGACGGCTGCTATGGCCTGCATCATGGAGATTGTAAACCAAGCTCGGGCTCCATCCGTCTCGGTCGAGTCAAGCCACAGCCGCCAGCGCCCAAGTCGCTCATAGCCACCCAACCAACGTGGCTCGCGCAACAACGACCCATCGGACAACCGTCAAGGAGGAAACGGTGGCCATGATGGTGGCCAAGACGACAACCGCCGTCTGGACGACAACCGCTGCGACGTCCAGGATGATAACCGCCGGGACAACCACGATAATCGCCGCGATAACCATGGTCGTAGGGCTAATCCAGATGGCAATCGAGATCGCCGCGATGGCAATAATGATCTCCGCCATTACCTCGGTGGACGCGATCTGCACGCTCGCATCAACCAGAGAGCCAATGATCGAAGCGTCCCATGAAAGTTATCGCCGTATGGAATATGACACTACCCACGGCCCGCCAGGTTTGAAGCAGTTTACTCCACACCTTCGCCAAGTCATATGGCCCAAGAATTTTAAGCTCGAGAAACTTCGTATAATGACGACAAAGGAAAACCCCAATTATGGGTCATGCTTTATGAGATCAAGTGCAGATCAGCCATGGTCGACGAAAGCACGCCAGGTCTAACTATTTCCCAATCGCTGTTGGCCATGTAGGTCACCAATGGCTGGTCACCTTGTCGGCGAACTATTTTGACTCTTGGCAGGAGCTCAAGCAAGCCTTCATCGACAACTTCATTGCTACTTGTGAACAACTAGGCAACAAATACGATCTGCAACGTATTCGAGATCAAAAAGATGAGCCACTACGCGAGTACGTCCGGCGTTTCTCGGAGATGCGCATCAAGGTCCCATCAATCTCCGATAACAAGGCAATTGAGGCTTTCATCATTGGCCTCCGCTTCCACGATGCCCTAAGGGACAAGCTCCTCCACAAGAGACCTGATTCGATCACAGCGCTCCTAGCCACCGCTAAGAAATACACGGACGCCGACGACGCTAAAAAGATAATTATTGAAGAAGCATCAAGGGTTCCGCGCTCCGACCACCCCCCACACCGCGATGACTACCGCGGCAACCATGGTCGAAACGACAATTTTGACCGCCGCAACAGCGCAACGACTCCCACGACCACCGTGACCAACGTAATCAGCGGCGTAACCGCCGTGACGATTACAGGAGCAAGCGTGCTCGGGAAGACGACGGTGAGGTCAACACCTTTAAAAAGGGTGGCGGACGTCGTAACTATGAAGATGACTACGCCAAAGCATTGAAGGGGCCCTGCCAGCTCCATCCTAAGTCGAACCAAACCATGGAGAATTGCCGCGTCCTCAAGTCTATCTACACGCGTCAACAAGCTCCAGATACGTCCGACAAGCCTAACGACGCAGGGGAACAGCGCAACGAGGATAATGACGACGACGATGCAGACCCTCATCACAAGTATGTCAAGCCAACCGATCACGTGCACACCATCATCGGAGGCAAAGTGTCCATCGAGACCAAATGAGAACGCAACCTACTCGCCCGCGCTTGCTTGAACGTGGCCAACACCGATAATCTCCTCACTGATCCGTGGCTCCCTCCGTGGTCTCACCGTGAAATCTCCTTCAGCAGAAAGGACCAATGGGCTGCGATACCTGAGCCAGGGCGTTTTCCCCTGGTCCTCGATCCTTGTATCAACAAAGTTCAGTTCGACAGAGTACTGATCGACGGCGGCAGCTCCATTGATATACTATTCAAGAACAGTCTGCCCACCCTGAAGATAGCTCAGGCGGACCTCAAGCCATACGAGGCACAGTTCTGGGGTGTTCTCCCCGGACAGAGCTCTATACCTCTCGGGCACATCACACTACCAGTGCAGTTTGGGACCCCGGATCACTTTCGCACCGACTACGTCAACTTTGTGGTCGCCGACTTCGACGACACCTACCATGCTATTCTTGGTCGACCGTCGCTCACCAAGTTCATGGCCATACCTCATTACAGGTATCTGGTGCTCAAGATGCCTACCGAGAAAGGAGTTCTAACCCTCCAAGGCAACGTGTACGTAGCTTATACCTGCGAAGATGATAGTTTCAAAATAGCAGAGGCTCACAACCTCTCTATTCGCATGGCCGAGACCGTGCTCGATGCCAAGAAGACCTCGATCGACCACCAGGAGATCCCGGAGCTCGAGGCTCCACGCAAGAACATCAAGTCCAAGGAGCACAAGGTGATCTAGCTGGTTGACGGTGATCCCAGCAAGACGGCCCTTATCGGGGCCAACTTGGATCCCAAATAGGAAGACGCGCTCGTCAGGTTCTTGAGCAGCAACGTGGATGTGTTCACATGGAAACCTGCTGACATGCCCGGTGTACCTCGGAACTTGATTGAGCACTCCTTGAATGTCAACGGCAAGGCCAAACCTATCAAGCAGAAGCTACGACAGTTCGCTCACGACAAAAAGGAGGCGATTAGGGTAGAAGTTACATGGCTTTTGGCAGCCGGATTTATCAAAGAAGTGTATCATCCGGAGTGGTTAGCCAACCCGGTTCTTGTACGCAAAAAGAATAATGAATAGAGAATGTACGTTGATTACACTGATCTCAACAAACACTGCCCTAAAGACCCCTTCGGCTTACCTCGCATAGACGAGGTCGTAGATTCAACCGCCGGTTGCGAGCTCCTTTCTTTTCTCGATTGCTACTCTGGTTATCACCAGATCGCTCTCAAAAAGGATGACCAGATCAAGACATCTTTTACCATACCCTTCGGCGCCTACTGCTACACGACCATGTCGTTCGGGCTCAAGAACGCCGGGGCTACCTACCAACGCGCTATACAAGCTTGCCTCAAAGACGAGATAAAAGATGACCTCGTCGAGGCTTATGTTGATGATATAGTTGTCAAAACCAAGGAAGCTCATACCCTTGTTGACAACCTGGGACGCACTTTTGCAGCCCTTAATACATTCCAGTGGAAGTTAAACCCAAAGAAGTGCATCTTTGGTGTTCCTTCTGGCATACTCCTCGGCAACGTCGTCAGTCATGACGGCATACGCCCTAACCCGGAAAAAGTCAAAGCCATCTTGGACATGAAGCCGCCCAAAATGGTGAAGGATGTTCAGAAGCTTACCGGATGCATGGCCGCCCTTAGCCGTTTCATATCAAGATTAGACAAAAAAGGATTACCGTTCTTTAAACTACTCAAAGCATACGAAAAGTTTGAGTGGTCGGAGGAAGCAGACGTTGCCTTCACACAGCTGAAACAATACCTTACGTCACCTCCGGTACTCACTGCTCCAAGAGAAGATGAAATACTCCTGCTATACATTGCGGCTACTAATCGAGTGGTCTCCACAGCCATGGTGGTCGAGCGAGATGAGCCCGGCCACGTCTACAAGGTACAGCGGCCAATCTATTTCATTAGTGAGGTACTCAACGAGTCCAAGACCAGGTACCCACAGATTCAGAAGTTGATCTACGCCATACTAATAACATCCCGAAAGTTGAAACACTACTTCAACGGATATCGTGTGGTGGTCATGACTGAGTACCCTCTGCGAGACATCATTAGCAACAAGGATGCGAACGGGCGCATCGTCAAATGGGCAATGGAGCTATGCCCCTTTTCCTTGGAATTTGCAAGCCACACTACAATCAAGTCTAAGGCACTTGTCAATTTCATCGTCGAGTGGATAGACTTAACCACGCCTGCCTCTCCCGGATCCGACGAATATTGGACGATGTACTTCGATGGCTCTCTCAACATTGACGGTGCGGGAGCAGGAGTCCTTTTTATGTCACCATCCAAGGAGCAGCTCCGGTATGTCCTCAGGATTTATTTCCCAAAGATCTAATAATGCCACCGAGTACGGCATGCCTACATGGTTTATGCATTGCGGTTGAGCTTGGCGTTAAACGTCTCTACATCTATGGAGACTCGCCCGTCATCAACCAACTCAACAAGGACCGGGACACAACCAAATGAAAAAGATGGATGCAT